>CM061034.1:50106085-51306085 GCA_030763125.1 Hippophae gyantsensis | reverse complement strand
AATTATACTAACACAACAACAAAGCATACACAATAATAGATGTAATGAGATAAAGCAACAAAAACTTGATTGTCAAATTTTATAAAAGTTATATATACTCACAAATGCAAGAATCACTTATAGAAAAATGATAAGTATATTTTTAAGGTCAGTCTAAAGAGGAATCATATGATTTGTAAATTATTCAACAAATTCTTAAAACAAAAAATAGAACATAATCCCAAAGTTTGGGTTTGAAAATCTAATCTAATGACATAAAAATTAAGATAGATTCAATAAACATTTAGGCATTTAGACATTTATCATGCTATGGAGAATTTTTGAGATGTATTAACTACTTGATTATGTCTGCTCAATATTAAGTAGGTTATTACATATATGAATTTAAGACTATTGATTCCCCCTCTTTTGTATGAAAAGCGGAGAGATCATCTTTATTATTAATAATAAAATAAATAATATCTTTAGTTGAGGTCTACCAATTGATTAATTATTAAACTATGCTTCTTTTCTAAGAGAATAACAAACCATTTAACTTGTTTTTCTTAGGTGGGACATGACGATTTAAATTTCATCCAAGGTGTCAAAGTTGGATTCAAGATTTCAACTATCTAAGAACTAACTTTTAAATTTTAAAACTATTATGAAAGTTATATCATCAATATATTCTTTAATAATAATTTTTATAAAAATCTTTGAAATGGAGTTTACATTCCAAGTATATATATGAACCAAATAAAGATAAAAGGGCAATACTCTAAACCATATTCAAATAATTAAATCTTAAATCTTTTATATTTTAAGTTCATTACAAAATTATGATATCACTATATTTTCTAAAATAAATTTTGTAGAATTCTTGAATAGAAAATAATACTTAATTTTGTAAAAATATTTTATCCATTTTAATAATTTACAAGCATAACAACATTACTAATATCCTATTATAATTTCAGCCAGACTTGTTTAATTTAATAAATTATGAGTAATTTAAATATGACATGAATAAATTATGAGTAATTTAAATATGACATGAATAAATTATGAGTAATTTAAATATGACATGTAAAAATAATACATAAAGAATAACTGAAAAGAATATATTGAAAATATACCTCAACAAAATATCTAATTATTTCTGAAAAAACTCTAAACATAATACTAAAATTATTTATTGAATTGAAATTACAACTATTACATAAACTAAATTTGTTCAACTCCCAAATGAGTGAAAAAATTTAAACCAATAAAAGAAAAGCTAAAAGCTTAAGAGAAAAATAAGAAA
Source organism: Hippophae gyantsensis (assembly GCA_030763125.1). Taxonomy (NCBI): domain Eukaryota; kingdom Viridiplantae; phylum Streptophyta; class Magnoliopsida; order Rosales; family Elaeagnaceae; genus Hippophae; species Hippophae gyantsensis. Next base: position 51,304,800 of record CM061034.1, on the reverse strand, counting down.
ATAGCTAAAAACCTATGAAAGGGATGATTGATACAATGGAATATGGGTCATATTTATAGGTTCAGAAATAAGATAAGACATGTTGATGCGATGGACACTATAGTTCAAGCTACGACATGCATAAACTGTCACACTCATTGTACTCACTCCAAGCATCCTGCATTGTGGCACACAACATTTCCATGTCGTGGCCAGTGAAGAATCTGGGGTAGTTATACTCAATCTATATTGCCTTGCGTTGTAGTATACAACGCTTCCATAGTACGACATGCTATGTTCTGATTCACTTTATACCTATATTTTTTGTGCCACTTTTTTTATGGTTTGGAGCATTGTAATGGAGTACTTCAAGTATAATTCTTCCAGTATTGATCAATTTTATCTTTTTAAGCTAAAATACTTGAAAAACAACAAAATATACCCATAATTTCAAAAAGATAGATTTATATAAAATAATAGTAAAATTAAATAAATATAAATCTATTTAATCAATTTGATGCTCTCCCCTGCTTTTCTCAAATTAACCAAAAGAAAAGATATTATTTGTTTCAAACTAAAAATTTTCTTTAACATACATGAAATTGTGATATATTGAGTACTTTTGAGCACTCATCACAACCTTCAACTAGCTTTTTCCTAGTCTCTAAGCAAGAATGGTGAAAAACTAAAAAAACTAAAAATATAAAATTAAGCTATCCGAAATCATTTTTGTAAATTGAAACGGTTGCATTTAGTACATGCAACAAGCCTTTAAACCATTAGGTTGCCTTAATAAACGACTTTAAGTCTTGTGACGGTTTTTAGATGTGATATTCACAATCATCAAAGTTAAAATAATAATAATAAAAAAAACAAATATATAGTATAAAAACAAATAAAATTTAAAACAAAGTAAAAATAACAAAACAAAAAAAATAAAAAAAACTAACAAAACTTCTCACGCTTTTTAATCTCCTTTAAGATTACAATTAAAATCTATATTATAAGTTATTTTAATATTTTAAACATTCATGGTTTATTATAATAATTAGTTGAAAATCACTTTCATATTTTAATAAAAAATGTATTAATATTAAATTGACTCATTCTCAATGTAAAGAATCCGAATTTGCTTCGACTCTAACCTTATAAGGCATACTCTCAAATACACCGATCCTATTGGTTCAAGCACTCATTCAAAGGTATATACGAGTAGAGTTTATGTATGGAAATAAACTAATAGTTTCACATATATTTAAAGAAGAAAAGGCTAAAAAATAGTGCATAATATTGATCTCATGAAAAGAATAAAATAAAATGATTTTATAAAGAAATCAAATATCATGTTCATACATCAATTAAATTAATAAAAAAAATCTCAAGTAATATGCCTTTAAGTGATGAAGCAAATGTAAATGACTTCTTGGGGAATCATTTCCCATTTCTTTTTCTTTTTCTTTTGTATTTAACTACTTCTCATAACTTTAAAGGATAATGAGTTATAATATTTAGTTTATATTATTCATTTTTTCTCTGGTTGTCTTATTTTTTTATTTTCTCTCTTTTTTTAGAGGTAAAGTTTTGTAGAGAAATGGTTCATGTACAGATTATATATATTTTGCATAAGAAGATGACCGACTAATTTTTTTTTTTTTTGCATTGGTTTAGGTAATCCCATATATGCCTATTTTTAAGAAGTCATGCATGAATGAAGAAAATGTGTACGGTCCATCCTACCTTGATCTCAGTTTTTTTTTAAATAATCTCAAACTATAGTTAAATAAAAGAACATTCATTTCAGGAAGAAAAGACTTATGAACTAGCTTTTTCTCATGGTAGCGCTTTGTACATTCTTTGTACAATTTTGCATTTTCATAAGCTTAATCCCTAATCTCTTCAAGTTCATTGAGTTAGAGCAATTATTTCTCTCCTACTTCGTCCAAATCTATGTTTAGCTCTTCAATTGCCCAATAAGCCTCGTGTTCAAGTTCAATAGGTAAATGTCATACTTTCTCAAAGATTAACCGATAAGTGCTCATTCTAATGTGTATTTTGTAAGTTATGTGGTAAGCTCATAAATCATAATTTTAACTTGATTTCCCAATTCTTCCTTGAAGGGTGCACAATGCATTATAGAACCCATTTTATTTGCCTATTATTCTCTTTCACTTGACTGGAAGTTTGGGGATGATATGGGATGGCCACTTTATGTGTGACGTTATACTTAGTATTTCATAAAAAACTTTGTTGTAAAAATGGCTACCTCTATCACTTATTATTACTCTAGGCACCCCAAACCTACTAAATATTGAGTCCTTCAAGAATCTTTCAACAATATTAGCATTAGTAGTTTTAGTGGGTATAACTACTACTCACTTGAACACATAATCCACAACAATCAGAATATTTTCATATCCAAGAGATTGAGGGAAAGGATCCATAAAGTCAATCCCTCATACATCAAACAATTCTACAACTAAATTAGATGTAAAAAGAATTTCATCTCTTTTGCTTATATTACCTGTCCTTTGACATTTATCACATTGCATATAGAACATACAAGCATTTTTAAAAAGAGTGGGTTAATAAACTCCAAATTGTAATACCTTATGAGGTATCTTCTCGTCGTTAAAATGACCTCTATAGTGACAACTAAATTAGATGTAAAAAGAATTTCATCTCTTTTGCTTATATTACCTGTCCTTTGACATTTATCACATTGCATATAGAACATACAAGCATTTTTAAAAAGAGTGGGTTAATAAACTCCAAATTGTAATACCTTATGAGGTATCTTCTCGTCGTTAAAATGACCTCTATAGTGAACTTTATAACAAAGTTTCAGAATGCTCTTATGCTCTTTTTTAAGCACACATCCCTGGATGACTTAATTTGGACCTATTATGAATAGATAAGGATCATCTAGAAGTACTACCTACGAGAATGTAGATACTTGTTCCTTTCCTAAGAAGGAATGTTAGGTCTCAAAACACCAGTAGCAAGATGATTTACTATGTCATCATACTAAGGGTTTGGACTAATTGAAAATAATTTTTCATCAAGAAAAGTTCCAATAATTTATTTCTTACTCTTACCTTCAAGCGAATTGAATTCAGAAATTAACCTAGATAGAAAATTAGCTACTACATAATATATAACACTCAATAATATATAATATGCAAACACGTTTTCACTATCTATCCCAAAACTGCTCTACTTGCATAATCAGAAGTATCATACATGATTTCAAAAGGAGGAGAAAAATTAGGTTCCATTTTTATAGGGGTAAAGGTTAATTTATTCTTCAAAGTATTAAAGGCAACAAAACATTCTTCATTAAAATCAAGATAGGTATCTTTTGTCAATAGGTTACATAAAGGGTGACTAATTTTAGAAAAAACTTTTGATAAATTTCCTATAAAAACATGCATGCCTTAAGAAACTTCTAATCCCCTTAACAAATGTAAGGGGTGATAATTTTGTGATTAACTTAATTTTAACCTTATTGGCTTCAATTCCCTTGTTAGAAATTACATGTCTTAACACTATTCCTTGTTGTATTATAAAATGATTTTTCTCCCAACTAAGTGTGAGAACATTTAATGCAATGTTCTAAAACTAAGTCAATTTATGCAAGTAGCCATCAAATAAGGTTCCAAAAAAGAAATATCATCCATAAATATCTTAATGAATTTTTCTACCGTGTTCGAGAAGATTGACATCATACATCTCTGAAACATGGCGGCGGCATTGCATAACCCAAATGAAGGCAAATGTCCTAAAATAACATATGGAGGTGGTCTTTTCCTGATCTTTTGGTGTAAAGGGTAGCAGATAATAACCTGAGATTCCACCTAGAAAATAGTAAAATTCATGTCTGGCTAGTTTTTCTAGTATTTGATCAATGAATAGAAGAGGAAAGCAATCCTTTTTAGTGATTATTAATTCATTTTTATCATTTTTCACAACTGTTATACATGATTTTTTTGTACCACATGCACAGGACTAACCAATTTACTTTAGTAAGTGTCAATAGATGGATTGATCTCTTCCCTAGATGTGGTCTTAGATAGATCTAAGGGTGTATTAGATGCTTCTATAAGTTCAACACTATCTAACAGATTATATGTGTAATAATAAACTATCAATAAATAACTTACATGGAGGATGCCAATACATTAAGTAAAATAATACAAATTTTGTGTTTTGCAAACGTAAATGCCAACAAGAAAGCAACATGACGAAACTATTATGATACATTGTAATGTATGTACTCTAGTGGAAAGCATACGAGATTATAAGCTGTTATCACATATGCAATTGACATAGTTATTAGCTCTGGTGATAGTGTCGTGTAGTTCTGTTAGCTTATAGCTACTTATATTAAAGTAATATGCTCAATACAATAATGAAAATGGTTTTAATTCTACTTCTTTTTCTTTTAAAAACAAGGACCTATCTTTGAACTGTTAAAAATGATTTCAAATTGAAAATTTTGAGCTAAAATCTTAAAAAACAGGAGGAGGAAGAAGAGGTAGAGAAAATGAAATAGCTTTGACATACAAATGAAAGAAAAAAATAAAAGGGATTATATATTCCTTCTAATTTGATTAATAGGAGAAAAAGTATAATAGAATACATTTTATGATAATAGTATGGATTGAATGGACATACCCATCATATTTATAATGTATAATTTATATATTTTTTTAAAAATAAATTATAGGGATGAATACATTAGGGTCTATCTTTTTTGAATAAAAGTTAAGGGTGATAATTTGTGCCGTAATTCGATTGATCGAATCAAACCAAATCCAAATCGTAAAACCAAAATTGAACACGAATCAAATTAAATTTTAGCTAAATTCAGATTAGCTCAAATAACTAGAAAAAAATCGAGTTGGGCTCAAGTTAGTTCGTTAGCTCGAAATAATTTTTTTTAAAGACTATAACAAGTAAACATTACAACTTACACAATTAGGTTAAAAACTTAAAATTGGACACATTTTTTCTCTATCTTTCTTTTTAATTAACAGCCAATTCAATCTCCTTTCCTTAAATCTCTACTTTTCTAGTAACCAACAACAACCGCTTTACCGGTTTCACTCTTCTCCAACAACAATCCTACGTCCATTGAAGTAGGTTAAAGTATTTTCCGTATCACTCTAAAAAGATGATTTTTCCTTTATATGATCATATGCTTTACTTGAATACACTCAGAGAATTTTATATATGTGTGGTTAATTTTGTGTAAAATTTCTAGTAGTTTAAAACAATATCTAAGTTTTGTCATGTTGATTTGAACTAAAACTTGAATCAATTCTAAATTCTAATAAAATGCTCACTCTTTCATTTAATCATAAGTATAGTTAATCTTGTTTATGTTTATATTGTATCATATATTTCTTGTGCTCTACGTTAAAAAATACATATATTTTTCACTCATTGCGTGAGTTATTCATTTAATGTTAATTAATCATTTGTTCAAATGATTAGTTATTATAATATTATTTCTCTTATTTTTAGTATTTTATGTAATGTATTTTAGCTAATTAATTTTAATCATTAAACATATTTTTTAATTTATAAAAAAAATTCAATTAACTAAAAACACAAATAATTAACAATTCGTGTTAGTTTAGCATATATACTTTATATTTAATTTGAATTCAAACTCATCTTTGTTTGCTTGAATTAAATTTAAATTGAGTTAGAATTGAACTAATTTGAGGTGAGTTAGTTCGAACCAATTCAAATTGATTCAATTCTTACGAATTATCACCTTTAATAAAAATATTATTTTATTATTTAAATTAAAAAAAATATTTATTATTCATTTTATTTATAAAATATATTCATTATTTATTTTATTTATAAAAAGTAACAATAGCTTTTAATAGTACTAGTAAATTTTTTAAAGAAAATAATTAAATAATCTTATATAAGGAATAATAAAATAATCGGGAATGTCTTTATTATTTTTTTATATAAAATAATTTTTAAATTATTAAATATTTTTTTATATAAAATAATTTTTAAATTATTAAATATTTTTTCTTTTACATTTCTTTAAAACAAAAAAGATATTGATTTTTTATAATGATAATTTTTTCCTATCATTTATATGAATAGTGGGACAAAACTTTCAATCTACCCAAGATTATATCTCATTCACTGCATAAGAATTTCCCATGTCCTACCCCTTCCGTCTTAATATCAATTTTGTTATCCCTTTCTTCGAGCACCACAGTACTGCGCACTCCCTCTCTGGTCACTCTTTTTACAGCCATGGCTCTCCTTACCTTTAAACTACTCCCTGCCTATCCTCCTAGCCCCAGCCCTAGACTTTCTTATCCCAACCAGGGACTTCCTTATTCTTGTCGTCCAACACTCAGAATTCTTTGTGCCAAGAGAACCGGTAAGCAAAGGTATCCATCTGAGAAAAGGAAGGTCAAATTGAAGCACAAGGAAATTATAGGTGAAGTTAAGGAGGAGGACAAGTTTCAGGGCATCTGGAGACTGTCCAATCTTGGAGTTCCGCTTCACAAAGATCCTGGGAAGGACTTTCTTGGCGTTTCCGAGGCCTTGCTTCAAGAGATTGCTAAAGTTCTCGAGTTTCCGGTAATTTGATGTCTCAGTAGTGTTTAGTTCATGAGAAATTTTTGAAAAATAAGAAGAAACTGATTTGAGGAAGTAATTGTAGGCGGTTTAGCTATGGGAAATGATGAGATTTTTCATTAATGGAGGTTGAACATAGTAAGGAATTTGAAATTAATTAATTAATTAATTATAATGGGGAATTAGCGAAAGCAGAAGATTTTGGTGTATTCCTTTCTAGTTCACCTTTTGACTTTAGCTTGACATATCAAAGGAAATGAATGGTGTATTTGTTTTATACTTTTTATTAGTATTCCTGAATTGTATGTTTTTGTTTTATTTCTGGGGTCTTCATTGTGGACGTTTGAACATGAGTAATTCAATGTTTGTCTTTTGGATGGAATGGAAATTGTATGTTATATTTTATTTCTTGGGTGTTACTGTTCAATAATATAGGCCTGAACATGAGAGATCCATTTTTTTTTGGTGGAAAAAGTTTACTGTCTGCCTAACTGCTGGGGAGATATTTATCATCTGAACGGGTATTTGATACCATGGAGTCTTGTACTTAATGTTTTAGCCTTCAAAGTTTTAAATTTCTGTAGTTTTCATTGATTAGGAGCTATTGAGAGAGGATTTATATTATTAATTTTTTTACTCATATTTTACAATATCAATGTGCAGTGAACGTTCAGAGAAGTACTTTGTGGAAGTTTGCTTGGTGTTATCTCACTCCCACTTTTTTGTAAATCTAGGTTGCTTCAATGTTGCCGTCAGAAGCGTTCTCGGTAGTTCGGAAATCTTTTGATGCAAGAAAGGTCAGTTCAGTGGCAACAATATATTTTTTCTTATTCTATTGCCTTTATATGGTTTGATACATTTAGTGATGTGGAATATTGAGATTCATCATTTTTTTCCCGAAATGTCAAATTGTTAGTGTAATTGGAGAAAGCAAAGAACTCTTCTTTCTAGTGAGATGATCAAAACTGTATTGTGGAATTAAACTTTTAGTTGCAGTCACGGCTTGGATTGGTTAGTTGCAGTGCACTTGTGCATCATGGTTTCTTATTCAAAATAGTGGTTTCCTTTGACGAGGTTTATTAGAGGGCTGCCATAATTTTTCCATACGCATCTAGCTTTTAGTGGGCTAAATGTTATATGACTAACTGGTTGGATTGCTAATTACCTAGCTACCGTGAAAATATTTCTTGAAGAAAGTCATTTTGTTCTCTTCCATTTTTATAGGGACTGGGCGACTGCAGAAATATGGTGTATTTTCACCTTAGATAACATTGTTATTCTTGTGCGAGCACTAAAACTCAAGAAAGGATAACTAAAAGAAAGAATATCCAGAGGAAACCTTAAAGACAATTTGACTTCCTAGATAATGCGAATGATCTAAGAAATATGAGATTATGTTGGACAATATAGTATGACTTAGCTATTGATTCTTGATAGTCCACTTAATCTTAACTTATCATGTATTATTTGCTATAAATGATATTATAGATTGCAATAAGCTCTTTTGCCCATTTGGTTAAATACAAGTTCTAATTCTAATTGCTGTAACAAATTCCAGATTTAACCTCTGTTTCGGATTGCTATTTTCCTGTAATTTTCCTAAAGGCCCACAAATCATTTTTTTTTAAACGACAGGTATGATGCCTATTTTGTTTTTAAAACTTTGAGGTAAACACTACAGAGCATTGATGGGAGGATGACACTCTTATATGTGCCCTTTTATCTTGAATTTTGTCATATACTCATGCTAATTATTTTATTCTTCTTTAAGTTCTCTTAGTGACTTCTGGGGTAGAAAGAGAGCAAAAAAATCTTAAAGAAACAAGAGAGAGAATATCCATTTATCTGGTTATGCTACTGATGATATTTTTTCGTACTTTTATTGTATTTATATTAGACTTCAAAGGAGCCCAAATTTGTATATGCTGTGGAGATGGATGCCAACAAACTTATGAATCTGGAGCCTCGTACTTGGGACTTCATTTCTCGATTAGAGCCTAAAGTTGGGCTAGCCGAACGTATGCCTGATCGTAAATTATCTGGGGATTTGATCAGCATAATATATGATTGTAAAGTGGACACTGAAGTTTCAGTTCTAAGAGACACTGCAAACTATGCTGTTGATGGACCACACACATATTCAGCAGCTAAAAAACCAAAAATTGCTGTTGTGGGTAGTGGTCCATCTGGGCTTTTTGCTTCTCTTGTCCTTGCTGAACTTGGTGCAGATATTACTTTAATGGAAAGAGGTCAACCTGTTGAACAAAGAGGACGCGACATTGGTGCTTTGGTTGTACGCCGGTTATTCCAGACTGAAAGCAATTTTTGTTTCGGGGAGGTTATTCTTTAAATCTATCCATCCTGTGCCTTAATTATTGATTGTTTAAGGACCTCATGATAGCCATATATACCACTCTGTTATCCGATCTTTTGGATAAGTCATCTGATATTTCTTTGTATTTTAGGTTTGTCCAATAAGATTATCCCTTAATGGGTACTGGTTGTCATGAATTTTCATAATCTGAAGAAGCTGACCATTATTCTATTTATGATTTCTTATTCCCTTTGAGTTGTTTTCTAGTTTAAGATGTCATGAAGTAGTATAGATAGCTTAATTTTATATCATGTTCTCAACTCTATCTTTGTTAAAATTTTTCCCTTTTCTTGCTATTGAGTCATTTATCAAGGACTTATACATGGCAGGGTGGTGCAGGTACCTGGAGTGATGGTAAACTAGTAACTAGAATCGGAAGAAATAGTGACAGTGTTTTGGCGGTTAGAACTTTTCCTATATCTCTTTTACATTTATATTTTTATCCTATGCATATTTTTAGGGGTAACTTACAAAATAGGCTTGAGTTATATCAATATTCACTGAGTTGGCTTTATTATATAATATATTTGTCTTTGTTCAAAGCACTGTTGACTTTTTTTTTCTTCCCTTTTTTAATTATAATCTTCACATTAACACATGCTCGTGTAGAGTTTTTATGCACACCTGTAGTGTTACAAATGTGTGTTAAATTTTTTATTTTTACCTTTCCACCAGCCATGTGATCCACATCTTAAAAATGAACCACATTGCGAAATACTGTTATATTAACCGCGTTCATGAATTTCATTAATTTTGGAGTCTATTTCATGTGATTTTCATATTCGTTATTAGAGTTATGGGGAATAATGATCAAACCCTGATTTGTAAAACCCACTTAGGAAGTAGGATCACATATCCAACTGCAATGTAAAGTTCCTATTGTTGTATTTTAACATCAATGGTGCCCATCAGTGATTTAAGACATTAACTGGAACTTTATCCTTGAGTTTGGGCTTTCTTCGAACTTGGTTGACAAAATCATTGCTCTATTTTCTGTAGGGGGTGTTAATGATCTTTATCTTCCTTTTCAGGTTATGAAAACTCTAGTTCGCTTTGGAGCTCCTGAAGGAATACTTGTTGATGGGAAGCCTCATTTGGGAACAGACAGATTGGTTCCTTTACTTCGCAACTTCAGGCAACATCTACTACAGTTGGGTGTGAGTCCCACATATTTCTTCTAGCTTGATCATGTGAATAATTAAATGTCATTAGATATATGTTGCTTCCTTCGTATTTGTTCTTATTTTGTTTCTGTTGCATCTTGTCTAACATGATTAGGTTACTCTTGAGTTTGGGAAGAGGGTTGATGATCTTCTTGTGGAGGATGCACAAGTTGTTGGCTTGAATGTTTCTGATTCAAGTGAGATATTACAGTTCAATGGGCAGAAACGTGGATACGATGCTGTCGTCTTGGCTGTTGGGCATTCTGCACGTGATATATATCAAATGCTTCTTTCACATAATGTGGACTTGGTTCCAAAAGATTTTGCTGTGAGTGCTTCCTCTTCCCTTTATTTGGATAGATCAGGATTCTTTACAAGTATGTATTGCTTTCTATATAGTAACCGAAAGTAAGCTATCAGTTGTTAATCTAGATCAAGTACCAGCAACATGCCTTTCATAGTTTCCAACAGTACCATTGTTTTAACACCCTTTGGTGATAAATGTAATAGGATAAGTAAAAATCTATTTGCTTTTCAATTTACAGTGTTGCTGGCCTATTCAGTATATGGTATTTCTGGATTGATATAATTATTGAATGGAACAGCTTTAGATTTATGTCACTCCTAAGTCAAAGTATTACAGTTAAATTGTGTAGTTATTTACAATTTCTTGCTCGACTCCCCATAAAAGAAGGGGGAGAAAGAGAAAAAGTACTTTCTTGCTCAACATATCTGGATGTACTGAGGAAAATATGGTTGCCTTATAGTGCATAAATCAAAATGTTATGCATTGAATTTAAGCTTTGCTTTAGTTCAAATGGGTAGATAGGTACTTTTCAAGGTGAACAGTATGAGATAATCCCCATTCCCTGAGGGTGATTTCAAATTCTGCAAGCAAGGATCTGTATATGATTTTGAATTGAACATGGAAATTTACCTTTTATGTTAGGCTGTAGAATTCTTACAGCCTTTTTTTGGTCAACATAACATGAACTAGTGATAATTTATGGTACATTAGTATGAGAATTGGTGCTTGAGCTTTGTGATCCACCGAGAATGTGACATAAATTGACATGGTTGAACAGGTTGGTTTGCGAATTGAGCATCCTCAGGAAGTAATAAACAGCATACAGGTTGGTTGTCTTTTTTTGATTAATTGATTACATATTTACTATCAGAATTTGTTGTTCTTGTTAACTTTGGTGATAAAAGCATAATAATATACTGAGCAGAATTATCCAATTAACCTAAAAACACGGTGGAGAAACTATCTGCCAGATGAATGCAAACACCAAATCATTCTTGCATTTACCACCAGAACAGCATAACCCTAATTTAATGTTTTTTTTCCTTGTGATTTGGCACCTGGTTAAAGGTGGGGGAAACCTCACACTTTAACAAGTTACCAAGTTGCAAGAAAAAGCACTATGTCCCAAAGAACAATGAAAATCAGATTCCTGGTCATTAAATATTCTTCTATGTTACTGCATCCGCTCTACCCATAAAGTATCCCCTATCCCTAAAGCCAAATAAGTAATAACTTTTGTGAACGACAAGAAAATTGATGGTTGTCATTATTTTGAAGACGTGGCTTTTCGAATTATTCACCAGTTCCCAACGAGTTGAGGTTCTTAAGGACTGGTCCCTTCTCCAAAGCTCTTTATTTCTGTTTCTTTTGTCCTTTCAAGGGTTAAAAAAGAAAAAAACGACATTATACAGCTTGTATACTTGTTTCATGAAAATAAATTATTTCATTGTTGAGATATTCATGTGGATATTGTTTTCACTAGCCACTGATTGGAAGCTGACTGTATTTATAGTTTCAATTTTTGTTTTTCTCCTTTTAAGGGACAATAAACGTACAAGCGTACTAAATAAGCTTGCTTTCTCCTCTATAAACCCCTTAATATTGGTGAAGATAGGATCAAGTCCATGGTATGATGACTAAGAATTTTTCAGTCTGATTGACACTGTCCAGTACTTCAAATATTATGATGAGGGCTCACTTTTAAAGTATAGATGAATTCTTTCAGTCACGTTCTAGAAGTATTTTTTGTTATTTTCATTTATATTGGGGTTAAATACTATTTTTCCAAGATTAAATTCATCAAATGTACTTGTGATTGTAGTATTCTGGATTGGCAACTGAGGTTCGCAGAGGTCATGGAAAAGTACCAGTGGCAGACTACAAACTTTCCAAGTATGTTAGTGGAGGGGACATCAGTGCACCTGTGAATGCAACTAATCGTAGTTGCTACTCTTTCTGTATGTGTCCTGGCGGCCAGGTATCAAGTTTATTTTCTTGTCTCTGGGAGATTCTTTATTAAGAGCATATTCTATGATGCTTATAAGTTTTTGGAAAATAAGCTAATTAAACCCTTTTTACTATTTTTATTCTTAGGTGACCCCACATGTATAAAAAGTACAAGTGGGGTGTCCATATTAGAATAAGATTAACTTATTTCCCTAATTTTTTTTTAATATCCTCAAATTGCTATCTATTGACTTCTCAATGTATCAACATATGACAAATTTAGTGGACAAAAATAGTCGGTTTTATTATGTACAATTTTGCTCCTAGCACTTAGAGTGCATTCACTGAGGACTGCCCATACTTAGGTTATAGTTTAAATTGTTTTTGAGGTGCAACATTTTGTCATCATGTTGATGGATATACTTGTAAAAGGTTAGAGAGAAAGGATAGTCAGTTATAATGTCATTTGCAGGTTGTTCTCACTAGTACAAATCCATCTGAAATCTGTATCAATGGCATGTCATTTTCTCGACGGGCTTCCAAATGGGCAAATGCTGCTCTTGTTTTGACTGTCTCAGAGAAGGACTTTGATTCTTTGAATTTGCGTGGACCTCTTGCAGGAGTTGAGTTTCAGGTAGCTTCTCTCTCTCTCTCTCTCTCTCTCTCTCTTTCTGTGTCTGTCTCAAGGATTGAGGTTCTGTGCAAATACAGCAATTTTTGCAACTGTCTCAGTGAAGGACTTCAATCATTGAATTTCCGTTAACATCTTTGTTTTGTAATTGGAAATATTTCTTTCTTAGCCTACTAGGTTCTACAAGAATCATTGAAATTTTATTTAACTTTATTATTTTGTTTTGCCAAGTAAGAAAAAGCAATTTTATAGTTGACAGAAAGATTTCTCTCCATCTATATGGGTTTAATAAATTTTTCTATATTTGTTTTTTCACTTGGGATAATGTATGATGAATACGAGATTGTCCTTAAAAGAACCTTTTGCACGGATTGCACTCTCATAATCCCAACTTTTCTCTTCTAGCTGTATGCCAAATATCACAAAACATGTTTTTATAGAGTTCTAATTACGCAGAGGGAATTAGAAAGAAGAGCAGCTATTTTGGGAGGTGGAAATTTTGTAGTACCTGTTCAGACAGTTACGGATTTTCTGGATAACAAACTATCAGGTAAGCTTGCTCTGCAATTACTCATTTTATTTGCTGTATAATCTTAATGTAATTGTACTTTATTTAACTTATTCTTTGTAGTAACATCTGTGCCTTCATCAAGTTATCGGTTGGGAGTTACTGCAGCAAATCTCTATGAGTTATTCCCTGTTCACTTAAGAGAAGCGTTGTGTCATTCTATATCAATGTTTAATGAAGAGGTTTGCTTTTTGGCTTCCATTTGCATGGACTTTATGTTCTTTTTGCTCTTTTTTGAATGATTTACTGAGTAAACTTCACTTTTTCTTTCAAATTTTTAAACTTCAGTTACCTGGCTTTATCTCTGAAGAGGCCCTTCTTCACGGAGTGGAGGTAATCCTAGATAATTTAAACCTCAGTTACTGAGTGAGCTGTACTTTATCCAGCTCCTGGGTCTCATTTTCATATTTGTTTTTGAAAGTTTATAAGATATGAACTTAATTAACCTAGAGAGAGTGAATATGTTATTTTTAATTTTTTTTAATTTATAACTTAAAAACCTAAACAAAACAGCAAAGCATGTAATTGTATGTAAGAATAAAGTATGAAAATAAAATAATAACACGATATTTTTAGGTGGAAACAACCTAGGTTATAACCATAACCTAATAGGAAAACCATCGGTCCACCATATCACCTAACTTTCCACTATGAAAATAAAATGTTCAAGTACAAATTCGGTCATATACTATTCTCCCTAGAATACTGCCCCAATGTACCTTATTTATGAGCCCTTGCTCTGTTTACATAGTTTTTAAAATTAACGTGGGTGGTTTCCAGACTAATGTTCTGATGAGTTTTCCACCAATCAGATACGTTCACGAATCGGCTGCAAAAAGGTTAGTACAAAAATACAAGTGCCTGTGTGTGTTTTAGATCGAATTTAATAATGAATAATTCTAACTAAATAATTCAAAATATATATCACTTAAATCAAATCAACTAGTACATCCTAGAGTAAGCATATTAAACACGAGTTTCATAAAAATAGTTTCTTTGAAATTTAATAATTAAATCAAATAATCATGAAAAATATGAAACAAATAGGCTTATAGATATGAAAATTTAGAAAACCAAATTTTGAAAATAATCATGAAAAATATGAAACAAATATGCTTATAGATATGGAAATTTAGAAAACCAAATATTATTAAAATAAAAACTATGATAATATTAATTAATTAACTTCAAAAACTTCATCAACTAATTCAATAAGAAGACCCAAAAAAATTCATACCACTATTCTGCCTACTCTCAATTATATATATATATATATATATATATATATATATATGTTTATTTGGGCAGTCATTAGCTCTCCTGTTGGTTTTTTTTTTCAGCAGTTTGGCCGCTTTAGTCAATCTTTGTTTGGCCACACCTCCAACTCGGTTAACTTCAAAAACTTCATCATCTAATTCAATAAGAAGACCCAAAAAAAATCCATACCACTATTCTGCCGACTCTCAATTTTATATATATATGTATGTATGTATATGTTTATTTCGGCAGTCATCAGCTCTCCTGTTGGTTTTTTTTTTCAGCAGTTTGGCTGCTTTAGTCAATCTTTGTTTGGCCACACCTCCAACTCGGTTAACTTCAAAAACTTCATCATCTAATTCAATAAGAAGACCCAAAAAAATTCATACCACTATTCTGCCGACTCTCAATTTTATATATATATGTATGTATGTATGTATATGTTTATTTCGGCAGTCATCAGCTCTCCTGTCAGCTTTATTGTATTTTTTCAGCAGTTTGGCCACTTTAGTCAATCTTTGTTTACATAGATACATACATATACATATATTATACATATATTATTACCTTTGATCAAGCCTTGTACTGCCGCCAATGTTCTTTGGAGATGATAATAAGATTTTTCTTTTCCTTTTGGCAGCTTTGCCTTTTTTTTGGTGTACACCTCTAACCCTAATATGTGATATATATAGATAATAATAATAATCTAGTGATATTAGGATTAGATATATTTTGGGCTTAATTTTTCAAAGCCCATTAAAAACCTTAATATTATAAAAAAATCATTTTTTAAAAAACTTTTTAAAAATATTAAAACACATCTAAAAAATATTTAAATTAGTAATTTCATAAATTTATTCAAGTTTAAATAAATATTTTAGTTTTAGAAATAATTCTAGTTTTATGAACATGTTCTATTAAATGCATGGGTGTAATTCTATGTGTCATAGTTATAAAAGATATACTTGAAGTACGACTATCCGACATTCTGACGTTTGTTCGACTTTGGTTGATAGACTTAATAGCTAGCATAAAAACATGTTCACATGAAAATATTTTATTCACGAAAATAGCCAACAATCATACTCCTTATAGTTTTTGCTAATCCATATTATTAGCTGTTATCGATCTTTTATCCTTTCCTTCTAGACAAGGACAAGCTCCCCTGTCCAAATTTCACGCCACATTGATACTTATGAGAGCACATCGATGAAAGGACTCTATCCTATCGGTGAAGGAGCAGGTTATGCTGGAGGGATTGTGAGTGCAGCAGTTGATGGCATGTTTGCAGGTTTTGCTGTGGCAAAAAAATTTGGGCTATGTCCTGGTGGTATAGAGTCAGTTTTGGGTAAGCCTCAAGGTGGTGGCTTTGCTAAGTACTAGGGGTCCATCTATTCATTTCTTATAGAGTGCTTCCCATGAACGAGAATACGGCTCAATCATCCACATGTCGCTTCTGGGAAACTTAGGTAGTTAAGATCTAAATTTCATAATGGTACTCAAGCTAGTAATCCTCTATTTCATTGTTCTAATAAACAATATCCAATATATCTTCCTATTGTTATTTTCTGCAGCTTGGTGATAGTTCACACTTATGCGATCATGAGACTTATAGAAACATTTTGCTGTGCCCAGCTTCAAGCAAAGTCGGGCATTATTTCTTTCATGGGTGTTCAATTCTCCTGGCCACTGATATAATTGGATAAAAGCAGAAAATAATTACCATTTATTCTGTTGCTGAAATGGATTGGAAAGCGTGATTTCCATGTGAAAGAGCGTCCTTGAAGAGTCATTTTTGATTCCTAGCCTTACTTTTGCTCTGTCCTTCAATGTTTTGGAAGTAAAATTACAATATAGCACTAAGGGCTTCAGATACAATGATGTATGATGTAGTTCTAGTTTTATGAATTAGTACTTGCCCAAGAAACCCTGTTTATAATTTAGGAACTAGATGTCAGTAACATGCCTTTCTTCTCATATTTGATAAACTTGCTATTTTTTCATTAATATTTGTAAATTTTTTTCTTCATATAATTATAAAAAAATAACTACTGTTTCTTTGCTTGTGCTTCTAGATTTTGAAAGAAAACACTGCCACACAGAAGCACATTATTTGCGCTAGTCTAGAAGCACAAAAAGATCATTATGAGTCTAAAAAAGACTTATGGTAATTCTTCAGTTTGGTTGAGAAGTTCTTTTACTAACATATTCTAAAACAGATTACATGGATTCCCACATGATAAAAGAACAATAAGTGAATAAACTTAACAAGCATATTCATGATGCATTCAGACCCTAAAAGAAGAAGCATATCAATGATGATTCATTAATTGGTGCTTGCTAGTTGCTACATTACATCTCAAACATAATTAATCAACATTAACACAACGAAGAAGCAAATAAAGTATAATCAATTATTCATATATATAATTTGTTTTCTACTACACTAACAAGTCGTTCAACATGAGAATAATATCAATGAAAAAGATTGTGAAATTCTGGAGAGATTTTGTATTTTACTTGTGACATCTCATTAATTTAAAAAAAATTATTAAAAATTGATGAATTTATTGTTGTGTCCTTTAGGTATTTATCAACATTTTTTTTTTGTAAGAGATTTGGTAAGACTTATTGAACCTATTGGTGATTTGCATGAAAAAAAATTATAAGACAAGATATATTCTAATTAATTATTGGTTTAATTATTTTTTGGAAATCTTCTCTTCTTTTATATCTTTGATATACACTTATTTCATTTGTAGTATTATGAATTTTTGATGATCAAAATATTAGGATATGTATTGAAAAATAGTGAAGTGGGGAAGAGATAATCGGCTTGAGATAAAGAAGAAAGAGAGGGATGTATTGAATTAGAGAAGCGTTTGTACGGTAGAAAAAATATTTTAGAAATAATAATAAAATGTTTTGATTATACATTTCATTATAATTTTAATTGGTTTAAAATATTTTATAATTAGTAATATGTTTTTGTAGTAAATGTTAAATTTTTTTAAGAATTTCTCAAAGTTATTTAAAACTTTATTTTAAAAACTAAACCAAGTAATGGTTTCGTGGTGTAGTTGGTAATCACGTCAGTCTAACATGATGAATGTGTTTTTCAATTCGCTTTATCTTGCATCCTAAAAGCAGTGTCTCAACTTTTTTTCAACAGCGTCGTACAAAAACAAGTCGAATCAAAATTCTCATTTAAAACCCACAAATTTCATAAAAAATTCATCTCAAGAGTTTTCCCTCTCTTCGTTTCAATTTAAATTCGCATTCTTTTGAATTGCGATATCTTTTTTCACAAACAGGTAGCAAATGAATTCGACAACCCAAGAACAGCATCATTGCCCAGAAATAAATCAAACGAGAGAGTGGTCCTTGAAAGACTTCGAGATCGGAAAACCCCTCGGTAAAGGAAAATTTGGCCGTGTCTATGTTGCTCGTGAAGTCAAAGTAAACCTTACACTTCATAATCTCAATTTCATTTCCAATTTCACTTTTTTTTTTCAATCTTAAAGTTTAAGTTAAATAAATTATGGTTTCTGATTAGTTGGGTTTTTTGAAATTGGGAAAAAAATAAATGAACTGGGTCAGAGCAAATATATAGTGGCATTAAAGGTGATATTCAAGGACCAGATAGAGAAGTATAGGCTTCATCACCAGCTGAGGAGAGAGATGGAGATTCAAACCAGTCTTAGACACCCCAATATACTTCGACTCTACGGTTGGTTTCATGACAATGAACGCATTTTCCTGATTCTCGAGTTTGCTTATGGTGGTGAGCTCTATAAAGAGCTTCGATCTCACGGACATCTCTCTGAAAAGCAAGCTGCTACTGTAAGATAAATTCTTTCCAAAAATTCCTTGTTCTTATGCTACAATGGAAATTTCACACATTATTTTTCTTTTTAGGGTTATAAAAAAGTTGTGTTCATTTTTAATTTCAGACTCATCCTAGTGTATATTTTAAATTTGTAGTTTGAGAAGTAGATTAGGTCCTATTTTATTGTTCAGTACTGGGAGTATATATTATTATACTACAATGATGATTATTGATAGAATAGTCGAAGTCACCCAATTTCATCTAATAATATTGTGTGCTTCATATAATTTTCAGTATGTATTAAGCTTGGCACAAGCCTTGGATTATTGTCACCAGAAGGATGTTATTCATAGGGATATAAAGCCAGAAAATTTGCTACTTGATCACGAGGTTGAGTAAATTTTTACTAATTCCTTCTGACTTTATTTTGTTCCCTTAAAGTTTAAATTAAGTGCTTAGGCTTTGGTATACTACATGTTGATTCAAGTGATTTAGAACTGTAGGGTAGACTAAAAATTGCAGACTTTGGATGGTCTGTGCAATCAAGGAGTAAAAGACGCACTATGTGTGGAACTCTGGACTATTTAGCACCAGAAATGGTGGAGAACAAAGGTCATGATTATGCAGTTGATAATTGGACTCTGGGTATTCTTTGTTATGAGTTTTTATATGGTGTCCCTCCCTTTGAGGCTGAAACTCAGACGGATACATTTAAAAGGTAATATGTATTGGACATGATCTCAAATTACACCCCTAAAAACTTATAATAACAAAAGTAATACCTAATAATTTGAATGTGGTCTAATCGATCGGATTTAACATTAAATGAGATTCAACCGGTCATAATTCAACTTGAACAGTGTTCAACTCGTTGATATTCAAGGTGGAATATTTGGCTGGATTTTCTCATTGTAGCAAAAATATTGAGCTAAAAAGATGTATTATTTTTGTAATTACGAGTTTTAAGGAGTGTTATAAACGCTGTTTTCTCCGAATATTTTTCATTGTGATTCATATTGGTTTGGATAAATATTTAATACCATTATAGCTGTTATTACAAGTCAATTTTTGGATGCAGAATAACGAAGGTCGACCTAAGTTTCCCTCTTATACCTCATGTTTCTCCCGAAGCCAAAAATCTTATTGCTAGCGTAAGTGTGTGTATGCAGTTGTGCTATTTTTTTTTCTCCTCTTTCTTGTATTGGGTTAAAGGTCTAGTTGTTTAGGCTTTTGGGATTTTGTAAAAGCGCTTCTGATAGCTAGAAATGCTTTAGGACCAAACGAGACAAATTTCAAAAGCACTTTTCAGAGCTTAAAAACACATTTTGTGCTTGAAGAGTTCTGCACATTATGCTTGAAACGAATTTTTTTCTTTCTAAAAACGTTTCTATTCAAAATCACTTTTAATAAAAACGCAAGCAAATAGACCCCTGGATAGGAGTCCAAGAACTGACTTTTTATTAATATAATTTTTTTTGAAGCTTCTAGTGAGGGACTCTTCAAAGAGATTATCTCTTCAAAAGATAAGGGGTCACTCTTGGATAATGAAGAATGCAGATCCTTCTGGTATTTACAATAGCTAGCGTATCTACCGACTTGTAAGGTTGTACCTTTCATGCCTTTTGAGGGTTTATGAGTATTAGACCGAAACACAATAAGAGCATGTGCTCATAGTAGTTGATTGTAACTAGTTAGTTATTCTGTTAGAGTTGATTATAACAACTTTGTATGGTTTTATGCTTAAGTCTCTATTTAAAGACTATGTTTGTAATTAATATTTCGATTGAGAATAATCTCAAAATTCATTTAGTTTCACTTTTTATTATATGGTATATAAGAGCAAAGCTCTTATCGTGGTATGAGTTCTACTTCTCCAATACAATGAGTTGATGGCTTAACCAACAATGGCATTGGACAATCTTTTCCAACTTTCGCATTCAATTCAATTGTTTCATTGCCCGTCAACATGAGTTTTTCCATCAAATTAGACAACATCAATAACCTTTGGTGCGATCAAATTCTTACAGTCATCTTTGTTTATGGCTTAAAATCTTTGATTGATTCCATGATACCTCTACAATCCAAACACTTCAATTCTGAATTTTGAATATGCTCAATGGAATTGCATGAGTAATCTTGTCAAACCTTGGTTTTATGGTTCCATCACTCCATTAATGCAATTGCAACTTCTAGCTTGGAATTTGTTGCTATTTAGTGGAAGGTTATTTGAAAATTTAAAGTTACGGATCTAATTAACCTAAAAAGGGAATGAATGGGTAAATTTTTGAATTAAATCTAATTAAAAATTCACAAGTCTTTATATATATAATCATGTGTAATTAATATAAAATGGATATAAATAAGGACTTGACACGATATTTTAGGTGAAAATAATTTAGGTTATAATAATGACCTAAAAGAAAAATCATCGGATCATTTAATTATCAACTATGAAAATCAATGTTCAATTATAAGATCAGTTTTTAAACTACCCTTCACATATAAAGCCCCTAAAGTAATCTACTTACAAGCCATTGATTCTTTCACGGTCTCTACAAGATAAGTGTACGAATCTAGACTAATGTTTCGTTATCTCGAGTCATACAAGCAATCGAATCCGTTCAATAAGCACCTAAAAATTTAGCACAAAAAGCACAAGTATAAAGTGTGTCTTAGACTAGATTTAATAATGGAAAACCATAGTTAGAAGATTCAAGAATTAAATCTGTTAAAATAAATCATCTAGCAAACTCTAGAACAAATAGATTAAACACAAATTCAATAAAAATAACTTCTTTAAAATTAAATAATTAAATCAAATAATTATGATTAGATACAAAACTATTTGATCAAAACATGTAAGAACCTAATAAAAAAGAAACTATATGAACATGAAATCACATTATCATAAAACAAATAGGCTTATTAATCAATCAAACATAACCACACAATGTTTGGTAGATTAATTCAAGAAAGAAATTAACAAAATATGATTCAGTTTTTATAAAATGTTTTGAGAGAGAAAGCATAAGATGAATAGAATAAATGTGGTTCTTTAAAACAAGGAGCATTAGGTTGTTTATATAAGGGAGATAAAACCCTAATACTAGGTTTAAGAGTAATTATCATTATGTCCATTAAATAAAACACAGAGAAATAATTAATAGGGATAATATGGTAAAAGAACACTTTGGCTCGAGTATAAAAACATGTTTTAAATTGAAACCTTAACCCCTTAATCAATACAATTCATGCTTGATCGATCAATCCAGCAACAATTCAAAATAACTTGAGACTAGGTATATTGAATATGATCAAACCCAACTTCAATCGATCTATCCTAATTTGCAATTCAACTCGAGATGACATAAATCATACACGATCGATCCTCGTTCGATCGACTTATCACTTTGATTGATTGACCAATATATATACCAAAGTTCTTAAGTGTATAATATGTATTCTAACGTGTTTTAGAATAATTAAATACCTAAAACATATAAACTTGAAGCTCGAAAGTTTTTTTAGCTTGAATAACAAACATAAAAATGCGCCTAAAAACTAGTTTACATTTGAACATTTTGTCTACTAATATCTCCAAATTCATAAACTTTACAATTCCCCCTTTTGACATATTTGTACAACGAAACCTTTCTCTTGCTACATGACACTCATAGAAAAAATCAATTTAAATAGTGGTACTATCCTATGATATGGTAAAACCATATTCGCTTAAATCTTGGTAGCTCATAAGTATACTAAAAAAACAAAACAATAGATAGGCACACAATTTGTCACAAAGGACTTCTTATTCATTAGTTCAGTGTATATAATAGTAGTAAAGCGAAGAAACAAACATGAAAAATGAGTAATGATAGATAGAATATTTAAATAATAAAATTATTTCTCCTATGTGATATATCAAAGTAAACATTAATCATTAAGAGTTATATGCAACAAAAAATAACAAATAGAACACTTAGTCAATGTGTTCTCCCCCTATGTGAAATATCTCTTATCTTATTAATTAGTCTCTTCCTTTATGTGATATGAAAAGATAATTTAACTATATATGCAATGAATAAACTCCCCTTTTGTTTTATGACTTCTCAAAATAAAGTATAATAAAATAAAAATTTACAAAAATTGATATATATATATATATATATATATATTTTCTTTTTTAATTGAGTGTAGTAGATTTATTTAAATATGATTATAACAGAACACTCAATTGAGAAATTAATTTTGTTCAAATTTTTACTATTCATTGAAAGTGTAAGTATATTGACAAAAAACACATACATATTAACACACACAGTGACATAATAATAATCAACCAAAATAAGATACATGTTTGAACTTCAAAAATATGTCAATTAATTCATTTATGATCAGTCATGAAAGATCTAATGAAAAGAGTATGACCTATCATGGAAAATTGTAATTGAATCCTTAATTTCACAAAAAAATATATAAAAAATATCTATCAGGAGAAAACTTCAAATTTTCATTCCCTACCTTTTTTAAATATATAGAGATTAGTTATTTATTTATTTTCTTTTTGTATAATCTCTTTTGACTCTTTCTTTTTGTGCATGCAATTGCTTTTGTCTTTTCTTTTCCATTTTTTTTTGTTAATAAGGAAACATGCACGATCCATAAACCTAGTATGATACTTTCACACTAATTGTGAGATAGCTTTCTCTGCTCATTGCAATATATTCACACATCATAGTAGGTAGTCTTCTCAAAACTAGGTGTCTCTCTACAGTAGAATTTTAGAAAGTGAATGTTAGAGTTCAAACATAATTTTGCAGTCAAGGTTAGCTTAATCCTTATAATCTTATTAGAACAATCATAAACTTCAAGCATGAATTACATATGTGTTCAGTGAGTGTGTGAGTAATTTCTTGTCAATATCAATCACTATATGTGAAAGATTATGTAAATGCATAAATCAAAATACCCAATTACGTCAAATAGAAGTTTGTAAGGGAAAGTAGTATGCAAAGTCCATTTCATTGTTAATATAAAACTACTCTTTTTAAATTTTTTTTATTAAAACTAAAGAAATATCAATAAAAATAAAAAAAGAAACAAACACACCTACTAAAGATGCTCCCTAGGGTAAATTAAGCACTCAAACAAAAAGAACCTAGGTGAAAATGAATGATGATTAGGTGTCCTTGAAAGTACGAAGGAATATTTGGCTTACTCTCTCACAAAAAAAAGAAGCTGAGTTTCAATTGTAGGAGAGAGTTGATATTCTTAACAATTCTACAACATATCTTGAATCCTTTCTTAGGGAAAAGGAAGCTTTGATTAAAGTCTTAAAGGAAAGATTTAGTGTCAATGAAAATGAACAGACTTAATCTGCCTCTGCTGTTTACAAGATGACGATCAGTTCTAAAAATTTAAATGACATTCTTCATAGCACAAAGACTTTTGGTGATAAATGTGGCATTAGGAATAGTGAAGGTTTCTACTTCAACTTCAACATCTCCTAAGTTTGTGAAATCAACTGCACAAGATTCAAATTTGAAATAAATTTCTTACATTCCTAAAGGTAAGTGAGTTGTTACATTCTAGCCTATTTCCTTTAGCAAAGTGAGCACTTTACCTAAGGCTAGTATTTCCCATTGCTCTAGTTGTGATCTATTGCCTCTACCTATTATTACTACTACTACATGTAATTGCTGTGGTGAAGTTGGGCAAGTAAGACCACACTGTAGAAAATTGACTTCTTATCCTCTTGTGAAAGTCAATATGAGCATTTCTTCTTACTCTCCTTCACGTATTACTCCTTGAAGTCAAGGATCCAGATTATCTACCTCTACTATTCATGTTTGTTATCTATATGGCACTAGTGGCCATCTTGTTTGGCAGTGTCTTTGATATGTGAATAGTACATCTTAAAGTTCTCTACCATGCTCTCTCCCATCCTTTATGTCTAGATGTAGTTACTATAGCTCATCTAAACATCTTCAAGCATGTTGCATGGTGCACCTTAGGCACAATACGGAAAGAAACAAAACTTATTCAAAAACGTTTTCTAGCCTAGTTTATACGGATAACATGATTAGATTTTCTAAAAATTGTAAAGAAAACAAACCTTGAGTTCTATATTCTCTTTATGCTCATATAACTCAAAGACTATCTCCTAACTTAGTTGCCTCTCACAAAATCTTTAAATGGAAGGATGCGGTTTGATCATTATTTTTGGGTAATCAGTTTGGGGTTGAGATACCTATTTCTTTTCTCACTTTGATTGTAGCATTTTTGTATGTGACTTATATGTTGTTGTGTTAGTTGTATATTTCTCTAAACTATGTTTTATCTTCCTTTATTACTTTAAAATAAAAAAGTTTTTTTTGGTCTTTTAGCATTCTTTTTCTCTCTTGCTCTCTCTTCTTAGGACATTTATACACGTTTTTGTATGCAGCTCATAAAACCTCTTATTGAGGCACCTTTCCATACTTGTTTTACAAACTTGCCAAGGCACCTTTTCTTGATATTCTTCTTTTGCTGTCATTCCTTTTGAGTTTTAAAATGGTACTTCTACTTATCTTTCTTCTGATTTTGATCTTGTGAATGTTCGTAACATTATTGATATGGGTAACTAGTTAGTCAAGCCTAACCCTATTTATGTTAGTAATGCTTATGTTGTTAACTCTATTACCTTTGGTTGTCTTCTTACTAATGTTGTAAGTACTATTATCCATCCCTATTATCATATTCACATTTCCCCTTCATGTAGAGGAAACTTCCTTTGTGCGATTCTAAATGATGATTCTATAGATCTCCCTGTAAGTGTATTGATGTTTTGAAATTCAAGTGAAAATCCCTTTCTTAGTAAGAGGTCTAGATGTAGTTTTTTTCTTGTATGCTAGGGATCCAAGGATCAAACCATGGGTTTATTGATGTGCCATCACCAATGGACCAACAAATTCTTTTGTTGATAGTTTCTCTTGTTTCTAAGATAACTTTCTAAATGAAAAAAGTGACTAGGTTTTTTTGAACCTTCGAAAAGGCTTAACTAGTAAGGTCTTTGGCATTGAAAACTTTTACCTATAATTTTTTAGATTGAGTCAAGATGTCCTAGGCTACTTTGGACATCATTTCTGTGTTAAAATCCTCACATTTTTTGAATCCTAGGCCACCAAAATCTTTGGGTTGATAGATTCTCTCCTAAGCAAGAGGTGCAAATTAATGTTCAGAAGATGAATTTCCTTTCCGCTAGAATCTTTTGACGATGGAATCGCTTTATAACAAATGTGTGTTGGTATGTTGAAGATGCTTAATAAGTAGGGAAGTAAATTTTGAAGTACTAAATTGATTGAGGTTTCCTTTCGACTTGAGAGAGTAGTTTGGATTTCTAACTATGTAGTTTTCCTTTTAACTTCTCAATAAATTGTTAAATTGAAAATTTTTCTTCTTCCCCATATGGAGATTATGACCTTGGTACTTCATTAGTTGTGAATTGAAGAGATTGTTAGATTGGAATAATTGTTCCATTGGATACATTGTGTCCTAGAAACCTGATATTGGTTTGGAAAAGAGTCATTTTTTTAGCTGATCGGGCTAGACCACTCCTTTTGATAATAAGAAATAATGTTTCAAGATGCCTAATAGGTTGTCTGACATCTTTAGAGAATATGAGTACATCATCGATGTACACAATACATAATTATGAATAAGGATTGAATATATCATTCATAATCCTTTAGAATTCAGAAGGTGCATTTTTGAGCCCAAAGGGCATGACATTCCACTCATATTATCCGAATGGGACAATGAATGCAGTTTTATACCTGTGTCTAGGTTCAATCTGAATTTTCCAGAAACTTGACTTCATATCAAACTTATAAAAGATGGACGATGTGTAATTTTTAAAGCAAGTATTTTTTGTTTGGAATAGGATACCTAATCCATTTTATGGCTTGGTTTAGAGGTTTATAATTGATAACTAACCAAGGAGTTTGTCTCTCAATCTCGACCGATTTGTTGACATAGAAGGCCGCACAACTCCACGTGATTTGGATTTGGAAATCAATTTCTTAGATAAGAGATCATTGATCTTTTTCTGTAGAATTGTTCAAGGTTACCATTCATCTGAATAGGCCTTGCTTTTGTTGGGATATCCTTCTCATTGAAGGTTGGTTCATATGGTAAATTTACCATATGTTCTTTTCTATCCCAAAAAGCACTGGGTAATTTAGAACAAACCTCTTTTTCGAAAGAGTTTTGTTATTTAGAAATCTTATCTTTGATTTCTAGGATTTGAAGTTCTTTCTCAATAGTATAAGATTGAACTTTTGTTTTGAGATAGAAAAGGTCCTTTTTTCTATGTTTGATAAGAATGGAAATTTCCTTTTGATGGATGGAATTGGCTTTAATGAGATTGAGATTCCTAGTTTTTGGTTCTTCGATGAAGGGAAAACTGAAGGCTTCTTCTTCGATTTTGAAAGAAATCTTATCATTCTTGACAAGATATGGGGTGATGATATCCATGAAAGGTGTTCCTAGTATGACTGGATAGCCTATATCAGAAACGATCGCGAATGGAGTTT
This sequence comes from Hippophae gyantsensis, assembly GCA_030763125.1. Taxonomy (NCBI): domain Eukaryota; kingdom Viridiplantae; phylum Streptophyta; class Magnoliopsida; order Rosales; family Elaeagnaceae; genus Hippophae; species Hippophae gyantsensis. Next base: position 51,277,554 of record CM061034.1, on the reverse strand, counting down.
TGATGCGATATGATTTTTTGAGAATGGATACTTCATTTTTTCCAATAATACTCATTGTTGATTTATTGGCTAAAGTAAGTTGTTCCTCTATCGGTTGATAAAACCTTCTGGGAACAATTGATGGTTTCAAACAAGGCTATGGTCTCAAGTTTTGATTCATGAGGGAATACAAGGGTTATGCTAACCTTATATTTCCTAGTGGTGATTTGTCTTAAATTTTGAAGAACGTTTTGTGGAATTTTCTCTCTCTATATTTTTAAGTTCTTGATAATTTGATGCAATTTCATCATCAAAATCACTTACATAATTAGGTGTTTTGTCTCCATTTTTATCAAGTTTAATTAAGTTTTCATTTGTTTATTTCTTTATTTAAATTTTCTTTATTTAAACTTTTGTTTATCTGTAAATTAATATGGCCGGCTAAGCCGCCTAATCTATCAAGATAATATGTTTGTTTGTTAAGCATAAGTTCTTAATATTTAATATTACCTCTATTGTCAGCTCGCCAGATCCTTTGGGTCACTTATGGTATCAAAGCCATGGGGGTGTTCTAAGTTGTTTAATACATGCTATAGTTAATATTCATAAGTATTGTTCAAACCTTGGATAATAATATTTATGATTTTACGATTTGCTTATATGATAATATGTAAGGTTGTTGCATTTATAAATTCAATCCGGACGAAGGGTTATAAGTCCCATTGTTAGCCATGTGTTGGCATTTGAAGGGCAATAATTCCTTATACATGCCGGTGTTTAGTAAACGATCTATTCGAATATAAGCTGAATAAATTCATAAATATTATATAAAAAGATAGAACAAGAAAATTAATGTTAAATATTTCATGTATGATAACTTAACATACTTCTATGACTTCTTTTTCATGATTAAAATACAAGTATCTTGCTAGTTGATAGTAGACAGTAATTTAGATGTTAAAGAATCATATTTACCATGCTAAATATATTATATTAATGATTAGTATTGTCATATTATTTACAAGCCCTTATTTTAGCTTAAATTTAAAAATCATTTCTAAAAAGGACTTTTCTACATCATCACCTTTATTAACCAAATCATCATCTTCTTCCTCGAAGAATAAAAACATAATCTATAGTAATGATTTTACTATTAAAAATTTTCAAAAATCAATTAATCGTTGGAAGATTCCAAAAGGTCAACAAAGATCAAATTTATAAATCATGGATGATGAATCTTTTTAAAATACATTACATCATTAAATCAGAAGAAAGAGATCTTCAACTTTGATCACCTTTTGAAACTATTGAACTACTTTCAAAAGAATAATTACAAAAGCATTTTGAAAAACATTTCAAATATGTTCATTTAGGATTAGTCCAAATTGGATTAAAACCTTTAACCAAATATGGTTTAAACTCATTAATACTAGTAGTTCTTAGGGATGCTAGACTCGTAGATTTTAAGGATTCACTTTTAGGTACTGTAGAAACGAGCTTAGGCTTAGGACCAATATCTTTTAATTGCTTCGCAAATTTTATGGTCTCTTTAAAACATCATCACATATTAAAATCATTAACTTTACAAATCCAAGTATTACCAGGAGTCACTCCAATAGCTTTAATTTATAGGGTTTATTACAAAGTTATGATGTCTACGTGGGATACCAGACATATTCATCACTCTGAAAAAGGAGAAACAATTCTCCTACAAACATATCTTTCCAGATAAAATATCACTATTCCAAAAACAATTAGTTGGAATTAGGTTATATTCCCAGATAGGTGGCTATTAAAAGGAATTTCCCAACCAGAGTTTGAAAATTATCAACCCGAAGAACCTGTACAAAATACAGAACTAACAGATATCATAAAATATAAAAATGGAAATATTGAATTAGGTTATCAACTTTAGATATCCATAGGAATACAAAACTCAAAGGAGTAGACTATAGTACACTAGTACCTAGACCAGTCTACACTGTTGACAAAAACTATGAGATGAGTGATTCACCTCAGTTATCTCCCATATATCCAGCATAACCAACTCTATCTACTGCCACTACCTTACTAGTTAGGATAAGTGAGTTGAATGTATTAACAATGAAATACCAAGAATTAGAAATAGAAAACCTACGTCTAGATTTAGATCTTCCAAATAATAAAAGTATTAAAAAATGGTTCTTTAAAACACACTCAAGAATACTAGGGAAAGTTGCTTTAGGAAACATGAACGGTATGTTAAAGAACATAATCAAAACATGTTATTCTTGGATTGGTTAGAAATCTATAGGGCAAGCAAAGGATTAACCTCTCCATATACAAAAGGACTAAAACATTCTACTAAGAATAACCCTAAACCAGTTAGCCTAGTAAAAACATTATCAGATCACACTATTAGCCCTACCTAGGTTAGCATAGTTGAGTCATCATCAATAGTTAACTCTGAACTAGTTGACTTAGTCAAACTATTACCAATCCCAATAGATAGCCCTAAACCAGTTATCTTAGAAGACTCAAAACATGAACCTATAGTTACACCTATAATTCCAGTTATAATTGGCCCTAAACTAGTCAACATTATTATAAAATCCATAGCCATAGTTCCTGAACCAAGAGCTATAATTCCACAAATCAAAAACTTTTCAGATTTTAGTACTAAAGAATTCATAGAAGAAGACTTCGATAGACTACTAGATGGAACTGATAGTTCAACAACTATCATAAAAAAACTCATCCATTCATGGAAATCAGTACCAAAGAAATCACAGAAGATGATTTTGATAAGCTACTAGATGATGACTATGATTGGTATAAATCAAAATCTTTTGAACCAGTAAATTCAATTAATATGGTCAACATAAAAAAAAGTTACCCATACTAAGAAGAATAGTTTGTTCCTTGTCCATAGATGTGTTTATCTAACCCAACAAAATCCATAGGTAGAATTAGTTTATCTACCATTACAAGAAAATTATCAACATGCCTTTTGGATATTTAATAAACCAATTAGCTAAATTGAAGGGACTTGGTCATGAGCTTTAACTCCCCAAACCTATTTACAAGTATAATCAATATGGCATAAGGTTAATATTTGCATCTAAACTAGAAAAGCATTAACCACCTTTTTACCCCTCAAAGTAATGTTAACATTAAAACTACTAGAATCCTTCAGGTGGTGTGAAAATGGGATAGATGGTTGGTATGGCTCAATGCCTTGTGCAAGATGGGAGGCTTGTATGACTCTCCTTGATTCTCCTCAAAAGGCAACATAGTTTTAGCAATTATGTGCATACCTTCCTTTGAAGCTACTTGAACTTTACCTTTATTTCCTACATCAACTGATAAATCATTAGAAGTTTCAAGAAAATTAGCATTTAGCACCTTACCACTTTTTAGGACTACAATAGCCTTGGCTTGTTCTTGCATCTTTCTTTTCTTTTATTTTTGGAAATTCTCAACTAGTTTCCATACTTGTTATTCCATTCTTTTCAAAGATGTCTCCAAAGAACCCAACTTTTGATAAGTTTGTATTTGACTATTTCTACTCACTTGAATGAAAGCATTCAAATTGTCCTCCAAAGTTGGCATGTTAGGTTGATTGGGTGGTATATGGTTTTGAGCATAGGTAGGGTTGTTGTTTCCCTTCCAAAAGAAGTTGGGATGATTCCTCTAACCTGGGCTATATGTCTTTACATAGGGGTAATTCCTAGGTCTAGGTTGATACCCCTCCATTGAGTTCACTTGTTCATGATTAAGACTTACATGAGAATCACAAACAAAAGAACAAGTATTAGCATCATGTTTATAAGTACTACAAACCCCACATATCTCCTAAATTGGTGCATTTTTAGAGGTGAGAAGTGTGACTTGCTAAGTCAATTTTGTAAGTTGTATAGATACTTTTTTTCTCAAAGGCTATCTCATTAATTCTATCCCTTATTACTCTATCACTCTTCTATTGAGAATTAGTACCCAAAATTTCATAGAGCTCATATGTTTCATAAGTTGTCTTCTCTCACACAGCTCCATCTATAGAATTGTCAACTATGAACTGAAATTGTTATGTCAAACCATTATAGCATAATTGGTTTTACAGTTGTAGTGGGAAGTAGTGGTGTAGGAACTAAATAGAAAATAGCTCAAACCTATCCTGAGCCTCATGGAACAACTCTCTTTCTATATGAGATAATGTGGCCATTTTGGTTCTCAAATCGGAAGTCTTTTGATGGGAATAGAATTTTTCCATGAATTTATTATAAACACCCTCCTAAGTTACCAAAAAGCTCATTGGAAGTGTCATTAGCCAAACCTTTGCTTTTCTTTGAGTGTGTATAGGAAACACCTCACTCTGAGTTGATCTTCTTTCAACTCTTTCAAAGGAAATGTTTGTACAATAGTATACAAGTCCCTAATGAAAATAAAAATATCTTCAATAGGAATTCCATAGAATAAGAGCAATATGAAATAATGAATATTTTCCAATTCATAATTCCTAGCTGCCTTCCTCAACTATATACAAGAAGTAGAAGTACCAATGATTGGCTTTGTATTAGGTTTTAATATCGCATTTTAACATAAGTATTTTATGATTTGTGTTTTCGAAATCATGGGATATGTTTTTATGTATTTCAGGTACTATTGGATTTAAAAGATACAAATGAAAAATACCAATCAAGTCTCACAATTCGGGGCATAATTGTTATACAATGGAGGACCTGTAAACATTTATAGAAGATCAAAGAAAGGTCAAAACATTAAATTATCAAAATTAAGGGTGCATTTTGGTATGAGTACATATGCTCCACAACATAGGACTCTTGAGATTAATTTTCATAGAAATGGAAAAATTTCATGCCATGACATGAAATGATGCACACCATGGCCCACGATTCAGATATGTACTTAATCTCTAGATTTTCAGCCTATCTCTATCCAAAGTGTTTGAGATTTTTTAGATTAGCATTTTAATGGTTGTAAACTTCTACAACCCTAATCCTAATTGTAGTGTAACTACATTGTTACACTTTTACTATAAATATATTATTAGGGTTAAAAACAAAAGCAACCATATATTGTAGATATAAATTTAGATAAAATACAATTAGATCTACAAAGAAATTGAAGGCTAGATGCAAGATAGAATTCAAGAGACAATTAAGGAGTATTTCTTATTTTTCTTCTTAGTCTTTTATTATTTTAATTATAAATCTTTCAGAATCCATGCCTAGCTAATATATTTATGTGATTGTGGGCAATGTCCAAGCCCTAGACTATGATTTTTATAAATAAAAAGTTATAATAAATTTTTAGATTGAATCCTTGATTTTTGATGTGTTAGACTTTACTTTTAATGGCCATGACTATGCATCTATGAACTAGAGTGATCAACTAGTTTACTACATGTAGATGTTTAATGCTTGCTTAAAATGTTAGAGTGGTATTATTATTTAATCATTAATATTCTTAATTAAAAGTGGTATCTTGTTGCTTTGTGATAATGTGACAAGTAAGGTTGATACCTTCATTAATGGTTACTAAGAATTGTAATATTGTGTAATTTAGTCATCTCTTTTTTACAACGTAATGTAATGAATGAATTATTTAGAAACTATAACTAGGTTGTTCTAATTTAGTATTGATTTATGATAGTATTCTACTTCAATTACAAAGTAAGAAAAGGTGCATTTGATGTCTTGTCTTAGTTGGATTGATTTTTGAAGCTAAAGTTAAGAATTCAATGATAGTTCTAATATTCATTTATGATATAATTGGTTAAATTATAAGCTAGTTGTGAGGATATTCCCATAATTATATGCTTTTCTTAATATGTGTGCTCGTGTATTTTAGTTAATATTTTATATTTTAGGATTTAGTTAAAAATAATTTTTAAAACCATATTTTACTAATTTACTAACAAGCTAGTAAATAGTAGTTGTTATTATAGCAATCTTTATGGGTTCAACAACCTTTGTAAGAAAGCATGTTTACACACACCAAGTGGTTGGTTTTCATAATGCCCATGCTAGGTGTAGTATTGGTTTTCGTAAATGAGCTTCCGAGTATGCTAATGTTGTTACTCATGTTTTTGTTTCATTTTGGGTCCAACTATTTGTCGAATTTACTCGACATTTTTGGAAATAAAAAATATCATTTTTAGCACCTTGTCACCAAGCTCACCACCACTTTTTAGAAAATAAACAAAAATAATTGAAATAACCAAATAAAACACAAATTAATAAAATCATGAAATATAAAGAAAATCACGGTAAGTCCCATTGTACTCGTATATGTTTGTTACTTCCCACTAATATACATATGCACATAGTGATAAACACTTTGTATGTGAATGAGCATGCAAGCGAGCCGACGTTGTTGCTTGTGTTTTTATTTCATTTTGAGTATGGGTATTTGTGGAATTTACTTGACATTTTTGGATAAAAAATATCTTTCTTCTAGCACCTCATCATTAAGCTCGCCACCGTCTATGGCACTACCTTGGAAATAAGATTCGCAAGGTAGCTGACGAGGTGGCCATTCAAGGCCCTATAAACACCCCCTATTTCTTCTTATTTGAAATCCAACAAAAATGTAGCATATCTCTATCAAATTAACATCTCATTTTGCTATATTTGAATCACTAATACCTTTACCCCACGTTTGGTTGGAGGGAATGGAACGGAATCAAAATTGATTCCTTCCATTTTGTGTGTTTGGTTGGACGGAATGGAGGACGGAATGGAATCCGATTACTAAAAGAGAAGGAATCACAATTCCTTCTCCCACCTTTGGTAATCATTATTCCATTCCCATCTAAACTTTTTTTTTCCAATTTTACCCTCACTTAAAATATAACCTTAAATTCAAATCTCAAATTCTCAAACCCAAAATTCCAAAACCCTAAACCCTAAACCCAAAATTTCAAAACCCTAAACCCTAAATCCAAATCCTAAAATCCTAAAACCTTAAACCCTAAACCTCAAATCCCTAAACCCTAAACCCTAAAACCCTAAACCTTAAAACATAAATCCCAAAACCCTAAAACATAAATCCCAAATCCCTAAACCCTAAACTCTAAACCCTAAATCCCAAATTCCAAATCCTAAAACGCTAAATCTTAAACTCCAAATCCCTAAATCCGTAAACCCTAAACCCTAAATCCCAAATCCCAAATCCCTAAACCCTAAACCCTAAAACCCTAAACCTTAAAACATAAATCCCAAAACCCAAAACCCTAAAACATAAATACCAAAACCCTAAACCCTAAACCCCAAATTCCAAATCCTAAAACCCTAAACCCCAAATCCCTAAACCCTAAACCTTAAACCCTAAAACCCTAAACCCCAAATTCCCAAATCTCTAAACCCTAAACCTTAAAACATAAATCCCAAAACCCAAAACCCTAAAACATAAATCCCAAAACCCTAAACCCCAAATTCCAAATCCTAAAACCATAAACCCTAAACCTTAAAACCCTAAAACCCTAAACCCTAAATCCAAAATTCTAAAACCCTAAACTATTTTTAGAAAAATAATAATTTTAACCCTAAACCTTAACGTACAAATATAACCCCAAATCCTAAATCCTAAATCACACATCCCAAACCTCAAAACCCTAAACCCTATTTAGAAAAATAATAATTTTAATAATATATTTATTTTTAATTAAGTAATACTTATTTAAAAAAATAATGATTTCAATAATGTATTTTGTGTGACGAAAAAATAGTAATTAAATGACATTATTTGAACTTTACAACATGTAGGGGTATTAAGGTCATTTACAGCTTTTTTCATTCTATTCCAGTGACAAACCAAACACTATAATCCTGATTCTCAGCTTGATTTCAGTGGTCAAACCAAACAAAATTGTTTCCTTTCCATTCCATTCCATTCCCATTCCGATTCCGATTCCGATTCCATTCCACGAACCAAATGCCACCTTAGTGTTATTTGAAATTAGTGATTCATGATTGTGTGAGAAAAATTGTGCTAGTGAGTTGTGAGCACTCGATATGGTGTTTTCTAGTTAGAGTAAAATAATGTTCTTAAGCTATGAATGCTTAAGACTATTTTATATAAGTTGTGATAACTTATTTGTGGGAGTAAGCTAAGTTAAATACTTTGAATCCTCATATCTCTTGTTGTGTGCAATAAGAGATAGGGTGTTTGAGTTTAAAGGTTGTTCGCATGAGAGTGAGTTGTTACACTTTTGGTTACTAATAAGTGATTACTGATCACAACACATTGGGTGGTATGGGCATTGGAGGAGAGTCATGTTCATGAGTCAAACCAGATCATTGTGAAAGTAGCAAGCAAAAGTAGTAATAGGTAGTTCGGACAGAGGTCCCAACTAAAACAGGTAATAGTGGTTTTATTTATTTCAGAGTTGTAACTGTTTTATTGTTTGGTAAACTGTTTGCTATTGAATTGTTGATTTAAGTAACTTGAGGATGTTACCACATAAATAGGATCTCTATGTTGATTTACCTCATTATATCTAGTATTGTGCATGCTATAATGTGTCATTAGTACAATCAGAGTTTAAATTATGTGTGTTTCTACGTATTAAAGTTTAAACTCTGATTAGAAAACTTTTATTATTTATTGCTAGCTTTCTAACTATTAAATATTACTTCTACTTTATAATTTATATCTATGATTATTTTTCTGTAGTTATGATCATTTGTTAGGAGTTTATCTCTCTATTGTTTGCCTGTTTGGGTTGAGTCCTTAAGGAGTCAATTTCTTTTTAACCTAATTATGTATTGAGTCATAGACTCCTTCTTTATAGTCATGCATGATTAGATTGTAGGTTAGTATAATCTTCCTTTTTATCTACTTGCCAATTTGTTGTGAGTCTCTAAAAAGCCTTTATCTCCTTAACCTAAAAATGTACCAAGTAATGAACTCTTTATTAGGGTTTTCTATGTATGTTTGATTGCATGTTGTGAAAGTAAAATCATAATTACTAAATATGTTCCCACATATGAAGTCTTAAAGTGATTGGAAATCCTATTAGATTTTCGGTATGTATGCTTGTATCATAAGATGTGTATTGTTTGCCATGAATCTATATTGCTAGTCTAGATAGGATCCTATGGGGTATACCGTCAATAGATTATATTCTATAGATTGTCATTTTTATATTTATTGTTTGTTTTAATTGTACTTTGAATTGGGCAAGTTTTTTTGTACTTTCCCTATGTTAATTACTTAATTCACATTATGAGGCTTGCTTCCTTATCTGAATTGATATAGAGATCATGTAAAAGATTTCATGTGGTGACACACAAATAGAGGAGCTAACTAGCCAAGCCACGTGGACACCATACCAGTAGATAAAACCAAGCATAGAGGCATGTGAGAAGCAATGCAGTGCCTCAACACTTTTTAGCACGACATTCACCCCAACTTTATCCCCTTTGGCACTGACTCAGCAAGCATTGAGTCAGACTGGTCCCCCCTACCATACCTTGTGCTCTGATTCGCCTTATAAATTTTGCATGCCATGTGTCTGATTTTGATTGTAGCCCTTGATCTGAAGCTAATTTGATGATCTAGATTCTTCCTGAGCTATATTTAATCCCCTAATCACCCCATAAACCCTAACGATCCATAATTAGCATAATTTTGATAAGTTTTTGGAGATAAGAAGAGAGAAAGATACAAAAAATTCAAAAAGAGATACAATTTTGGTAGAGATTCAAGAGACGATTAGTACTACAATTCAAGAGATTGATTGTATTTCTTCTTCTACTCCTTTCTTTATAAATTTTTATGTCTTTCTTTATGAAAAATATGATCTTTATGAACACAATTATGTCTAGTTAATTTATTAATCTATGGCTCTTATGAACCCAATTTTAACAATGTGATGATCTAATATTTTACCCCAATTATGAATTCAATTTAATTATATTATTTAATCTGATTTTCATGTTATTAATTGTTTGGTCAACAATTTATCTATAGAGACAAGTAAATAGATTTGAGAGAATTATTTAATTATTTATCTTGATTAAATAACATACATAGATTCTACGCAAAGATGTATGATTATTTTGTATGTGATTGATAATCGATGAACTCAATGGATAGTATACAATTTGATTGACATGAGAATGTAATTAGGTTAATTACTATATAGTGTGTGGTTTACTTGAAAGAGGAATACATACTATATTGGAATTAAATTGATTATGTAATTGATTGATAATTATATTTGGGGGACTTTAATGATTCATATGTTTAGAAATTTGAGGGATTAAATATTCTTAGATATTTTCTTATATATATTCTTAGTTATCAAATCTGATTTAATTAACTACTATTATTATTTTTAGTTCTTTTAATTACGCTTCCTTAAAATATAAAAAATACAAAAAAATGGATTTTTTTAAATAAGTTTATAATACCATAATCTCCATAAGCATGATCTTTTCTTATCATTATATTGTTTGTTATGGTACATATACTTGTGTATTCATAACACACATTTCATGTGCCGATCACAAACACAATTGATGTGTCTAATGCTTAGTTTCAAAATATTTTCTTTAATTATAAATCAAGATTTGATCCATCATTAATTTATAATTAAAGATAGGAAGAACATGAATAAGAAATAAATCAACTCTTATTTAATTAAATCATAAAATTGTTCTTCCATTCATTGGAAGCAAAACTAAAGTCCCATATACAAAAGTTAGCCTATCATAATTAAATTAACCAAAATTAATTCAATTACAAAAGACATTCATATTACAGAGAGAAAAAGAAGATCTAACAATAAAATACCCCTTTCTTATCTGTGATTCTCAATCTATGAATTGATTGATTACCTTCTTCAAATCTTTAGAAACTACTTCACAATTACTAATTTTCTGTGTTATGGATGGTGAATTACAGCTATAGGTAGTTGGTGTGGCTAGATATGATTTAGGGTATATTTATAGCTTAGATTAAGGGTAAAACACATTTCATACGCATATTAGGGGTTTTGGTAGTTTTTACACTTGGACTATGGCATGCTTTAATCTACACCACAACATGCATTAAAAATTGAATCCCTAACTTAATCCAAGAAACTTGTGTCAAGGCATGCAATTTTTTGGGTTGCAATGTGTGTTAAACTCCAACAAGCACACAAATAGATCCAAGAGCACTTCGTTGGACCATGGATTTTGTTAAACTGTGGCTCACATATAATTTCCAGAATCATCAAATGCCACCAGACAACACCAAGCTACTATATGGAATATGTCTAGGCTATAAAGTGTACCTATTTTTTGTTTTAGATATTCTGGTTCGTTTTCACTTGCGTGAGTTGCCATTTATTGTACTTCTTTCACTTTTCTTGCTCATGTTCATCCAAAATTCTTCCAAATTCACATTAAGCTACAAACCACAAAAATATCCTCCAAAACAAAATAATACTATAATAAAACATAAAGTTATACTTAAAGACATAGAAAATTCTAGGACAAAAATATGTTCATCAGTCCCTACGAATAAAAACCTCTAAGTACGTATAGAGTAGGCTCTCATACCAATTGAAAGTTCATAATAGGACGAAATAACCATAGAAGGGGGTCAAAAGGTTATATTAGATTTTGTCAATTTATAATTTCAAAACATAAATAAAACGGCTAGACATGTAATCATGTGCAATTATTAAAGTGCAAAAAATAAAAATGACATGATATTCACTACTACAAGAACAAGCTTTTAAGTCAGTTAGGTGAATTGACTTAAAACGAGGGGACTTAAAATTTAAAAATAGTTCAACCCGTGAACCGACTTTGAATTCTATATTTTTTAACATATTTTGCACATTTTTTGCTATCGTCACTACTTGTTTTCGATCACATAATAACATAAAAAACCAAAATATGTTTAAAAGAGTTTTTAAATAGTATATATTTAACTTAAATTACAAATAAAGTAATGGTCTCTCTTGTCATGGATTTTGTGATATTTCCACTTTATTTCAAAGAGAAGAAGCTTGGTATTTTGCTTAGAATCACTAACAATATCCTATTCATAATGACCAGGGAACTCTCCAATGAGATGAGATAGAGTTTAGGTAGGAAAATAGGTCCAAACAATAATTCATTCCCTTAAACATCCATCAAACAAGCCCAGACTTCAGAGACACAAGAAAAGAGAAATTAAAGCATTAAAAAAATTAGCATGGTGTTATCCTATTTTATTCAATATCATCATATTCTTCTCCCGATTCTTTTTGTGATGTAATAATTTGAAGCATGTATTCTGCCCATTTTTCTCGTGAATCCTCAAAAATTTACATATCATAGCTGAATTTATTCCAACCAAAGAACTACATGAATTTAAATTCAAAAAAAAATGTAATATCATGAATTCACAAAAAATAACTTATATATGTTAAAAAAGTATATTAGTAAAAGAGATTACTAGATCTTTAATTGGAATGTTGATATTTGAGGTGATTTCACTCATAAATTTCATGAAAAAGTAACCACACATGACTCCATCATTTTGTTGTGGAACCTACAAAAAACAAGTGTACATGATTTTCCATGTTTTAACATATTTATTATTTAATAGTAAAATTCATTAAATTATTAATATTCGCTTGTACATACCATAATATTGTCCCATATAAGTTTATGTGATTTTTTAAGGGCAATGTCCCCTACTCATGTTCCACAGCTTCCATGTTCTATCAAATTTTAAAACAATTAATTCTTTATTAAATATTACAAAGAACAATAGAAGAAAAATACTTAACTATAACTCTTACATTTCAAAAACTACTTTTGTGTCTTTACTCAATTCTATAGAAGTTGAGTCACAGACATAATTGCCATATAGATCAAAGATTATCAACATCCAATGATCTTGGCCTTGTTAAAACTTTAATGGCCAAGTGATTATCAACTTTTGATTTCTGTTAAGTGTTAACACCCTATAACATAATTGTTTAGCTTTGATGCTAACATCATTCTCTTGATATTGATTAACAAATGATGAATCATAAAACATTGCTAAATGTAATAAGTGATTAGCTTGAATTCGATAATAACATGCCCTATATAAAAGAAATATATATAAATAATTAGATAATATAAATATGATTATATGTTCTACATAAATGAAAGTTATTTATTAATTGAAGACTCACCTTGTCCACACTTGAATTATACTTAAATCGATCATTTGAAATTCAAACATTTACAATATGCACTCGATCGATATATATGTTTTCCTAGTGTCTACGCAAGAAATTTCTCTTGGAAGTGGCACAGTTCATCCATCATTTATGCTAGTCTTGCTTGCAACAATAGCCATCAAAGAGCCAAGATTTCTCATGAAGTTTAAAGCATATTCATAACTATACTTTTTCTATGGCTTCTTTTTAAATGACTTAGTGCGCGATGATTGTCCACTAGACATAGATTTTCCACGAGATACTTTCTTTATATCTCTTAAATGTGATGCATTTACTAGTTCTGGTGTAATAGACTAAAGAAGAGGTATTATATATTTTAATAACAATAAAAGAATAAAAATATAATAGTAGTAAAAAAATTTATCTTCAGTAACAAAAATAATACCATATTAAAATTTATCACAACTTGATTTGACAGCCAAGCCACATATTCTCCAATAGCTTCTTCGATCGTGGTAGCATTAGAAGGCACAAGTTGTGGACAATGATGGAGCAATGATTGATCAATTACTATTTGCCAATAATTTGGCAAATATTGATTATGAATTATTCGATCATCACTCAATTGTTGTACCATTCCATAGCAACATAGTTTGTAGATGATGGATATTTCAACAAATATTTTATATTCTGTAAAAAAATTAAGCGTTATATATAATAAACAATAAAAATAATAGACTATCTACATAAGCTTTAAATCTTACAATAAATGATTCATCAAATAAAGAAGGACTTCCATATGGGGTAGCTATTGGAAGGATATTCTCATCAAAACATTCATCATGTGATAGATGGTAAGAATGCACAGATTGCATTAGAGATATTGAACCACTACCTAATATCATATGCATTCCTGGCATAAATGGAGGACCAATAGGATGACTATATCTAATAGAGGATATAGGTTGGACACTATGAGATTGGATGTATGGCATGGGTGGCATAGATAATGGCATGCCTAACATGGATGGTGGCATGCCTGGCCAATGGGACATGCCCTAATTTTAGTATGGTGTCATGCTTGAAATGTGTTGTGATTGATATTACTTTAAAGTTACAATCTCATTTAATACTAAGGCCTTAAAGGAGTTCAATTCTTCAATTTTATAGTACTTCTCCTTACTGGCCATCTGAGACCTTTGTTTTGGAATATTAACAAACTCCATATAACCATAATATTGGCTTCTTCTCCTAACATGACCAAGATGCTCACATCCAAATGCATGATATATCGCATCTTTCCTTAACTATTCAATTATTTCACCCCTGTCTATTTGTTCTTGAACAACTCTCTACAAATAATAAAGCAAAAAAAAAAAAACATGTCATACATTATTACATCAATATGAAAAAATCATAAGGACTTTGTATCAAGTGAAATTACTAACCAACATATTGAGTTGTTCTTCTCCTCGTTTAGTCATTGGTCTTGACTTCTTTCTTTTAGGGATCTTTGTTCCTATATACACGGGTAATTGGTCTACCCAATTTAGCTTCCTACATAAATTAAATAAATTTATCAACCATGACATCAACTTAAATTTGAGGAAAATAAAGATAAAAATAATTATAAATTAACAACTTCATAATACCATTTTTTGTATAAGCTTAGGATTTGATGACCTCCCAGTAGGTTAGGAAGAATATTTTCCATTTGTATATTCTGATGTTCTTCCCTAATGATTTTAAATTCATTCATATGTCTATAATCTATGAAGTTTTTCCATACTCTAGGTTCAATCCAGGGGTTTTCTTCAAGGATTTTGTATATTTCTTGTTCATTAAGTGGTTCCAAGTATAGAAACACAATTTCTGGCCAATTTTCCATGCCTTATTTGTAATCTTGTAATACTTATTCTTCCAATTATCAAGGACTTTAAAACGATTCTGTAAAAAAACACATTTTAGATGAGATATAATATATGTAATTAATTATAAAACAAAAGAGACTTACATAAATGGTTTTCCATATCTTAAACTTTTCAGCATCGTCAATCTTAGTCCAATCATTTATATTGATTGGTATGCTTGACTTTATAAGTCTACCAATAAAAGATTTCAATTGTTGTCTATTTTCTCCTAATGAATTACCATTTGCATCGAATTGAACAAGTACTCTATCCTCTGGATTAAGTGGAGCATCAGGTGTATTAGCCTAACCCCTTCTTTTCAAATTCCCTAATGAATCATTTGGATCAAAAATCTCTATTACCTTAGGATCCATGAAATATCTACAAACAATGATGAAATAGAAATAATTGACAATTTTAAGTCCAAATATATAAACAAGAGTTATTAGAATAATATAGAACATACATTATGTTTAATTAGGTTGTTGATTATATATATATATATATTCCTTCACAATCACTTCGAGTCCATAACGAATAATCATTATCATCAACTAGATCATCACATACATTAGATAATCTATTTGAGAAATTCCTAATATTGGATAATGTATCAAGCAGGTCATCATCTTTTAAAGCATCACAATGGTAGAATTCTTTTTGTGGAGGCGTTAACACAAAGACCATCTTGTGTCAGTTTGATCGCTCATGTAAAATACTTGCTTTGCTTGAAGTGCTAACACGAAATGATCATCAATGTGACTTATCTTGGATAATTTTATAAGGATAAATCCAAAATCATCTATTTTATATCCAACATTGATAACATCTTCGACCCAATCACACAAGAATATTGTTTCATGGAAGAACTCATAATCAAGTTCCCAAATTTCTTGAATTATACCATAATATACTCTATCAAAAAGTACAAGATTACCATCTTTTGAACTGAAAAATTTCCTAGTTTGTGCAACCATTTTCACACCACATTCTGATTTACTCAAACTTTTTTCCTTGCTTGAGTTGTAAACCTTGAACCATTAATTGTAATACTAGAATATGATTTGACATCAAATTTTGGACCACGTGTAAGCCATTCTAAAGTTTCTGTTATTTTATGATTGGATTTGTTGAGTTCAACTCGAATCTATGAATATAAAAACATGAAATGTGTTTAAAATAAAGTTTTAAAACATTATATAGAAGTAATAATGAATTCTTGTATATGACACTTACATGGTTGAGAAACCAATTAATAAGTTCTCGCATATGTTCATTATACGACCATTTTTCACCTCCTTTTTTTTATAACGAGGATCAATCTTCATTAAGTTTAAATGCATTATGCAATGTTATTCAAGATATATCAATTAGGTATCATTAATAGTTAAATAAAAAATAATTTTATTTTAAATGAAAAGTTTGAACTTATCATCACTTACTCTATGTACGGTTGTGCCTTATTATTATTTACCAAAATGATTCGGAGTGCTTTTTCCCATCGAGTGCGATCAATAAACAATTTCTTACTTCCACCGAGTATAAGGTTACCTACTTAGATTGTGTGACATTATAGGAACAAATTGTGCATAGGATTCCCAATTTTAGTGCAACCAATAAAATATTCAGAACAAAACTCAATGGCCTCTTCAGCAATGTAACATTCCAACATGCATCCTTCAGGATGATTTCTATTATTTACATATCCTTTAAGGACTTGCATGTATCTCTTCAATGGATACATTCACCTTAAGTAATTAGGACCACACAATTGAACCTCTCAAACTAAATGAACACACAAGTGAATCATTATATCAAAAAAATGAGGAAAATATTTTTCAAGTAGTCACAAATTATCCACAACATCTTTCTGTAAAGAGTAACTCGCCAATTGATATAGATTTCTTTCATATTGTATTGAAGAATGAACAAAGATGAATTATTGATAATCGAACATGTTTTGGAAGAATTGACCTAATAGCAACTGGTAATAATTGTTGCATTAAGATGTGAAAGTCGTGTGATTTCAATCCATAAAGTTTCCTAGCGGTGATAGACACAAAATTTCTTAAGTTGGATGAGTAACCATTAGGAACTTTCACACCTACCAAACATTTACAAAACATATCCTTCTCTTTTCTTGATATTGTATATGATGTTAGAGGCAAGCATGTTCGATTCTTATCATTTTTCATCCTTGGTGCCAATTCAGGTCATTTCTTTAAATATAATCTTACTTTAATGCCATCCTTCATTTTTCTAGGAATATTAAGTAATGTACCAATCAATCTCTCACATACTTTTTCTCAATATGCGTGACATCTAAGATGTGACAAATGTGTAGGTCTTTTTAATAAGGTAATTCCCAAAATATTGATTTTTTATTCCAACAATCATGATCTACTAATTTAGTTACATTTTCATTTTCACCCTGTTTATTAGTTGACATCTTTCATTTCCCTCCATCAATTAGTATTCTTTTTTTCATCTTTCCATATCGTTTGAATGTCATACCATTCAATTGTCTTAATATTTCAACACCGCACAAAGGTCTTGGTGTAGGATCATGATCTTCTTCTCCACTGAAAGGTTTCTTTTGGTATCTAAACTTGTATCCAAATGAAAAAAATCTTCTATGTCTTCTATAAGACATCTTTCATCCGTGAAAAAGATAAGTTGTAGAAGTTCCATCACTACAAATAGAGCATCCCATATAACCTTTTGTTACATGTCTGGATAAGTTCCCATAGGTAGGAAAATAATTAATTGTCCACAAAAGGACCCCCCCTCAAGTTAAAGTATTCTTCTTTATGTGCATCGTAAACATTTACACCATTATTCCATAATGTCTTTAAATCATCTATCAAAGGCTGCAAATATAAATCAATATCAAAAATAGGTCATTTCCATCCTAAGATCAATAATGTTAACATCATGAATTTTCTTTTCATACACAACTAGGGAGGAAGGTTGTATGTTACCATAATTGCTAAAAACAACATAGGCCATAACCATGACTAAAGAGAAAAACCACTGGTCTATCGAACTCTCTAAATTTCTATTATGAAAACCAAACTTTTAAGTACAAACCTAGTCCTCTCCTTGGGATACTCTCTCAATGTACCAAACTTATAAGCCCCTACTTTGTTTTCACAATTTTCAAGATTAGCGTGAGTGGTATCCAAACCAACGTTCCAATTAACTCCTTAACAATTAGACATGTTCAACAACCTGAAAAAGTGATAACTCTATGTTTACGAGTTATTTTGTCCAATTTAATAATTATAATTGTTATGTTCTTAAGGTTTTTAGTTAATTTTAAGTTCCTAAATTATTATTTGTTGTTAGTTTTGTAAGAAATTATATTTTTAAAGAAAATTAAACAATTTGAATTAAAAAAAAGACTTAAATGCAAATAACAAAAGTTGAAAATTTAATTTGAATTAAAAAGAGAACTTAAATGCAATTAACAAAAATTTTATTTTGGCACATAGTGCAGTTCTAGGCGTGGAATGAGTCACGCATGTCTCGAGCCATTGGATGAAACATTTAACAACGCAGATCAAGAAAGTGAGATTCAAACATAATGTGGGCGAGTGGACGAGAATTTCTAGTTGTTTTGCACAGTTCGGTGTGCAGAGTAGGGTCCACTTGTCTACATAGTCCAGCGTGTAGAGTGTGGTCCACCTGTCTACATAGTCTAGTGCACGAAATTCTCCTGTGATACGGTACATCGAATCTGCATGCAACCTCATGTCTCACCCAGTTCGAAGCCACCATATGTCCGGTTCTCCTTCCAGCGAAAGCTCACCATATGTCATATGTAGTGTAAAAAAACAAAAAATATTCTCTAGTTGCCAGCTTATTTTTTCATGCTTTTTGTTTTCTTTTTGCACACCTCTTTTGATACATTTTTGGTGTATTTATTAGAAAAAACCAAGAAGCCATTTGGGAGAGTTTTGTTGTTGTTTTGTTGCTGAAAAAATACAGAGAACGTAGAGAGCAAAAAAGGAGGCAAATGAGGAACTCAATTTTTTCATTGAGGAATCATCAAAGAGTTTTTTCTAATCCTTTTGTCTTTTGATTTAATTTTTCTTAAATGTATAAATATTCTTGTATTGTGATTTCAATATTTACTATGAACTAAATTATTTATTCTAGGGCTGCAATGTAACTTACATTATAAAGCTTGAATTAATTATTTTTGAATGACTTGTGGGATGTTTCTTTTAATTTGTTTATTCTATTTGTGCTTAATTCCTTTGATTGTTGAAAGATTAATCAATTGATCTATGAACCCTAATGAACTTGGAAAATGAATTTTTGTGTTTTGCTCTTGGATAGAATAACATATATATATGAGATAAGAATATACATTTATTGTATGTGTAGCTATTGAGAACTTTGAGTTTAATGAATCTTTGGTAAATTGAATTCTCATAGGAATATAGTGAATTAATTTAATAAGATGTGTCTATTTGTTATTGGAAGAGACATGTGGATAAATTAGAAGTTCTTGGTTGAGAAATTAAATGTAAGAATATAAATCAAGAGAAAATAATATGATTCAAGTGGATTAATTTGGTGAAATTGCAACCCTAGAGTTTTCTTCGAAGTGTTAATCTCATATATTGTTATTTAGAATTAGTTTAGTTTAACTCTATCCAAATATCGATTGTTTAGATAAAATTAGGTTGAGACAATTTTAGTACTTAACAAAGATTAGTAGCAAATCTCCACGGGAACGATATCGTATTTATCACTTATTACTTGTGACCGTGTATACTGATGGATGATAATGAAATCGCAAGATTGGCATTGCAAATACCAATCTTACAAAAATTACCCTTTTATGGTTTTATTATTTGTAAAACTCTCGCAAGTGTACGAATCATTTTATAGAAAATGATAAGTATACTCCAAGGTTGATCTAAGGAAAGAATTTTAGGATTTTCAATTTATTATTCAAAATCTTGAAAACAAAATTAAATCCTAAACATCCTATAACGATATTTTGGTTTTTTTGTTTCCTAATCTAATAACATAAAAATAAACATAAACATAAACATAGATATAAATTCAATAAACAATAATGCAAATTTTATCATTTATAACAGTAGAGTATTTAATAATATAATAATTAAGTTAATTATGCTTGTTCGTATTATTTAGGTTATTAAATATGTAAATTAATATTTATTGATTTTCTCTTTTTGGTGTGAAAGTGTCCGTAGGTAGGGCCTAAATTCTTTTGTTTAATATTAACTAACTAAAATCTTTAGACGGGGCCTATTAATTAATTAAATATTAAATTTTAGTTTTATTTCTAAAAAAATAGCAAACCATCTAATCACAACTTTAGGCAGAATCAAATAATTAGACTTTATTCAAGGTGTCTAAATTAAACCTAAAAATTTAATTTTCCAAGTACTAACTTTCAAGTTTTAAAACCAATACTGAAAATATGTCGTCAATACATTTTCGAATAATAGTTCTTAAAAAAATCTTTTCAAATAGAGTTTCATTCTAACTACCGGGCGATTGTACTAACAAATAAAAGAGCACTACTCTAAATTAGACCGAATAATTAAACCTTAAAATCTAATTTTTAGATTTAAGTTTGTAATGAAAAATAATGTATTTCTCTCTAACATCCTTAATATAAAATCTTGAATAAAAACAAAATTAATTTATTTTATAAAAATGTTTTATCTATTTAATATTTCGCAAGCATAATAACGTTATAATTATATCATATTTACAAATAGCTAGCCATATTAAATTTAATCATATACAAATTAAATATAATATATAAGAATAAAACATAAAATGATAACTATAAAGAATCCATTAAAATAATATCTTAAAAGAATCCTTACAACAGTTTGATGTTAATTCTGTTACTCGAAAACCTTCAAACGGATTTGCATATCTACTTATTGAATCAAAAATTAAAAATTTATAAAAACATAACTAGTTCCTCTCAAAAAGAGAAGAACTTTAAAAATAAAAACTAAAAAAAATAAAACTTTCTAGAGAGAGAAAGAGCTCAGAAAATTTTGTGTGTTATTGAAATGGAGAAGATGGTCCTTTTATAGATGAGGAGAAGACCAAAAAATGGAGGAGAATATTTCAAAATTTGAGTTTGGACGCGTTTGAACAGGTTGGCTCGTGTATGAGGCGCGAAAATCTCGACAAACAAGCTGTTGGCATAGCAAATGGGCAGTTGGCGCGCGTGCGACACTGCGTGGGACTCAGCGCAGATCGTATGGTGCACGGATTGGTGTGCACAGAACTTGGCATGATGGGTGGTTGCGTGCACGATTTTGGCCTTTTTGACCCATTTTGTCCAATTATTTCATCTTTTTGACCTTTTCTCATTTATTTCCTCAATATATTTGTGATTTATTGTCTCCAGTATTTTTTTCTTCGAGTCTTTAAGTTATTTTTGAACTAAAATACCTAAAAAACGATAAAAAAAAAATACCCGTGATTTTGAAAAGACAAATTTATATAAAATATGATAAAATCATACAAATATAAATCTATTTAATAAATTAAAATATATTAAATCGTAGTAATTTTAGTGTTTTTTAGGCACTTATCATATACTTGCACACTGATATTCTTTTAAGAAACCAACAAGTTTTTGGCATCGTTGCTAGAGATTTGATTTACTATTTTTGTTGATATTAATACCAATTAATCTAAATTTAGTTCAAACCTTTCATTTATTTTTTTATTTTTACTTTATTAGATTTATTTTTCTGATTTTTGGGTAAATTGGGATTTTGTATGCAACGCACAAGAAGTCTTGACATTGCTCCATTGGATCCAAAAATTGAGAGAATTCTTTTAAAATTAAAAAAGGACAAGCAAGAAGCTTCACAACATCGTATTATGGATGAAGGGATTCCTAGAGTGGAAGAACTAAGATCTCTAAGAGACTATGCAGTGTCTCTTGTTGGTGGGATTCAATCAAGCTAAGACTTTTCCCTTTTTTACTCTGGGATAAGGCAAAGAGTTGATTGGATTCATTGCCATCTGGTTCTATCGCCACTTAGGATGATTTGGTTCAAAAGTTCTTAGCCAATTTTTTTCCACCAACAAAGATGAGGAATGATATCACTACCTTTATGTAGTTTGACTCAGAACCGTTATATAAGGCTTGGGAAAGGTATAAGGATTTACTTAGCGGATGCCCTCACCATGGTTTATCAAAGTGACTTCAAGTTCAGAAATTTTATAATAGTTTGATGGGTGTGACTAGAAACATAGTATAAAGGAGAGAGACTCTAAAATGATAATTTTCCCCAAATAAATATATTTTATTATTCTATTAGAAACTTTTATTAATAAAATAATATTATAATATTCAAAAAGTAACTAATTTTTTTCATTTTTATTAAGAGAGTTACCTAATGTCTTTTATGAAAGCATAATGGTTAAGTTTACTTTTTGGAGTGTTATATTCTATTCAACTTGATTACTACTCCAACCCTTCCATGTTCTTGCCTTTTGGTCCTGGTTGTTTTATCTTTTGTGACGATTCTTAACAATTTAGGAACTTCATTGCATTTGACATACTAACCAATAAAATCGTGCATTGTAGATGAATAAATATAATTTTAAATATTATAATTAATTATAATATAATACATTAATTAAAATGACATATAAAAGTGTAATTTAATGCTTAAAGTTTAATAGATAATATTAAAATTCGTAAAATATTAAATACATTATAAATTATATAAGCAAGCAAAAAGAGTGACTCCTTTTATAATTTTTAGTCGTAATTTATAGATTATAATTTTTTTTAATAATACTAATTTACCAAATATTTAAGAGAATTTTGATTTCTCTTTTAATTTCTAATAATACACAATTATTATAATTTCATGAGTCTTTTATTTTTCTTTGTAACTATCATTTTTTGTTAAATTTTTCACATAGAATAAAATATTCAATAAAAATTAAATATTGAAGGAGTTTTTTTGTTTTCCTTTTATTCTTCCACTAATAGATAATAATTAATACATATAGTAATTTATTTTTACATTAAATATAGTTTAGAAAATAAAATAAAATTTAATAAGACTTTTAGTTTTCTCTTTTTCGACAGTAATAGATAAAGAATTTATAAATTTTGAATTTATTCATATAGAATCAACTATTTTAAGAATCTTTTCATTTTTTTTTCTTTTAATTTCTCCGTTAAAAGATAATTAATACATATAATTAAATATTTTTTATACTAAATATAATTTACAAAATACATTAAATTAAAATAATTATAATTAGATTAGATTATATAAGAAAATACATTGATACACACTATATATACTTTTTAAATATACTAATATAGAATATGTTTATGAGAATATTTATTTATTTATTTTAATTTCGTAACAATACATAATTATTATAATATTTATGTGTTTTTTAAATCTCTTTATAATTATTAATTTCATTATCTCCTCCATATATAATCAAATATTCCATTAAAAAAATCTAATACTTTTAAAATCTTTTAGTTTTATCTAAGATTCACACGCTCTACCAATTAGTTTAACTTCTTTATAAGTGTTCGCTATATAAGCAAAGATCAATCTCAAACATTCGTCACTAATTTTTAACTAATTTTGAGACATAAAGGGGAAACATATTTCGCCCTCACATTTTCTACACAGCAAACCTATCATGGCCTGTATTTCATAAGCACTACCTTTTATTTTACAGTGATCAGATAGAGCAACTTGATTTTTTCTCCGGTTAGAGTCATAACACCCTTGGCCTGCATTCAATAATTAAACAAAATTATGTTTAGAAAAAAAATTGGTAGCGGGTAAATAAGGGGGAAGATTACTATAAGTACAAACCACATCAGATGCTATGCACAATCGCCTTCTCTGATCAAGAATTTCACCTGAAACCGGCCCGTGTAGGAGGCAGTAAAGTCTACCCCTGTATAGCCATAGGATTGCAATTTGATTAGAAATTTAAACTGCTAAAAAACCTTATTGAAAAAAGTATTTGTGAATATTAAAATGCATAGATTCAAATTTTGAGGTTGATTACCCAGAAAGATACTCTATCACTATTGACAGATGTGGTTGCTTTGTAACTGCACCCATGAAAAGAACAGCATTTGGATGGCGGACACGTTTCATTATTTCAACCTGAGGTGTGACTAATCAGTTATTATATGGGCATATAGATTTCACAATTATACTCCATCTCAGTTCAAGTATGATCGTCTAATGGTTTACATTATTTGCATGCAAACATCACACAATTGTACGCATGAACTGTTAGCACCGTTGATATCATTTCGTTTTTATAGACAAAGTGATATCTTTATCTAGTGACACTGTGGAAACAAAGTTTCAGTTCTTTAAAGAAGATATTTCCAACAACACTTGGGAAGATATCACCAACAAAACACTTACTGGCAGCTACAGGCCACATAAACATAAAACGTCAACGCATCATGTTCAAATTTCAAAAATAGAAGGAATCGCCTAAATGGGAGATCCCTCATGATTCTGGAGCTTCCTTTAAAAAAAAACAAAAGGGACTAATCAAATTTCCTTTTATCATCAAAGCACAATTCAGATTGAAAAAAGAAAAAAGAAAAAAGAGAACCATATCAATTGAGAAATAAAGGATGAATATTGAAAGTTTATAAGATATGGACCTGATTAACCTAGAGGGGGGTGAATAGGTTATTCTTAATTTTTATCAAGTTTATAATTTAATAACCTAAACAAAGCGGCCAGACATGTAATCGTGTATAAAAATAAGTGCGGAAATAAAATAATAACACACGATATTTTTAGGTGGAAACAACTTAGGCCACAAACATGACCTAAGAGGAAAACCACCGGTCCACCGGACCACCTAACTTTCCACTATGAAAATCAAATGTTCAAGTACAAACTCGGTCTTATGCTACCCTCCTCCTGAGATACCGCCCCAATGTACTTTGCCCACGAGCCCTTGCTCGTTTCACAGATTTCCAATATTAGCGTGGCGGTTTCTAGACCAACGTTCCAATAAGCTCCCTCATCGATCGTTCCTACAAATGAACTGCAAAAAGGTTAGCACAAAAAAACACAAGTGCCCGTGTATGTTCTAGAGCACGGATTTAACAATGAATAATCCTAACTAGATGATTCAAAACATATATCACTTAAATCAAATCAACTAGAATATTCTAGAGGAAAAAGATTAAGCACAAATGTAATAACAAATAGCTTTAGTGAAATTTAATCATCAAATGAAATAATTATGATTACACATAAAATTATTTAATTTAGACATGTAAAAATCTAATTAAGAAGAAGCTATAGAAAGATAAAATATATCAAATAAATTTATTAAAAAAATACCTACGATACGATATCAATTTGATATTAACCAATTTGTTTAATCCTTTATGCTCTAATTATATTTTTAAACTTCACTGCCGCTAGTATCAATTCTCTTTCCTTGCCTTGTATCAATGAACTATGTAGTGTTGCATGAATCTTAGATCCTCAGATCCAATAGGTAACCGAATGACTTAACTCATATAAGACAAATAATGATATTATATAGCATGAATTAACATTGTTCTTTCTCGGTAGTCTCTGCTATAATCTCAAGATGAATTAATCAAAACTTTTTCTTTCTTGACTGCCAAAAATCAATATTGTGTTGTTTTTTTTTTTTTCGGCAGAACTTCACAATTCGGCAACTTCAATTGTTATTTTTTCTCTTCTCTTCTAGCGTACTTAACCCTAAACCAATGTGCATATATATATAGATAATGATAACCTACTAACATTAGGGTTAGAATACTTTTGGGCTTCATTATTCGGGCCCATTCAAAGTTTTAAAAAAATATTTTTAAATCACATCTTAAAAAAATATTAAGACACGTAAAAAAATATTTAAGCACCAAAAATAATTTTAAATTTATGAACATGTATTATTAAATGTATAAATGAAATTCTATGTGTCGTAATTATAAAAGACATACACGAAATATGATTATCTCGAAACTCGAGTATTTGTTGGGCTTTTCTTGATAGACTTGATAGCGGATTACAAACTAGTTTACAAGTAAATATTTTGTCCACGAAAATAGCCAACACTTCATAGTCCTTACAAACTCCCCTTTGGCATTTTCGGTGGCAAAACCTCTCACTTACTACATGACACTTATAAAAATAAGATAAAAATACAATGATGTCCCGGACTCCATAAAGTGGAACTATCCTATGGTCCCAGGTAGATCCATCTTTGTCTTGACTTGACAAGATTGTAAGTAATCGAAACAACATTGACAAAGTATAGGACAACTTGGCATGAAAGCCTCATTGTATATTAGTTCAGTTTACATAGAAATAAGCGAAGTATAAATAATAGTCATGTAGTATGCATTCATATCAATCAAGTTTAATAAAAATATGTTCTCCCCTTATATGCATAACAAAATAAAAACATGGAAGTAAATATTCTCTCCCCCTTTTTGACATACGAGAAGGACAAAACATTAGACAAAGAATTGAAGCTAAACTCCTCCTAAAGATATAACAGTGTAAAATCAGAGTAATGCAAAAGTGCAATGTGCTTTAAACTCCCCCTAAGTTCTATGACTCTCTAACTTAGAAACCAATTAAAAAAGTAATAAATGAAAAAGATTTTTTTTATTTATTTTTTTTAAATTTGCATATATAGCCACATAAGGTATTAAACTCATTTAATTACACACAAGCACACAACCAATTGAGAACTCATCATTTTTTAACTCCAATTTTGATTATTTATCATATAAATAAATAAGTAGAATAAAATAGGTGCACACGCACACTTCGCACATATAATGACATATTGACATTTACTTAAAATAGTATACATGTTTAAACTTCATAAATATGTCAATTAATTCATTTATGATCTATCAAGAAAGACTCAAAAGAAAAAATATCACCTATCATATAAAAATATAATCGAGTCTTCAATCTTACAAAATAAAATATATTTACCAAAAGAGGACTTAAAATTTTTTTCTATAAATGAGGTAAATGATAGATATATATTTTTTAACCTCTATTAGCTCTTTCTTTTTGTGCATTCCAAGTACAAGATTTATAGCAATCGCTTTTGCATAATCTTTCCCTTTTTTTGTTTTTTGGTTTTGTTTTGTTTTGTTTTGTTTTGTTTTCTTTTTATTTTGCACGAGCCATAAACCTAGCATGATGACTTTCACACTAGTTGTGAGGTAGCCATTCCTCTCCGATTCATTGCGGTAGCTTCACACATCACAAAGAGGTAGCCCTCTCAATACTCGGTGCCTCCATACGGTAAAATTTTAGTAAGCAAAAGTAGAACTCAACACAATTTTACAATCAAGATTAGTTAAAGTCCTAGAGTCTTTCAAAAAAATTCATAAACTTCAAGCATAACATATATGTGTGTTCGTGAGTGTGTGAAGAAGTTTATGTCAACATCGATCATCACATGTATAAGAATATATATGTATGCACAAGCCAAAATTGTAGAATAATTTATACAATAAATATCAAAATGAGTTGAGTCACTAAAAATGAGATTATGTGTATGGAAATATTAAATAAGTTGAATAATCTGTTGGCCAAACAAGGATGTTTTTTTTTTTTTTTTTGGTAATAAAATGTGGAATTCAATTTGAGGGAGAGATTCCCAAGGCACTTCTGAGATACTCAAATATTTGAGTGTCCATAGATTTGGTGAATATATTAGCTAAGTGTCTCTCAATAGGTACAAA
Source organism: Hippophae gyantsensis (assembly GCA_030763125.1). NCBI lineage: Eukaryota > Viridiplantae > Streptophyta > Magnoliopsida > Rosales > Elaeagnaceae > Hippophae > Hippophae gyantsensis. The sequence goes on along the minus strand of CM061034.1, from coordinate 51,249,713 downwards.
CTCAAGTGTCACTACTTTCACTTCAACTAATTCTCGAATAAAGTGATGCCTAATGTCAATGTGCTTAGTTCTAGAATGTTAACCTGGGTTCTTAGAAATATATAGCACTAGAGTTATCACAATATAAGAGTATCATACCTTACGGTTGGCCATAGTCATTGAGCATGTTTTTCATCCAAAGCATTTGTGTACAAGAGCTTCTGACAATAATGTATTTCGCTTCAGTTATAGAGAGTGAAATAGAGTTTTGTTTTTTACTATGTCAGGATACTAAGTTGTTCCCAATGTAGAAAACAACCACTGATGTGCTCTTCCTATCATCGCAGTTGCGCCCACGGCAGATCAGTAAAACCATTTACTTCACAAGTAGTGTCGGTAGTAAAATATAAACCATAATTACTTGTTCTCGAGATATACCTAATGATTCTCTTTACATTCTCTAAGTGTGATTCCCTAAAGTCACGATAACGGCACACACACCAACACTAAAACATATGTCGTCTACACTTGCAAAATGAGGTAAAGTAAACTACCTATCATACTCCTATAAAGGGTTTGATCAACACTTTTACCTTGAGTATCCTTTGTAATTTTGTCTTTGGTACCTAAGGAGTTCGTAATGGCTTGCTAGTTTCAAGACCAAATCTTTTAACAAGGTTACAAAGCGTACTTGGTTCGAGAAATAAATATATTATTATGAGATTGTTTGATTTGTAAACCAAGGAAGAAATTCATTTCACCTACCATGGACATTTCAAATTCATTTGTCATAACGTGCACAAAATCATCCACTAGTGTACTAGATGTGGATCCAAAAACTATGTCATCCACATAAATTTGAGCAATAAAGATCTCGTCACTACTCCTTTTAATGAATAAAGTCTTATCAACTCCCCCTCGAATAAATCCTTTGTTCAAAAGATAGTTGGTAAGTCTCTCATACCATGCTCGTGGAGCTTGTTTTAAACCATAAAGAGCCTTTTTGAGTTTGTAAACATGATTTGGAAATTTCGGATCAACAAATCCTTTTGGTTGTTCCACATTCCTCATTCAAAAAACCATTCAAAAAGGCAGACTTAACATCCATTTGATATAATTTGAACTTCATGTGACAGGAAATGGCAAGTAAAATCCTAATTGACTCTAGTCTAGCTACAGGTGCAAATGTTTCATCAAAATCAACTCCTTCTACTTGCGTAGCTCTCAGCTACTAACCTAACTTATTTCTAACAACAATGTCATGCTCATCAGATTTATTTTTGAACACCCATTTTGTTCCAATAACATTTTTGTTTTTAGGCTTAGGTACTAATACCCACACATGATTTCTTTCAAATTGAGCTAACTCATCCTGCATGGCATTTATCCAAAATTCATCCCTAAGAGCTTCATTCACATTTTTTGGTTCAAATTGAGAAATATAGCATAAATGGGTTACCTCACTTATTTGTCTTCTTCTTGTTACCATGCTAGCACCAGGATCTCCAATTATATTCTTAATAGGATGATTTTTTGAAGTTCGAGTTGGATTTATCATTGATGAGGTTGATGTCGCTTCCTTCTTTTGTTCACCTTCCTTCAACTCTTCTTCTTTATTCCAATTGTGTCACTTTGGTCATTGTTAATTGAGGTGTTGTGAAATTTTCTTCATTTCCTTCTTCACTTATAATCTTCTTACCCCATCATCTATAACGACATTTATGGATTCCATAACTACATTAGTTCTACATTGAAGACTCTATAAGCTCTACTATTTAGGGAATAACCAAGAAATATACCTTCATCACTTCTTGAATCAAACTTACCCAACTCCGTTCTCGATCTCTAAGTATGTAGCATTTACTTCCAAAACATGCATAAATTTCAGATTGGGTTTTTACCTCTCCATATCTCATGGGAGTTTGGTTTGTACACGGGCGAAGATATACACGATTTATAATGTGACATGCGGTGTTTATAAAGCTTCAGCCCAAAAACCTTTGGAGACTCCCTTGGCATGCATCATTACTCTTGCCATCTCTTGAAGTATCCTATTTTTTCGTTCAACTACCCCATTTTGTTGAGGTGTGATAGGAGCAGAGAATTCATGAAAGATACCATGTTCTTCCTGTAGTCGGATACTTGGTATTTTCAAACTCTTTTTCCATGGTCCTGTTCTCGGTCTCTTGATGGTTACTATTTTGTCACCTTTCTTCAACCTGCACTCTTGTACAATATGAGATGAAAAACTCAAAAGCATCGACTTGTCTCTAAGAGAAAGTCTACCCACGTGTAGCGAGAAAAGTCATCTACTACAACTATGATATATTTCTTACCTCCAATACTTTCTTTTCTCATAGGACCCATAAGGTCAATGTATCAATTCCAATACTCTGTTTTGTATTTATACTCTTGATCTTCTTATGAGCAATCCTAGTTTGTTTACCTAATTGACATGGTCCATATACGGGTGTTTCAATTTTTGAAAGAATAGGTAAACCACGCATACCTCACTTTGCTTAATCTAACTTGAGATCTTTAAAATTCATATGACCTAGCTTTTCGTGCCTGAAGATAGTCGAGTCATTGCTAGCTAGGTTACATGTTCTTTGTGGGTGATGTATCAATACAATAACAATTGTCATGTGATCTCGATTCCCTTAATCACACATTCACCATTTTTGATCTGTTCATAATACGGTTGATTGTTTGTAAATTGCACATTAAAATCACTATCACATATTTGACTTATGCTAATCAAGTTTGCCTTAAGTCCTTCCACATATAAAACTTCATCAAGTTTAGGGATACCTCTATTTGAACAGAGCCTTTTCCAATAATTCTAGATGTTTTACCATCACCAAAGGTAATGCTTGTCCTTCATTGTATTCCTTAAAGGTTGTAAACAAAGAACGATTCCTGTCATGTGTCTAGAGCATCCACTATCAAAATACCAAGCGGTATTTGATTTAACTTTAAATGCTATATGGGCCCCAAAAGCAGTCAACTCGATTTCTTAACCCATCCCTTTTTAATTTTGGACATTTGAGTTTCTTGGTTTCTTATATTCCTCTTTTGTGTAGTTCTTGTAGTAAAAACTTTACATTTTGAAATTTTTTGAGGTGTTTTAGAAACATTTATATTTGTGATAGAATCATAAGCGTAAAGAAATCTACACTTGGGTCTTATATGTCCTTTCCTACCAACGATGATGACGAGATGGGAACAAATTGAATTTTCTTAGAATGATAGGGTGCAAAACTACCTTCCCCGCTCGAGCACAAGTGGGTTTTACAAATTGAGTTTTGGATGATGAAGGTGTTGATTGTTCATCTATGTATCCAAGACCTCTCTTATCTCCATTGTGGCTTTCCATAGTCTAGGACTTTGGTTAATTTTTCAAAGACCAATGGTCAAATTCTTCATCGTTTCTTTAGCAATACTAAGTTCTTGCTTGAGATTTTTTTGTTTTCCTCAATGGTTTACGCAAGTCTCAAATTCAAAGCATTAATATGATCAGACAATTCCTTTTTATCTTTATCTAGGTTAGAGGAATTTGTTTTGTGAACATTGATGATATCATTAAGTTTAGTTACTTCCACAAGCAATTTATCTCTCTCTTCCCACTTTAGACAATCCATGAATAGTTCCTCATAATTCGATACATTAAACTTAGATAGTAAGAGAGAAGAGTTTATTTCCTCATTTTCTTCATCCGAGCTAAGGTCGAGTCATTGTGATGTGCATTGACAGGTTACGGTGAAGGCCGCAATAATTAGTGTCATCATCACTGCGAGTTACTAGTACATTGTCCTGCTTCACTTTCTCGTGTCACCGAGTGTAGCATTAAAGGCTTTTCCAAATTTCTTTTATTGTTAGCACAATCAGAAATATGACCAAATCCCCCACAAGTAAAGCATTGAGGATTAGTGGGCTTACTTTTCTTACCATCGAGGCTAGGAGACTTGATTTCCATGACTTTCGGTCATTCGACGACCGGATTGTCCCTTGTTGAAATGATTATTCTGACAATTCTTCTTCATGAACTTCTTAAATTTTCGTGCTAACAAGACTAGTGACTCATCATTCATATCATCATCACTATCGAGATATCCTTTTTGGAGCTTTTGAATGCCACATCCTTATTTTTCTTGGGTGGATCGAGAAAGCTCATAGGTTTGGATTGACCACAAGTTCATCAATTTTTAGTGTGTCTACATTCTTGCTTTCCTCTATCGCTGTAACTTTCATCTTATAGTCAGCTGTTAAAGAGCTTAGGAGTTTGCGCACTTGTATAGGTTGTGGAATTTTCTCACCAAGGTTAGAACAAGCATTAGTGATATCACAGAAGCGAGCATAGAATTGACCAAAAGTTTCATTGTTGCTCATTTTAATAGAATCAAACTCAGATGTTAGCAATCTCAATTTTGTTTGTTTTACTTGGGAAGTTCCTTCATGAGCAAGAGCAAGTGCATTCCATGCATCTTTAGCAGTCTCACAGTCGGAGATGCGACGAAACTCATCCATCGACACTGCAGCGAATATTGAGCTTAGACCTTTTTGGTTTGCCCCACTAAGGGTGCGTTCTTCGCGTGGTCTGATCTCTTTCTTGGCTTTATGATTGTTACACCATCTTTCGTTACTGAAGGTGGTTCCCCAACCATCAAGAATAGCATCCCAGACTTTTCATCTTGTCGAGAAAGGCTTGCATCGCGAGCCTTCCAAGAAGGGTAATTAAACCCATCAAAGAGTGGGGTCTAACGGATGACCCACCTTCTTTCATTTGGTCCATAAGTAAGTGTGTGTGTCCCTAAGATCAATCTCACTAAGTGTGTCTAGTGTCGGCTCGATACCAATTGAAAGTTTATAAGATATGGACTCGATTAACCTAGAGGGGGTGAATAGTTATTCTTAATTTTTATCAAGTTTATAATTTAATAACCTAAACAAAGCGGCGTACATGTAATCGTGTATAAAAATAAGTGCGGAAATAAAATAATAACACACGATATTTTAGGTGGAAACAACTTAGGCCACAAACGACCTAAGAGGAAAACCACCTGGCCCACCTTGACCACCTAACTTTCCACTATGAAAATCAAATGTTCAAGTACAAACTCGGTCTTATGCTACCCTCCCTGTGATACGCCCAATGTACTTTACTTACGAGCCCCCGCTCGTTTTCACAGTTTCCAATATTAGCGTGGCGGTTTCTAGACCAACGTTCCAATAAGCTCACCCTTGATCGGATCGTTCCACAAATGAACGCAAAGGTTAGCACAAAAAAAAACAGTGCTGTATGTTCTAGAGCAGTTTAACAATGAATAATCCTAACTAGATGATTCAAAACATATATCACTTAAATCAAATCAACTAGAATATTCTAGGGCAAAAAGATTAAGCACAAATTTAATAAAAAATAGTTTTTTTGAAATTTAATCATCAAATCAAATAATTATGATTACACATAAAATTATTTAATTTAAACATGTAAAAATCTAATTAAGAAGAAGCTATAGAAAGATAAAATATATCAAATAAATTTATTAAAAAAATACCTCTGATACGATATCAATTTGATATTAACCAATTTGTTTAATCCTTTATGCTCTAATTATATTTTTAAACTTCACCGCTAGCTAGTATCAATTCTCTTTCCTTGCCTTGTATCAATGAACTATGTAGTGTTGCATGAATCTTAGATCCTCAGATCCAATAGGTAACCGAATGACTTAACTCATATAAGACAAATAATGATATTATATAGCATGAATTAACATTGTTCTTTCTCGGTAGTCTCTGCTATAATCTCAAGATGAATTAATCAAAACTTTTTCTTTCTTGACTGCCAAAAAAATCAATATTGTGTTGTTTTTTTTCTGAACTTCACAATTAAACAACTTCAATTGTTATTTTTTCTCTTCTCTTCTAGCGTACTTAACCCTAAACCAATGTGCATATATATATAGATAATGATAACCTACTAACATTAGGGTTAGAATACTTTGGGCTTCATTATTCCAGGCCCATTCAAAGTTTTAAAAAAAATATTTTTTAAATCACATCTTAAAAAAATATTAAGACACATAAAAAAAATATTTAAGCACCAAAAATAATTTTAAATTTATGAACATGTATTATTAAATGTATAAATGAAATTCTATGTGTCGTAATTATAAAAGACATACCTGAAATATGATTATCTGAAACTCGAGTATTTGTTGGGCTTTTCTTGATAGACTTGATAGCAGACCTACAAACTAGTTTACAAGTAAATATTTTGTCCACGAAAATAGCCAACACTCATAGTCCTTACAAAATATAAAGGATAATTAACTTCAGTAGTATCGGACAGAGTCATAAATTGGAAAATGATCCAAAATATTCCATAATGGAAATCATGGAAAAATTATTCATGCATTCAAAATATATAATCGTTGTGGTTGGTGTAGTACCTCTCTTAAAAACTCTTTTAGTTCATCATCATGGGAATCTTGTACACTCAGAACCTTGACAACAACATCCTGCAAAACGGTACCATATCTTACCATTTATGTGAACCGTACAGTGGCTTGTTGAATCGCCGTTCTTCTCGTCGATTGAGTGGGAAGATAAGTAAATCGATCAAAGTTCTTCACTTTGAATGTGTATTCTGAACCATTAAAATATGATATCTGTTGAAATCTGAAAGCACTAGTTTGATTTGGGTGAGAGATTGAGGTTGTTCTTCACTTCATCATTATCTTCGCGAGGAGTGTGACCGTTCTTCATTTGGACGAGAGATTGTGGCTATTTTCTGGTGCGATTGAAGAGGGGTATGAACTGAAGATGGAGTGTGAAATTACAGTGGATACGCCATGGGTGAGGATCTTTGATACGAACTCGTCCTGCTCATCCTCATCAGAAGATCATCGCGCGCAAAGGATAGGTGCAGAGGAAGGTGCACGAATTCGGTTAAAAAAAACAGAAAATGGACCACTGAATAAATTAGGGCTAAGAATTCTATTAAAAATGTTAGAAATCTGTTAGGGTTTGTTCATCAATTCTATTCTCGCAAGACTATATATAAAGCCACTTAGAAATCAGAAAAGATATAGAGAATTTTACACCAAACTTAGCTCCTCCTCTACTTCTTCTTCTTGTTTTATCTCCTTATCTGCAATTTGCAGTAATAATGGTATCAAAGTCGTTCGACCATGGATACTCGGGGGAAATCCAATGTAGAATTTCGCACTGAGGTTATGGAAACCCTACGCACTATGCTCTCTCAATTACAGGCAATTCGAGCAACTCAGAATCCCCCAGAGGTTAACCCCTTCGCACGAGAAGGAATGTTGCGACCTCACCCCCACACTTCACGATCAACCACAGACATCCCCCACCCTAACTTGAAACTTTCATTTCCTAGATTCTCTGGTGAAGATCCAACTGGATGGATCTATAGAGCTGAGCAATATTTTGAGTTCACTAATGTTAGCCCAGATCAACAGGTGTAACTCGCATCCTTCCATCTGGAAGGTATGACGTTGCAGTGGCATCACTGACTGACCAAGTTTTGAGGACCTCTCACTTGAGAGGAATTCACCAACGCAGTTCAGCTTAGATTTGGACCAACAGATTACGAAGACCCCTCAGAAGCTCTAACTCGTCTAAGGCATACCACCAATGTAGAAACATACCAAGAAGCCTTTGAAAGATTGTCACACAGAGTGGATGGACTACTAGAAAAATTTCTAATAGGATGCTTTATAGTTGGATTAAAAGATGAAGTCTGCCTTGATGTTAAGATCAAACAACCTAAAACCTTGGCTAAGGCCATTGGAGCAGCAAGGCTCATTGAAGAGAGAAATCAGTTGTAGAGGGAATCTGCCCAGAATCCACGTTACCAGTCTTACATAAATAATCCCAAGACAACAAACCACTCGCATGTTGGTATGTTGGGACCCCCACCTCTACAACAACCCAACCCCCTCCAACTAGTGATTTTAAAAAAAAATCACAAATCAGGAGGCACGATAATGGAGAGATAAGGGTTTGTGCTACTACTGTGATGAGAAGTTTGTAACAGGTCACCGTTGCGCGCGACCTTAAATGTTTATGATAGAGGAATTGCCTCAAAACCCTATTGTAACTCCAGAAGAACACCCTGAACAAGAACCTCAGGAGGTGGTGCTAGAAATCTCGTTTCATGCAATAACAGGTGGGGGCAGTACACATAATTTCATTGATCAAACCTTGGTTTCCCAGTTTGGCTTTCCTATCACTAAGAATCAAAAATTGGAAGTTATGATAGCCAATCGTGAAAAGATTGAGTGCAGAGGACAATGTAGAGGTCTTACTCTTTCAATTCAAGGGTATACGGTATCAACAGATTATTTGTGCTACCAGTAGCTGCATGCCAGCTAGTACTTGGGGTTCAATGGCTTGAAACCCTAGGCCCAATAGAAATGGATTATAAAAGACTCACCCTCAACTTCAAGATAGGAAGAGCCACTCATACATTCCAAGGCTTACAAAGAACTAATAGTGCAACCCTAACCAACAAGGAATACAAGGAGCTGCAGAATATAGGATTGTTCCTTCAGATTTTGCCCATATGGGATCATGACCCACAGGAGGATGTGTCTCCATTTCCAGAAATGAGACAATTATTAATAGAGTTTTCTCATATATTTGAGCTACCCTCAGAGCTGCCTCCAAAAAGACAACAAAATCATCGTATCCCTTTGAAGCTAAGAGCAAGGCCAGTTAATGTCAGACCCTACGGCTACCCCTATTATCAAAAGACAGAGATTGAGAATATGGTTAAGGAACTCCTTCATTTTGGGCTAATCAGGCACATCAACAGCCCATTTTCTTCACTAGTGTTGTTAGTAAAAAAAACTGACGGTAGTTGGAGATTCTGTGTAGACTATCGAGCTCTGAATGATTGCACAGTGTTGTCTCTTTTAAGAGAACATAAAACGTGCAAGCATACACGGTCACAAGTAATAAGATTTGTAAGTAAAGTATCGTTCCCACGGAGATTTGTCACTATAGTTTGTTGAGTACTAAAATTGTTTCCCTTTGATTTTATCCAAAACGATCGTTAATTTAGAAAACGTTTAAGAAAAGAGTTGTATAACAAAATAAAAGAAATCTAGGATTGCATTTTTTCACCAAATTAATCTACTTAAATCATATTATTTTCTCTTGATTTATATTTTTATAGTACATTTAATTTGTCAACCGAAAACTTCTAATTTTATCCATACATCTCTTCCGAGCTCCGTATAGACACGCCCCGTTAAATTAATTCACTATATTCCTATGAGAATTAAATTCACCAAGATTCATTACGTTCTAAGTTCTCAAATGGCCACACATACAATTAGGATATGTTCCTATCCTTCTTCATACATGTCATTCTATCCATGAGCAATATACACAAAAATGCCTCTTCTAAGTTTATTTCAGTGCCATGGATCATTTGATAAAATTCGTAAATAATCAAAAGTATTAAGCACAAATAGAATAAACAAATCGAACGTCTTAAAAATCTTTCAAAAATAATTAAATCCAAGCTTCATAAATTTAGATAAAATGCAACCCTAGAAAAATTAAATTACTTCATAAATTAAAATTAAAATTATAACAGTTAAGGAATATGAAATGAAGAACAAAAGAAAATTAAATCCTTTCGGATCGTAAATATTTGGCACACGTAGAACACAACAGAAGCCAAAAAATGGCTTCTGTGTGTTCCACAGTCTAGCCCCAAACACTACTAAAAATCCAAAACTCAAAAAACTCAAAAACTCCAAAACCCTATTTATAACATCAAATTTCTAAAAAAAATACATTTAAAAATATATATTTTTAACACGCGGGGAACAAATGCGTATGGGGAAAATATTTAAATAATACGTGGGGGGACAAAATCTTAAATCGAAAAAGTGGATTAAACTGAGTGGGAGAGTCGTCCGTTTTTGCTTTGCTTTTCAATAAACTCTGCCACGTGCCGCGATCTGATTCACTGAAAGAAATAGTAGGACACGTTGGCGGCATCTCATTCGTTTCCAGGAATGGGCGCAAGAGGAATTTTTGCACGAAATAGGGGCGTGTGAGAAACGTGGGGGATAGCTGAAACGCGTGCGTGAAATTCTACGTTTTTGCACTCACCGAAACTTGCCACGTGTCAGCACATGAATGGCTGCATGGAATGGTGGGACACGTGGTAGCTTTCTATTAGTTGTATAACCGGGCACATGTGAATCGGCCGCACGGAATCATGCCTTGGCAGCTGCGTGAGACATGTGGGTCCCACCTTACATGCTGACTTGTGCGGCAGGTGGGTCTCACTCGGGCACCGAGCCGCGTGACTCTAGGAATAACGGGTCCACTCTCTTTTGTCTAGTTTGAAGGACACGCGTGCATCCTAACTGTTTCTTCTCTGATCTGACGGTCCACGTTTCGCGCGTGGATGATGGCGTGTGGACTTCTTCTCTCCTGCGGAGAAAATTCAACTTTAATTAATTGCATTTTTACCCACAAATTTAATTCAAATTACATTTTAAACTTTCTTTAATTACAATTAAGTCCGTTTCTAATTTAAATTAAATTTTAAACTTTTAATAATTAAAATTAAGCCTGATTTCAATTTAAATTATATTTTAGACTTTTATAAATTGCAATTAAGAGCTTTTTATTTGAAATTATATTTTTAGACATAAATTTGTAATTAAGTATGATTTCGATTCAAATTATTTAATTATCTTAAAAATATATTCCTTAGCACATAAACAGTAAATATTAATTTATTTAACTAAAATTAATCAAAAATGTTAAGAACATAGCAATTATAATTAAAAAAATAGATGAAAATAACTATATAAAATACAGTTATCAAACCCCCAAACTTTAATTTTTGCTAGTCTTCGAGCAAAAGGAAAGAAATAAAACAAAGATAACTGCATTTAAAATAATGATTTTCAAAATATTTCTTTCACTCATTTCTCATAAGTTTATTTTTCATTTCTCTCTCCACTAATGTAGACAAACACAACCAAAAATCAATAGGATTTTATCAAGCTTGTAATGTATGACTTAGGTAAAAGTAGGATAAAGTATCATATTTAGCTCAAAACTTTTCTCAAACATAATATTTTAGGATTGAAAAAGATACCTTCTATCATCATAATAAATAATTCTCAATTTGGGATTTAACATCACATACAATAATAACTTTTTCTTTTCTTTTTTTTCGTTTTTTTTCTTTTTTTTTCTTTTTTTTTTCAGTATACTCTTTTTTCCCGATATATCTTTAAATATTTACTAACAATTGTCACTTGTTAGTGAGATAAAGAAAAAATAGATATATCTGTACATATATATATGTATTTTTAGTAGGCTTTGGAAATGAGATAACAATACATATATAAACTTTGAAGCTCAAAAGGGGTACATTATGGATAAAGCATGTGAAGGTAGATAGAAAGGCTCAAACAATCCAAAGATGGCCTAAATCATTTTCTTAGTTAAATGTTATCTATAATTTTGCCTCGAGAGAAAATCAAACAAATTCTAAGAACTGTGACACCACAAATATCAATCGAATTCAATACTCACATAAACATTTTCTAAATTACCATAACAACTCAAAAATCAAGACTAGTGCTCATAAATAATTAATCTTGTAAAAATGAAACATACGTAAAAATTATTCATTGCTTAGACAATATTCAAATTTTTCAAGGAGCTATACATCATTTAAACTGAAGAAATAAAAATAAATCACTATTCATCGCAAAATATCTTCAATCAACCAAACAAATAAAATTTCACAAGTAAGAACACCCAGAAAATATTTCAATTAAGTTCAATATACCTACCACTCCCAAACTTAATATACACATTGTCCTCAATGTGTGAAAGTTAAAGAACATATGAGATGGGTTTAAAGAAACTTCCTGGTTTGGTTTGAATGGTTAATTCAAAATAGCTTCATTACCTCCAATTTGCACCTACGAAAAAAATTAAATAAAATAACAACATAACAACATATAAAAACAAATACATGCGAAAATAATTAAAAAAAAAATAAAAACACATGGTCCCAAGAAACGCTTGATTTATAGTCGTCCGCTTGACTTCTCAATTTTTTTTCTTTTTGTTAGTTAAGATTTGTGTGTCAAACAAAATCTCAACTTACAAGAAAATTGAAAAATAAATTAAGCAAGCAACAACAACCATAATTTTTTTTTTGTTTTGTTATTTTTTTTCTTTTTGTGAATTAAGATTTGTGTGTCAAACAAAATCTCAACTCACGAGAAAATTGAAAAATAAATTAAACAAGCAACAATAAGCATAATTTTTTTTTAATTAAAATCAGATTGATTGGTATTAATATCAACAATGAAAATAGTAAACAAATCTCCAACAACGGCGCCAAAAACTTGTTTTCTCTTTTAAGAGAACATAAAACGTGCAAGCATACACGGTCACAAGTAATAATATTTGTAAGTAAAGTATCGTTCTCACGGAGATTTGTCACTATAGTTTGTTGAGTACTAAAATTGTTTCTCTCTTATTTTATCCAAAACGATCGTTAATTTAGAAAAAGTTTAAGAAAAGAGTTGTATAACAAAATAAAAGAAATCTAGGATTGCATTTTTTCACCAAATTAATCCACTTAAATCATATTATTTTCTCTTGATTTATATTTTTATAGTACATTTAATTTGTCAACCGAAAACTTCTAATTTTATCCATACATCTCTTCCGAGCTCTGTATAGATACACCTCATTAAATTAATTCACTATATTCCTATGAGAATTAAATTCACCAAGATTCATTACGTTCTAAGTTCTCAAATGGCCACACATACAATTAGGGTATGTTCCTATCCTTCATCATACATGTCATTCTATCCATGAGCAATATACACAAAAATGCCTCTTTTAAGTTTATTTCAGTACCACAGATCATTTGATAAAATTCGTAAATAATCAAAAGCATTAAGCACAAATAGAATAAATAAATCGAACGTCTTATAAATCTTTCAAAAATAAGTAAATCCAAGCTTAATAAATTTAGATAAAATGCAACCCTAGAAAAATTAAATTACTTCATAAATTAAAATTAAAATTATAACAGTTAAGGAATATAAAATGAAGAACAAAAGAAAATTAAATCCTTTCGGATCGTAAATATTTGGCACACGTAGAACACAACAGAAGCCAAAAAATGGCTTCTGCGTGTTCCACAGTCCATCCCCAAACACTATTAAAAATCCAAAACTAAAAAAACTCAAAAACTCCAAAACCCTATTTATAACATCAAATTTCTAAAAAAAATACATTTAAAAATATATATTTTTAACACGCGGGGAACAAATGCGTATGGGGAAAATATTTAAATAATACGCGGGGAACAAAATCTTGAATCGAAAAAGTGGATTAAACTTAGTAGGAGAGCCGTCTGTTTCTACTTTGCTTTTCAATAAACTCTGCCACGTGTCGCGATCTAATTCGCTGAAAGAAATAGTGGGACATGTGGCGGCATCTCATTCATTTCCAGGAACGGGCGCAAGAGGAATTTTTGCACGGAATAGGTGTGTGCGAGAAACCTGGGGGACAGCTGAAACACGTGTGTGAAATTCTGCGTTTTCATGCTCACCGAAACTTACCACGTGTCAGCATATGATTGGCTGCATGGAATGGCGGGACACGTGGCAGCTTTCTATTGGTTGTATAATCGGGCGCATGTGAATCGGATGCACGGAATCATGCATTGGTAGCCACGTGAGACACGTGGGTCCCACCCTACACGCCGACCTGCGCGGCAGGTGGGCCCTACTTGGGCATTGAGCCGCGTGACTCCAGGAATAATGGGTCCACTCTCTTTTGTTGGGTTTGAAGGACACATGCACATCCTAACCGTTTCTTCTCTGATCTGACGGTCCACGTTTCGCGCGTGGATGATGGCGTGTGGACTTCTTCTCTCCTGCGCAAAAAATTCAACTTTAATTAATTACATTTTGACCCATAAATTTAATTCAAATTACATTTTAAACTTTCTTTAATTACAATTAAGCCCTTTTCTAATTTAAATTAAATTTTAAACTTTTAATAATTAAAATTAAGCCCGATTTCAATTTAAATTATATTTTAAACTTTTATAAATTACAATTAAGAACTCTTTTATTTGAAATTATATTTTTGGACATAAATTTTCAATTAAGTATGGTTTCGATTCAAATTATTTAATTTTCTTAAAAATATATTCCTTAACACATAAACAGTAATATATTAATTTATTTAACTAAAATTAACCAAAAATGTCAAGAACATAGCAATTATAATTAATAAAATAGAGGAAAATAACTATATAAAATACAGTTATCACACAGTTAAGGACAAGTACCTCATCCCTGTGATTGACGAGCTGATGGATGAGCTCCACGGGGCTCATGATTTCTCCAAGATAGATTTGCGATCAAGGTATCATCAAATACGAGTTTATCAGGAGGATATTCCTAAGACAACTTTTAGAACCCATGAAGGCCATTATGAATTCTTAGTAATGCCATTTAGCCTCACTAATACCCCAGCTACTTTCCAAGGTCTCATGAATGACCTATTTAAACCTTACCTTTGAAAGTTCATCCTGGTATTCTTTGATGACATCTTGATCTACTCCCAATCAAGGGATGACCATTTAGAGCATGTGAAGATAGCCCTTTAGCTTCTAGCCACCAACAAAATGTATGCCAAGAAAACCAAATGCCAATTCAGGGTGAAACAAATAGAATATTTGGGCCATGTGGTCTCAGATCAAGGGGTCTCTGTGAACCCATCAAAGATTCAAGCTGTTAAGGAATGGCCAACCCCAACCACATCTAAAGGAGTTAGAGGCTTCCTAGGGTTAGTTGGTTATTACAGAAAATTTGTGCATAATTTTGGTAGTTTGGCTCTCCCTTAACTCGTCTCTTGAGCAAGGAAGGGTTTAACTGAAATGCAGCTGCTGAAAACTCATTTAAACAGCTAAAGGAGGCCTTAACAACACCACCAGTTTAAGCCTTCCCAATTTTTCCCAAAGATTTGTAATTGAATGTGATGCCAGTGGCATCGGGTTGGGAGCTATCCTCACTCAAGTAAGGAGGCCAATAGCTTACTTCAGCCAAGCTCTCAAGGGTTCAGCACTGACTCTATCAACATATGAGAAAGAAATGTTAGCTATCATTAAAGCTATACGGGTATGATGTCCTTACCTATTAGGAAAACCATTCACCATCCTTACTGATTAGAAGAGCCTCAAGTATCTGTTGGAGCAGCACATTACCACCCCAGTACAGGCACGATGGTTGCCTAAGTTACTTGGATATGATTATAAGATTGAGTAGAAATGGGGGAAGGAAAACCAAGGGGCTGATTCTTTTTCATGAGTAGTGGAATTCTTCTTCTTAAGTATATCTTAGCCATAAATGGAATGGTGGCCACAACTACAGAAGGAAGTTCAGCAGGATCCCTTCTACACAAACTTGATAGCCAAATCTACTCCTACAATGGCTCATAAATTGTTACAAAGAGATGGGGTCTGGTTTAAAAACAACAAGGTATATCTGAGCCATAAATCCTCCCTTATACCTCAGATCATCACTGATTGCCACTCCTTCCTAATGGGGGGACACTTTGGATTCCTCAAAACCCTATCTCGTATCAAAAATAGCTTCACCTGGCCCAAACTGTGCCAAATGTTGAAGAAAGTCCTCAGGGAATGTGACACTTGCCAACGGTTCAAAATAGAAACTATGAAACCAGTAGGGTTGCTTCAACCTCTTCCCATACCTGAGAAGATTTGGGTTGATATCTCAATGAATTTTGTGGAAGGATTACCAGCTTCAAAAGGACATACAGTTATAATGGTGATTGTGGATCGCTTGAGTAAATATGCTCATTTTATCCCTATAAAGCACCCATTTTCAGCCTCCACTATGGCCAAGACATTTGTGTCCAACATCCTACGAATGCATGGTATGCCTACTTCTATTGTCAATGATCATGATAAAGTGTTTATTAGTTCTTTCTAGCAACAGTTATTTCGTTTACAAGGAACCCAATTGTGCATGAGCACTAGCTATCACCCTCAGACCGATGGATAAACCGAGGTAACCAACCGCACACTGGAACATTATCTGTGCTGCTTCACTAGGGATCAACCACGCAAATGGATTGATTGGATCTCTTGGGCTAAGTATAGCTACAACACCTCCATCCACTCCACAATATAGATGACTCCCTTTGAAGCAGTTTATGGCATTCCACATCCTCTCATACTAACATATGTCCCCAAAATTGCTCAAATGCTAGTTGTGGATAAGCACCTACGTACCAGATATCACCTACTACGAGAATTAAGTCACAACTTGTTACAAGCTCAGAACTGGATGAAATGCCAAACTGATAGACATCGGCGAGAAGTCATCTTCAAAGAAGGAGATTATGTATACCTTAGGCTCCAACCCTATAGACAATCATTAGTTACCTTTCTCTCATCAAGAAAATTAGCTCCTCATTTTTTTGGGCCATATAGAATCATCACTCGAATAGGACCAGTGGCTTACAAGCTGACACTACCACTCGCTTCTCAAATACATGATGTCTTTCATGTAAGCATGCTAAAAAAACATGAAGGGGAAATACCATCAAGCTTAAACCAACTTACTCCAATCTCTGAACAAGCAACAATTCTTCCTCAGCTTGAAACCATTCTCAACCGCTGTGTGACCCAAAAAGGAAAATATCGACCCAAGATAGAAATTTTGGTCAAATGGAAAGACATTCCAATCGAAGAAGCTACTTGGGAAAATGAGTTGCGTTTTTTGAAAACATATACAAACTTCATCCTTGAGGACAAGGATTCTTCTAGGGAAGGAGGAATGATACGAACTCGTCCTGCTTATCCTCATCAGAAGATCATCGCGCGCGAAGGATATGTGTAGAGGAAGGCACACGAATTCGGTTAGGAAAAACAAAAAAAGGGACCACCGAATAAATTAGGGCTAAGAATTCTGTTAGAAATGTCAGAAATCTGTTAGGGTTTGTTCATCAATTCTGTTCTCGCAAGGCTATATATAAAGCCACTTAGAAATCAGAAAGGATATAGAGAATTTTACACCAAACTCAGCTCCTCCTCTGCTTCTTCTTCTTGTTTTATCTCCTTATCTGCAATTTGTAGTAACAATCTTTAGTGTAAAATCACAGTGGAAGACGCCAGGGGTGAGGCTGGACTTTGCAAGTGAGACTGGATGCGATGGGTAAGGCTGGCCTGTTGCGATGGGTGAGGTTGGGCTGTTGAATAAAAAATATTAGTGCGTGATAGATTCATTAGCTGGCATGAGCAAAATCTTCGGCATTTAAGTTAAAAAATAATTAACATGAAAATGCCATATAAAAAATGCCAAAAAACACATTTATTATCATACTTAGAATTTTGAGGAAAGAATGGGATAAGCTTTTAGGTGGAGTTTACTCTTAAATAATATTATAATACAAAATGTTAATAATGCATGCTACTTATAATAATATTCATAAATGAAAATAATCATTATTATCCGTATACAGCGTGGAGAGATTTTGTAAATAAAATCTGAGTATATTTATACTTCTTCGCTTTCAAAATTAGAGGAGTATATATTCTAAGTATCTTAATTCATGCTCATACAAGTTAAATATATGCTATGTAAAAACAAATCCATATGCATGTTGTGCAACCCTATACGTATTGATCCACAAAAATACATGAGCTCATGCATGATCAACCTCCGAGATCCATATGGGTCCGCCTTCGATCCCACGTACGGTCATACTTTGAGATACACATGGCATATGTATTAGTCAACATCAATGTCATATGGACCCTTATCTATGGGAGATCCATTCCAAAACACAATAAGAGTCCAACTTCAAAGCCCAAATGCGATCAAACTTCAAGATCTAATAGATGGCATGGAAAACTTTGAGACACAATGGGGGTCCAACTTCAAGACCCATGTGCGGTTAAAAATCCAAGACCCATAGATGAACAAACTTCCAAAATACATGTGAATGCAATGTGTATCTATAGTCCATCGAAAATAAGTCCACTACAAACAGTAGCATATTGGTATCAAGCTTCACAAGATATACATAAATGTATACTTCCCATGAAAAATTATTTTCATGATACATGTATAAAAACCTCAGTTATCATGTGTATTATTTTTAATACTCATTTCATATCAAACATTAATACTCATTTTTATATAAAAATTCTCAATGCATGCACATAAAAATATTCATAGTGAGTATTTTATTTTAATAATATTTATAAAATCATGGCATCTAATTTTTTTTTATTCATAATATATGATGCATGATATTTTTATGAAAAATAATGCATTAATAAAAAGTTAGAATAGTAAACCTCTGCCTAGAATTTTTCACGACACTATTTTTCCAAACATGAACTCTTAGATTTTTTGTCCTCGAAACATGCTCCAAAATGTACCCAAAACTTGAATAATTTTAGAAAGAAAAAAGTTTAAAGATAGAGAGAGGAGAGAAATTTGGAGTGAGAAAAAAATGAATTTCCCATGCACCTATAAATAAATAAAATTGACACATGCAAACCATTCTTATCGGTGGCTTACCGAGCTATTTAATGAGGCCACAACAAGGCTCAACGACTATTGTATTTTCTCATTGATCTCTCGTTGACCAGCAAGGCCCTAGCAAGCTACAATAAAAAATTTCTCAATTTTTTGCATTCAATCCGATTTTTCACATGAAAGTTTTCGATACGTCTCTACTCCTTAAAATGTTATTAAAATATTCTTCTAAGTCACTTTTATAATTTATTTTAAAAAATTGAGATTTTACAATTTTACCCCTTAAAGAAAATTTTATCCTTGGAATTTACAACTTCTGAAACAAGTATAGATATTTCATACAGACTTCAGATTTTGGAACTCAAGTTGCAACTTCAACACTATGATGTCTCAACTGAAGCTTTAATAGTGGTATTACTCTTCTTCTCAAGTTCTAGACTTGGAAATATATTATCGTCACTAATTCTTCTTCATATGACAAGTCTTCCTATGATGGCAATTTTATCCAGTCAAGAACACCACTTAATCCAATTGAGACTTTTCTGTAAAGTAGAGGTGTGAAAGTCGTTATGATCTTACGACAAGTCTGGAATAACTCTAATTGATACATTATATCTTTAGTTATTATAACAATTTGAAGATGGCCTAATGTAACGAGATGTTGACTTTTTTTTAATCCCAAATGAGGCACTTAAGAAAATATAATCATCCACCTCAAGGTTCAAAGGTTGTTTATCCATAGTTAGCATAACTCTTATGTTGCTTCAGAGCTATATGAAGCTTATCTTGCATGACTCAGATCCTATAATTATTTCTTGAATAAGACCATTCTTCATCGTACTATAAGTCTTAGTTTTCAACTCATCCTAACGAAAATCTACAAGGTCGTTTGTATAAGGCTTCATCAGGGTTATCTTAATACTTGTATAATAACCATTGTTGTAAGAGAATTCAATTAATGGTAAATGTTCAATTCAATTTCTTCTAAATTCCATAACATATGCTTGCAACTTGTCCTCTAACATTTGAGTAATTCTTTTTGACTGTCCATTAGTTGATAATATACTATATTATGCAACAATTTCATTCACATAACTTTTTTAAACAATTCTATAAATGATAGGAAGAATTTTATATCTTGATCTAACACATTTAACTTCTATAAGCTATGTATTCGTATAATCTCTTGTAAAATCATTCATCGAATATCAAGCCTTATCTTATCATCATATAATGTAATTTGTTACGAATTAAACTGCATTCTTTTTCATTCTGCTCTACTAGTAAGTTTTGCTACTCTACTAGTAAGTTTTCTTAAAATCATGATTCATTATATACTTTTAGGATGTACTATAAATTCTATATGTTCTTCTCTATGGTTCCTTGCCTTAATGAGTCTTCATATGGAACCATTATCTTCCAATTGAAAATGAAAAGCTTCATTAGTAAAAGTTTATCTATTCACCATTTTTCTTACTCATAATCTCCATTATGCATCACAGGCTCTAAGATCGTTAGATTGAGACATTTTTACATTACGAGGCTAAACATCAAGCTATACTTGTCTCCCAACATCTTGCAAATTCAACCCATAAACCTTCTATTATTTGAGCATTTTTGCAAGGCACCAATATCATTTGTGTAACAATTTCAACTTTCAACTCAAAGCATATGTTATTGTGTTTATCTTTTCTGGATGATAATTTCAAATGGAATTATAATCCTTAAAGATATTTAATTCATAAGTCCACTTACACTCACAATCCTTCTCCATATCTTCATGGAAAATACAATAGTTGACTATCTCTTTACCAACTTGTATGTGAGGATATACAACGTATTTTGATTCATTACGACTTGACAATTCTATTATTAGTTTATTCATATGTTGTGTTGTTATTGCTATTGTTATAAGTTAATTGATGTATTCTTAATGGACTTGCCTTGATTTACTCTTCATAACTCTCTAGGTTGATTCCTTTAAATCGTGTAGATTCTCATCTTTCAAAATCAAATAGATGATGCATCAAGTTTTCCAAGATATTCCAGATACCAATCTTTTCTACTAGTTTAAAGCATTGATCTCTAGGGAAATATTCGGGTGTATCCAAGTCCTTTTTGCGATGTATTAGTACACGCTACGTGTGGTGCTTTGTCAATCGACACAACAATTATTAATGAAATCAATAATCTTACCTTCAACTCGTATAGAACTTTTCCAAGTTCATATTCTTCGTTTGATACAAATTGATGCCTTTTGAGTCAACTATATGAGAGAAATTTTGTTTTTTTTTTAATTTCACGTAAAATCATCGATCTTTAATCGTTTCAATGTAGTCCTTTTATGAGTTCCTTGATCAAAAAGAGTGCTTGTTCTATGCTTGAAAAGTGATTTTGGTACATTTGATTTTCTTAACTTGCAATCATCGATGTCTTCACTTTAAAAGCTTGCATCCTAGAGTTAATCAAGTAATCTATTTAATAATATTTGTCACTTTGGCGATAATCAATGCACAATTTACATCTTTCTTTTCTTGACAAAAAAAGCATCCCACATGGTGATGAACTTGGTCCAACGAATCCTTTGCCAATAGTTCATCCAATTATTTCTTAATTCCTTTCTCTGTGGGTGCCAATCGATAAGGAAAGGTATTTATTAATGTAGGTCTAGGTTACAACTTGATTATATAATTAATCTTTCTAGCTGGAGGAAGTATAGGTAGCTCTTTCGAAGATACATTCCATTATTCTTTTATTACTGGTAGTTGTACCAAGCTTTTTCGATTATTAACATCCAATTTCATAAGGTTTTAGAGGGATTATATTTGTCTGATTCTATCTTCCTCTTAAATAGTACTTAGGAAAAAGTACTAGAAAGGTTTACTCATTTTTCACTATAAAATTGAACTTTTATAGTCATAAAGGTCTCTAGAAGAGATTCCAAGAGGAATATTTAAAGTAAAGGAGTTTATAAGATTTAACATTTGGGGAAAGGTTAAACAAGTGAAAGAATTGGTGGCATCAGTATAAAAAAGATCTCGTATTCAAGGGTTGTATAGTAAAATTGCATCAATTTTATTGATCTTTGGTTCCTATTGTCAGATATTACGAAGGCTTGACTTTGTGATCCTTGTCCTAGAGTTGTGATACTTATGGCCTTATCCTTTCCTTTACAGATTATTGCTGATCAAAAGTTTATGAAGGATTTGATTATTGTTAGAAAAGATTGTCTATCTGTTGGAAGAATTATTTTTTTTAAAGGTCGTCTTGGTTGTTTACTACCAATAAGACTATTGACTTTGTCTTAGGAATTTCCTTCGAGTATTTGATGCCTTAGAGCTAAAAGTAGAATGCGATCCACATCATTGTTTCGATCTAGTTATCTTTAGAAATTATTACATTTGACATGACTTGTCTCATGGCAATACTAGTGGTGTAAAATCCAATCAATCGAGATTTTGAAGAATAGTTTAAGATCTTGGTTGTTTTTTATTAAACTTGTTCAATTTGTTAAGTGCCTACCACAATACATGAGAAAACTCCAATATTTTGACAAAAAAAAACAAATAATGTTAGTTATTTCTATAATCGATTTAATCTGATGAATCATTGGTAAAACATCCAACTTCTCCAGAAAATCAAAATACAGCTAATGCGAACACATTTCGAAGATATGTCTAATCTTCTGAAAGCATCTTACAGCTTTATAAAAATTCATTGTTCCATTGAAGTAAAGAAAACGAGCCTTTCAATTCTATGTGTTAATAATTTCTACGTTTTTATAAGCCCCATTTCTTGATTCCAATTTTTATTTAGTGTAACTAATTTGTACACATTTATTACTTGTGATTCTTTTATGAGTAAGTAAGCTAAGACAAAAACAAATTTTAGAAAATAATTTTATTCTTAAAAGATCAGACCAATCTCTAATACTAAACTATCACACCTCAAAAATATAGGTGCATAAATTTTGAGAAGAGAATCATATTAAAATAATTTTTCTTAAATAATTACGAAAAATCAACTAAAAATCAATTTTTATAAACAATTCAAGAACCTTTAAAGTTATCTAATTAAAAGGCAAAATTCAATATAAACTTAAATACAAATATTAATAAAATAAATTAAAATTTATTAAATCAAAGTTGTCTCACCTTACCTAAATGTAAATTATAATAGACAAAAAAATAAATAAGGTTTTAGGTCAAACCTTTTAACGTTTGAATCCTTTGGGAAAGATCCTCATGTCCTTACCACAATCATCTCAAATACTGCAATTGAAATATGAGGGAAGAGTATGGGATGAGCTTAAAGCTCAATAAGAGTCTACTCTAAATAATATTATAACAAAAAAATATTATGATGCATGAATGGAAATAATCATCATTATTCGTTTCAATGTGGAGAGATTTAATTTATAAAACTCAGGTATACCTATTCTTTCTAGCTTTCTAAAATAGAGAGTGTACATTTTAGGTATTTTAATGTATACTCATACAAGATATAATATGTTATGTAAATATAAATCTATATACATGATATTCAACCCCATATGTATTGATTTACCAAAATACATAGGCACATGTGCGATCAACCTACGAGATAGATATGAGTCCACCTGAAACCCCATGTATAGTCACACTCTGAGATACATGTGGCATATGCATTGGCTAGCATCAACGTCATATGGGCTTTCATCTATAGGTAATTCACTTTGAGACACAATTAGGGTCTAACTCTGAGGTCCATGTATAGTCAAACTTTGAGATCCAATAGACAATAAACTCCAAGACATAATGAGGGGTCTAACTCTAAGGTTGTGTACGATTAACAATCCAAAACTCATAGACAGACAACTACGAGAATACATATGAATGCAATGCATACATGAAGTTCATCAAAAATAATAGGTTGTAACTAATAGCCCATGGCTACCATACTTCGCAAGATTACAAGTATATTTCCCATAAAAAATTATTTTCATGATGCATGTATGAAAAATCTTAGATGTCATGTGTATTATTTTTAATACTTGTTTCATATCAAATATTAATACTTATTTTTATATAAAAATTCTCAATTTATGCATATTAAAATGTTCATAATGAGTATTTTATTTTAATAATATTTATAACATTATTTAAATCATGACATTTGATTTTTATTTTATTTATAATATATGATGCATGATATTTTAATAAAAACAATGCATGAATAAAAAGTTAGTTTATAATACCTCTATTTGAATTTTTCTCTATGCTATTTTTCTGAACCCAAATTCTTGGATTTTTTCCCTAAAAATTGGTTCGAAATGTTCCTAAAATTCAAACAATTTTAGAGAGAGAGGAGAAGAGAGAAATTTGAAGTGAGAAAAAAATGAGCTGCCCATATCCTTATATATATATATATATATATATATATATATATGTAAAATTGATTCTCGTTGACCACCTTCAAAAGTGGCTTGGCAAACTGTTCACTGATCATTATATTTTTTCATTGATCTTTCGCTGGCGAGTTATAATAATTTTTTTTTTAAATTTTCATGTTTGATCCGATATTTGACCAAAAAAAAAAATTCCAATACGATCTTACACTTTCAAATATTATTAATTTTTTTTTTATTTTAAGTCACTTTTATAATTTATTTTAGGATTTTATAGCCTAGGGTTGATAGATAACACTAGTTGTCCATACTTGTATATTGTGGTGATAACTTGATATATAGTATTCGCAATCTGAATTTCAATATAAAACTTAGCATAATTTTTATCTTTCTATAAATTATTAGATATGAATCATCTTAGCTAAACTTTTAGCATCAGTAAGTAATAACTGTAATCTCTATCTCCAAAGTTAATTCATTCTAATATTATTATTATTGTTTTTTTTCCATTGTGTGGCAAGACGTTGACTACCTAATGCATGTAGGAAACCAAGAATCATGAAAGATTCTAAAGTAATTGGGCTAGGTATTGTCCTACATTTCTAATAAAATATACTAAAAATCAGCATCATAATTTTTATTTTTATACTTTATGTTTTGAGTCTTTGATAAAGCTTATACATTTCTTTTAGCCTGATCCTATCTCATTTAGCTTTGAAAAATTGGTGGTATTTTTAAACCATAAGCACTAACTCTACTATGAATATGATTGAAATTGCATGAACATTGTGATTTCAACTGCACCTCCAAGAGCTAGCTGTAACGAAATGCAAGAACCGAGACTATAAGAAAGTTGCCAAAATTATCAAACGTGTCCGGTGAAATCGATGATTGTGTTTTAAGTTGGATGTATATTCTGTTATTTTTTCTCCATTTATGGACGGGTAAAATTATATCTCTAGTTACTATGAATATGATTGAAATTGCATGAACATTGTGCTTTCAACTGCACCTCCAAGAGCTAGCTGTAACGAAATGCAAGAACCGAGACTATAAGAAAGTTGCCAAAATTATCAAACGTGTCCAGTGAAATCGATGATTGTGTTTTAAGTTGGATGTATATTCTGTTATTTTTTCTCCATTTATGGACGGGTAAAATTATATCTCTAGTTACTAGCAATAGAAAGGTTATTATGCTCCTTTATAAAACACCTATATGTATTATTAGTTGACATTTGTAGTCATATATGTACATAAACAGAATAAAGAATGAATAAATTAAAAAAATATTTTTAATTTTTTGTTGTTGTCGTTACCATTAGTTTTAAACAACTGAATAAAAGATGGTATTAGGACGATCATTTATAATTCATTAGGACGATATTAATTGTATGTAAATATTTTCTATGATGACCATTTGGTTTTTTACCATGTTTTTATGACTATCGTCTTCTATTTTTTATGATAGTCATGATTGTTTTAGTATATATTTTTTATGATAGTGATTTTTTCATTTTTTTTCTTACTATCATGACCTTTATGAAAACATTTATTTTATCATAATGTTTGAATAGATGATGGTTGTTAAATTTGTTTGGAACTCTTGCTATCGTTAGAACGCTTAATGACCGTATTTAGAATCACGTGTAATTTAATGTAGGGATAACTAATAACAAATTATATTAATTTAATATATTTTTATTAAAATTTATTAAAAAATATTTAAAAATGATAAAGTGATAATTAATATGAAATTTTTTACTCAATTTTTTTTAATATTTATTGATAGCTATTATTTTATTAATTATTACAATTTTAAATTTTAAATATATATTTAAATAATTTTTTTGAAATATTATTATTATGAAATTTTTATTAAATTCACTTTTATTTCGTGAAATGTTTATGTTTTAATAATATTTTAATCATTTATAGTAAAAATAATATAATATATTTTTATTTGATTCTTTTAAGATAAGGTAAAATAACATATTTGATCGTTATTTATTGTTTTTTTTATAATTTAGTCTTTTATTTTTTTAATTTTCTCGCATTTGATAAAAATATTGAGATCAAATTAAAATTGAACTCAAAAGTATCAAAAAGTAAGACAACAAAGTGTAAAATAAAAAGTATAAAGGGATAAATCAAAGGAAAAAT
Source organism: Hippophae gyantsensis (assembly GCA_030763125.1). Taxonomy (NCBI): domain Eukaryota; kingdom Viridiplantae; phylum Streptophyta; class Magnoliopsida; order Rosales; family Elaeagnaceae; genus Hippophae; species Hippophae gyantsensis. The sequence goes on along the minus strand of CM061034.1, from coordinate 51,223,559 downwards.
AAAATTAATCAAAGTATAAAGATTAAAAAAATAAAAAAATCTAAGTATGAAATGCAAAAAAATTGAAGTACACTTTGGTAAACCCAAACCACATTCCTCATTTTTATTTTGATAAATTATTCTTTGCTCATTAAAAAAAACCCTTATACTTTTGTTTTTTACCTTTATATTTTTTACGTTCTGCTAATTTTATTTACTTCATGTTTCCTCTCGAGGGTCCTAGTCTAAACCTTCTTTTACAAAATCAATTTAAATAAAAAAATAAAAGAACATAAAGTACGAAAAATCAAACCTAACAGAAACGTGCGTCAGGTTTTCAACTATATTTGGTTCCGTTTGGTTTAGGATCATAGCTACGAGCCTTCACGGTCTTATACAGCCTTGCTCTAGATTATTAAAAAAAAAGGGGAAGTCCGGTTAGGGCTTTTTCAGTTTCTTCCTTGGGGACTGTTTTTGCCAAATTTCTTGGCCACCAGCACCATGGGCAATACATCCTCCATGCTCACCCAGTACGACATCGAAGAAGTCCAAAACCACTGCAATGGTGTCTGTAAGTCTTTTTATTCTTTTGTATTAAGTTCGTGCAGATTGAAATTTTGGCGGTTTGAGCTGTTTGATTTTGTTTTGGGATTTTTGATCTGGTTTATACTACATGTTATTATAGTTTCGCAGCAAGAGATAGTTTCTTTGTATCAGAGGTTCTGTCAGCTCGATCGGAAGGGTGGAGGTTTCATATCTTCCGAAGAGTTCATGTCTGTACCTGAATTTGCTGTCAATCCCCTCTCCCAGGTCTTTAATTTCTATCTTTACCTAAGGGTTATGAATTTATTCTCAAAAACTTAAATTAAGACATGGAAATGTAGCTGTATTGTAGTTACTGCTCATATATAGATAGCTAGGTGTTTGTCGTTTTAATTGATTTTACTAATAATTTACGATTTTAGGAATTTTTTTGGTACTAAATTTTAGGGATTGTCTTCTATGCACAAATATGAGATAAAACGTAACAATGAAATAGTGAATTAGTGACGCAATGAAGTGTAAATTAATTCAAAAACTTTTGTGGAGTAAAAGTTTATATTCTTCAAAATCATGATGAAAGGTATTATGATAGCAAATTTCCTTAGATATCTGTTTTTATATCCTTCAAAGCACGGTTTTTAGGACCTCTAAGTTTCCAAATGGCCTCTACTTTAGTGTCCAAGCTGTATATATCAACGTTGCTATGTGTTGTGAGAATTGTTGCATTGTGATTTTATTCATCTTTCAGAGATTGCTGAGGATGGTGGATGGCTTGAATTTTAAGGAATTTGTGGCTTTCTTGTCAGCATTCAGTTCTCGTGCGAGTTTGCAGCATAAGATTGAGTGTAATAACACTTCATTAGTTTATGTGTTATAGATACATACCTAGATTTTTTCTGATGTAAATTTTACTGTCTTTTTATTCTGCAGTTATTTTTAAGGTATATGATTCAGACTGCAATGGAAAAGTCACATTCAGCGACATGTTGGGTGTTTTGCGAGATTTGACAGGACAGTTCATATCTGAGAAACAGAGGGAGGTTGGTATATATACTCTTTTCTTGCTATATTGAGAAGGCAGGAATGCTTTTATTTGTTAAATTGTAAAATATCCATGATTGTCAAAATGTGTGTTTGGACTGCTTTAAAAGTTTCATGGGATTTCCCAGGTGCTCTTGCATGTTTTATGGATGTTTGTAAGTTAGGAATAAAGCTTCATAAGAATGCATTCTACATTTTGTGTTGTTATCTCTGAAAGGTACGCAGTATTGTTTTTTTTTGGGTTCCTTCTCTTCTTCCTGGCTAGGAAAGAGACCTTGGGTTTCTTTATTAATTGATGGATGAGAACTACTACTGTGCTTTATAAAATTACATCTGCATTGAGTGTCTATATTAATGATTTATGCGTTCCTCAATAATTGATCTAGAATTTGCTCATTTACCTGTTTGTTATAATCTTGAAATTTGAAAAGCTTTTTGGATCTTCATGCATTAGATTATACCTGATAATATTTAAATAGTATCTGTTTTACCTAGATCCAAATTACCTTTCAGAATTTTATTAAAATTCGTCCGTAGGCTGAAAGGTAAATATCAGTCAAAACATTCTTTGCAATGTCAAGTGTATAGCTTGAAGTTAGGCTTTTTGCATAGGTCACTTAGTACTGCCTTCATTTGTGTATTTTGTAACTTTTCTTATTTTAGCAGTTTTGAAATGCCATAGTATAAATTGAGTTTATCTCAGTGCTGGGATAATTGTACTTTTCCAATTGAAAGGTGGTCAAATGTGGGATTAATATCATTTTTTTGTGGGACTAATAAATGAACAATGGTAGGGGTGCAAATTACCCTGTGATATATTCACAAATCTGAGGAGGAGGAGGAGGAGAAGAGGGTGGGGGGTTACATGGAGTAACAATTCAACTTTTAGATGACGTTTGGTTCACGGAATGAAAATGAAATGGAAAAGGAAATAGTCTGGTTTGGTTTGACCATTGAAATTAAAGAAGAAATCAGTATTATAGTGTTTGGTTTACAATTAGAATGAAATGGAAAACACTATATATTACCTTAATATCTCTATATCCAATAAATTTTAAATAATATCATTTAATTATTATTTTTTTCGTCAAACAAAATACATTATTGTAATCATTATTTTTTTAAATAATTATTACTTAAAAATAAAATATATTATTAAAATTATTATTTTTTTAAATAGGAGGGTTATATTTGTAGGTTAAGGTTTAGGGTTAAAATTATTATTTTTCTAAATAGGGTTTAGGATTATATTTAGGGTTGGGGTAAAATTAAAAAAAAATTGAGATGAAAATGGAATCATGATTCCTTAAGGGAGAGAAGGAATTATGATTCCTTCTCTTTTAGGAATCGATTTCATTCTATTACCACTTTTCAGCCTAATTAAACATAAAATTGGAAGGAATCAATTCTGATTCCATTCCAGTCAATCAAACATGGGATCAATTATTTGGTTGTCATTGACAAAGTTCCAAATTTTAGGTTGTGATCAATATTTTCTCTTGATTTTAAAGCACTTTTGTTAAACGTTTGAAAACATTAATCTTTTATGAGATTTCTTCTGCAAGGAACTATGATATGTTATACTAAAAAAATGTTTTTGGGGTTTTCAAGAGAAACAAATTAATTTATAGATTTTATGGAACCTTGGTTATTTCCTATTCCCCTTATCATTGTAATTTCAGTGGCTGGAAACCCACTTTTATTATTGCTTGTTAGAGGTTGATAGATTGTTTTAATTGTAAGAGTTTTTCTTTTGAAAATGGGATGGTGAAACATCATCTGCTTATGAGTCCTGACTTGTTACCATTTTATACATTTCTTTGTTGCTACAGGAAGTCTTGGCTCATTTGCTTGAAGAATCGGGATACACAAAGGATGCCTCATTAAGCATATCTGATTTTGTAAAGGTTTGTTGCTTCTATTTCATTCTTTCTTTATTTCTTTTTGTTTTTGTTTTCTGGCATGATGGTATGTTGCTTCTCTATTATTTAATCGTGAGGATATTCAGCATAAAAAAAAAATGCAATAATGTGTATCATAGCTAGTTATATTTCCATTGAAAGGAAAATCGAATGAACTTCGTGCTAAATAAGGCTTGAGACTCTTTAAAATATTTTATTTCCATTTGTTAGATTGAAAGATGTGCCCTCACTTATATTACTCTACATACTGCTTTTTTTTTAATTTAAACTCTATAATTGTTGTTTCTTTCTCTAGTTATCTAATAAATCTGAAAAAAGTACTGCCCTAAAGAAAGAGTTTTTACTAAGACCATAGTTTAGACTCATATTTTGCATTACTTATGGTTATTGGTGCTTGTTGAGTTCCGGGGTCTGGCATTATGCCTTTTGCTAATACTAGAAGCAACATCCTTGTTGCAGCAGCCCTAGACCAATTCCATTAAACTGCACTTTCCACATTATTTTACGACCCCACAGGGTCTGCAAAAGCAGGGTGGATATAGGGATTTCACTCTCTTTGTTAGGTACTTTATATTTTGTATCTTCGGTGCTGTCCTGTTGGGTCTGCCATACAAGTGATAAGACTCAAGTTGCTGATATGGTTTGATCTGAAAAGAAGTTGAAGTCCTTCATTTTTTTATTTATTTGCTATTCACATAGGTACCTAGTATAATTCAGTCAAAATGGAGACACCATACGTCACTATATATAATGATCTTCATTTGGCATTTTGTTGGGTCTTAAAGTGCACATTCAGTTGGGTCTGAATGTCCTGACTTTTCGGGATGTTTTAATACTTTTGCAACTATCAATCATTTTAAAAGCTTTAAATAGATACTTATCCTATAATATTTTCAAGTATCATATTTTCTTTCTAGGTTTCTCCATTGCGTGTGCTTGTATGCTGCAACTAGTGATCTTGCACCGGCACTTAATTATGTCTTCCTTTAAAGAGCTTTGCATGATTCAGTCTGCTGCCTTGGCCTTTTCATAATGTGATCATCCAACACGATTTTGTTAACATTCTTTGAATTATCTCTATATTGGTATGCCAATCTGTGTGTCACCTCTCGAAGAAGCTTTGTGTTTGCTTCAACTGCTTGAATGTTTGTGGAACGAGTATTACTTGCATTAAGCAAGGTATTACATGTTATGGGAAAAGCTTAACCATTACGTCTAAAATTATCAGTCTTTTGAAATATAAACGTAAAGGACATTACTCATCTTTTGCAGATTCTTGGCAACTCTAGTATGAAGATGGAGGTTGAGGTTCCTGTAGATTGAAATGAAGCAACAAATTGTAGAGCTAGGTTTCAAGAATATTGAGTGCAGTGCGTAACTGTGTTGTATGTTTCTAAGAAGTTACACTTGAGCATATATGTGTGTCTAGCATCATAGCCTTATCAGTGGCATAATTAATTATTAGAGGTATTAAATTACTAGCTAATTATTAATAAAAAGGCATGGTAGATGGCAAATCATAACAACTTATGTCTGCACATTTGTTAATTCATTATATGGACAGTTGCAGTTGAATTGGGGCATTTTTATGCTTTAATTTGGCTGTTGATGCATCCAACTTTCTTAACTCATTGAAAAAAAAGAGCCCTTAAATCCTATATATTGAATTGAACTTCACCAAGCTTTCATAACTGCAGCTGACTAGGGTTATTGAATTGGAGGCCTTTCGAAACAAGTACTCCCTGCATCTCCTCCTGACAAATGGCAATGCTAACCAATAAGATTGGATTAAGTGAAGCTCTCAGGTACTGTCCATGTGCTCCCTTTGCTCATAACCTTTGAGTATATGGGTCTAAGCAAAGGTAGTAATAGATTATAATAGTATTTTGTTAATATAGGAAAATTGTTGCTCTTCATTGTCCGCCATTTAGCCTCCCATCGTCATTTTTTGTACTTGAGTGCGTCTTCTTTTCCGCCTTGTATTTTTTAACGAATCTTATTTTCTCAAACGTCATATCAAATTTCAATTCTCATGGCTTATCAGAGGTAGGAGTTCTGGGGTTCTCACGGAAAGGGGAAAAAAATAAAATTTGCAGCATTAGCTCATTAGCGGGAACCAAAAATATCTCTTAGATGTCATGCAAAATGGATATTGATCTATCGTTGATAAGAAATTTCTATATGAACAATGTGAATTAGAGTTTGAAGGGGGTGAATTAGAGGAGGATTTATACTGTAGTTCAGGGTCCGGTGAATTGGGAATTTCCAATTTGGCCAGTTCATTTAGGGGCAAATAGATAATTTATGATAGTAGGGTGGCTTTAAGAGAGATTTGAAATTCTTGTAGTGTAACCCGCAGAACCGAAAACGAAGCATGTCATTTCAGGGCAGACATCATTTAAATGAAGAGCGGTTCAGTTTATTAGGTTTGTTATAAATATTCTGATAAAGTTTATAAAATTACAAACATATTTATATAATATTTAAAAAGTTAATTATAATATATTTAAAATTTTAAAATTATAGATATTTGTTATAAATATGCCCATGATGTTTATAAATCTTAACGTAATTATATCCAATGTCTATAATTTTAGATTTTTCAACCTTGAGTGATTTGTTCATCTGGACTACAAGCTAGCCAAACAAATTGAAAAAATTCTACATATATCTCCTTATACTTACCTTTCGTTTTTTTCCTTATCGAATTGGATCAATCATTTGTTCAAACAATTGGCTTGATTAAAAAAAAAAAAATTTAGATTCGATTTCGATGGTCACTATTTCTAGACTTATATATATTCAAAACTAAGTTCTATATGCATATTATGTTTCTTTTCTTATTTAACAAAACAATATATTAAAAATTTCTATTATTATTTTTATAAAGTTGATTAACGCTTGTTTAAGAAATAATATCTTTTGTAGGTTTTTCAATTATTATTTTTTCTTGTTTCTTATTCAGTTCTTGATATATATATATTTTTTGGAGTAGTTTTTAGTTATTTTAAATATTTGAATATGCATTCTAAATTTTAAATCAATTAATAAACAATCAAAATTTTTAGTTTTACTCCAAGCATGTAACTATTACCTGATAAATAAATGGGTCCACTATGTTCTTCAATTTCTAGTCGCCTCCCTTAGATCTTTGATCCTAGCACCTCAAGCAGCACCAATCTTAATGTTCTCTTCAACTAATGGTGAGTTATAGTTATTCTTATGCTTATTTAAAGCTCAAAGTAATTCAAGAAATCTTTAGAATAAAGGAGATTTTTTATTTATTATAGTAATATTACAATATTTAAGTTAATTAAAAACATTGAAGAAGTTTTTAGCTATTTATTACTTTTACAAAATAGAGATTACGTGATGTGTGGGTAAGGTTTTGAGAGGTGTGTTATTAAATGAAATAAGAGTTCCCTTTTATAGATCGTAAGTCTTATAGTCATATATGTCTGTGTTGGCTTAATGTGTACAAAACATGGAATCTGTTTTACTTAGTGCATTTGTCTTTCTTGTGTAAGGAACGGTCAATAATGTACACACGCACATAACTAAGAATATTTTGTATGCGAGCATATTTACACATACTACGGGGTTGTTTTCGTAGTATACATGTTAAGTTTTGTTATTATTGCTCGTGTTTTTGTATCTTTTCGGGTGTTGGTATTTGTGAAAATTACTTGACAATTTTGAAAATAAAAAAATTGAATTTTTTTCCACCTCAATGAGATCCTTGTTGGAACCCTCGATGAGGTTAGCCGTGATCTTGGATGAGTTCTATAAATATATCTTCTTCTTATTTCTCATCCAAAAAAATAACAATAGAGTTTTATCAAATTGACATCTCATTTTTTTTTGTTTTTTGGTTTACTATTTCTTTGAGTGTTGTTTGATATTAGTGATTCGTGATTGAGTGAGCAAAATCGTGCTCTTGAGTGGTAGGTACTTGAGGTAGTGTTTGTGAGTGAATTTTAGGTGTAGAGCCTGTGTAACGGTGAGCTGTGTGTCTACTGGTAGTTGCTAGGATGTAACATTTTCATATGTGAGAAGACTATGATGGTGAGTTGTGTGTCGGTTAAGTGTTGTTCATGATAAGTGGTCGAATGTTTCTTATGGTGGTTATTAATAGTTTGTAATTAAGCGTGATCCTAACATTTGATTGTTCACTTTACTACACATTATTGATCTTTAGTTATTGATTTCATTACATAGAGTAGTGTCGGATTTGGAGGAAAGGTGAGTACGTGTGTTGGACCAAATCGTTATAGAAGCAGTAAGCGAGAGCAACAATAGGCAATTTTGACAAAGGTCTTGACTGATAGAGGTATTGATAGTTTTATTTATGTAAGGTTTGCAATTGTTTTATTACTTAGTGGATTTGTTTACTACCAAGTGGTTGACATAAACAACCTGAGGATGTTACCATATAGGTAGGGTTCTACGTGGATTTATCTCCTTATATCTAGTGTTGTACATACTCTAGTGATTGGCTAGTATAATCTGAATTTAAATATTATATGTTTCAATATAATGAGGCTTAAATTCTGATTAGAAAACTTTTAATATTTGTTGCGTGCATTTTTAATTATTGGATATTATATTTGTTGCTTTATATACTAGCTGATTGTGATTATTGTTTATTGCTTTCATTGCTATATGTTAACTGTTTTACTTACTGTTGTTGCATGTTTGAGTTTTTATCGTGTTTATACCAATATATTAGATTTAGACTATGTTTAGAAAGCTTTTTTATTTGTGTAGTAGCATTTTTTTCTTTTCCTTGTTGTATGCATATGGATTTTTGTTTATTTCTTTTGCTGATTTAATTTAATCTATCCGCATGCATATTTGGTATGAGTCTTTAGAGAGTTAGTATCATCTTACCCTAGTTATGTATCAAGTGTTAGACTCTTTCTTATGATATGCTATGTTTTGTTTGATTGTATACTGTGAAAGTATAATCATCATTTACAAAATATGTTTCCACATATAAGGTCTTGAAGTAATTGAAAATCTTTTATAGCTTTTCTAGTATGTATGCCCGATTCACTTATTATGTGTTATTTTCAATGCGTAAGCATGCCGTTAGCCTAGATAGGATTTTGTGAGACACACCATCACTAATGTGTTTACTGCAATTGTTGTTTTCATATCTACTGGTTGTTTTAGTTTTGTGTTGAATTAAATATGTTGTTTTGCTCTTTCGTTGTGTTACTTGCTTAATTCATATTGTGCAGCCTACTTGGTCGAGTTGAAATAGAGCTCACAAAAAGATCATAGGTTGGTATTTTCACCCCTCATCATGGTCTCTGTTGCCTAATTAGCTAGATGGGTAAGTAGATAATTAAAGAAAATATGACATATTAAAATTTTCATAGATAGTCAAACATGTAATTATGTGTAAATAAAATAATACGAAAAAATAAAATAGCATGCGAGATTTTTAGGTGAAAACAACCTATGTCATAACGGTGTCTTAAGAGAAAAACCACCAATTCATCAGATCACCTAATTATCTACTATAAAAATATTGTTCGATTACAAGATTAGGACTCAAACTTTCCGCCGAAGTACCCTAAACTAACCTACTTACAACCCTCTGCTTTCTTTCACAGTCTCTACAAGCAATGTATTGGAATCTATGATTGATATTGTTGATTGTATGAACTATTTGGAGGCTACACCTCCTATTGGTATACCTAATATGGTTGTGGAGAGTTTAAAATTTTCCTATCACCACTTGGCTCAATACACAAAAGGATCTCATTTGTATGACAATTGCAAGCAAGATTTTCTCTTAAGCATTTTAGCAAACACCTAATATGCATTACATAAAATAAACAAATCTCATCTACCTTATTGCTAGAGATGAAGAAGATTATCTTTACCTTAAGAGATTTGACAATCTCTTGAGTAGAGGGAAGTCGATTTCCCTTCTAGATCTCTTGGAAACCACCTCTCTTTCGGGAGCACCTCTTGGTTCATCTTGAACCTAAATAACAAACTACCACACCTCTTAGATAGATGGATGTAGAGTTCAAGACTTAGATCTAACCACCTAACAAGAAGAGATGAGAGAAGAGACTTTTTTCCTAGGGTTGAAACACCTAGGTTTTGGCCTTGAGCAAGCCTTTCCAAGTTTTGGCCTAGGAGAAGGAAAAACTTGGCTGCTGAAAATGTTAGATTTAGGCTAGGGTTTTGGAGGCAACATATTAGCTCTCATTTTCCTCAATTATGCCTCCTTAAATATACTAGGGTTAGGACAACTCTTTGTGTAAGGTTTGAATCAATTACACAAATACCACTAGCCTTGTTTAACCATCTCATGCTCCCTTTAATCTCAACTTGTGATTGACTTAATAAATTAATTTATGAACAAATAATATTATTCATATTATTCTATTATACAATGTCTCTATTATTCTTATAATGCATTCAAACATTATACCAAATAATATTTGCATAACTTCACAAATTTATTTATGGTCTAAGCATGTCATATTATGACATTTTATTTTAGCATTTCATCTCATGTATTATACATCATTATGAAATGTAAAATACTTGTTGTTTTTCTTTATTTGGTGTGACCGTTTAGAGGATCTATATCATTTTGGTAATAATATAAAACTTTATATTATTAACTATAAGTGGTTCTATCATTACATTATAGTTTTCCAAATGACAGTAATCATTTACTCGATCCACTAATTTTGTATCTATCCTTGTCATATGATATTATGAATAATATGCAAAATAGGATCATGTAACTTTTGCATTATATTTGTTTTCTTGGTCTCTCAAGTGAATTATAATTATAACTACATAAGTTATATTACATGCGATATAATTCCACTTTACCAAGGGGTCCAGTAATATCATAACTCAAAATCGAGGGACAATGATAATATTAACATATAGATTTCTCCCGCACAGGTTGTACACAACGAACTACTATTTCATTATTATCATAAGATAATATTTAAATAGCAATCACATTATATATTTCTCATGTGAAAAACCTACACATCTCATATCTAAGATTCTAAAGACACAATGGAAACATTAATGACACAAAACACAATCCATATAATGTTCCATCTAGTTAGGTTATGTTCATTATATAAAATACACATTTTATATACTCATGTCATTAAATAATAATCCATTATCAACATTTATATAACTACAATGTACTTTTAATCGACATGACAATCTTTCATAGTAATTAATGTTCCTTCTTAATTACCACAATTATGAACATATTTAGGATTACATGTTTCTCATTTTAAGAGTTCTATGGTTCAAGATCAAGTACATCTTCTTGAACACTTTCAAAATATAACATGTTAATCTCAAGGAACAAGAATATATAATATTGAAAATCATGAAAAATACGTAAATTTTTATCAAAAAGAATAATTTTTAAAACACACATCCTTCAGTCTCCCAATAAAACACATATCTTTAAACCATATTTTTAGCCTAACCAATAAGACCTTCATCTTTTCACCTTTAGCTTGTATGAAAAATGCAATTATGTGCTATACTATAAAGAGGTGAAATGTAATAATGCATCCTATTCCTTCGCATAAAAAAACTCGCAACACATTTACCCCTATAAACTAAAAGAAAAAAAATTAAGGATAATTTTGGGGGTGTTGTGAGGCTATTAAAAAAGAAAAAGGAAAAAAAAAAGAAAGAATAAAAGAGAAGAAGAGATAGGAAAAAAGAATAAAAAGAATGGTAAGATAGGATGTATAAGAATATTATATGAAAGCTCAATTGTAATTAAATATTGCATGATGAATAAAAAGAAAGCTAAGGTGTGAAAAAGCCTAAGTTTCTCTATTTATACATCCATACCTAAGCCTTACATTATAAGTATGTAAAACTCTATTAATCTTTAGCTAAGTGTTTATTTACATTAGTAGAAAGGAGTGTGAAAAATAGACCTATAAAACTTGATCTAAGATGTAGTTGATTAGTATGCTTATACAAGTTGATTTCATGAGTGCATTGGAGGACATCATGTGCAACACACAAACAATTCCATTCGTCAAAAACCTTGCATATCTTTGCACTAATGAAACGTTGATTGATGGATATGTGAACCTCATTATCATGAAGTTGTACAATATTTGAGGGAGATAGTTTTTAGTGAACATGCATATATTAATAGATATATATATATTTATGAATATACTACATATATCATTTTAGCTAGATAAACTTGGTTTTCTTAAGGACAAGCAAAGAGTTAAGTTTGAGAGTATGATAACTTTATGAAAGCATAGTTATTTAGCCACTTTTAAACCACTTATTTGCCTTGTTATGTTTTAAAATATGGTAAAATGGTTTAATTTGTGTTTAATACAGGTGGAATGAAAGCAAACGAAGTGGAAATGAGTCAAAAATGAAAAATAAATTAGCACCATACCACGCCGGGTACTTTTTTGTGCCATAGCGCAAACCATGCCACGACATGCTTTTTTTTGGCACCACAGCGTGCAATCTATGGCTAAAAATTCATAGGTGATCAAAGGAGACTATGCCGAGGCATGCTTTTTTTGTTCACCGTAGCATGCTTTCGTACTGGGAAAAAATCCTATGCCTAATCAAACATTGATTCTTAGCTTTCATCCTTAACACTTGGATCATTTTAAGAGATGATCTAATAGTCCATATTAGGTCATTTTTTTAAATAAATGCCATTATTTCACAAATAAAACCCACAATTATGAATTAAAAACCCTAGCAGCTACCAAGAAGAGAAAAAAATTCAAGATAAGATTAAATAAGATACAACTTTGTGAAGGATTCAAGAAAAGATTAGTGCTACAAAAGAAGAGATTGAGTGTATCTCTTATTTTTCTCCATTATTTATTACTTTTTATGTCTTTCTTTATGAAAAATATGAGCTTTATGAATATAATTATATATTGTTAATTTATTAATCTATGGGTCTTATGAACCTAATTTTTTACATGTGATGATCTAATATTTTATCCTTATTGTGATTTCAATTGAATTATATAAGATAATATGATTTTTATGCTATTAGTTGTGTGTCCATCGATTCATCTATAAAGGTAATTAAATATATTTGAGAGAACAATTTAATTGTTTGCCTTGATTAAATAACATGAATAATTTTTAGGCAGAGATGTATGATTCTTATGTATGTGGTCTATAATTGATGATCCTAATTAGTAGTATGTAATCTAATAGATATGAGAGTGTGATTAGGTTAATTACTATATAGTACATAGTTTACTTGATAGGATAAAGCATGTTAGATTAGATTTAATTGATCATGTAATTTGTTGGTAATTATTTTAGAAAAAATTTAGTGATTCACATGCTAGGGAATTAGGAAACTAAAGATTCTTAGGTTATTTTCTCATACATCTTCATAGTTGTTAAGTTTTACAATTTAAAATTAGTTGTCATTTATTTTTCAATCTTTATAATTTGCTATTGTTCAAAAAGTATTCAAAATAATTATATCATTACTCAATTATAAGTTACACAAATCCCTATGATATCGATATCCATACTTAGGTACATTATATCACTCCCACAACTAATATACTTACGATTAGCATGTAATTAACGGTACACTTTTCACCATCCATATCACAAGCATCCTTTAATGGTGGCATATTTTCATCTTCACTTTTATTGTCCATTTCTACCTCCTATTTGGTTGGATTATCATGGCTATCTCGTTTGGAAACTTTGATGCTAGATGGCCTTACCAAGACATCAAAAATATTTAACATCATGAGTACAAGATGAGATTATAGTGTTACCTTTATCCTTGTTTATCTCCACCTCTTTGATTTTTGGTCAGATTAGATGTAGCTTTTGGCAACCAAGGCATAGAAGAACTTGGCTTTAATGATAGTGATCGATGTCTTCTTCTCTTGAGTTAGGTTTCCACATTAATTTCCATATGGACCATGTCCTCTAACTCCATATAATGATGAAGTTCCACTATATCTACAATTTCTTGATTCAACCCACTCAAAAATTGTGCCATAATGGCTTCTCTATCTTCCTCCATATTAACCTGTATCATTGCCACTTCCATCTCCTTATAATACTCATCAATTGTCTTACACCCTTGCTTGAGCCTTTGTAACTGTTGGTGTAAGTCCCTATAGAATTAGCTAGGAATAAACCTCCTCTTCATTATAGCCTTCATATCTTCTCAATTATTAATTGGTCGTTCATGGTTCTTCCTCCTATTAAGTACCAACTGATCCAACTATGTTAATACATAATCAAAAAACTCAATAGCAACGAGTTTTATCTTTTTCTCTGCTGAAGAGTTATGGCATTTAAAAATTTGCTCCACCTTCTTCTCCTACCTAAAATATAACTCCGGGCCATTCTTCATTTGAAAGGCATTTTTAGTTTGATGCTTCCCAAATCATGGTTAAACTCATCATTTGGACTTCAAAGACCTCCTCTACAATTCCTTCCTCCTCTTTGGGTATACCTATGCCCCATGGGTATGCCATATTCTTCTTCCTCACTGTTTCCAAAATCTCCCTATTCGTTCTCTTCAGGATCACCCTCAACCTTAACTTGCCTTATCGAACCCCTAACATTGGGAATCCCTTGTGATGGTCCTCTTTGCATGGTTGCTAGTGTGGCCCCTTGTCTATCAAATCTTTCACTTATTATAGCCATTTCTATACTCATTCTCTCAAGTGACTCTTGCATAGCTTGCTTTGTTAAAATGGACTCTTCTCTTTCTTCTTGAGTCAGTGATTTGTCTCTACTAGATATAGTAATAACTTGCACATGTAAACATCGAAATTATACTAATAGTATTTTTTCTCTTCGTTTTTTTTAATTTGATTTCTTTCTTTTTTTAATTATAATTTTTTAATTCTCTCTTTTTTTCGTAAAACTCAACTAACACTATAATTGTAGATAAAAAAAATAAAAACTTGACTCAAGAACAACAATGGCAAATAAAAACATAAAAGTTTGACTAAAAAACAACTATGGTAGAATTTTCTTTTACTCAACAACAAGATTTGATGGAATATAAATAAATAAATAAAAATAAAAGATAGAGATCTAGAAAACTAAATCTAGGCTACGATAGCAAATTTTGCGAATTGCTCTAGATTATGGAAAGCAAGTTAGAGACTAGAGAAAGTTAGGGTACGTAGACGAGCACACTACACCAACTTTTTCTAAACCAACTGAATTTGTCAAACCTTCAAACATGTCCTCCTCACATGATACACATGACATTGGTCATAAGGTTGAGAGCTCCATTTTTTCAATATCAAAAACCACATATGTTAGATCTTCTAACATTTCTTCTACTATTACACCTTATACTCAAAGAATAGTTGCACTTATTGTGTAAAATCATGTTAAATTTGTGCCTATTTGTTATTCATATGGTAGGAAAGGACATATTAGACCTTACTGCAAATTCCTTAGGACTTATCCATATTATAACAATGCCTTTCATGCTACATATTATGGAAATAATTTTCATCATTCAATCATGTATGTTGCATCTCTACCAATGATAAAAAATAATAATAATAAAGGTAAAAATATGGATAAACCTAAGAAAAAGTCAAATTCAACTAAGTCTATTAATTCCAAACCCAAAAATATAGAAAAATCAAAATCTAAGAAATTTTGGGTTAGGAAAGATAGTATGTTTTCGATCATCTAATTGTCTCTATTTCACCTAGGAATGATAATTATGTGCTAGTTTGATCTTAAGTAAGCCTTTTAGTTTGATTAGTCAAAATAATATTTTGGATCTTGAATTTAGTTGTTTGGTTATTGATTTTGATTTTAGGTTACTTAATTGTTTTTTCATTAAAATTCAAAAATAAAATAAAAATTACAAAAATAAAGGTTAGTAGAATTGTTCTAATAATGAAATAAAATCAAATACTATTTTGGAACAAAATAATAAATATTAACATAAAATTATATTTATTTTGATTAATTATTCATTGTGTAATTAAGGATCTTGTTCTTTGCATCTATGCCTTTTGTTATGTATGGTGATTGATATTAAAGAACTCACTCACATACTCATTGAATATATAAATATGTCATGCTTGAAATTTATAATTAACTATGTGAGATTTTATGATTCGAGATAATTTTGATTGTAAAAACTATAGTTGAATTCTATCTTTCACTACATAAAATACCGTTATAGAAAGATACTTCATTTTAAGAGGGCTACCTACTGTGATAAAATTACCTCACAACTAGTGTGAAAGTCATCGATTATATATATATATAATTGATGCACATAAAGAAAGAGCCACAAATGGTTATACAAAGAGAAAATTCTATAACCATTCCATTATTCAAAAAGATTGAAAGAAAATAAGTGTGATAAAATTGAAAGGGAAAACAAAAAAATAAAAATAAATTAAAGCCCTCTCTTAGTATAAAACAATTTTTCTATGTGCAAGCTTGATTTCAATTAAAATGTTTTATATGATTGGTGATACTTTTTACATTAAATTTTTCATAAGTAATCATTAATGGAAAAATTGTCATACTATTGAAATTCAGCATTTATTTCACTTCGAGTAATTGTCTATATGTCACCATATTTGATGAGAAATATATATGTGCTTTATGGGAATAGTTATATTTGTTGTGAATAATCTAATTTTGTTGAAGCATAATCTTTTTTTCATACTCCAAAATTGGTTAGTTTAAGTAATGTTTATATTTGAATAAACGTATTGCCTTTATTCAAAAATATATATAAAAAAACATAATAACTTTTTTAATTTTATATGTTTATTTAAGTGTTATTTGGGATTTTTTGGTAATTATAAGACTTGGGGGAATTTTTGAAAATTTTAGGATTTTTGAAGGTTAATCAATCGAGTATGAACTAGATCGACCGATACTTGAATATCGATCAATAGAGTGTGATTAGTTCAAATATACTTCTTCTTTTTCCTCTTCTCCCTCATGTGACCCTAACCCTCCCTTTATGGCAATTTTTTTTATCTTTACCCATATTCTTATCAAAATCCCTTAGAATTAATAGCTAATAGCTTCTCTAGCATCAATCATTTCAAAAAATGTCTTATTTATATATAAATTATAAAAAAAACCCATTTTTCCACATTTTCCCACTAAACATATACTCCTTATGAGATTGTTTTATGTGATTTCCTCATTACATTGTTGCAATGATCTATTTCTATAATTTTACTCAAAAATTTCAACTTTTTTGTTATTTTTTGGTAAGAAGGGTATTTTGATAATTTTGGATTTTTGCTCGATTTTTGCAATACTGCAAGGGGACGTGAGCTACCTCCAGTTGCTCCCACTC
This sequence comes from Hippophae gyantsensis, assembly GCA_030763125.1. Classification (NCBI taxonomy): domain Eukaryota; kingdom Viridiplantae; phylum Streptophyta; class Magnoliopsida; order Rosales; family Elaeagnaceae; genus Hippophae; species Hippophae gyantsensis. The sequence goes on along the minus strand of CM061034.1, from coordinate 51,206,708 downwards.
CTTTCTCAACCAAGTGGTGGTATGAGGAATCTAAAATTCGGTATAATACTTGTTTTCTTGATACTCTATTTTATATAAACGTGAGATTACATGGAGTGATTTCCATGAAGTTGGTATAACCAGAGCCATTAAGGCCCTTGGTTAGGTATCCTCATTCATCCTTGTTAAATTTTATTGCCCAAACCTTGTATGAGAATTATATGCCAACATTGACTCCAAAATCTGTAACGCTAGGTCGATGAGTTAGAAAGTTTTTCTTAGGAAAAAAATAGTTGAAATCTCAACCTAGAGAATCAATAATTTTTTATCTATCATAAACATAGTGGCATAAAATTTAGGATAGATCAGTTTATAATTTTTGTTGAATATTTGCTTACTGAACTATATGGTTCACTAGATGTGGGCTTTTGTACAAAGTGATTGTTTATCCAAGTGAGTTCACACCTTTTTATCGCGTGTTGGACAAATTGGTTTGTTCCAACCTCATACCTTCCAAACACTGCTAAAATTGGTTTCCTACATGGAAATATTATGTACTATATTGAAAAAGGGATTGTTTTTAATGTAGGATCATTAATTCTAGACAAGATTATCAACCAATCTCAAATCACAAAACCAAGGATTGGACTCCTTTATAGATGCCTTATCACTCAGCTGATTCTGGATGTTGGTATACAACAAATAGACAATTTTGATATTGTTTGGTTAATGAGTGACTTTCGAAAGTCAACAATCTCTAGATCATTTACTCAGACTGCAAAGATATAAAGGCTCACTGGTGTTGATACCAGTGGAGAAAGAGCTCCCCAGAGCTTGTACTAGTGGCTGAGGAGTTGCAGATGATTGCTTTGGGGATGAGGATATAGAGAATTTATTCAATCCTAAACTTTTTCATAATGAAATATTTGAAGATGAAGTAAGGAAAAGATTGGGGAACTTTGAATAGAAGGTGGGTGAAATGGATCAAAGAATGATATGCATTATTGAATCACAAGAAGAAATACTTTCCAAGTTACATGCCATCCATACACACATCGACTTCCTTTGATAGGAAAGTGATTTATTTGGTTATATTATTTGTGTATTTTTTTCTCTTTTTATTTGTTGATTAGTATGTTTAATGTTTTTGTGCTATTTTATAGTGTAATTGATTTTGATTGGGATGTACTTAACTATTACTAATCAATACACTACTCTAAATGCTTATACTTCCTCTATTTCTTACAACATATGAATGTATATTGCAAAAATTTATTTTGTTTAATTTGTATAATAAAGAGGGAGAGATAAATTTTGGTGTAATAAATTTGGTATATTCTAATTAAAAAATCTGGCTAAAAATTGAAAGCAGGACAATTGAAAATAAGGGATACTTAATTTAGGAGGAGTTATTTATTTTTGAATTCTTTTGATTTTGTTTGGGATATTTGATATGGGGGAGATATTTGAAATTTGAGAGTTGGTTATAATTATTATCAATTTTTAATTTTCTTTTAAACATTATTTCCTTTTATATTATCAGATACGTTGATCTATTATGAACAATGAGTCCTTTAGGATGAGTTGTTTGCTTGTTGTCGTTGTTGTTTTTCAGTGTAAACATGAGCTTTTAAGATTCAAGCAAAAATAGTTTTATTGGATTATAGGATAGTACCACAATGTAAAAATTTAATTTTCCTATAAGCGTTATGTAGAGAGGGAGAGAGGTTTAGGTTTATTGACACGAATATGCCAAATGAGGAGATTGTTAGGTTTGTGTTAGTATTACCAATTTTCATAAACAAAAAGTATAATTATAATTTTAGTTTCTAGGTGTGTCTTAGAAGAATATTTTCAAGCCAAAGAAACTATCGAGTTTCAATGATTACATATCAGGTATATTTTTATTCCCATAAATGTTAAATTGCACATTAGATAGAATTTGAATATTGTGAAAATAGGCTACTCAATCGATCATGTAGTGACTAGATTGATTGAGCACTAATACTTGATTAAATTGATTTTAATTCATTACTAGATCGATCGAGACATTTACTCGATTGATCAAGGACTAGATTAATCGAGTTAAATCATTATATTGATCGAGAGGATGTTGATCGATCATCCAATGTACTTGAATGATTGAGCGCTTGGTTAGATTGATCGAACAAACAGTAATTTGATTTTAAAACTTAATTATAATATGAATTGGATTGACTTTTTACTATATTTTTCTTATTTCTTAAAGGTGTTTTAATTGATTTGATGGACTATATGGTAATTCCACTTTAACTTAGTGAGCTTCAAAATATTCTATAAAGAGAAACCTAAGTAGATATTTGAAACTAACTATAGAAAAGCTTAATTGTGCTTATTCTCTTCATCTTTTACTCTCTCTCTTATTATGCTAAAAAATTTCCAATAGGCTTTTTTATTAAGTTAATTTATCAAACATTTGTGTTTATGTTTGAAAGATTAACAAGTCTACAATAATAGTTGTGTTATTGTGCTTTTAATTGATTATTTTGAAGTTACTAGTTGTTTTTGATTTATCTGATATATTGTTTAGATCAACTAGTTAAAGTTTTTCATTATGAAATACGCTATAGGACACACATTTGTACTTATGTTTATGTGCTAACTTTTTAGGAGACAACGATATGAGTTTGATTAACTCATGAGATTCAAGTTTGTTGGAGCACTATCCGGATCCAAATGCCTAACTTGTATAGACTATGATCAAAGTAGCATCTTATAAGTAGGTTACTTAGGGGCATTACCTGAGTGAGTAGTTTGAGACCTAGCCTTGTGGATAGTTAGGTGGTCTGGTGGACTGATAGTTTTTCTATTAAGTCATTATTATAGCCCAAGTTGTTTCCACCTAAAAGTCTTATGTGTTAATGTTTTTATTTCCACATTACTTCTTGTACACATGATTGGTTGTTTTCTAGCATATGAAATTTTTTATTTACCATACTTCTATTGACTAGATATTTAGATCTATAACTAAAGGAACTTTCAATTTTATATCTTTTTGCATTGTGCCTTAAATGCATAATGCATCAAGCTTGGACATGCTCAGGTAAGCCACAATAGTTACACCTTTATGGAACATATAAGGGAGAAAGAGGTGAAGAACTCAAATAGGTACTTCACATCTATTTAGGACATTTCCTAGCAAGGTGGCCAGTAGTGCCACAAAGATGGAACAAATGTGTAGAAGAGTGATAGAATCTATGTCTCTGACTTGATGGAGTAATACGTGGAAGAGAAGAAGAGGAAAAATCACTCTCATACGAGAATGAGAAGTTAATTTCCCATAGTTAGGTCTTCGGTACCTACATTCACCATAATGGTGACAAGTAGGAGAAGAAATAGGTAAAGACAAGAGACTGATACAAGAGCGATAGGGAGAAATAACATAAGTCAAGTGTTCACCTTGCTTGAGGAGGGAGACTAGGACACAAAAACCAACTTACCTTTGGGAATGGATACAACAATTTTCAAATTGGATTATTCTATTATAGACTTGACAAACTTTGGTGCAACACTGGTTGAAGTAGAAACCCTTTTATCATAACCAATTCCTCTTTTATCACTAAAGGACTTGGTGCTACTAATGATATCATTAAGCTTCTAAGAACCAGTCATCAACTTGTTGACCAAAGAGGAGGATTGAGTGAGCTCTTTTTCATTCATAGAGAGCTTATCCTTTAAAGCTTTGATAAAATCTTCCTTTTCTTGAAGGAAAGATTCCAAATACATAGCAAAATTGTGGAGAATATTGAGTATTCTCTAGATAATCTTTATCACTTTCGAGCACAATAACTTTCTTTTTCAATCATGAAATTTTAGAAGTCTACTCACATGAGGGGTCAAGATTAACAATTAGAGGAATAACTCTAACAGTTTCTTTAATTTCTCATCAAAACTTTTCATCTTATCATGATTTGTATTAAATCTTTCTTGAAAATCAGAGAACAATTTTTGTATGACCTCAAACTTATTAGTGAGATCACTTTGTTCACTATCGATTAAGGACTTCCTCTCCTCAATAGTGGTTTTTAGCATACTTATCACGTGTTCTTTCTCTTCAAGGCTTTCCAAAGCCTTTTTCCACTCTTTTTTCAACTTGATATGCTTTAACAAGAGCTCATTGTAGGTATCGAGCAATTGATCCAGACTTAAGTTTTGTCACTGATTATAGTAGTACTTGCATCCTTACTAGAACCACTACCCTTAGTAGTTTTGAACACAATGATCTTTCCTTTACCAATAATGTTTTGAATTTGTCTAAGGAGTAGGTGATGAAGTTAGAAGACTTGAAGTTCAACTAAAAACTCATTCAAAGTGAGTTCTCCACTACTACAACAAAGGGCTTTTAAGTCGATTATTAGCCGACTTATAATGGGTTTTAAGTTGGTCTATTGAACCAACTTAAAATGAGGTGACTTAAATTTTTAAGTCAATTCTAGGGTTGAACTAACTTAAAAATTTAAGTCATTCCTACATGTCAACCGACTTATAATTATAAGTCAATCCTACATGGTAACCGATTTATATTTTTACGTCAATCCTACATTGCAACTGACTTATAATTTTAAGTCGATCCTACATGGCAACCAACCAATAATTTTATGTCGGTTCTAGTGTAAAATCGACTTAAAAACTTTAAGTCAATTCTATGACATAACCAACATAAACATTTAAGTCGATTCTACTACAAAAATGGATTAAAATTCTAAGTCGGTTCTACCCCATAACCAACTTAAAATGATATAACCCAAAACATATTTTTGGTTATTTTCTACTAGCCTATTGCACGTTTTAAATCACACAATAGTAGAAAATAACCAAAATATGTTTAAAAGGATTTCTAAACATATTTTCATATAAAAATTGGATATTAATTACTTAAAAACCAACTTATAACAAAAATTAACTTACATTACAATATCACTAAATATTATAGGTAAATATACATGTGCATGGTATATCCATTACTATATGTCTTATTATTTACATGTTAAGTACATAATAATAAGATACCTATACTATTCCATATCATTAAATTCTTCTTATGATTCTTCTTGCGAACTTATAATCTGAAGTGTGTGTTCTTCCCATTCTTCTCATAAATCTTCAAAAATTTGACTATCATAACATGTTTTACTCCAACCAAAGAACTACATGTATTTAAATCAAAAATAATAATTTAACCTCGATCATAAATTCATTAGAATCTTAAAAGATCAACATATTAGTTATTTAACTATTATACATACAGTATGTACCTCACTGTACTCTTGTGGCCTCAAATGAAGAGGCTTAAAAATTGACAAAGCTTGCTTTGTGAAATATTAAATCTAAGATATTTAAGGTTAACAAGTTTAAGCTATGATTTTACAATAAGTGAGAATTATTAAATAGACCTAGCAAGTATTACGATTTCAGAAATATAAATAAAAAAAAACTTATTTCATAATTATTCTGATTGTTGAACATATTAACCAAAAAACTACATGTATTTAAATTCAAAATATTATTTAACATCATAAATTCATTAAAAAATAACTTATGTGTTAAAAGATTATATTAGTTAAAGAGATTATCACATCTTTAATTGACATGTTGATATTTGAGATGATCTTGCTCAGAAATTTAATAACAAAGTAACCACACATATCTCCATTTTTTTGTTGTGGAACTCACAAAAACAAGCATACATGGTTTATCAATTCAAAATATTTATTATTCAATCGTACAATTCATTAAATTAATAAAATTGATTATTAATTTTCACTTGTACATACCATAATATTATCCCATATAAGCTTATATGATTTTTTAATGCAATGCCCTTACTCTTATTTCACATCTTCCATGCCATATCAAAAAAAAGAATTAGTATTTTCATCCTTTATTCAATACAAGGAAGAATAGAAGAAAAATAGCGAGTTACAAATCTTATATTTCAACAACTATTTTTGTGTCCTTATTCAATTCTATATAAGCTAATTCATAATACCAAACATGATTACCATGTAGATCAAGGATTACCAGCATCCAATGATCTTGACCTTGTTAAAACTTTAGTGGTCAAGGGATTATTAAATTTTGATTTCTTTGAAGTGTTAATGCTCTTTCACATATTTTTTTTGTTCTTATGTGAACATTTTGCTCTTGATATTGATTTACAAAAGATGAATCATAAAACATCGCTACATATGAAAGATGATTGGCTTGAAGTCGATAATAACATACCCTATATAAAAGAAATATATATAATTAATTAGATAATATAAAGATAATCATATGCTCTACATAAATTAAAGCTATTTAGTGATTGAGAGCTCACCTTATCCACACTTGAATTATACTTAAATCGATCATTTGAAATTCAAATAATTGTAATATACACTCGATCGATGTATAATTGTCCAATGTCTATACTAGATATTTCTTGAGGAATTGGCATAATCCATCCACCACTCATACTATTTTTGGTTGCAACAATCGTTATCAAAGAGTCAAGATTTTTACTAAATTTTATAGCATACTCATAATTATATTTTTCTATTGCTTCTTCTTGAATGACTTGGTGCTCAATGATTGCTAACTAGATATATATTTTTCCAGAGATACTTTCTTTACAACTCTTAAATTTGCAACACTTACCAACTTTAGTATAATAGACTAAATATAATCATATTAGTAATAATCCTGACATTTTAGTGTATTTTTTACATTGTGCATACAAAGGGATTTTCGACATCTTCCAAAAGTTTTTAAAAAATTTTAGGATCATCCCTATGTAGTTCATTTTTCACAGTGTGAAACATATTTTTCGTCTGTTAGAGTAGAGTTAGAAGGCCTAACAAATGTGGTTTTAGATATTGAAGGTGTGGATCTCTCATCATTATAACCAAGGCCATATGTATTACATGAAAAAAAGATTAAAGGGTGTTACAAATTGAGTTATTATTGAAGAAGATGGTGTAGAGTTCTCATCTACATAACCTAACCCTATCAGGACTCCAATAGGTTTTTCACAGTCAAGAACTTTGTTTAGCCATTTAGGTCCAATGGTCAACCTCTTTACGGCTTCCTTTGATTCTCTAAGTTCCTGCACTAGATTCTTATTTTCCTATTTAAGATCTGTAAGGCTTGAATTCAAAACATTAGCATGTTCAAACAACTCAATTTTTTTCATTTTGTAAGATTGGGGAATTAATTCCATAGGATTTAAGTTTATCATTTAATTTGGTTACTTCGACTAGTAACTAAATCAATGAACAATTTATCAAGACTATTTGCATTAAATTTATTGAGTAGAAATTCAGTATCACTTTCCTCATTATTTGACTACCTAACTATTCATTATGAAAATAAGGTCCAATTATAAGGCCAGGATTTAAGCTACCCTCCAAGATAATTCCCCCAAGTAATCTATGTACAAGCCACTACTATCCTTTGTAGTCTTTACAAGAAAGGTGTCTGGATCTAGACCAACATTCTGATAACTTGAGATACACAAGCAATCAAACTCATTCAATTAGTACCTAAAAAGTTAGCACAACAACAAAAGTGTAAAGTGTGTCTTAGAGCATATTCAACTTTGAATAACCTTATTTAGAAGATTCAAGAATATATCAGTTAATATAAAATCATTTAACAACCCTAGAACAAGTACATTAAGCATAATTTCAATAAAGATAGATTATTTAAAGATAAATAATCAAACCAAAAAAATTATGATAGTACACACATAATTATTTGACCAAATAATTCAAGAACAAAATAAGGAAGAAGTTATATGAATATGTAATCAAAACATCATAAAATAATTAAGATTATTAATCAATCAAACAGAACCACCAATATTTGACTAATTAATTAAAGAAAGAAGCCTAAAGAAATATGATCTTGTTTCTACAAAACAATTTAAGAGAAAAAGCACAAGATGAATAGAATAAATCTCGTTATTTGAAGCAATGAGCAATGAGTTTTATTTATATGAAAAATTAAAACCCTAAACCTATATAATTGGTAATTATATTTTCTACTACAAAAAGGATTAGTAATACTCATTAATCAAGAAGCCTCTTATTTAAATAAGGGTTCATTTTTAAGTAGTTTTATTGAGATTTTAGGCTATCTCTCGGGCTATAATTTAGGCTATATCTTAGCCTTTATTTTAGGACATATTTTAAAAACATTAAAGCATATTAAAGAAAAGACAAAATGGTAATTTTATAAAATGACTTAAGTTTAAATAAATAATTAAGTTGAAACCCTAGTCGCTCGATCAATTCAGTGCAGGCTTGATCTATTGACCTTATATGTTTAATTGATCGAAACCCTTTTTGATCAATCCAGTAACGATTAAAATAATTTTGAGACTAAGTAGATTGAACATAGTCGATTCTCAATCAATCTATTCCTAGATTGATCGATTTATCCTAATTTTAAAATCAATCCAAGAGGACATAGATCGTACAAGATCAATCCTCGATCGACCTAACCTATTTGATCGATTGACCCAATACTCGATCGATCAACTAATGTATATATAAAATGTTCCTTAGTGTGAAACATATATTCTAATGTGCCTAAGGATGATTATATACCTAAAATATATGGATTTGAAGCTCGATAGTTTTTTGGCTTGAATAGTGATCTTAAGAACATTTAAACATTTTATTCACGAATATTGTCAATACTCATAAATCTTACAAATTCTTTATTCTTTATACTTGCAATTAGGAGTGGGTAATCTAGAACTCACAACCATGCCCCTATAATTAGTTGATAATTATAACATATATCCAAAGGGAATGGAAAATGATTTAATGAAACATATAGACAATGATATTATACCTATATATTTTGTGATTTCAAATGTGCATGAAACCCCAAAATTCAACAAGGACCACAATGTACTTCTTGGTAGGCCATTCATGGACTTAACCAAGATAATTGTTGATGTTAATAATGAGAGTCTAATAATGAAAATCTTGGGAGAAACATTAACTCAATGAAAACTCTATAAATCGTTGCCCCTAATAACTTCCAGCTAATATGTTAAACTAGCCCTTGGTGCGAGGCAATCGATCATTTTAGTTAGTATTATTAACTTTTCTTTGAATTTAGGTATTTTTATTTTTATTATGTTTTCTTTTGTTTTATATTTAATGTACCTTATTTTATTTTTATTTTTTATTAGGGTGAAAAATGTTATTTTATTTAGAAATATTAATTATATAATTATTTGATAATGTGTGATTCATAAGAAGTACACAGTGATTCTCTCTATGTGGTAGAAACCTAGTTAGATGGTGGATGCCATGAGAGTAACCACATCAACATGCTTAGTCACATTGTGCTATTATAGTTAGGTAACATTTCTTTTCCTTGTCTTCTTTGCTTTTGATTTACATTTGAAATATTGAAGATAATGTAGATTCTAGGTAGAGGGTAGTGAAAAGTTACTTATGAAACTATGGTTTTTAAATTTTTTGAACATTCATTTGCTTTTGTTTAGTTGATTAGGGATATTTAGGTCCAGTTATATTAAAAAACTAAAAAAATAGATACAAAAATTGTCATGCTTTTAGTTAATTTAAAGTGAATAATTGAGTCTTTGTAATTTTTAGTTTGATGTCTTAAACATGTTCATGGATTATTGTAAGAATTAATTCTATTCATAGTTTGTGTTTTATGCTTGGATGTTGAGGCTGAGATAAACCCAAAATAAGTGTTTAAAAATCAAATAGTGGATACTACCTTGTAAGATTTTTGAGCCATAAGCGTTTATTCTAAGTAATGATATTTCTTCTACTCCTTTAAACATTTTTCTTATTATTTCAAATTGTTAAATGATCTCTATAGGTTTTTCATTAAATGTTAGGATTTTATATATCTAATGAAGAATCATTTACTTATTTCATTGCTTATATTGAATTATTTGAGTAGAATTTAAAGTGTGTGCCTATTTTATTCATGCTTGACTTCTAAAAAAAAGAAATATATATTTGGAGTTCTCTTATAACAATAAAAAGAGCCAAAATAACACTTACAAACACACACACACACATATATATATATATATATATGGGTCCATTCTCTAAAAAAATGATTAAAAATAAAGAGTGAAAAATAATAAAAAGAGAGAAAGAAAAACAAATAGTATAACTAAGTACTATTACCCTTAAGTTCTTCAAAATAGTGAGATCGTTATTTCAAAAGAATAGGAAATAGTCCCCTTAAAATAAATGTATTTTCATTTATCTTGGCAAATACTTAAAAAATTTGCTTGATAATTTTGATTGAAGTATGGAATTAGTAATGTGATATATTCATTATCCTAGCATTTGATTCCTTTCATGAGATAAATGTTATGCACATTTGAGTTTTATTTGTTTATCATATGAGAACATTTTTGCTTTATTCTTGACATGACTTTTGTTTGCATATATCAATCGTGTAAGTGCTTAAACCCGTGGGATCAATATGAAATCAAGAGTATATATTGTAAGGATTATAGTCAAAATGAATTCGAATTCCTAACACTAGGATTGAGTGAGTCAAAGTTTATATGTTTTATGGGTTATTTCTATATTAATTTCTTATTTATTTTTTCCATATGAATTATTTTTAGTTTTAGATTTTGCATGTTAGGATGTTTATGGGTATCATCACTAAAAGTCCTCACGAGACTTTAACTCCTCTACTAAGGCCACTTAGGGGTTTGAAAGCTTGATGCATACGCTTAATGTAATTGTGTCAATCTATATAAATGATTTAGATTAGTTTAATTTATTTATTTATATTTTAGTTTTTAGGTCGCTTTACTTGCTAAAGGCTAATAAGAAGTTGGTTAAGGGTTGTGATAAGTGCTTAAAAAGAGCTAATATTTTATGATTTTATTGTGCTTAAATGTGAATAAATGGAATTGATTATGCATGTTTTTTTCATTATTTATGTAAATATGTATGCTTGAAATAACAGATACTTTTTGTTTATTTAAGGTGTTTTTAGCTTCAAATATATAAATTTATCAACACTTGAAGTACTCAATTTACACACTAGGAGCTTAGAAGAATAAGGCATGTAAACCTTACATAGAATCAATTAGTTGGTAAGGTGTACAAGGAATAAGTGAAAAAAGGGTGAAGCATGTTACAGCAAGGATTATAGCTTTCCACGGTACACTCTATTCAATAGAAATTCACTGGGCAAGTAGAGTATCGTGTGTTGTGGTATGTAATAAGTGTGCCCTAACGTGTCTTATTTGGGATGAAATTTGGCATAGCTCAAAGTATCACATGCCATAATGGTGGAAAGATTATGCCACTGTCGACCTTCATTTATTCAACTCAAAGCTCTTCTGCACTAGCCTTCCCTATAATAAATTAGTTTTTAGGTTATAACATATAATTAGATGTAGTTTTATTTTCTCTTTCTTTTAGCAGTCTGTCCTTAGTTTTTATTGTAGATTAGGTTAGTTGTTCCACCATATACATATATAGAAAGAGATCCTCATAATTGTTAAGAAGATCCAAGATTTGGAAAAGTCATTGCCAACCTTTTTAGAGATCTAGAATCATCTCCAACAAAAGGGGTATTTTTAATTGTTATATCATTTACTTCTTTCTATAATCTAATATCTACCATAGTTAAATTGAATTTTGTTAATTTATCTATGATTGGGTAAATATGTATATAGGATTTAGTTTACCTCTTCCAATGATTAGAAGAACATTTATGTGATTTAAATGAATAAAAGATTAGATTTATTTCTTATTCATATTCTTCAAATCTTTAACCATAAATTCATCATGGCCCAATCTTGATTATAATTAAAGAAAATATTTTTAAATTAAGCATAAGACACATCATTTGTGCTTAGTTGTGCATAATGAATAAAACTCTATTTTAAGTTTATTAATTTGTATTAATTTAGATGGTTGAAAATTAACTTTGATTATAAATTAAATATGGGTCAAATCTTGATTTATAACTAAAGAATATGTCTACCTTAATTTTACTTTTTTTTAATTTCAAGCATGAATAAAAGAAATTACTGATTAATTAAAGATTTTGGTTCATATTAATTTTTTTAGTATACCAATTAGTCAATTTCAACTCTAATCAAAGATGAATTAATTAATTTATTATCGTTGAAAACTCACCATGATTATAGGGGTTTTATTTAAAAAATAAAAAAAAATAGTAAATATATCTTACATTTAAATTACTTAATTCGTTTTGCCCATGAAGAGTTATACTCACTAAAATATCATATATATATATATATATATATATATATATATATATATATATATATATATATTCATTCTAGTTCGAATTTATTTTCATTTATTGCTTTCATTTGCCTGCTTTAACTTATTGCTTTATTTTACTTGATTTCTTTCTATATAATTAAATTTACAATTTTGTTCTACATACCAACAATTTATTAGAATATTTAGGAATTTTTTTGTTAATTATATTAAAAAATAATTTAACTTTTTAAAACCATCGCAATTCTTTGAGGGATTATCTTGGGGTATACTTGTCGCTTTTTACAAGTTATTCTTACACTTTCAAGATTTTTTTAAATACAAAATTTAACTATCAAGTTTTTGTGCATCACCAATCTATGATCACTTTTAGCTTGGATGGACTAGCTCTATGACATTCCAAAGAAACTCCATAGCTATGTCAATTTCACCTTTCCTTGGTTATGTACCAAATGTTAGACTTTTCAATTTATTTTTCATTTTATATGAGTTTTAATGTATACAATGTTCTAAATCCTTTATATCGAAGAGGATCCTCTACTTGTTCTTGTTTTTACTTGTCAAATCTAAGCCATATGTTCTTAATCTAAGGGTTAAAATATTATTTCTTATTAATAGCTTTTAATCACCACATGTATTGTATGTATAATGAAAAATTAAAATTTGAAAACAAGTATAAGCAATAGAGAAGAAAACATGTAAAGGATCCTAGTTGTACCTTTATATATTTCCATTGGTTTATGTAGGAACAATTGCACAAAAATCAATTATTATTTTGATTCAAATAGGACATTGGGACCTAGATGAGGGATGAAAATGCCAATCCATGGAATCTTTTCATAAGCTCTATTCCAACTCGACCAAGTAAGCCTCAGAACATAAATTAAGCAAATAACATAGCGGAAATACAAAACAACATGTTCAGTTCAACACATAACTAAAACAACTAGCAGTATGAAAGAACAAACTATGGTAAAAACGCTATGAAAATGAGCCTCACAAGTTCCTGTTCAGGCTAGCAACATGCGTAAACATAGCAAATATCACACAACATGTGAAATAATCATACATACTAAAGAGCTATTCCTTTCCAGTCACTTCAATACCTTATATATGGAACATATTCGATAAAAGATGATTGTACTCTCATAGCATACAATCATACAAAACACAACAAAGTAATTAAAAGAGTCAAACACTCGATACACAACTAGGGTAAGAAGATATAGACTCCTTAGAGACTCGTACCAAACTCTCATGCAAATAATAAAGATAAGCAATAAAATTAGTCAGGAAGCATACAAATTGATTTAACATATCAACAATAATAATTAGAAAGCTATAACCATGCTACAAGAAAAGGAAAGAAGGCATGCAAGAACAAAAATCACATAAGCTTTCTAATAAGAGTCTCAATCTACTATGTTAGTGCATACATGATAGAAACTCAGATTATACAATAGCTAATCATGAATAACAACAATTATAATGAGATAAACTCACATAGAATCCACGACTATGTGGTAACATTCTAGGGTTGCTTATGGAAACCATTCGGTAGCAAACAAATCTACTAAGTAATAAAACAGATACAACTCTGACAAAAATAAAATAACAAATACCTTTATCAGTTGGAACCTCTATCCGAACTATCTATTACTATCCTCATTTGATGCCTCTACAACGACTTGTTCTGACACACGAACCCAAATTTCCTCCAAAGTCAAAACTACTCAATGTAGTGTTATTAGTAACTAAAGATCAGTAGAGCATAAATTGAACCACAAACAATGGGAATTGCACTTAACCACGAGCCTTTAACAATACATATGGCAAGAACATTCAACCATGTACACCCATAACCCTCAACTGAACACATGGCTCACCACTACATAGGCTCTTCACCTATGGAAAATGCTATAGCCTAGGAATTGCCAGCCAACAAATCGCTCATTCCCATATAAGCTCTACATATAAAAAAAGTTGCAACCTAATAGCTACCAACCAACACATGGTTATCCACCTCATAGGCTCCCTAACAAAAACCAACTCGAAAACACTACCTCAAATACTCAGCATTCAAGAGCACATTTTTTCTCAGCCAATAATCTCTACTACCAAACAACGCTCAAGGTAATAATGATCTAGAAATAAAAAATGATATGCGAATTTAAAAGAGCCCCACTACAATTTTTTGGATAAGAAACAAGAAGATGGATGTATTTATAGAACTCACCCAAGCTCACAACTAACCTCACTGAGTCCTCTCTAAGGGTCCTAATGAGGGCTCAAAAGTACTTAATATATCGTTATTATATGCATGTTAAATGATTAAATAGATTTATATTTTCTTAAGTTTTACTATCATTTTAAACAAATATATCTTTTTGGAAGCACAAGCATGTTTTTTTTCAAGTATTTTAGCTTCAAAAAGATTTAATTGATCAAACATATGGAAAATATATCTAAAAGTTTCCATTACAACTTTAAAAATCTTAAAAGATAACATATATAAAGCATTATATATGTTCCAAACTGTGACAAAGATTTACAAAGAAAATAAAGGATCCATTCGTTCAAAAGAACGTGGGCCACGGCCTGGAAGTTTTATGTGCCGCAACGAGAGAAAAAAGGATTGAGAATCACGCATCCTAGAGTTGATGCGGGCCATAGGTTAAAAAAATTTTATGCCATGGTGTGAGTTTAATGGATCGAGCTCCAAAATGTGTATAGCCTGTGTATACTATGACGTGAAAGAATTGTGTGCCACAACGCCAGTTATTTGATCCATATATTTCTCCTTTCCTACACCTATGAATAGGACCTAATTCTTTTGTAATTCATATCACACAAATTCATTTTTAACCTAATTTCTTAGTCTTTTAAGCTTTCTAAGTTTTTTATTTAGTAGTTTCAAGTTCTTCTCTCATTTGAGAGTTGAACAATTTTAGTTTATGTAGTAATTCTAGTTTCAATTCAATAAACTATGTTGGCAATTATGTTTGGAAGTTTTCAAAATAGAAATGATACTAAGATTCTATAGAGATATATTTAAATGTATTTTTTTCATATTATTTTTACATGTTGTTTTACATGCTATGTTTAATTTATTGATCATTTATCAAAATATGCATATTTAGTTATAAATAATATGAGATATTAGAAATATTGTTTTTCTTGTGAAATGTTAAAGTAGATTAAATATTTTTATAAAATGAATTTAAGTTTTATTTCTTCATCAAGATTAAAATTAAGTTTGTAAATTAAAGAAAAATATATTGACAGAGTATTTTTCATAATACACAAGAGAGTTAGATTTAGGATTTAATTATCTGGATTAGATTTAGAGTCAACTCTTAGATGTTAGATGAAATATTCTGGATCTGATTTAGCAAACTCTATGTTAAAGAGTTTTATTATTGAAAAATATATTGATGACATATTTTTATAATAGATTTAAAATATAAAAGTTAGTTTGCAGATACTTAAATCAATAACGTAACTTAGATACCTTGATGAGAGTTTAAATTGATAACCCCGTCAAAAGTATCAATTAAATGGTTTATTAATTTCTTAGAAATAAAACATATTTAGTTAGCTATCAATTACTGATCACTGTCAAAAAACTTCGATTGATAATTGATTAATAACAAAATTGATCCCCGTCTTAGGATAATTTCTTATAAAAAAGGAAGAATCAATAATCTTAATTTATATTTTTAGTACTTAATATTGTGAAAGTATAATTAACTGCTAATATATCCCATAAATTCTCTCCTTTATGATAAATATTTAATTGTCTAATATTATTGAATGTATCTTTACTTTTATGTAATTAGATTAGATTTCTCAAGCAAAAACTATCGTGCTAGGATGTTTAGGTTTTATTTTTTATTTCAAGAATTTATTGAATTATTTAAAAACTACGTGATTATTCTTTAAATCGACCTTGAAAGTATACTTATTATTTCTTATGAATGAATGTACACTTACTAACTATTTTATAAATCATACAAAATTTGTACACCTAATTTTATAAAATCAAGTTATAAATCAACAAGTTTTTTTACGCTGTTATGAGAATGGAAAAGCGTTTTTAATTTTTATTATAAAAATTATAAAAATTGTGTTGTAAATATTGTGATTTTTATTTAAAATTTTAAAATATCTAGGTTATTAATTAATTCTAGATATTTTAAATTTTAAATTTTCTATTATTTTTGAAAATAAAATAAAAAATAAAAAGATTATTTTTAAACTTTCTTTTCTTACTTAAAAAAAATTCTTTTTTTTATTTTCATTTTCTTTATTTATTAACTCTTTTTTATTTTATTTCTTTCTTTATGTTTAGTGTTTTTGTGTAATAAATTATTTCTTGTATAATTTATTTTCTTTTACTAACATATGTATCATTGTATCATTTTATTCTTTTAATTTCTACACATGTAGTATTTATGTGTACAAACATATAATGTGTTATAGACTTGTATATTTTATTTTATCTTTTTATTTTTATACTTGACATGTGAATTTGATTTTGGTTTTAAAAAATTTATGCAAACTATAAGGTCCTTAAGGTACCCTCTCACACCACATAAAAATAATATTCTTAGAACCGATAGAATGCTATGAAGGCTAGACTATAAGGTCTTATAGCCTTTTGTAGAACAAATTTGTGAACCAAACCTTGACCCCTTACTTGAACCATCAAATATGGGAGAAAATCCACCACCAAGAGAAACCAAAATGGCATTACTATTGCCTCAATCCAATTGGGAAAGACTACTTGAAACTATGAATCGAGAAACATTCATTTTTCATATTACCTTCCTTCAATGGACTATCTAATGAAGACTCAATATCTTTCATTAGGGAATTTTACTCAATAGTCTAAAGCATTTCCCCTCTGTGTGCTCATTGAGGATCAACTCAAAATGCAATACTTCCCTTTCACCCTTAAAGGAAGGAAAAAAGGCTTGGCTAATGTCACTTTCCCTAAGTTCCATGTAACCTAGGAGGATGTTTACAACAGGTTTATGAGAAAATTTCATTCCCATTAGAAAACATCATAGTTGAGAGCTAATATTGTAACTTTCTCTCATATAGAGGGAAAACCTTTCCATAAAGCATGGGATAGGTTCAAACTCTTTCTCACTTAATATGTCGATCATAACTATCCATCACAGTTGTATAACTAGTTTTTCTACAATGGATTGACATAATAATGTTAGTTTATCATTGATAATGTTACTAAACGAGCGATGGGAGAAAAGACTATCTTAGAGACTTATAGTCTCTTTGAGATGTTAGGTGCTAATTCCTAGCAGAAGAGCTCCCAAGTGAAGAGAGTTGAAGTCCATGAAATTGACGCCGGTACTAAATTTTAAATGCAGCTTGCTCAACTAACTGAGCAAGTTGCAATTTTTGCAACACATGCCACAACAAATAAATACAATATGGTATATGCAGCACTTTAGGACATGGTGCTGAAACCTATCTTTGCTAAAAAGAAGCTAGTGTTGGACCTGAGCAAGTGAATGTATTAGAGGATACCAACCAAGACCAAGGTATGACCCCAATGCTAATACCTACAATCCAGGATGGACGAATCATCTCAATTTCTCCTAGAGGAAAAAAAACCCTTCATTTACCTATAATTGAAACCAACCAGGCCAATACCACCAATAAATGCTTAGGAATCCTCACTATAAGCCAACTTTGGAGGAGAACTTGAATGCAGTCATTCAAGCTAGTAGAGATAACCAATTCAAAACAAATTAGAGGTTGAAATCTATAGAGGTTTCCATTAAAAAAGTAGAAGTACAAGTGGAGCAACTAACTGAAAACTTGCAGAAGTATAGCAAGGAATAGCTACAAGGTCAGCAAGAAGATGGAACTTAATAACATGGAGATATTGAGTTTGCAAAAAGATGAAATCCCCAAGCAACATCTCACTAAGGACAATATATATAATCCTTAGCAACATGTAGCATCTTACTAAGAAGTTAAACTAAGTACTAGATGGGAGGAGACCCATCATTGTTGGTAATATTATTTTTTTAATTATTTTGTTTCCTGTCATGTGAACATTATTTAAAATTATTAATTTTATAAATATTTGTTGAAATTTGTGAGAAGTACACAATTTTTATCTGTGTAAAACTTAAATGTTTGGATTGATGGATGCACCTATAATTCCATACCAACTCTTGTACATGATTAGCAAATGTGAGTTTTTCTTTTCATTACTTTTTATCTTTAAATTTATAATTGTTACATTGAAGGCAATGTAAGTTTTAGGTTGGGATGAGAAAAGTTACATTATAAAATTGTGCTAGTTTGAAATTTTTGTTTAAACATATATTCACATTTTTACATTGTTTATATTTTTACTTTTTTGTATGCTTTTATTTATTTTTATTGGATTAAGAATTTTTGGTTAATTTAAAAAAATTTCCTATAAAATTATCATGTCTTTTAGTTAATTTTAAGAAAATGATTACGTCTTTGTAATATTAGATTAATTTCTAGAACATATCATGGAGCAAATCATGAAAAAGATGTACAAAGAAAATAAGGCAAGCATTTGTTTAGAACAACGTGGGCCCCAACATGGAAGTTTTATGTGACTCGTTGCGAGGAAAAAGGACTAGAAATCATGCATCCCAAAATTGATACGGGCCGTAAAGTGAAAATGTTGTATGTCGTGGCGCAAGGGTAGTGGATTAAGCTCCAAAACGTGTACAACTTCTGTATGCTACGACTTGAAAGAATTGTGTGTCATAGTACCAGTCATTTGATCCTTATTTCTCTTCTTTCTTATACCTATAAATATGACCCTAATTCTAGTTGAATAATTTTAGTTTATGTAGTAATTCTAGTTTCAATTCAACAAACGGTGTTGGCAATTCTGTTTGGAGGTTTTTCATAATAGAAATGATACTGAGATTCTATTAGAATATATTTAAATATATTCTTTTCAGATTACGTTTATGTGTTGTTTTACATGCTATATTTAATTTATTGATCATGTATTAAAAAAATATATGGTTATAAATAATATAGGATATTAGTAATATTATTACGCTTGTGAAATATTAAAGTAGATTAATCATTTTTATAAAATGAATTTAAGTTTTATTTCTTCATCCAAATTAAAACAAAGTTTATAAAAGAAAATATATTGACGAAGTATTCATAACAAAATTGATCCATACCTTAAGATAATTTCCTATAAAGAAGGAAGAATTAATAATCTTAATTTATATTTTTAATAACCTACTTAATATTAAGCAAGTATATTAAACTAGCTAATGTCTATCATAAATTCTCTATTGTATGATAAATCTTTATTCAATCTATATTTACTTTTATGTCATTAGATTAGATTTCTCAAACCAAAACTTTTGTGACAGCATGTTTAGGTTTTATTTTCGTTTTAAGAGTTTGTTGAATTATTTAAAAATCACATGATTCCTATTTAGATTGACCTTAAAAGTATACATATCATTTTCTATACGTAATTCATATACTGGAGAGCTATTTTATAAATCATAAAAAATTTGTACGCCTAATTTTGTCACATCAAGTTTTTGGAATCATTTCCAGGTATACCAATAATAACACTAAAAACTAGATAACCTTTGTAAGCATTAGGTCCTCGCCAACCACCTCATTTGGGGTCCAACAAGTGGTTTGACGAGGGCCTCGTCGGGGGCCTCATCAAAGTGCCAAAAAATTAAAAATATGTTTCCAAAATTACCAAATAATTTTCATAAATGCCCGTACCTAAAACGAAACAAAAACATAAGCGACAACGTCTGCTCGCTCTCCGAAAACTACAAAGAGACCTACCATGCATACTACGAAAACCAATCTCGTTGTGTATATAAACATGCTTGCATACAAAATGTACCTAACTATATTCGTGTACGCATTACTGATCGTCAACAACCAACCTTACATAAAAAATAACAAATACACTGTGTAAAATACACGGACTATGTTTTACACAAGGAAAGCCAACATAGATACAAAGAACTACATGACTTACAATTTTATTCTTTGATTTACTGATTATTTTTATAGTTTCCAATATTTCATGACTAATTTTTTTATAACACATATCTTCTTTATTCTATATAATTTTTTCGTGACTCTAATTTGGTTTTATATTCTATAAGATAAGTTCTTCGATTATTAGTTTTCAGCTCAAGTCTCAAATATTAATTATACATTTTTTTCTAAAATTCATTTGTTTAATTATGCAGGTCTTGGCTACATGAGCTCATAGGGTTTTAAAGGCACATAGCTAGGTCATGATACAATTTCACTTGAATTAATTAAGAAAAAAATGTTTTTAAGGACTCGAGGTAAGTAAATCCCTACCTTTTTTGCATTCGTATAGTAGGATTATGTGAATCTTATGTGCTTCTAAAGTTATTTTGAAAAAAATATATATATATGCACGTGCATTCATTATGAAATTTCATATTTGAGCATTGATATTGTGAAAACTTTTAAGAATACGAAATAAGAGACACAAAATTGGATAAAAAATAATTTTTTATAAATATATGAAATAAAATGTTTAATATCTTGTGTGTACTTATGTTTCAGGGTTAGCTAGGCAAGGGATGCGGGAGGGATTAGTAAACCTACAAATGTTAAATGAACATAATCGTATGCAGGGTTAGAACCGATTTCAAAAACCATGGCCTAATAGATAACAATAACATAGGTATCAAACAATAAGGGCCCCTGTTATAGAAAGAAATAAAAATGAGAATTACCAATAGAACATTAAATGAATAAATGCCCTATGAAAATATAACATATGCAAATATAAATAAACAATTGGATTATTGTTATGTACATTAATCATTGTGCATATTTGATATGGATTTATTTACTAAGCATTAACTCCTTCGTGTTTGCTCTAACATTTTAAAAATGATGGGTAGTGACCTTGGACGACAAAAATATACATGTGGCGTGCCACATGGCTAAGAAGAGTGTGATAATGAGACTCTTATCAGTACACAATTTATTTGTGTGACAGACTCTCAAAGTTAAGCAGAATTAAGATTCATGTTTCTAATCAACTTATGGAAAAATTGGAGACTATTTAAAGAACATTAACACCCTCGCTGGCCAACACTAAGAAAATGGAAGAATAAATTTTCTAAGACTCAGTTGAGTAAATTTTGCGAGGCAAAAAATTAACCAAACAAATTCTAGTGAGAGAAATAGTTTGTTCACTATTTTAACTCGAACATTTAGTCTCGATTTTATTAAAAATTAAGGTTATAAAATTTTGATTACGGTTTAATAAAAACCGAGATTACAATATATATACATATAGTCTCGATTTTTATCAATAACCTTGATCATAAATTAAACCACAAAAATTACTTAAATATAAATAAATTTATATAGTTATGATTATTAAATAATCGTGATTTAATTAAAATAATAAATTTTTTAATCTTTTTAAAATTAAAATTAAATAATATATTATTTACGTGTGATATTCATTTTAAAAAATACAAAAAATATTTTACAATTTTTTTATTTCTCTGTTATTTTAGCACCCTCTTGCTCTTTCTTTTTTTCCTTTTTCCTCTCTTGTTTTTTTCTTTTTTCCTCCTTTTCCCCAACTCACTCGCGCTGGTTTCCCTCTCTCTCTTTGTTTGCCCTTTCCCCAGCTCGCTCGCACTGGTTTCGTGCACCACCCCTCTCTTTTTCCTTCGGCTAAAAATCGATATGTTTCAAAAATATTCCAATATTAAATTAAAGAGATGGCAGGACTTGTGTGAATGAAGAGAGCACAAGTGGAATATTTCTCCTAATACTGTCGAGGGCATACATGTCGATGCTACCAGAAGGAGGATTGTTTCGGTGGCTTTTTGTGGGTTTTGTTCCTCTTCCTAACCTTAGCTCCCATTATGGTAATTAGATCCTTTCAATTCACCATTTGGACAACCCTTTCTCTTCTCTTATATTATTGATTTTGTACAAAATACTTAATATTCTGTTTTTGTGTTATTCATCTCAGACTAAATTAAATGATGAAAAAATCACAAATAAGTTATTTGTTGTCGAAATCGATCCCCATAAGGTTAGAATTTTGTTTACCCTGAACCATTTTCCTTCTTTTTTATAAATGATCAAAGTATTATTATTTTGTTGTCTAGCAGAAGGACGATTTGAGCTTAACACAAGTGACTCACAAAGTTTATTTTGATATCGAAATTAAAGGGGTTCCATTGGTATTTTTTTCTCCATACCTATTTAATTAGTTTGTACTTCACTTTATGATTATCTATTTTGTGCTTTTCTTACCAAATATAATCAGCCGTGTTTATGGAAACTTACACGGCATAATCAAGAAATATGGTCTCATATGCTGTAGACAATGCTTCCGTAGCAATGGTATGGAAATTAGTTTCATCAAGGTCAGTTTTTGATTTGTTCGAAGTTCATCCTCAGCATATTAATTTTGTTTCTTTCAATCTAACCATGTAATCAAACTATTCAATTTTGCTTTATATTACTCAATTATATCTTTGTCTATATGCATCTATGAAGTTTATTTATCACTTTATTATTTTAGCTTTTGAGAATGATAATTAGGCTTCCGAATGATTTTGAAAGCGATTTCAATAGTTCTTAAGTATTTACAGTACTTGTGATTGATCATAGTTGTAAGGATTATGAGTGTTGGCTATTTTCGTGGACAAAATATTTACTTGTAAGTTTGTTTTTAGACCTGTTATCAAGTTTATCAAGAAAAGTCGAACAAATATTCAAGTTCCAGATATTCGTACTTCAGGTATGTTTTTTTTATAACTACGACACATAGGATTGCATTCATGCATTTAATAACACATTTTCATAAATCTGAAATTATATTTTATGTTAAAATATTTATTCAAACTTTAATTAATTTATGAAATTATTAATTAAATATTTTTATAATATATCTTAAGATAATATTAAGTTTTTGTTTTTAATGAGCTTTGAAAAGTTAAGACTAAAACACATTTAATCCTAACCCTAATATCATTAATTATTATTATTATCTATATATATAGAGACATTAGGGTTACTGTGTTATAAGGAAAAAATAGAAAGCGAATAAGGTGTGGCCGAATAGAAAGAAAAAAAAAACTGTTGCAAATTGTTATACATTCTCTAGTCGTTCACTGTCGAAAAAAGAAGAAGAAAAAGTTAACATTCAAGAGCGCACTTAAGATTATATATGAATTAATATAAATATGTTGTGGATGAAAAGGTATTGCAGAAGTCTTCATATGAACAGAGGAAACTAACTTTTCATAACATCAGTGCTTACACGTTATGGCAACAAAGGTAATTAACATATAAATATATATATTGAATTGCTTAATAAATTTAATTCTTCTATATTAGATATTTAGATTAAATAATTTTATGTGTAATCATGATTATTTGATTTGAGTATTAAATTTTAAAGAAGTTATTTTTATTGAATGTGTACTTAATTTTTTTTTTCTCTAGAATTTGCTAGTTTGATTTGATTTAAATGACATATGTTTTAAATCATCTAGTTAAGACTATTCATTATCAAATCCGTTCTAGAACACACACGGGCACTTGTGTTTCTTTTTGTGCTAACCTTTTTGCAGTTCATTTGTGAACGATCTGATTGGGGAGAAGCTTATTGGAACGTTGGTCTGGAAACCGCTCACGCTAATATTGGAAACTGTGAAAACAGAGCAGGGGCTCGTAAGTAAAGTACATTGGGGCAGTATCCTAGGGAGGGTAGCATAAGACCGAGTTTGTACTTGAACATTTGATTTTCATAGTGGAAAGTTAGGTGGTCCGGTGGACCGATGGTTTTCCTCTTAGGTCATTGTTGTGGCCTAGGTTGTTTCCACCTAAAAATATCGCGTGTTATTATTTTATTTCCGCACTTATATTTACATGCGATTGCATGCCTGGCTGGTTTGTTTAGGTTATTAAATTATAAATTGGTAAAAATTAAAAATAACCTATTTACCTCCCTCTAGGTTAATCAGGTCCATAATTTATAAACTTTCAATAGTTTTATCGATTTTATTGTTTTGACTTCATTTATTGATGTTCTTTGCTTTCCTTTTTCTCAGTACCACCGAGGAGGATGGAGGCTTTGATGGAAATGTTGCCGGCGTCGTTTTGATGGAGTGAAATTGGATTTTTGCCTCTTTGCCAGCTTTTTTATTTTTGCTTAATCGTGTTGTTCTCTTTGAACAATAGTACTCAACCTCAATTGGTTTTACAAATCTCTAATTTTGCTGCACTTTTTAGGGAGTTTTTTTTATTGTTTAAACTTATTTTCTGACATTTTAGTTCACTCATCCATTTCTTCCCATGTTTCATAGAAAATTTTGGTCTTTTGGGTGGCAGGTTAAGCTTGTAAAGTGCCTTGTACGGAACATTGTCATTGATATATCCTTCAATCAATTGGGAGGGCTTTGTACATTATGCTATCTTGAGAAGGTATGCTTATATAAATTTCAACATCAAATGAAGGTGGGTTTTTACATAAATTTTGCTGTTGTATATTTAGATGTCATTGGAAAATAGGAAATATCCACTTAAAGCTTCAGGTTGTCTTTAGTACATTCTAGTGAAGAGTTTAGTGGATGCAAACATATTAGTTTACCTATTACCATTTAAATTTGGGGGGGAAAATTCAAAATATGTTGTGGTAATGTATTAGTATTCATACTTGGTTTGTGTTATTCTCTGTTACGTGCTTCTTTAATATTTAGAGAAAGTGCTTTTCTTTACACAACGTTGTGTAATACTAAACTTGTCGGACTTCAAAATAATTTCTCAATAATCAGATTTTTTCTCATCTTCTTGTTGTAGGCAACTCTTAAAGTTGAATCTATCTGGAACAATTCAAGTAGTGGTTTCTTGATGTCTTACAATTTATGCAAGCCCTCATTATTAGAGGTGCTATTTTTGTATTTGTTTTCCTTAAAAAAATCATGTTACACAATAGTATAATCTTGTGAACCATTTGTTGTCATCTTGTTTGTCGAATGTTGGAATTGGTTTCGAAGTTAGCAATGGGAACCCACGTTATGTTGAAAATATTTAAGCTTTGCTAGATAAGACATTAACCTATTAAGTAGTACTCCAGTATTTTCCAAGCTAACTTCAATTATTTGCTTTCAGTTAAACTACAGTTTATACTTCGGTTCTTGGGTTTAAGTTCAAGTTCAAGTGTAGTGAAGATGGCTTTACTTGTATAATCTTGTGAACATGTTAGATTTTGTGATTATATGGTTCAATTCTTCGACTCAATTGCCTATTGTCTCAGGTGCATTCAAGAGGGAAAGTGATGATGAATCAAAAGATCATCATTATAAATATCGATCTTGCGAAATATTCTTTGGTTTTATTATTTATAAAACTCTCGCAAGTGCACGAATCATTTTATAAAAAATGATAAGTATACTCGAAAGGTTGATCTAAAGAAGGAATATATATGGTTTTTAATTTATTATTCAAAATATTAAAAATATCTTAAACATCTTGTCATGATATTTTGATTTTTGTTTGTTTCTTAATCTAAAAACATAAAAATAAATAAACATAGATATGATTCAATAAACAATAATGTAAATTTTATCATTCATAACAGTGGAGTATTTAAGGATATAATAATTAATTTAATTATGTTTGTTTATATTATTTAAGTTATTAAAGATATAAATTAATATTTGTTGATTTTCTCTTTTTGGTATAAAAGTGTCCTTAGACGTGGTCTAAGTTCTTTTGTTTAATATTAACTAACTAATATCTTAGATGAGACTTATTAATTAATTAATTATTAAATTTCATTTTTATTTTTAATAACATGGCAAATCATCTAATCACAATTTTAAGCGGAGTCAAATAATTAGACCTTATTGAAGGTATTCAAATTAAACCTAAGAATTTAATTACCCAAGTACTAACTTTCAAGTTTTAAAATCATTATTGAAAATATATTGTCAATATATTTTCAAATAATAATTCTTATAAAAACTTTTGAAATAGAGTTTCATTTTAACTATAGGGCGATTGTACCAACAAATAAAAAAATACTATTCTAAATCAGATTGGATAATTAAACCTTAAAATCTAAATTTCAGATTTAAGTTTATAATGAAAACTAATATATGTCTTTTTAATATTCTTAATATAAAATCTTGAATAAAAATAAAATCAATTTATTTTATATAAATATTTTACCTATTTAATATTTTGCAAGTATAACAACGTTATTATTATATCATATTTATAAACAGATAGTTATGTTAAATTTAATCATAGACAAATTAAATATAACATATAAAACATAAAACATAAAAAATAATTATAAAATAATCTATTAAAATAATACCTTAAAAGAATCCTTATAACAATTTGATATTAATTCTATCACTAGAAAACCTTCAATCGGATTTGCATCTCTACTTATTAAATCAAAAATTAAAAAATATATAAAAACATAGCTAGTTCTTCTCAAAAAGAGAAGAACTTAAAAACTAAAAATTAAAAAAATGAAAACTTTTTAGAGAGAGAAAGTGTTTAGAAAATTGTGTGTTTTGGAATGGGTGAAGAGGGTTCTTTTATAGGTAAGGAAAAGGCCAAAAAGGGGGGGGGGATATTTCAAAATTTGAATTTGGATGTGTTTGGACAGATTGGCACTCGTATGGGGCACGACAATCTCGACAGACGGGCGGTTGGTGCTACAATGGGTAGTTGGCGCACGTGGGACACTACAAGGAGTGTGTTGGTGCACGTAGAAGTTAGCACGGCATGTGCCAAGTAGGTGTCGGGCGTGTGCTGACTGTATGTACGTGCTGGCTAGCCATGTGCTGACCACGTGCAAGCATGTGCCAGTGTATGCTAGGCGTGTGACGACGTATGTTGGGTGTGCACACGTGCTGCTACGCCTGGGACTCAGCACAGATGGTATGTTACGTGCGTTGATGCACACGGGACTCAGTTGGAATGGGCGACTGTGCACGTGACTTGATGCGGTTAGGCTTTTGCACGCACAGTTCGGCGCTGATAGGCTTCTACCTACGCGGCTAGGCACAAATAGGCTATTAAGCATGGGATTTAAGCTTTTTTGACATTTTTGACTCATTTGTTCAATTTTTTCATCTTTTTTACTTCATTTCTTTTATCAACATATTTATGATGTATATTACCTTCAGTATTTTTCTTCGAGTCTTTAAGTTATTTTTGAATAAAAATACCTGTTATTCTGAAAAGAAAGATTTATATAAAATTATACTAAAATCATACAAATATGAATCTATTTAATCAATTAAAGTACATTAAGTATTCACTGGAGTTGTAGACTTTGAGAAGATTTCCTAGACAACACCAGTATTCACTGGAGTTGATCTGCAAAACCTAATGAATGAGATTGCTCAAACATGACCTCAAAGAAATAAGCAAAGAAGATATATCTGATGCTCTTGAGCGCATAATAGCAAGACCAGAGAAGAGAAATGTTGTCGTCTTAAATAAAAATAAGAAATTAGTTGCTTACCATGGTAAGTAATATGCAGTAGTTCATTCTTGAAACTCTATCTAAGCTTTTCTATGATCTCTTGCATAACTTTACTTGTTATACAACGCTTATTAATTTTTATGCATTTCAACTGCAGAGGCTGGAGATGCTCTAGTTGGTGCATTGATGCCAGAATATGATCTTGTGGCGAACATACCCATAATACCTCGAGGTCAAGCTGATGGTCTTACCTTTTTCTCCAAGTAAAGAGAAGCTTGAATCTGGATTGTACAGCATAAAATACCTAGAGAATAAGATGGTTGTTGCTCTCGGTGGAAGGTTGATTACTCGAACTCATAAGATCAATGGGGATTCTCTACACAACATCCCCAATATTGGTTGCTTGGGCACTTATAATTGTTAGATATTTATGATACATAACAATGCTTATTTTAATAAAAGTTATCAGTTTTGATTTGTAATTACACACTTAATTTTATTATAATGGCTTTTATGGTTTCTCTGACTTAGGTCTCGGTTCTTATAACCATGGTTATAGACTTATAATCATGGTTAAAAATCGAGGCCATGTATCAATATTATAATAGTGGTTCATTTGCTTGATGGTGTCCTAATGATGAGTCGCACATTGTAAATATTGATATTGCGAAATACTCGTTGGTTTTATAATTTGTAAAACACTCCTAA
The DNA here is from genome assembly GCA_030763125.1 of Hippophae gyantsensis. Lineage (NCBI taxonomy): Eukaryota > Viridiplantae > Streptophyta > Magnoliopsida > Rosales > Elaeagnaceae > Hippophae > Hippophae gyantsensis. Next base: position 51,178,169 of record CM061034.1, on the reverse strand, counting down.
GTATACAAAGGAAATAATATATGTGGTTTTTTATTTTATTATTCAAAATCTTAAAAACGAAATTAAATCTTAAACATTCTGTTATTATAACAATGGAGTATTTAAGGATATAATAATTAAGTTAATTATGTTTGTTCATATTATTTAGGTTATTAAATGTATAAATTGATATTTATTGATTATTTATTTTTTATATGAATACCACATTTGGTGGGATTAGATATTATTTGTTAATTAAATAAATCAATTAACACCTATAGGTAAGATCGAAAACTAATTTGGTTAATTAAATTAATTTTTTTTAAGAGATTAAAAATGAACCATTTAAATGCTATATTTTGTGGAGTTAGATATTTTAAATTTTATTCAAGGTTTCTAAATTAAACCAAAGAATTTAATTATCTAAGTACTAACTTTCAGGTTTTAACACCATGATTGAAAATATGTTATCAATATATTTTCGAGTAATAGTTCTTATAAAAACTTTTGAAAAAGAGTTTCACTCTAACTATTAAGCGATTATATCAGCAAATAAAAGAGCATTATTCTGAATCAGACTGGATAATTAAATCTTAAAATCTAATTTTTATATTTAAGTTTGTAATGAAAAATAATATATTTCTCTCTAACATCCTTAATATAAAATCTTGAATAAAAACAAAATCAATTTATTTTATAGAAATATTTTATCTATTTAATATTTTGTAAGCATAACAACGTTATTATTATATCATATTAACAAACAACGAGTCATGTTAAATTTAATTACAAACAAATTAAATATAACATATAAGAATAAAACATAAAAAAGATAACTGCAAAGAATCCATCAAAATTACACCTTTTAAAAGAATCCTTACAACAAATTGATGATGATTCTATTATTGAAAAACTTCCAAACGGATTTGCATCTCTCCTTATTGAATCAAACTAAAAAAATCTAGAAAAACATAGTTAGTTTGATAAAAAAGAGGGAGGAAATATTTCAAAATTTGAATTTGGACACCTTTGGACAGGTTGGGGCGCGTATGGGGGGCAAAAATCTCGGCAGACGAGCGATCGTAGGACATGTCGAGGAGTGTGTAGGCGCACACACGGTACGACGTAGGCGTTTCTTTGCGCGCGCAATGTGTGCCGAGCGTGTGCTGGCTGGGCGTGGGCTGACCATGTGCGAGCGTGCGTTGACCATATGCGGGCATATGCCAACGTATTCTGGGTGTGTGCCGACGTATGTTGGGTGTGAGAGCGTTGTTGTGCATGGGACTTGTCGTGGATGGGCTACTGCGCGTGTTGGTACGCGCGGGACTCTATAGAAATGGGCGACTACGCCTACGATTTTGATTTTTTTGACATTTTTGACCCATTTTGTCCAATTTTTTCATTTTTTTGACTTTTCCTCATTTCTTTTTTCAATATATTTGTGATGTATTGCCTCCAGTATTTTTCTTCGAATCTTTAAGTTATTTTTGAACTAAAATATCTGAAAAACAATAAAAATACTCATGATTTTGAAAAAATAAATTTATATAAAAATATAATAAAATCATATAAATATAAATCTATTTAATCAATTAAAATATATTAAATTATGGTAATTTTAATGTTTTTTAAACACTTATGATGTTTACAGAAAACACGTGAAGATCTAGATGGGGGAACTAAAAGAGTTTTTTTTTTATATACATTTGGTGATTGCAAGACACCCACTTTTTATGTTCATCAACATTGGGAGATAGGATCTAGAAGCTAAGGGTTCTAATATTTGTTCACACGCACAAAGATATGATTCTTTTCTACTTGTCGTAATTAAGTTACTAATATCATAAAGAGTTTTTTGGAGAAGCTTTTTATTGCCTATATTAGTGGCTTAGTAAATAAATATTGGATTTTTTATATCTAAAAAGAGTTTTCGAAACCAACATCTTAGGACTCTACCACCTCCACGCATAGGCGTTATTCTATGCCATCTTGGTATGAGTTACTATCTACTTGGCATTAGTATTAAAGAAAATGGAATACGATTTATTAAACAACGTTTATGGTATTTGATTAAAATTATATTTAATTTAGATAGCATGAAATAGATTAATGTAAAATAATAAGTAATAAAAAAAATAAAGGATAAATTTAAATAGTTTGATATTTTAATATAAAAATAAATTAAAATAAAGATTACAAACACAAATACTAAAAATAAATCACTCAAAACCAAATCCCCAGATATACCCGCTCTCACTGATTTAAATCAACAAACTTGCAAGAGAAAGTAAAGCAAGAGAAAATGACACCGCAATAGATTTTTATATGGTGAGTGAAAATCAGAGAGGTGTTAAATCCACGATTTCTCTTGAAAAAGTCTAAAGGGATTATTCAAATTGTGGCTTCCATAATAATTCAAGAAAGCAAATTTGGCTTCTCAAATTAATCAAGATGGTGGCTGATGGTGTCTCTAGGCTTCTATTCCGCTTATATATATATACAATATTTCCGACTCTTAATAATATTAGTAATTTTTAATTGTGAAGTCAAATAAATAATTTCATAATCTAACAACAAATAACACATTCTATGACCATAATACTATTAAGAATATAATTTTAATTATACTAGGAAATTTTTAAAGATAACTAAATAACAAATCTCTATCTTGATTTAAAATAAAACCAAATACTTCAAACAAAGAATTCCTCCAAAATATCAATTGTCCTCGAAAGGCAAAAATATCTGCTGCAAACACCAATTAAATCCGAGCAATGCTTGAACTGCTCAACATGAACACGCTTGGTCAATACAATTACTAGAATCCTTAAAGTGGTTATCCTTTGGACAACAATATCACGATAAGACATAAAGATACCAACAAAATAATATTTGACGCCAAAGTATTTAGTCTTCTAAAGATACATAATATAAGTCAAATATATCAAACTCTAACTACCATAAAATACAACAAAAATATTATGCTATAAATCCCAAATTATAAACCAAACATCTAAACAAAACAACTTCATTCACTACTTCTATTGTTGCTATATAATTTTCCTCTACAGTAGACAAACAACTATAGACTATAAAGTCATCTCCTAACTAACAATACAATAAAGAATGGAGGTAAAATTTGTCAAAAAAATATCCAATAAAATTACTAGCACAAACAAAGTCCAAAAAATCAATCATAGCTAGAGTTAGAATGTCTTTCAAAAACCAAGCCAAAACTCAAAGTGCCAATCAAATTGCATTTCACAGCATACAAAGAACCATTACAAAAGTTACCCATAAAACATTGGCAACGCAAACTAAATGTCAAGACAAAGTACAAGCCATAGCATACTACAAATTACTAACAATACTAGCATACGAAATGTCATAACTAAAGAGTACAAAATAAACAAATGAATAAATATGAAGCCAATATGGGTCCTAAAATTTTCTTTCACCAAAGACAATATAGTATGACTGCTCCAGTTGCTCCTCTGCTATATAATTAGCAAAATAACCTAACTTGTCCACTAAAGGCTGAATAGAAATGTCCACTTGCACTTTACTAGCAACTCTATTTTGAAGCTTCACCTACTCATGACGTTGAGAGTTCCATACGTAGGAATAACTGCATATAGGTCAATTGTACTTCAAACCCAAATAGGAATCTAAGACCTAAATGAGGGGTGGAAATTCCAACCATGGAATCTTTTTGCAAGCTCTATTCCAACTCGCCCAAACAGGCCTTAAAATGTGAATTAAGCAAATAGCATAGTGAAAGTACAAAAAAATGCTTTAATACACAACAAAAACAACCAGTAGATATAAAAGAAAAATCTGCAATAAACGTACTAGTAATGGTGTGCCTTATAGGCTATTATCCATACTAGCAATATGTAAATACATAGCAAACATCATTGTACATGTGAATTAAGCATACATAGTAGAAAAGCTATAAGGATTTTGAATTACATCAAGACATCATATGTATATTAGGTAAATGATGATTGTACTTTCACAACATACGATCATATATAACACAACATATAATAAGGTAAACCCACATAGGATCCCTACATATGTGGTAACATCCTCGGGTTACTTATGGCAACTACCCGATAGAAAATAATCCACTAAAATAGAATAAATAGATACACTTCAATAGGAAATTATAAACACAAACACCTCTATCAATAGAGACCCTTACTTTGACTACCTGATGACTCTATGAAAATAGAGTCATTAGCGCACTTTTTTACTTAATATTTACTTATTTTATTTAATAAATAATATTTTTATGGCCAAAAAAATTAAAATAATTTTTTTAGTGAAAAGGGGTGAAAATATATTTTTTGGGATTTTTCTGGAATTTTTCTGGATTTGTTTATGAATTTTTAACGCAGGACCAATCAGAAGCTGTCACATGGCATGCCATACAAGCAGAGGAGCTGACTGGACAAGCCATGCAAGCATGGAGAGCGAATCACGTCTCGCTTCGTGTGAGGAGGACGAAACATGGGCCACATGTCAACACGACATTCAATCTGAGTTCAAAAACGGTCAACGCGGTATGTCACGTGTCACCATGCCATTGCTCCACATGTTCCACCCGTGAGCACACCATCTGTTCTCGCGAATCATGTCATGCCATATGTTGCAAACTCAGTAAGTGTTGACTCTGATCGGTCTCCCTACCATGTGTTGCTCCCTGATTTGCCCAATGAATTTCTAATGCCACATGTCGCACTGTGATTGGCTGAAATTGTCAGTTTTGCTTATTTTGATCGTAGCCCTTGATCGGACGGTTCAGATCGCACCTAAGCTTTATTTAAGCCCCTAATCACTCCATAAACCCTAATTAGACTCAATTAGCATAATTTTGGTCAATTTTTATAGCTAAAAAGAGAGAAAAATACAAAAAAAAATCAAGAGACGACACAATTTTGGTGGAAAGTTAAGAGGAGATTAAGGGGAGATTAATTCTACAATTCAAGAGATTGATTTTTTTTTTCTTCTACTCTTTTCTTTATCAATTTTATGTCTTTATTTATGAAAAATATGAGTTTTATGAACACAATTATATGTAATTAATTTATTAATCTAGGGATCTTATGAACCCAATTTTCACCATGTGATGATATAAAATTTTAGCCTAATTATAATTAGAATTTAATTATATTATTTAATCTAATTTTTATGCTATTAATTGTTTGGCCAACAATTTATCTATAGAGGTAATTAAATATATTTGAGAGAATTATTGAATTGTTTGTCTTGATTAAATAACATGCATAATGTCTAGGCAGAGATGTATGATTCTTATGTATGTGATGTATAATTGATGAACTTAATAAGTAGTATGCAATTTAATTAGCATGAGAGTGTGATTAAATTAATTACTATATGGTGTGTAGTTTACTTGAGAGAAAAATACATGCTAGATTATATTCAATTGATCATGTAGTTAATTGATAATTAATAATTATATTGGGGGGATTTTAGCGATTCACATGTTTAGAAAATTGGAGGATTAAGTATTTCTAGATATTTTCTCATATATCTTTTTAGTCACAAAATCTGATTTAATTAATTATTGCTATTTATTTTTAGTTATTTTAATTTTACTTCCTAAAAATATAAAAACACAAAAAAAAATTGATTTTTATTAGTTTTAGTTTTAAAAATTAATTTCTAATAAAATAATCTCTATAGGGACGATATTTACTTATCATTATATTACTTGTTACGATACGTATTCTTGCGTATTCATGGCACACACAATTTGTGTGGCGATCACTACCTATGCTACTTGCACAACACTTGATCCAAGTAGATCCAAGCTCATCCTCAGAGTTTCATCTTTAAGTGATGTGATAGACTACTGATGGTTTACCATCTAAAATGCATAAATGTTGCGACCTTGCAACACCCAGTTAACACACAACTCACCACCACATAGGATCTTCATCTATACTCAACGTTGCGATGTCACAAAAGTCGACACACAACTAACCACCGCATAGGCTCTTCACCTATGTTAACTATTGCATCCTCGAAACTACCAACTGACACACGGCTCAACAATGAACAATAGTATGAAATAAGGTACCTACCTCAATAACAAGCCCACCAGTAAACACATTTTAGGAACTCACAGATATAACTTGGCCCAACTTGAGAACACATTTTTTTCTCATATAAACATACCGAACAAACACTCAAGGTAGTTGTGAAATAGAATGAGGCACCTACCTCAATACTTTTAGTAACTTGTGGATATCCACTAGCCAATTATATATTTTATCTCTCATTAAAACCTCATTCAATCTCACATTTTTTACACTCAACCCACTATTTTAGATAATATGAAAGAGACTAATTCTCTGATGTCCTAAATCACACAAATTCTAACTATTTTATAATCCCAACACTCCAAAGGAAAATAGACAATGAATGGACTTGGGAAGTTAGGTGCCAAAAGGGTAGCGCTTCTGTCCAATTTTGTCCAAGAAAACAAGAAAGAAGGGAAGAGAATTTATAGAAAAATTCAACCTCTTGGACCCTCACCGACCCTCCTAGTCAACCAATTGCCTACCTTCTATCGACCCCCTCGAAGAGGGAGTGGTGAACACACTTGCAAGGAAACGAAAATTCAACAGAGATAAAGTTGTTAAGTGAGTCAAAAACAATAAGGAATGGTATTTCTAACAAAGAGAAACGTCTAGTCTCCAATGGAACAACTCAACACAAACAAAGTCCCCAGCAGGACACCACAACTACAAGCACCCAATAATACAAACTACTAAGAAAGTGAGTATGTTTAATAGGCAAACATAAAATTATATCCTAAGTGATACTGAACCACCAGTCACCAACCTTACAAAGGACAAACATAAACATCAAATAAAATACAAACACTATATTTTGTGCACAAAAATGCCAACACCAAATCGATAGGACTTACAGACACTATTTTCTTTAACTGCTAAAACATAATCTTTTTTCTCAAGTGAAGTGTTCAACATAAATGAATTCAATAAAGATCAATTCATATGCATTATAAGCTTCAATCCAAAAGAATATACCTAAAATAATTTGTAAGAGCATGCAACACACACTTTCCATCAAACATAAACATTATACAACTCTATGTCGATGTGGTGTTATACATATAGTGCAATGTCTCACTATGCCACTTATTTGACAAAACTCAACAAACTTACTCTTCCAAAATATCAAATAATTGTTAGTCTTAAAACACTTGAATTTCTAACCACCAAATAAACCCCACATTTTTCAAAGTAGGCATCTATGACTCACTCATAAGACAAGAGCGATGGAAAGTGTCATAAGGAGATTGAGGCTTGAGACATCATTGAGATAGCCTACTATAAGGTGGAGTGGGAGTTATAAAAAGTTTAGGATGCGACTCGTGTAGCCCAACAAGCTTATGTGACATCATTGACGACATTGGTGGCTTGAGATATCGCTTTGGCTCAAGAGAATGAGTTAACTTATAAGCTATATGTGAGCCTTTATTTGTCTCAAGGATGAATACATAGGCTCAATGTTGAGATGAGGACACTTAGAGCAAGTGCAGTTGTAGAGTATAAATATTCTGGTGATTATACTTCAGACATGTTGGACGTGCGGGCTCACAATTTTGAAATCATGAAACTACGGTTTCAAAAGTTTTATCATGACAAAACCCTTTTGATGTACAAATTATTGCATACAATTTTGTATGATCTATAAAATAGCTTGCAAGTGCACAAATCAATTATAAAAAATGATAAGTTTACTTCCAATGTCAGTCTAAAGAGAAATCATATGGTTTTTCAATCATTCAACAAATTCTTAAAACCTAAATTAATAACCTAAATATCATGTCACGATTGTTTTGGATTGAGTTTCTAAACTAATGACATAAAAAATAGATTCAATAAATATTTAAGAAATTAAACATTTATCATGATATGGAGAATTTATGGGATATTTTATTTAGTTAATCATACTTGTTCAAAGTTAAGTAAGATATTAAAGATATGAATTAAGATTATTGATTCTTCTTATAGGTATGAAAATACCCTAAAGCAAGGATTTTCTTTTTGTTAATTAAACTTTAACTTTCCACCTTCGATCGGACCGATAATTTAAACCTTAATTAAATTATGCTCATTTTCTAAGAAATTACTAAAACATTTAACTTGTCACATTCGGTCAAGCCAACAATTTAAACTTCATCAATGTGTCTAACTTAGTTTTATGATATATTGCATTTACAATTGATATAGACCAAAAGATTTAAGAGCGTTACTTTAACTTAGATTCAGATAATTTAAATTCTAAATCTAACTCTCATGTTTATTATGAAAAATACTTCGATAATATATTTTGCATTTATAAACTTTGGTTTTAATCTTGATGATAAAATAAAACTTAATTAATTTTATAAAAATATTTGATCTACTTTAATATTTCACTAACGTAATAACATTACTAATATCCAATATCGTTTATAGCTAGACATGCATTAGTTAATAAATGATCAATAAATTAAACATATAACATATAAAAACAACACTTAAAAAATATTATGAAAAGAATACATTCTTAATAAACCTTAACAAAATCCTTAGAATTGTTTCTGTAAAATCTCCAAACATAATTTCAACATTATTTATTGAATTAAAACTAAAGCTAATACATTAACTAAATTTTTTCAACTCTCGAATGAAAAACAAAACTATAAACTAAGAAAAGAAATAAAAATACTAAAGAAAGCTAAGAAATCAATTGCCTAAGAGAACTATGAGATGATTATTACAAAATAAATAGGGTCCTATTTATAAGGTAAGGAAAGAAGAAAAAAATGGGTTTGTTATGATTCACGCCACAACATACATTTTATTCACGCCACGACATATACAACCTATACATGGTTTAAAGCACGATCCACTCTCTTCGCACTGCAACATACAAAGTTTTCACGTCATAGCTTGTATTGCATTTAGGATGTATTAATCCTTCCTTTGACTTTGTGCCACTGTTGTCTCTTTTGGAGAACATAAAACGTGCAAGATCATGTTATTATAGTTTGTTGAGTACTAAAATTATTTCTTTCTGATTTTATCCAAAACAATCGTTGATTAAGAAAAACGTAATAAGAAAATAAAAGAAATCTAGGATTGCAATTTTTCACCAAACTAATCCACTCAAATCATGTTATTTTCTTTTGATTTATATTTTTTAGTACATTTAATTTGTCAACCGAAAACTTCTATTTTTATTCATACATCTCTTCCGAGCTCCGTATAAACACACCTCGTTAAATTAATTCACTATATCTCTATGAGAATTAAATTTAATAAGATTCATTAAGTTCTAAGTTTTCAAATGGCCACACATACAATTAGGGTATATTCCTATCCTTCATCATACATGTCATTCTATTTACGAGCAATATACACACAAATGCCTCTTCCAAGTTTATTTATGTGCCACAAATCGTTTTGATAAGATTCGTAAATAATCAAAAAGCATTAAACACAAAATAGAACGAACAAATCGAACGTCTTATAAATCTATCAAAAATAATTAAAATCAAGCTTCATAAATTTAGATCAAATGCAACCATAGAAAAATTAAATTACTTCATAAATTAAAAATAAAAATTACAACAACTAGAGAAAAATAAGATGAAGAAGAAAGAAAATTAAAATATCTCAATACGAAAATATTTGGCATACGCAGAACACAACAAAAGCCAAAAATGGCTTCTGCGTGTTCCACAGCCAACACACAAATACTACAAAAATTACAAACTCAAAAAAACTTAACACTCTAAAAAAACTTTCGAAAACTAAAACTAAAAAAAACTTAACTCCAAAAAAAACTTTTTAACTCTATCATTTTATCTCCTATTTATAACACAAAATTTCTAAAAAAATACATTTAAAAATATATTTTTTTATACACGCGGGAGACAACTAATGATGGAGAAATTAATTTAAAATTACGAGTAGGGGACAAAAATGTATCGAAAACGCGTTCAAAATGTGAGTGGAGATGCTACGCGTTTCTGTTTTTATTTTCCTTCCACGCTGCCACGTGTCGCGTTCTGATTCGCTGAAACAAATAGTGGGACACGTGGCAGCACCTCATTTGTTGAAGGGACTGGGCGCACACAGAAAATTGTCGCACGGGATTGGGGCGCGCGAAACGTTGGGCAACGGTTAGAACGCGTGCGAGATTCTACGCTTTTGCGTTCACCGATATGTGCCACGCGTCTGCTGATGATTCGTGCAAGGGGAAATTGGGACACGTGGAAGACTTTAATAGGCTAGAGGGAACGATTGCACGTGGTTCAGCAGCACAGAACAACGCCCTTTGGCAGACGCGTAACCAACACATGGGTCCCACCCTGCACGCTGGCCTGCACGGCAGGTGGGCCCCATTGGCACGCCGAGCCGCGTAATCCGTGAAATCAGTGTTTACGCTTTTTTGTCGCGCTTGCAATCCACGCGCCTCATCGTATTCGTTGGTTGTTTGATCGAATGGTCGGTGTCGCCTGGAATTAATGTTGCGCGTGACTTCCTTTTCCTGCACAGAATATAAATTTCCTTAATTGCATTTTGACCCACAAATTTAATTCAATTTATATTTTTAAACTTTCTTTAATTACAATTAAGCCATGTTCTAATTTAAATTAAATTTTAAACTTCTAATAATTGAGATTAAGCCCGATTTTAATTTAAATTATATTTGCGACTTTTATAAATTGTAATTAAGCACTTATTTATTTGAAATTATATTTTTGGGTACAAATTTGCAATTAAGTACGTTTTCGATAGAATTTACTTAATTTTCTTAAAATATATAAAAAACAGTAAATACTAATTTATTAAACTAAAATTAACTAAAAATAGCGAAAACATAGCATTTATAATTAATAAAATAGGTGAAAATAACTATATAAAATACAGTTATCAGCCACAACTTACAATAAATTCCATAACGTGGCACACAATAAACTACATCAATGGAACCCTAAATTTGATGTTATTTCTTTTTTCAATTTTTAAAACATAAGTAATGTTTTACAAATGTTTCCTTTAATCTTCCCAGTTGTAATTAATGCTTCAACTATGATTCTTTCAAGTTGAATCTTTTAATACAAGAAATACTTTAAAAGTATCAAAATATATACATGATTCTAAGAAGATATATTTGCATAAAATGATATAAAACAAGAAATATAAATCTATATAATCACTAAACATGCATAAAATCACAATATATTAAGTGCTATTGAGCACTTATCACCTTTCTACCACTGCCTTTCCATATTTGGAAGAAAAGGCCTTCCACCATGGTATGATCACTCTTGACTAGGAGGAAAAGAGCCAAAATGGATTTGGAAGTGATGCTCTTAAGGCAACTAAGGAGGATGCTAACATAGAAGGTGATGCTTCTTAAACCATATCTAGATGTGGATATCAGTAGGCTACTTCTTTGTGTTCTTTGATTTTAGTTTCCACTAAAGTGCATGTACTTAGTGGCTTTAATTTCTAGTAGTAGACTCAATTTTTGTATATACCTTTTGGATATACATATAAATACACATATGCTTTGTTGCTTCATCATTTTTGTACTTTTGAGTTATGTACTTTATTGTTATATTTCAGTAGAGACTCCTTGGTGAGGTCCATCATTGATATCACCTATTTCGAGATGAAGGGTTCTCTTTGACCATGCCCCTTATTGGGGTCTATGATCCACTGTGTTGGTACACAATGGTGTGTGCTTGTTGAGGGTAGGTCCAGAGTGATTTAAATAGCTACAAGTCTATACACATGTGCCCTAATTGGCCATATATTATGTCTCACCACATATGCTATCTCTAGCCATTAGCATCACATTTGGTTGCCTTCCACTTATATGTCAACATGTATCATCTTCGACCATATGTGCCATGTTGAGCCACATGTGCAATGTCTGGCCATGTGTTCCATATTAGGCCACAAGTGCCGTGTCTAGCCATGTGCCATTCAGTGGGCTCATATCAGTACAGTTTGTCATATGTCCAATAGCTAGTCATGTCACTTTCAATTTTACTATGTACCTATTAGGATTGTGCCTAGACTTTGTCGCTTTTGTGTGATTTGTTTTCATTTTGTCTAAGTAAGGATGGTTTGTTTGAACTAGGGTGTTCCTAGTACACTAGTCCCCTGCTTTATATGCTTGATTTTACCAAGTCATATAAGTATTTGGCCTTGAGATTTAAAAAACTTTTGTAGTTCTTGGTGGATTATTCCATCCAAACATAAGTATCATTGCACTCTAATTCTTCCTGGTGATTTTTATTAACATCCAGGGTTGGAGACCCAAGGTCTCCAACTGAGAAAATCTATGTTTATATAGATAGGGTGCAAAAGTTATAATAATTCCTGGACTCGAGGAACTATTGTTGCCTTTTCAAAGGTTAGTCAGGGCCTATAAAGGTGGGATGCATAAGTGGTAGAAACTCTTGAACCCAGGGCATAGTTACTACCTTTTTAAAGGTCAATCAAGGCTTGTAGAGGTGAGATGTAGAAGTTGTAGCAAATTTTGAACTCAGAGAGTAGTTGCTTCCTTTTCAAAGGTTAGTCAGGGCATGTAAATTTTGGGTGCAAAAGTAATAGCAGCTTTTGAACCTAGGGTGTAGTTGCTACCTTTTCAAAGATTAGTTAGACCCGTATAGGTAGGATACAAAAATTGTAGAAACTTAGGAACCCAAGGATACTAGCGTGTGAACTTTTATAGTCCACACATGTTAGTCCCTTTATCATTTGGATTTCCCCTTTCCTTGTCAAATTCCATGAGTGTAGATAAAGAATAGTTCTTTTTAGCCATTCAATGTTGAAGTGTTCTCTTTATTTATGAATTGAAATGACAAAATGAAATAAAACCTAAGTCTACGAATTTAAAATGAAACAATAAAAATAAAGGAAAGGTAGAACAAGGCTAGATGGGTGCACTTTATTTTTGTCCCATGGTATTTTTTTCCCATTTGGACTCCCAAGGCGTAGTATTCCTTAGCCATTTTTGGTTCTCCTAACATCGTCCCCGTTCTACTTTCTGTGGGGAAATTTAGGGCAAGATGGTAAGTGGAAGCCATAGCTTGGTTTGCATGTAGGAATGGTCTTCATAAAATCCTATTGTACAATGATGGGCAGTTTACTATGAGAAAGTCCACCATGAATGTTTTCATATCAGTGCCCTACCTTATTGTGACTAGTAGAGTCACACATCATTCAGGGGTCATTGATGATCTAGAGAATCCCACTAATGGGGTGGTCACCAAGCTCAAGGGGTGAGTGAGCTTTATAACTTTCAATGCTTCAGAGAATAGGATGTTTGCTAAGCTATCAATGTCAATGAAAATTCTATACAGTTTACATTTTCTATTGGGAGGATGACTACCAATGCATTAGTATGGAGATCAAGTAGCTCGTTATTTATATGATAGTCAACTTAGGATCTTTATTTGGGCCATGCACAGAAATGATGTAGGGGCCTCTTGGTATTCCTTTTGATATGTGCCTTACGGACATTATTAGAGTCCCCACATACGGGACCACCCTTAATGAGTTAGAAGCACTTCTTAAGCGGGAACATGTTCTTGCTCCCTTGGATGAAAGGCATGCCATTGTTTTGGTCTTCCATTATGGAAAAACCTTATTAACTATGCCCTCTTGATGAGGTGTTTAATTTCATCCTTCAAATCTCGACACTCTTTAGTTGAGTACATTGAGTCCCTATAGAACCTATAGTATTGATTTTTGTTCTAGCCAACATCCTTAATTTTCATAAGCTAACATGTTATGTGTTGGCACTACGCCAAAATCGAGCATTTAAGTTGATTAATAATTGACTCAAAATTCATTTAAAGTTAGTTAGGTAAATTGACTTAGAATGGGGAGACTTAAAATTTAAAGTCGGTTTAACCCGTGAATTGACTTTAAATTCTATATTTTTTTCCCACATTTTACTCATTTTCTACTATCCTTACAACCTGTATTCGATCCCATAATAGCAAGAAAAACCAAAACCAGTTTAAAAGAGTTTTTAAATACTACAAATAATTGAAAAATTAAATAATAATTAATTACTTGATAATTAAATTTATTACAAAAAAATAATTTACGTACAATATATATATAACTTAAATTACAAATAAAATTATGTCGCCTCTTTTGTCATGGATTTTGTGATATTCTCACTTTATTTCAAAGAGAGGAAGCTTGGTTTGCTTAGAATTACTAGCAATGTCCCATTCATAGTGACCAGGGAACTAGGCAAGAGAGATAAGATGGAGTTTGGGTAGAAACACAGGTCCATATAACAATTCATTCCCCTAAATACATGAGCACATAAACATCCATCAAACAAGCTATCTAAACTTTAGAGACACAAGAATAGAGAAATTAAAGCATTATAAAAATTACCATGGTGTTTTCCTATGCTATTCAAGATCATCAGATTATTCTCCTGATTCTTCTTATGATGTTATAATTTGAACCATGTGTTATGCCCATTCTTCTCGTAAATCATCAAAAAATTACATATCATAGCCCAACTTATTCCAACCAAAGAACTACATGTATTTAAATTCAAAATAAGAATATAATATCATGAATTCACAAAAAATAACTTATATATGTTAAAAAAAGTATATTAGTAAAAGAGATTACAACATCTTTAATTGGAATGTTGATACTTGAAATGATTCGCTCATAAATTTCATGACGAAGTAACCACACACGACTCCATCATTTTGTGTTAGAACCTATAAAAAAAAGTGTACATGGTTATCATATTCGAACATCTTTATTATTTAATAGTAAAATTAATTAAAGTATTAATATTTGCTTTTTCATACCATAACTTTGTCCCATATAAGCTTATGGGATTTTTTAAGGGTAATTTCCCTACTCTTGTTTCACAGCTTTCATACCCTATAAAAGTTTAAAATAGTTAGTTTTTTATTAAATATTACAAAGAATAATAGAATAAAAATAGCTAGCTATAACTCTTACATTTCAACAAATGTTTTTGTACCTTTACTTAATTCTATGGAAGTTGAGTCACAATACCAAACATAATTTTCATATAAATGAAAGATTATCAACATCTAATAATCTTAGCCTTGTTCAAACTTTAATGGCTAAGGGATTATCAAATTCTTATTTCTATTAAGTGTTAATGGTCTATCACATAAATTTTAGCTCTAATGCTAACATCCTTCTCTTGATATTGATTGAAAAATGATGGATCATAGAACATTTCTAAATGTGACGAGTGATTAGCTTAAAGTCAATAATTACATGCCCTATATAAAATAAATATATATAAATAATTAGATAATGTAAATATAATTATATGTTCTACATAAGTGAAAGTTATTTATTGATTGAGGATTCACCTTGTCCACACTTGAATTATACTTAAATCGATCATTTGATATTCAAACAGCTGCAATATACACTAGATCTATATATATGTTCGCCAAATGTCTACACCAAAATTTTCTCTAGGAAGTGGCACAGTCCATCCATCATTTATGCTAGTCTTGCTCGCAACAATAGTTATCAAATAGCCAAGATTTATGTTGAATTTTATAACATATTCATAACTATACTTTTTCCATGGCTTCTTCTTGAATGACTTAGTACGCGATGATTGTCCACTAGACATAAATTTACAATGAGATACTTGCTTTGTAGCTCTTAAATGCGTCATACTTACTAATTCTGGTATAATAGACTAAAGAAGAGGTATTATATATGTTAGTAACAATAAAAGAATAATAATATAATAGTAGTAAAAAAATGTTATCTTAAGTAAAAAAAATAATACCATGTCAATATTTATCACAACTTGACTCAACGACAAAGCCACATATTGTCCAACCGCTTCTTGGACTATAGTAGCATTAGAAGACACAAGTAGTAGATAATCATGGAGCAATGATTGATCAATTACTAGTCGTCAATAATTTGGCAAATATTGATTATGAATCATTTGATTATTGCTCAATTGTTGTACCGTTCCAATAGCAATATAGTTCGTAGATGATGGATGTTTCAATAAACATTTTATATTCTATAAAAAAATTAAGCATTATATATAATAAATAATATATAATAAAAAATAAAAATAATCGACTATCAACATAAACTTTAAATCTTACCACAAATGATTTATCAAATGGAGGACTCTCATATGGGGTAGTTATTGGAAGGACATTCTCATCAAAACAATCATCATAATGTGATGGATGGTAATACTGCACAGATTGCATTGAAGATATTAAACCACTACCTGATGACATCTGCATTCCTGGTATAAAGGGAGGACCAATAGGATGACTATATCACATACATGATATAGGTTGGGCACCGTGAGATTTCATGGGTGGCATGCCTACTATGGATGATTGCATGCCTAGCCAATAAGGCATGCTCTAATTGTAGTATAGTGACATGTATGATATGTGTTGTGATTGATATTCCTTTAAAGTGGAAATGTCACTTAGCATTGAGGCTTTAAAGGAGCTGAATTCTTTTTCCATTTTATAGTACTTCTCCTTACTGACCATCTCAAGCTTTTGTTTTGGAATATTAAAAAATCCATATAACTATCATATTGGCTTCCTTCTCTAACATGACCAGGATGTTCGTGTCCAAATGCATGATATATAACATCTCTCCCTGGCTGTTCGATTATTTCACCCCTGGATATTTATACTTGAACAATACTTGAACAACTCTCTACAAATAATAAAGCAAAAAAACATATCATACATTATTACAACAATATGCAAAAATCATAAAGACTTTGTATCAAGTTAAATTACTAACCAATTTATTGAGTTATTCTTCTCATCGTTTAGTCATTGGTCTTAACTTCTTCATTTTATGGGTCTTTATTTCTATATACAATTCAGATCGGGTAACCAATCTACCCAATTCATCTTCCTACATAAACTAAATAAATTTATTAGCCATGACATCAACTTAAATTTGAAGAAAATAAATATAAAAATATTTATAAATTAACAACTTAATAATATCATTCTTTATCTAACTTTAGGATTTGATAACCTCCCAGTACGGTTAGGAAGAATATTCTACATTTTTATATTCTAATGTTCTTCCTTAATAATTTGAAATTCATCTGTACATCTATAATCCACGAAGTCTTTTCATACTTAGGGTTCAATCCAGGAGTGTTCTTTAGGGATTTTGTTCAGTTATTCTTCATCAAGTGGTTCCAAATATGGAAACACATAATTTCTGCCCAATTTGGAAGTTTTATATTCCTTCCATTCCTTATTTACAATCTTATAACACTTGTTCTTCCAAGTATCAAGGACTTTAAAATGATTCTATAAAAACACATATTTTACATGAGATATAATACAAAAAAGATATAATATATGTAATTAGCTATAAAACAAAAGAGACTTACATAAATGGTTTTCCATATATTGTACTTTTCAACATCATCAACATTAGTCCAATCATTTATATTGATTTTTATACTTGACTTCACAAGTCTATCGATAGAAGATTTCAATTGTTGACAATTTTCTCCTAATGGATTACCAATAGCATCAAATTGAACGGGTACTCTATCATCTGGGTTAAGTGGAGCATCAAATATATTAGCCCAAACCCTTCATTTTAAATGCCATAAAATATCTATAAACAATGATAAAATAGAAATTAATTGACAATTTTAAGTCCAAACATATAAACAAGAGTTATTAGAATAATATAAAATATATATCCTTCATAATCACTTCGAGTCTATAATGAAGAATCATCGTCATCAACTAGATCATCACATAAATTAGGCAATTTGGTTGAGAAATGACTAATATTAGATAATGTGTCAAGAATTTAATCATCTTCTAAAGCATCACAATGGTAGAACTCTTTTTGTGGAGGCATTAATACAACATAATATCTTGTGTCAATTTGATCGCTCAAGTAAAATATTTGTTTTACAAGAAGTGCTAACATGAAAGGATCATTAGTGTGACTTATTTTGGATAAATTTAGGGTAAATCCAAAATCATCTATTGTATATCCAACATTGATAACATCTTCGACCCAATAACACAAGAATATTGTTTCATGAAAGACCTTAAAATTAAGTTCCCAAATTTCTTGAAATTTTACCATAATATGTTCTATCATAAAGTACAGGATTACCATATTTTGAATTGACAAATTGCCTAGTTTATGCAACCATCTTCACACCATTATTCTGATTTACTCAGACTTTGTCCCTTACTTGAGTCGTAAACCTCAATCCATTAATTGTAAAACTAGAATATGATTTGACATCGAATTTAGGACCATGTGTAAGCCATTCTAAAATTTCTATTATTTTATGATTGGGTTTGTTGAGATCAAATAGAATCTATGTATATAAAAACATGAAATGTGTTTAAAACAAAGTTTTAAAACATTATATAGAAGTACTAATGAATTCTTGTATGTGATACTTACATGGTTACGAAACCAATTAATAAGCTCTTATTTATGTTCATCATACAACCATTTTTCTCCTCTCTCTTTTATAATGAGGATCAATCTTCAGTAAGTTTAAATACATTCTATAATATTGTTCAAGATATATCAATTAGGTATCATTAATAGTTAAATAAAAAAT
Organism: Hippophae gyantsensis; assembly: GCA_030763125.1. Taxonomy (NCBI): domain Eukaryota; kingdom Viridiplantae; phylum Streptophyta; class Magnoliopsida; order Rosales; family Elaeagnaceae; genus Hippophae; species Hippophae gyantsensis. Next base: position 51,159,464 of record CM061034.1, on the reverse strand, counting down.
AATTTTATTTTAAACGAAAAGGTTGAACTTGTCATCACTTACTTTATGTATAGTTGTACCTCATTATTATTTACCAAAATGATTCGGTGTGCTTTTTCCCATGTAGTGCGATCAGTAAACAATTGTTTACTTCCACCAAGCATAGGGTTACCTACTTGGATCATGTGACGTTCTAAGAACAACTTGTGTGTTTTAGTGCAACCATTAAAGTATTTAGAACAAAACTCAATGGCCTTTTTAGTAATGTAACGTTCCATTATGCATCCTTCATGATGATTTCTATTATTTACATATCCTTTAAGGACTTGCATGTATCTCTCAAAAGAATATATCCACCTTAAGTAAGTAAGATCACACAATTGAATCACTCGAACTAAATGAACACATAAGTGAATCATTATATCAAAAAAGAAGGAAAATATCTCTCAAGTAGACACAAATTCTAAACAACATCTTTCTGTAAAGAGTTTAACTCATCAATTGATATAGATTTCTTACATATTGTATTGAAGAATGAACAAGGATGAATTATTGATAATCGAACATGTTTTGGAAGAATTGACCTAAGAGCAATTGGTAATAACTGTTGCATTAAGATATGATAGTCATGTGATTTCAATCCATAAAGTTTCCTATCAGTAATAGACACAAAATTTCTTAAGTTAGATGAGTAACCATCAGGATCTTTCACACTTGCCAAACATTTACAAAACACATCCTTCACTTTTGTTGATATTGTATATGATGCTGGTGGCAAGTATGTTCGATTCTTATCATTTTCCACCCTTGGTGCCAATTCAGATCGTATGCCTAGTTTCTTTAAATCCAGTCTTGCTTTAATTCTATCCTTCGTTTTTCTAGGTATATTAAGTCATGTACCAATCAAGCTCTCACATACATTTTTCTCAATGTGCATGACATCTAAGATGTGACAAATGTGTAGGTATTTCCAATAAGGTAATTTCCAAAATATTGATTTTTTATTCCAATAACCATGATCTACTCATTCAATAACATTTTCCTTTTCACCCATTTTATTAGTTGATCTCTTTTGTTTCCTTCCATTAGTAAGTATTCTTTTTTTCATCTTTCTATATCGTTTGAATGTTATACCATTCAGTTGCCTTAATATCTCAATACCTTGCAAAGGTCTTGGTGTAGGATCATGATCTTCTTTACCATCGAACATTTTTTTTGTATCTAAACTTGTGTCCAAATGGAAAAAATCTTCTGTATCGTCTATTAGACATCTTTCATTCGTGAACAAGATAAGTTGTAGAAGTGCCATCACTACAAATAGGGCATCCCATATAACCTTTTATTGCATGTCCTTATAAGTTCTCATAGGTAGGAAAATCATTAATTGTCCATAAAAAGACCCCCCTCAAGTTAAAGTATTATTCTTTATGTGCATCGTAAAAATTTGCACCATCATTCCATAACATATTTAAATAATCTATCAGAGGCTGCAAATATACATCAATATCAACTCCGGGTTGTTTTGGTCCTGAGATCAATAATGTTAACATCATGAATTTTATTTTCATATACAACCAGGGAGAAAGGTTGTATGTCACCATAATTACTAGCCAATAACTATATCTACTACTAAGGGAATTGTGTGGATTAACTCCATCAGCAGCAATGGCAAGACAAAGATTGCACGGATCAAATGCAAATTGAGGGGATAAATTATCTACTACTTCCCAATTTGGAGAATCGCAAGGATGACGTAATATCCTATCAACTGATCGATTATTTGAATGCCAAGTCAACATCTTTGATGTCTCTTTACTTTTAAAAAACCTTTGAAATCAAGGAATCGGAGGAAAATACCAAAGAACCTTTGCAGGCACGCCTTTCTTAGGTGTTGTCTCATTTGTAGTATGCTTCAATCTCAATTATTTACACATCGAACAATCATCTAATGTCTTATATTCTTTTCTATAAATAATGCAATCATTTGGACAAGCATAAATCGTATGATATTCCATGCCAAATCGACTAACAGATTTCCTCACTTCATACATTGAAGATGGCAATTCAATACCTCAGAAAACATATTTATTAGTACATATAGTAATTCTGTGAATTTCTTGTCAGAAAAACCATTTTTTGTCTTCACATTATACAAATGAACCAATCTTGACATTTTACTGTATTTCTTACACTCTGGATACAACGATTTTTCGGCATCTTTTAGAAGTTTTTTAAAGGTTTTGGGATCATCCTCATATAGTTCATCTAACACCATGAAACATATTTTTTATTTATACATTATGATAAGATGTATATAATTCACTCACATTCTTATTTATCTCCTCCCCATGAGTATTATCAATATTTTCTCTATGATAATACCAACACTTATAACTCAAAAGAATACCACTATGGATAAAGTGATACTTAACCTCGTCAACATCATGAAATTTATCATTTTTACATTAACACGTGGGCATCGAATCACACTAATTTCATTATTACTATTTCTATGAGAAAATTCCAAGAAACTTGAACTCCATAAATGTAGTCCTACTTAATTCTACATTTTGACATCTAAGATTTTTCCATTTTCTATTAATGATATTAAGTATATTAAATATGTATCTAACCAATATATTTCAGATATTATTATATATGAATTCCCTAATTATTAGAATATCTATCAAAACATCATATAAAAATAAATACATAAAAACCAAACAATTAATAATAAACTCATAATAATATTAACAAATATATAATATATAATAATTTCTATATATATATATAAATGCATGTAATTAATAATAATACATATTTTATACATATATAAAAATAATAAATATTAATAAACCTATTATATACTATATACATATAAAAATATATTTTATATTATATATATATATATATATATTTTTCATTTACATGTAAATTTTCAAAAAATTTAAGTTTAAAATATACTAATATATATCAAACATCTAAATATATAAAAGTATTAAAATAAATAAATAAATAAAAATACCTTCTTTTCTTCTAAGCTTGAATAAAAATATACAACCTACATAAAACAAAATTTTATATACATAAATAATAACAGTAATATACAATAAATAAATAAATATGAATAATAATTGTAAAATAATTCATAGAAATACTTAAAAGAGTAAATGAATTAACAAAATGAAGAAAAATGGTATTTTGTAAGTAAAAAGTGACTGAGAATGGGTATAATTTTTTTGAGTATTATGCTTTAAAAATTGAGGATTTATAAGAGAAATTGGAGAGGAAGAAAACCTATTAAATGATGCCAAAATTGGTGGTCAAAGATGACCAAAAATTGAGAAAGAGTAGGAAAAGGTCAATTTTTTGGGTAGCAATTGGGACATAATATCACGTTTTGTTTGAAAATGGGAGAGAAAAGAGAGTAAAGGAAAAAAAACGTGGATAGTATCGATTGACATATAGGACCGATGCTACGTCCTATGTGTCAATTCCACGTGTCAACTAACGCTACATGTAGGACGTAGCGTCGGTCTTATGTTTTTAACCGATGCTACACACGTGTAGCGTCAGTTCTACATGTCAATCGACGCTATGTCCTATGTGTAGCATCAATTGAAACGTGGAACCAACACTATTTTTTAATTTTTAGTTGGTTTTTCAGTGTACCGACTTAAAATTCATTATAAGTCAGTTTTTCCCAAAAATCGACTTTAAATCTCGATTTAAATACCCCTTTGTAGTAGTGTGGTTTTCAACTTGCATAAGAAATGTTTCCCTAGGAATTATCAAGAGTGTATAGGTATGAATATTTGGGTAGTGTAGCCTAACCTTGTCCCCTATCCTTCTCATCTCTACAGTCCCCACAAGGCCTTTTATTCGGTAAGGGTTTAGGTTCATCCCCTTCCTTGGGTGGTGGTTTTATGCTTTCATTAGTGGAGAGGTCATTGACTCTCTAACTATTGGTCATTTCATCGATATTAAGATATGTATTCAATTGTTGAGTGGCCTTCGTACATGTGGTTAGAAAATCTTTCACCAAATGCCTGTAGAGAGGTCCTTTACGAAGAGCTTGGTGTAATGCACTTACATCCACTGAATCATAATAGTTTGTCACTTGGTATTTTTTTACTATTGAACTTGTCAAAGAAATCCTTCAGAGCCTCATCTTTCCCTTGAGGTAGAGTCATCAAGTGTGCTATTATTTTTGGTCTTTTTCTTTTTACAGAAAAATGGTAAAGGAATTTCTTTCCAAACTTAATGAATGTTCCAATTATGTTGGGCTTGAGGCTATGATATCAAGCCTGGGCTTTATTGGTCAGGATGAGTTAGAAACCTTGACACTTGACTACGACACTATAAGCATAACGGTCCATCCAACCTTTAAATTCTCAAGATGCTCAAGTGGATCCTTATTACCATCATAGGAACTCACACTAGGCATCTTAAATTAATCTGAAAGTGGGATGACCATGATATTTGGTGTGAATAGGGACTCATTAGAAACAACCAGGTTTGGAAGTCTTCCCCAGTTTAGTCTTTGTTGTACCTTTTATAATTGGATAGCTAACCGATCGATAGTGTGATAGAAGATTGTAGGTACATCCTCTAGTTACTTGTCTTTATGGTGGCCATTGACCACTAAAGTTGCATTATTTCCATGACTTTCCTAGATAGAGTGGTCCCGCTTCAAGACTTTAAGGCCCCCACACAGGTCGAGTCAAGTGGGTTATAAGAGGCCCAAGCTTGATGAATAGAGGGATAAGATTCGAGCCTCTATGAAGGGGTAGCTCTGAAGAGTCATTAAGGTAGGTCACTTCTCTAATCTAAGCCCATGTGGCTATGGGATGGATATGATGCATTATGAGAATTCGAAGATGTTGTAAGGACATCTTTTGATTTAAGGGCTTATTACCCTAGTAGATGTTTGAAGATAGTTTGGAGCACATTCTTTATTGTGTTTAGGCATACTTCCATTTATACCCTTTTTTGATGCTTTGCTCGAGCCCATTGTGCTATGGATATGCAGGGTTGGCAACCTATACAAGTGGTTACACAACTTGTTGGACATGAGATGGGACCTCATTTCTCCTTGTAGAATCTTGGCTATTTGAGTCAAGAGGTTGATTCATCTTAAAAGGGTAGAAAAGTATGGCCAGTAGAAACCGTGCATAGTGAACTTCTTCTGCAGTAGTTTTCTTCCGAAAGATCTTTTAGTTTAGAACACTAGAGAACATTGTAAATATTTTTCTCTCCAGTTGTGATTCAACTAGTAGAGCATAATCTTTCCCATAGACAGTGGAAGATGTTGATACTAATTTTTGTCAACACCAATGATTGGATGCATCATTACTTTTTGTGTACCTGAGAATAGAGAACACACCACTAAGACCTTGGGACACCACTAAGACCTTGGGTCACCACGAGATATGGTAGTTTTTAGCCCTTCGATGCTTAAGTAACTTCAGAAAGTGAAAAAAAGAAGAGTTTGTGTCTCTCCTTGTGATGTGGAGTGATGCAGAGAGATATTTAAGGAGAGATTATATATCTCAATGTCTATAGTTATTTTCAATTATTTGAAGTTCTGAGAAGAAGTTCTATTTGATGGTGAGAAGTGGTGAATATTTATAATTGAAAATGTACATGTTGATAACCCTTATCTATAATGATACTTATCTTTAATGTCAGAAATTTATCTGCTTAATTATCCCATTGTTAGATAATTAAGAGATTGAATGTCCATCTTTTATCCTATTATATATTTATCCGATATTGATGTTTATCTGCTGATTCAGTGATGGCTAGGTTGCGAGTTACTTGTTCACTAGATCTTCTCATATCGCGCCACATGGTATGAACTATTTTACACCCAACGCAATTTTTACAAAAGTTTATGAGTTAAAGTGTATATTTTAAAAAAAATTGGAGTGAAGTGATTATTATTGAAAACTAACTTATTCTAACCCTACGAGTAAATTACTTTCGATTCATTTGTTTCTTACTTTAAAATTTCAATCATATCCCTTACTTATTTAACATGTAACATATACCATTTTTTTAATACAAAGCCAAGCCTAGATTAATTTGGTTCAAATTAAATGTTCAGCTTGTGTCGAGACCTAAATCTACCCCAGCATAAATTGTAATTACACTACGCTACTAGTTTATTCATGTCTTACTAATTTTGCCAACATCAATAGAATCACTTTTTTCTTCAACATCTATTCAATCAAAGGTTAAAAGTAACAGACTTAGGAAATTCTATTAAATGGGAATCAAAAACAAAATCAGCAGCTAATATCCCTACAAAAATATAAACTTAAACTTATGAACTTCGCTAACATAAAACATGAGAATTAAGTACAGACGAGTAGGAAACCTGAGAAATAAGTCTAATGAACCCCAATAAAAGTGAAGTAGGTTGTGTACTCTAAATTAGATTGTTTGAAATGATTATTTCAATTTAATGTTCCCTCATTGCATTACCTTCACAATATAACATGCAAGACTATTTTCTTTTAGAGCTTGGCTGTATTTACAAATTTGAATAAATTTAAAAGCTCAATAAGTATGCATAATAACACAAACTAAACATCATACCTAAATGTATTCACAATCGCTTCAATTTTTTGAGTTCTCTTTCTCTAACCTTAATAACATCATTTTGGAACCAACATTTTCAGATTTCAAAATGCAAACAAGAACATTATAAAAAGGAAACTGAATAATAAAAAATTATCATCAAAAGTCCTAAGAATACACAGCACAATAAATTGGATTTTTTTCTTACCATTCAAACTTACGCATAGGTAAACAATAGGAATGATTTCTCTAAATAGTATAACAACAAGTACATTAGGGTTCAAAATGACAAGAAAATGAATAAAAAGGAAGGCTTTAAAAGCAAAGTAGAGAAAAACTTACAAATTATCAGTGTTTGATTTTTTAGTTCCTAAAATTGTTCAACTTCTTTTTGTTATAAAACTCTCAAATCACATATAGGTAGGGATAAATAGCAGATTGAAATTGTTTGTTTTTAGTCGATCTAATTTGAACAGATTTGAAGATTTTTAAATCGAATATGATTTGATGATATAATCAATCCGAATATATCATATTTTTTTCGGATTAGATAAAGTTAAATTAATATTAAAATTTATTTATAAATTATATCATATATAAAACATAACATAACAAATTTAAATTTTAAATTGTGATATTTTTGTAACAAATATTATTATTTATAATTACAATTAAAATAATTAAAAAAATAAAAAGTATATCTATATAATTATTAAATTATTATAAATATTTATATTTATTTTTTAAATTAAAATAATAATATAATATAATTATAATATGCTTAATATTTATATATAACATAATATAAAATAAAATATTTATTTTTTTATAATTTAATATTTATTTAGTCTGAATCGAATAAAACGCATTATAAAATTTATCAATCCGAATCCAAATAAATTGTATAATTTTCGATCTGAATTTAATTCAATTATAAAATTTATCAATAAAATCCAATTCAAATCCAATAAATCAAATTAATTTTTTTAATTTAAATAAATTAATCAGATTATTTACTTAGCCGAAGGGACTTCTAGATGTTTAAATTTCTCCTAGAAACTCTAATGGCAATAGAGTTTCGCGCTTAAGCTTCACAGAAATAAGAGGATAAACGACAAAAGATTAAATGGGTTTTCGTTGGAGAGGAAGTATATGCGAGAAAGTAGAGAAGAATAAGGCTCTCGCGGGAAGAAAATCTAAGAAAAAGGGAGACATAGCCACGCGAGCGTACAATATGGTTCAAATAAACCAATTTTGTTATTTCTCAAATGCTCACCTTAACTTGACGAAAATGCTCATTTTAAACATGTAAGGTTAATTGTGTTTTATATTCATAATATATAATATATAAGATAATTTATAAAATATTTTTTTTATAAATCTATTCACAACTATAAATAATTATAAAAAGTATCTAAAAACTTATATTTTTTAAGTTATAATTATACACATAATATATAAATAATAATATAATTATATTTAAATTTAAATATTTTTATTATTATTTATACGTTATAGATATAATTATAATAAATTAAATATTTTAAATATTTTTATTTCATATAATAAAAATATAAGACATAATTAATACGTAGTATATCAACTTTGGGCTATTTAGTCATAAAAGGCGATCCTTTTTATTAGGAATATTATCGAAAATATTCTTGAGGTTTTACTTTTCTTCAAAACTATCTTTGAGTTTTAATATCAAAATTTTCCTCTAACATTATCAATGTTATATCTCTGTTTAACATTAGGGGCAAAATGGTAATCTCTTCTATACATATATTACTCCCGTGTCTCTCTCTTCCTCGCCATACATGCAACCTTACCTTACTCTTCTTCTTCATGCAACCTCGCTTCCTCATCTCCCAACCTCACTACCACCCTTCTAGCCTCCTCAATCGCCTTGTTCCAATCACTTACTCCCTCATCGGATGACTCTTTCCAATCACCCATTCCCTGGACCTCACGGATATCCTTCCAATCACTAACTGCCTCACCGTTATCGCAAATACCCATATAAACCATCTTCATGGCTTTCCTACGAACCACCTTCACCCTTACCCTTACCGGACACGAATCTATCATTTCACCACATCCATACGCGACCCATTCTCACGCAAAAATACATCGTGTCACCTGCTGCCCTAACACGACCTATCGTTCCTGAATAACAGGTATAAGTCGATTGATTTCTTACTATTTCATATATATTATGTATTTGGTTTGTTTGGATAAAAATATGGTTTTTAAGCACACTTGCATGTATTGGAGTAGAATATCGTTTCACTATATCTGGTTTTATATTTCATCTTCTTTTAATTTGTATTTTAGAACCATTGTTTGACAATATTCTGCTTGTATTGATGAAATATAATCTAGTTTTTAATCTGTATTTTAGAACCCATTATGTGATAGTTTTCTCTGATACTTTAGTTGTATAGTTATTTTGTGAACTAGTTGATTGTTTTTTAGATTTACCTTGGTTTGGCAGTTTTCATATTAATTAAAATTTAGGGGTAATTTTGAAGAAAAGCAATACCTCAAGGGTATTTGTGATAATATTCCATATTTATGACCATAATATTGTTTAAGGTTTATCTTTTGTGTGCTTTATTTTGAGACAATATATAAAAAAAATCAAATTTTGATGATGATGTTTTCAATAATTATGATTTAACATAATAGTGCTTATAAACAAAACTATGATAGTAGGGAAATAACCAAAATGAGGAAAATGGGCCCATTGTGGACATAATATTGTGTGCTTTGTTTTGTTTCAAGTTCATGATCATATGTTTAATATTGTGTGTTAATGTTCATGAGTAACGCATTTTTTGAAAATACTTTTGATTGTTATATAGGGCGATAAAAATGAGTGAATGAGCTAGTGTGTATGTCCATCTATTTGGTGAAGTTAGACGGGCTGGTCATATACCTATTGATGAATATAGTCTCATTTGTTGCTTCCATGATGCTAAAAGGGCTATTATGAATGAGATATTGAGGCTTAAAAAAGAAGACTTTAGGATTGAAGCAAAGAAAGTTGATAGTGATGAACGAAGTGTATTAAAAATCAATAATGAATACAAGAATTAATGAAGGATTATAGGGATAATAAAAAGTAAAGGCTAGACTTGTTTGTAGAATTCAATTCTTTGGAAGTGGTTTTCTCACCCTCCATGTTAGAATATCAGAGTTTCAAGGGAACCAACTATATTACCAAACCAATCACAAAATGAATCACCTTTTGAACCAACAAATGAACTACCTCACTTTGACATTGATGAACTTAACCTTAATTCATTTAAGCCATTCCTAACTAGTAATAAACAATCCTATGATGATGAAATATACATAAACCCAATTCATAGCCAAAACAAGGGTGAACCTTCAAGGAATTATGAAAGGTTGAAAAAATATAAAGCAAGAACAATTGTTGAAGTTGAAGATAAACATTATGATGGAGATGAGAAATATTTTTTGTAGTAGTGATGAGGAGGATCTTGATTGGCATGATGATATTAGAAATGATGAATATGATGATGAAATTTATGATACTGATAATAGTCTTTAGGACTTAGGGGATGAAAATGCCCATTATATCAATGATACTGACTTAGAAGATTGTCAAGGAAAAAGTACTAAAAAAGTCAACAACCAGTATAAAGGTAGGAAATTTAAGAGAAGAAGTGACAATAGCATTGACTTCAAAGTCAAAGATACATTTTTAAGGATGCTAAAGAATTTAAAGCTATCTTACAAGAGTACATTGTTCAAGTTAGGTTTTAGTGTGAGATTAAAGTTGACAAAACCCGAGTAATTACAAGGTGTAAAGTACCTGATTGTGGTTGGAGGATACACGCTTCTGTTAGAACTAATAAGCAAACCTTTATGGTTAAGACACTTGAGCTAGCAGACAATAAATAGAGACATTGTTATCAAAAAGTTGAAAAACAAAGATCTGTAACATCCTCTTGGTTAGCTTCTCAATTAAAGGACTTAGTCATGGGAAATCCTAATGTAATTAAGTATTCTTATATTGGTTGCTAATTGTAAAAGAAGATGGGGTATATATGTACCTGACTTGAATTGTATAGGACAAGAAAAATTGTTGGTGATGGAAAATTGGGTGACTATATTGGTAGTTTTGCAAAAATAAGGCAATATTGTCATACAATTTTAAGAACCAACCCAAGATCAATGACAATTGTCGATACTCATATTCCAATACCAAATGTCAGCCCTTGTTTTAGGAGATGTTTCATTAGCTTATCCACTTCAAAATAAGGGTATTTAAGTGGATGTAAGCCTTTCCTTGGTGTTTATGGATGTTTTTTAAAAGGGTCCATATAAAGGTGTCTTGATGGTTGTTGTTGGATTGGATGCTAATGGAGGTTTATTTCCAATTGCCCTTACTTGGGTTGAATTCAAAAATAGTGAAACTTGGATGTGGTTCATGGCTTTATTGGACCAACATATTGGGGAGTTTGAAAATAGAAGGATATGCTTCATATTTGATAGACAAAAAGTCTCGTTGTAATAATCAATAAGTTTTTCCCAACTTCACATGTCAAATTTTGTGCTAGGCATATTTATGCCAAATTGAAATGTAAGCATCCAAGCATGAAAATGAGATCATTGTTTTGGGCAGCATCTAAAGCAATTAGAACAACTGAATTTAATGATTTGATGAATGAAATTAAGAAAGAAAGAGCCTAAAGCATGTGAATATTTAAGTAAGATTCAAACTTTACATTGGAATAGACATGCTTTTGATGATGATGTAAAGGTTGAGCATGCGACCAATAACATGATAGAAAGTTTTAACAATTGGTTGAAAAGAGTGAGGTCTAGACTTATTGTGGATTTATTTGAAGAGATCAGAAGAAAATTGATGTGACTAATAGTGAAGAGGAATGAAGAGGCTTTGAGGTGGACTACTCGTTTTCCACCAAATGTAATGAAATACGTTCTTTAAAGACAAGAGAAAGGAAGAGTTTTAAAGGTCTTGTATGCTGGAGATGGAATATTTGAAATATTGGATGGTTGCAACATGTTGGTTCATTTAAATAAGTGGGCATGTAGTTGTTATGGGTGGTAATTGAGTGGTTTACCCTGTAAGCATGGTGTTTCTTGTATTATGGATAGAAGATATAAGATTGCGAACTATGTGCATCTATATTTTACAAAAGCTTCATATTTGAAGACATATTTCTCTTTGATTCACCCCATTCCATATGAAAAAGAGTGAGTTATGATGCATGGTAAGCAATAAATACTTCCACCAATTTATAAACCAAAGAAAGGAATACCATAAACTGAGAGACATACGAAAGCTACTGAACCAGAGAAACATAAGAGGTAGTAAGGATTGAAATATGGGTATTGCAATCAATTTGATCGTAATCAGAGGACATGTAAGGGGAAGTTAAAGCATTCAACTAATGAAACTTAGGTTAAATTGTAACTATTCATTTATTAAATATATTTGGTTGATTATATTTAACTTTAAATTGTATATAGGAAACAACTTCAAAGAAGGTGGTCAAGAAAAAAAAACAAAAGAACTAATCAAACTCAGATAATGTATTATATAACATATTCATTATGCATTACTTCTTATATTATAAATTAATTTACTATTCATAATTTAGGTGATAGATAATGGTGATGCAATGAACAAGAAGCAGAAGATGGGAGAATCAACAAGTCAAAATGAGCCTTCTGAAATGATTTGTTCTATAATTTTTAGTTTAAAATATGTAAATAAATTGGAAAATGAATATGATTTTGAAAACTCAAAGTTCATATAGACACCAAGTTTTGGGGGACATGACATGAACTTTGTAGCTTTTGTGTATTTAAACTTATATATGGTGTTCCCTCCCCTTAGATATTGTAAAAATTTAGATTGTAATATAGACTATAAATGTGGATGTGAATTGTTATTGAGCATGTTAGTATGGAATGTGAATGTGGATGTTTAATATGTGGATGTGAACGTGAAATATGAATATCAACTGTTATTGAGTAGGTTAATATAGTATGAGAATGTTGATGTGGATGTATGATATGTATTGAATAATGTACTTTGGATTTAAATTTAGGGATATTTTTGATGAATATTTATAGCTTATTATTGATCATGAGTATTTTTGATGATTATTTATAGCAGGTTATTGAGTAGGGGTATTTTTGATGAAGAAAAATTAAATATTATAACAGAGATATTTTTGATGAAGTTAAATTAATTATTGTAGCAGGTTATCAAGTAGGAGTATTTTTAAAAAATATTTATATCATGTTATTGAAAAGTATGAGTATTTTTGATAAAGTTAAATTAATTGTTATAGTATAAACATTTTTGATGAAGGTAAATTAATTATTATAGTAGATTTGTTTTTGATGAAAATAAATAATCACTGTAGTATGAGTATTTTTGATAAATGTTTGCAACGGTAACATTTAAAAAGCTATATAGATAGAGGTAGAAATTTTTTTTCCAATATTGTTGTTGATTTTTCACAATTTATATAACTTCTGTTAAATAATAAGAGTATTTTTAAAAATATTATAAATTTTAAAGATGTTGTAACTTTTTTTTAAACATTAAAAATATTTTTAAAGATATTAAAAACTACCATATATTTGTGATTTTTTTACTTCATCGTTGCTTAAAATTAATTGCCTTGCTTTTTTTTTTTTTAAGAAAAATAACAAAAGGCCGAGACGAGAAAAAAAGAAAAATGAGAAAAAACTGACAGACACAGAAAATGTCTTCTGATAGAAGGAGCTGGTCCAATACAACGCCACTGCTTGGAGAACAATCACAACACAATCAATATTTTCAAAATCATTCCCATTCCACGAGTCCTGACTCTTTTTCTCCTTTATCTTTTCTGGAAATGACCTCCTATTCCTTCAACACCACTCCTCAGGCGCCTCCCCGGTCTGCTTTTCTCGGCATCGACGTCGGCACCGGAAGTGCTCGCGCTGGTCACCTCTCTCTATACATACCCTTATTGAAGTTTTTGTGCTATATGATACATTCATTGATTTTGAATTTGACATTTTCATTTCTGGAATTTGATTCTTGTTTGATTGTCTTTGATGGTTTTAGTATGTATATATTGGTTCTTGGATTTGTTTATTATTTAATTGGTGATATGATAGCGACATGAATGCCCTATATTTTGAATCGAAGAATCGGCTATGAACTTTTTCAGGTTCTAATTAATTTCTTTTATCATACTGTTGCACTCTTCGTTGAACTCGAGGGGCTGTGGTGTGTTCTTTTAGTGTTGTTATCGGGGGAACAATTAGTAAGGCTCGACTCCTATACGTTACTAACTTGTTTGGCTAGTTTGATGCTTTTTACTGGTGTTAAGAAGACTAAGATAGGATTACATTGTTCTATATTCTAAATTGAACAATCTGTCTGTTACGATATCAATTTATTATTTTATCTTTGAGTTTCAAGCTCTGATTTAGGTGAGAAATATCTCATAATTATAACTATGATCTTTTGTATAATTTGATTTAATTTTAAATGATTATTTAATATCATAGGAGATATTTTAGGAACAAATATCTCATTAGTTAAGTTTTTAGTATTTAAACCATGTTGATTATAAAAGTAATGAGAATGAAATATATTTTTGGAACATTAATTAAGAAGCTTTAATCCCTCGAAGACTAGAAACTGTGAAATCTGTAATTAAGTTTTATTGAAATGATTGAGAAACTAAATCAGCTTTTAAAGAGCTACATGAATGAAGAAAAACACTTACGCACGTCTTCCACTCCTATCATCGTGGTAGAGAGCAAATTGAAAACAGAAAAACGAAATCCCTAAACACTCGGAATTTATTCAGAGCTATCCTAAGACCAAATCAACTTAATCGAAAACCTAATTTTAACATCCTCCCTTAAACTATATTGCAAAGCAATTAGTTTATACATGAAATTGAAAAAACCCCCATTAACTCACGCATCTTTGAAAAAGTGTCTAGCTTGAGTGGTTTGGTCATGATATCTGCAACTTGCTCTTGACTGAGACAATAGATCAGTTCCACTACTTCTTGCTTTGTGAGTTCACGCAAAAAGTGGAATCGCACATCAATGTGTTTGCTGCGTCCGTGTATTACAAGGTTCTTAGAGAGCTTAATTGTTGAGCTATTGTCACAGTTCACTCTTATAGGACCTAGTTGTGCATGTAAAAGTACTTATAATATCCTTCTTATCCATATAGCTTGACAGGCGCAGGAGGCTCCTGTAATGAATTCTGTCTCAGTAGTGGATAGAGTGACCACTGGTTGCTTCTTAAAAGACCATGATACAACACCTGAACTTAACATGAATAGATAACCAGATGTGCTTTTCCTATCATCAGGATCTCCAGCATAGTCATTATCTGTGTAAGCAATGAGTTCCTTGTTTCCTCCCTTCCTATAGAATATCCCAAAATCTAAAGTTCTTTTCAAATATCTTAACACCCTTTTTGCAGTTGCCAAATGAATTTATGTATGTGACTCCATGTACCTGCTAATGAGATTCACTACAAACATAATATCAGGTCGAGTAGAAGTCAAATACATAAGACTCCCTATAATTTGTTTGTACAATGTGTTATCCACTTTCATTCCTTGCTCATCCTTCATAAGTTTGAAGCCAGGGACAATTGGATTGTGAATCGGATTGCATTCTCCCATTTTAAATCTTTCTAGTACTTCCTAAGCATATTTTCTTTGTCCAATAAAAATTCCTTTTGGTCCTTGTACTACCTCAATACCTAAAAAGTATCTTATTTTGCCAAGATCTGTCATCTCAAATTCATCCATCATAGATTTTTTAAATCTAACAAACATTAACTCATCATTTCCAGTAAACACCAAATCATCCACATAAAGATAGATTATAAGGATTTTACCTTCTTCTGATACCTTGGTAAACAGAGTATGTTCATAAGGACACTTATGGAAACCTTCACTTATAAAGTAGCTTTCTATGCGACTGTACCATGCTCGAGGTGCTTGTTTAAGTCCATAAAGGACCTTTTTTAGTTTACCTTGTGTTCTTTTCCTTTAGTGATATAGCCTAGAGGTTGCTCTACAAACACATCCTCACTTAGCTCACCATGTAGGAAGGCTGATTTCACATTCAGTTGGTAGAGTGACCATTCCTTCTGGGTTGCAAGAGAGATTACCATCCGAACAGTGTCTAACCGAGCTACAGGTGCAAAAACCTCAGCATAGTCTACACCATGTTGTTGACTGTACCCCTTTGCAACTAACCTGGCCTTATACTTATCAACCTCTCCATTCTCATTTAACTTTGTTTTGTAGACCCATTTCACCCCAATCCTTTTCCCTCCTTTCGGTAGATCTATTAATTCCCAAGTATCATTTCTTTCAATAGCTTTGATTTCTGAGTCCATAGCTTTTCTTCATCTAGCACTTTTGATTGCGTCAGTATATAGTAGTGGATCACTATCCACGAACATAACTAAATGTGCTACATCTTCCTCCGAAGAAAGACCTTCTCCACTGACATAATTCCTCATCCATATTGGAGGCTTTCTAGTTCTCTTTTCATTTGAATCATATGGGTTTTCTTCTGAGTTAGAAACTAAAACATTATGTTCTACTCCTTCTGTTGATGTTTCACTAAGAACATCAGTGCCTTTTGAGTTGTTTCTATCTAGTTCAGTTTCTGTAGCAGTTGATTCGTTTTCTCCCCATTCCAGATTAGTTAAAATCTCCTCTTTATGTTTCTCATCCCAGTTCTAGCTCTTATCCTCCTCAAATACCACGTCCCTGCTTATCAGAATCCTTCTTGAGATTGGATCATACAGTCTATATGCTTTAGATTCCTCACTGACTCCTAGTAAAATACAGCGTAAACTCTTGTCTTCTAACTTGGTTCTCTTCTTGTCTGGGATATGGACATAGGAAACACACCCAAATACCCTAAAGTGATTCACAGAAGGTTTTGATCCGCTCCATGCCTCTTCAGGAGTCATATTTTTCACTGAAATTGTTGGACTTCTATTTAGAACATGAATAGTCCAATTTATTGCTTCAGGCCAAAAAGTTTAAGGAATTCCCTTTTCTGATAACATACTTCTAACTAGGTTCATGATCATTCTGTTTTTCCTTTCTGCTACATCGTTTTGCTGTGGTGTGTATGCTGCTGTCAACTGTCTACGAATTCCATTTTCATTGCAAAATTTCTCAAAATCTAGTGAGGTGAATTCTCCACCCCTATCTGTACGAAGACACTTCATGTATACTCCTGTTTCCTTTTCAACTATACTTTTGTAAATTTTAAAAAACTGTAGAGCTTCTGTTTTTTCAGTTAGGAAGAATACCCAAGTTTTTCGACTGAAATCATCAATAAAATTGATCAGATACCTTTTTTTGCGGTTTGAAATAGGAGTGATTGGTCCACAAATATCAGCATGTATCAACTGAAGATTTTGAGAAGCCCTCCATGCAACCCCTTTTGGAAACTGATCTCTATGATGTTTGCCCACCACACAATGCTCACACAGCTTTGTAAACTCTCTGATTTGTGGTAGTCTCTTCACCATCCCTTTTTGTTGAAGAAGTTTCAAACCATTGTAGCTTAGATGTCCATAACGATAATGCCATAGTCGAGACAAATCTTCTGTAAGTGAGTGGAAGTATGCTTGCTCTGCTGGTTGTGTTTCCACTGGTGTAGTTTGTCTGATGTATGTCTGTTCTGCGGTTTGTGTTTCCACTTCTGTAAGTGAGTTGAGGTATGTCTGCTCTACTGGTTGTGTTTCCATTGGTGTAGCTTGTTTAAAGCATATTTGTTTTGCAGTTTGTGCTTCCACTAGTGTAGTTTGTCCCATCACAGCAAACATTCTGTTTTTGGTCATTTAAATGTTCATGATAAGTCCCTTCTCAGGATGAAACAGTTTGCATGTTCCACGTTTGATAATAATATCTATTCCCTTTTCCTGCAAT
Source organism: Hippophae gyantsensis (assembly GCA_030763125.1). Lineage (NCBI taxonomy): Eukaryota > Viridiplantae > Streptophyta > Magnoliopsida > Rosales > Elaeagnaceae > Hippophae > Hippophae gyantsensis. Next base: position 51,141,903 of record CM061034.1, on the reverse strand, counting down.
TGACTGATGCTCAACAAGTTGCTCTTCAGTTCTGGAACATAAAATACTTCAGTTACTACTTGTGTAAACTCATTTACCATCATCCATATGTTGCCTTTTCCCATTACTGCCATTTGAGAATTGTTTCCTAGCTTTACTAATTCTCTAAATTCTTCATTTATACTAGAAAATAATTCCTTCTTACCACACATGTGATTGCTGCATCCTGAATCAAGAAACCATGTTTCTTCTTTGCTTGGTTTCTGCATATTCACATAAGCCATCAGCAGGACTTCTTCACTGATTTCTGCATAGTTGACTCTAGTTTGTTTCTCCTTCCTTGGACACTCATACTGAAAGTGTCCAAGCTCGTGGCAATGATAACATTTCACATAAGACTTATCAAATGTTGATCTGCCTCTTCCTGCTCTACCTCGTCCTCTATAGCCTCGTCTTTGCCCTCCAGATTGGATACTTTCATTGTGAGCAGCCTTCAGAGCTTGCTCCTCCACAGTATGCTCATTCATGCGTTGTTCATGAATAAGTAAACTGTTTTGCAATTCATCAATGGACATAATGTCTAAATCGTGTGATTCCTCAATGGAGCAGATAACATAGTTGAAATTAGGATTCATGGAGCGCAGAATCTTCTCGATGATAGTGATATCTCCCATCTTCTTTCTATGAATTCGCATTTTTGTTGGCTATGGTGAGAGTACGAGAGAAGTATTCATTCACTGATTCTCCTATTTTCATATGAAGAATCTCAAATTCCTTTCGTAAAGCTTGAAGCTGGGCACGTTTCACTCGCGTTGTTCCTTGATATTTTTGCTTGAGAGAATCCCAAATATCTTTGGCTGTTTCTTTATTCAGAATCATCTCCAGAATTGAGCGATCAATAGCTTGAAAGAGATAATTCTTTGCTTTCAGATCTTTCAGTCTTAAATCGTCAATTATCTTCTTCTGTCCTTCAGTGGGTTCAACGCCTTCTGTTACTACAGGAACCCCAACTTCAATTAAACCCTAAAATTCTTTTGATCGTAGGAAATTTTTCCATGAGCATGCTCCAATGATCGTAATGACCATCTAATCTTGGGATTGCAGGTTGAACAAAACCTTCAGCTGCCATTTGACAAAGAAATCACGTAATCAGAAAACTGCGGTTTTTAAATTAGGGTTTAGATTCTCGCGAGAGTGGCTCTGATACCAAATGTGAAATCTATAATTAAGTTTTATTGAAATGATTGATAAACTAAATTAGCTTTTAAAGAGCTACATGAATGAAGAAAAACACTAACGCACGTCTTCCACTCCTATCATCGTGGTAGAGAGCAAATTGAAAACAGAAAAACGAAATCCCTAAACACTCGGGATTTATTCAGAGCTATCCTAAGACCAAATCAACTTAATCGAAAACCTAATTTTAACATAAACGTGGGAGGTAATGATTCCCTTGAAGAAACATAAATATATTAATTTCCTTTAGTTTTCATCGTTTTAATAAAAGATACCAAGTGAATTCATTGCAAACCTCCCTTATTTCATGCATAAAGTAATTTTGTGTTGTGGTATTATTGCCCCATCATTGAATATGAGGGCAGTAGTAGACCCCTTCTTTTTGTGGGAATTATTAGGATTATATGGTTGTTTCTGATGTTTGTTACAGGTCTATTTGATGAGGTTGGCAAGCTTCTAGGTTCATCTAGTAGCCCAATACAGATTTGGAAAGATGGTGACTGCATTGAGGTGATATTTCTTGAAAAATAGTCTTTGTGCATAATTGTTGATTAATTAAGATTTCAAAGCTGACCTGGTAATCTCTGATTGACCTGCTTTACTATGTTCAAATAGCTGGTAGATTTTTCAAGATAATTGTTCAGGGAAAAAAGAAGTTTCTGTGGTTTATGCATGACTAGATATATCAAACAAGGTGCTCGGCCCAGCTCAACTCATTTAAATATGGCTCGTTGCGCTCATGATCTAAAAAATCCATCTTACTTAACTCTCGAATTTAAATGAGCTGCTCACTAGTTCATTTGAAGCTAACAAGTAAGAGAGAAAATAAAAAAATTATCAAAATACAATTTTTAGTCATTACTACAAAGTTGACAAAATACTAATATTAGTCAAATAATAAATAGAAAAGTGCAATATATTTTTTGAAAATAAAATAAAATTTATATTAGAATATTCCAATAAATATTGAATTTCAAGACAAATAGTAACTTTAAAAACATACACAATATATTTGAGGTTAAAGAGATGATCATTGACTTAATTTTAAAATTTAAATTGTATTAATTTGCAATAATTTATAATTAAATATGTGTATCATTAAAAATATCAAATAGTCTATTTTTTAAGAAATGTTGCATTTTAAAGTTTTGAGTTCTTTAGAGAAGTTATGCTCATTTTATTGAATATGGTGTTAAACATTTTTGAAATATAAACCGTATTAATTCACCAAATATTATGATTTATTTAATATGTTATTAGAAATCTATAAAAGTCTAGTTTTTAAGAAATTTTACTATCTGTGATTTCAAGTTTTTTATAAAAAGTTACGCATATTTTACTAATAATTGTTCTATTTCAGAACATTTTTTACTCAATTTTAAAATATAAATTGTATTAGTTCACAAAATTTTATGAATCATTTCATACACTATTAGAAAGTTGTAGAAGTCTTGTTTTTAATAAAATTTATAGTTTGTGATTTCAAGTTTTCTATAAAGAGTTATGTCTATTTTACTAATGATTGTTTAGATATATAAGAATATTTTTTACTCATTTTTAAAATATAAACGGCACTAATTGACAAAAATTCATAAATAATTTCATATATCATTAGAAAGTTTTAGAAATCTAATTTATGGTTTTTGATTTCAAGTTTTTTATAAAAAGTTATGTTCATTTTACTAATGTTTGTTTAGATTCGTTAGAATACTTTTGACTCATTTTTGAAATATAAACTGTACTTACACAAAAATATTTTGACTCATTTTATATAATATTAGAAAGTTTTAGAAGTTTAGTTTTTAAAAAATTTTACGTTTTGTGATTTTGAGTTTTTTTTATAGAAAGTTATACTTAACCCAACCCAACTTAAAATGTTAAAAATTGAAAATTAGGTATTAGTTATCAAACCAGTAATATCTAATTTTTCATTTATACTTTTCAAAATTAATATTAGAAATTGGTTATCAAATTTTATTTTATTTTTCCAAAATATATTGAATTCGAAAATTCAATTGTAAAATTTCATAATTAAAAATTAAAAATTCAAATGGCTATCAAATGTAGCCTAAATATTTAAATAATTTAGATGTTTAATTAAAAAAATAAATTAAATGAGTTGTCTAGTTCAACTCACATATAAATGAGCTCAATTAAGCTCAGTTTAGTTCATTGAAAATTTAGATGAGTTAAGCTTTGTTACGGTTCACTTAGGATGAACTAAGTTTGAACGAGTTGAGTTAATCTAGCCTATTTAACACCTCTATACATACAATATATTTATCAACTCTAGCTTATTTAACACCTCTATACATACAATATATTTATCAACTATTAAGCAGAGTGACAGATGTTTTTTCTAGAAATTTTATACATGGGCATAATGATACAAAGTTACTTCATGTTTTACCAAAAAATGGCATTTCTTCTAGCATTCCGGTGTGCCTTAAAGTTCCTCCACATCACCTGTGAATCATAAAAAAATTTCTTTTTTTTATATATAATTTATTGAAGGATTGTTGTTGATATAAGTTTAATTTTTTTCCTTCAAAATCAGCAATCTTCTACGGATATATGGCATGCAATTTGTGCAGCTGTGAAAGCAGCATGCTCCCGTGCAAATATTAGTGGGCAAGAAGTGAAGGGAATTGGATTTGCGGCTACTTGTTCTCTTGGTATTTAACTTTCTAGTAACAGTGAACCATTTTCATGAAAAATTACTTTTTTGTAAGTTGTATAAATGATGGGCATTGCAGGGTATCAAGACTGTATTTAATAAGCTGAATGTTGCACTGTTTTACAGTTGCTGTGGATTCGGATGGCTCCCCTGTTTCAGTATCTTGGAGTGGTGACTCAAGAAGGAACATAATAGTGTGGATGGACCATCGAGCTGTAGAGCAAGCTGAAAGAATCAATTGCTATAATTCACCTGTACTGGAATACTGTGGTGGGTCTCTTTCACCTGAAATGCAGCCACCAAAGGTATGAATTGGTGTTTTCCATACCATGTAGTTCATAATTTTATCAGGCTCTCTATTTGACGACACTTGCATTGCTTCAATACGTGTCTGAGCTGTCCGAAAATTCTGTTCATGGATAATAAAATATCTTGGTAGTAGATTTCTGCATAATGGAATTTGTGTACCTATTCAGATTGTTTAATGAGGACAAGGACATGATACCTTAATAGATTATGTTTCTTGTATAATTTAGTCCCCCCCCCCAAAAAAAAAACACCAATTTTTATGTTTTTTTTTTGTTTTTCAGCTACTATGGGTGAAGGAAAATTTGCCAGAATCTTGGTCGATGGTGTTTAGGTGGATGGACTTGAGTGATTGGTTGTCATACAGGTGCTCTGATTCTTCTTCTTATTTCATATGAACCTCCTTAAAGTCTATGTATGAGTCAAGCTGGATCTAAATTGAATATTCACTCTGTTTTCATTTTTCTAGGGCTACAACAGATGATACTCGGAGCCTGTGTACGACAGTGTGCAAATGGACATATCTTGGTCATGCACACATGCAAAAAAGATATGAGAAAGATTATCGGGATATGGAAGCTTGTGGATGGGATGATGACTTTTGGGAGGAGATTGGATTAGGTGATCTCGTAGATGGGCATCATTCTAAGATTGGTATGCTGATGAGATTATTAACTTAATGTAGTACTTCTTTCTCTCTCCGTTAATATTTTTGTTATTTTGATATATTATCAAAACTTTTCGCTCTCATTGTTGACATTTATTGATGAGAAATTTAATTAACTAATTAAGTAGATTCGGGAAAAATTATTATTAATTTTTTTTGGAAATGACATAATAGAATGAAAATTTACTTTTTGATACACTTTAACACAATTAAAAAAATTGCTTGCTATATTCCTCAAATGAAATATATGTTTATAATAATTGGATAATTTATTATAAAATGATATAATTATAATTTAATTTAAATCAATTAATTTAAACTTTAATTTCTTATAATTTACTCTCACCGTTTAAAGATTTTTATTAATTAGTTTAAATTTTAATTTTTTTATTAATTTCATTATAGATATTAAAATTGAAAATATTCGGTTGTTTTTATCATTACATCTGGGCCATACGTGATTAAATTTAAACCCTTAATTATTTTTTGGAAATAAAAAATATTAAAAGTTAACAACTTTACTATGCGTGGTTTGGGGTTAATAATAATAAAAATTCATTCACTTTATGTATTTCAATTTTCATTTCCTATTTGTAAGCACTTCTATATATATATTTATAATTTTATGTTAATTTATTTATTTTATTTATAATTCTTAAATATTTATGGCTTTAAACTATTAGAAGAAAATAAAAATGGAACATTTTATTTTTGATTTTGATTTTATTAGTTTAATGTTATTGATTATTACTATTTTAAAGTAAGATAAATTAAAATATCTTAAAATCAAATATATCCTTTAACTTATATTACAAGATGTTATTAAGTAACCATTATTTTGTTAAAGTGAAGGATATCTTTGACATAAGGTGTATTTATGAAGAAAATGCATATCCAAAGGTACCATTGATATTTTCCCTTTAAAGTACAAATATATGTTTTCAAAATATTTTAATTTTCATGCTTATGAAAAAATACTAATAAATTTCTCTAATGATACTGAGGTTAGACATATTATCGAAGATAACTCTATCAGTAATAACATTAACTTTTCCGTCTGTTAATGTCTCACGTACATTTTCATATGAAACATAAAATAAATATATAAATTAAAAAAAATAAAAAGAAATATTCTAATTATATATATATATATATTGTTAATAATTACGAAAACTGAATATAGAGTACTATAGAATTGTGATAGTGTCATCGGAAAAAGAAAATCGAACATTTCCTCCTTTTTCTTTCTCTTCATTTGAAAGTATAGATGGATACTATTGAGGAACAAGTGTTCCAACTGAAGTAATGAAGTTAATTTTCCAAAACCAACAAAGTGAAATGGAATTTTTTGTAACATCGGAAAAGATCAATTGTGCATAAAATAGTCAGAAGTGATGAAAATAAGGTAATCTTTTGGAAGCTGATTATTTGCATTTGTGTTACTTTCCTTTTGAATTGGCATTTCTATATCTTGTGATCCGTTCATGCTTATTGTTCTATGTATGTTAGACAAAGCATATATATATATATATATATATATATATATATATATATATATTTAATTTACAACTTTTGGCTTCTGAAGGTCTTCAATATGGTTAATGTAAACAGGACGAAGTGTAGCTTTCCCTGGTCATCCTCTGGGTTCTGGTCTTACCACAACTGCTGCGAAGGCAAGAAACTTTGTACTGAAGATATCCATTTCATAACAAGGGCTGCTTCTTTGCGGTTCATTATCAATTCAAATGCATTTAGTTAGTTGAAAGAATATCAGGGCTTTCTTTTTCTTGATGGACTCAACAAGATGGACCACTGACTGCATGCTGTTTCTAGTTTCTTACTCTTAATGTGATTTTCAGGAACTAGGTTTGATAGCCGGAATTCCTGTTGGGACTTCGCTAATTGATGCTCATGCTGGTGGTGTGGGAGTAATGGAAAGTGTGCCAAAGTCAGACCCTGAAATTTTAGGTTATCGACTTATCAAAACATTTTTATTTTCTTGCTGTAATTTAGTTGTGGCTTTAAAGCAGCATGTTTACTTTGAAATGTACATGTTACAGATATTGATGAGGAGACCATATGTCATCGCATGGTTTTAGTATGTGGAACATCTACCTGCCATATGGCTGTATCTCAGAAGAAGCTGTTTATTCCAGGCGTCTGGGGACCATTCTGGTCAGGTACAGTGTTGGAGTTGTCCATTTAATGTTCAGATATGGCCTGGTTGTCTCTAAAAAACTAATGATATCGTGTTGCTACCTTGTCTAATGTTCATAACCTTCATTTTCCGTTAGAGACTACTCAATTGTATGTTTTACTACTAACAAAGTCATACGACAAGTTTTTTGTAATTTCCTTTTGTTTTCCACACATGCCCAGCTATGTTACCCAAATATTGGCTCACAGAAGGCGGTCAGAGTGCTAGTGGTGCATTGCTGGATCATCTAATTGAAAACCATGTTGCTTCCCCTCACCTTGCTAATCACGCTGCTGCTCAAAGTGAGACTTTTCTCTCAATTTAATTTATAATATTTGTACTTCTAATGGAATTTCTTCTCTAATTTAAAGTTCATATCCTCTCTCTCTCCTCCCTCCTCCTTCCTTCTTGTGCTCTTTCACTTTCTAATTCTTGACTTTGTAGATATTTCGGTATATGAACTTTTGAACAAGACTTTAGAAATAATAATGCTCAATCAGAAGTTTCCTTTCCTTGCATCTTTGACTGAAGAGGTGCATGTCCTTCCTGATTTTCATGGAAACAGGTTAACCATGATATACTGAGTTCTGAACTCTCATTTTAAGTGTTATAATTTCTCTTCCAAAGTTAAGCTGTTAAAATTTTAATGGCTCAGATCACCCGTTGCGGATCCAAAAGCAAAAGGAATGGTCTGTGGTTTAACTCTTGACACAAGTGAGAAGCAATTGGCTATTCTATACCTTGCCACTATACAGGGTATTGCATATGGTACTCGTCACATTGTAGAGCACTGTAATGCCCATGGTCACAAAGTAAGAATATAATATCTTTCTTTGTACATCAGTTTAACATGTTTTCTATCTGAAATCCCTCCATAGCAGAAGTTTCCTTTTTTGGTTTAAATTACGTGATGTAGTCCTTTTTTGGTTCGGAAAGAGTTTGTTTCCGAGCTCTCTAGAAATTTGTTTATATGCTATATACTTGTGGCATGAAAGGGAACAACTATTATGATATACTTTACAAGAGGGCTTAGGATGGTCAAATTTGCTCCAGCTGAAGAAGAAAAAATTAGATATTTTACCTATAAATTTTTTTAATTTACAATAGAACCAGCAACAAGCTAAACTCTTAACATTAGTGTTAATAGCTCAAAATTATTAACTATATAAAAACTTGATTTTGGGAGTTCTTTCTCAAGCTTTTGTTGGTCAATGTGAAAAATATTGCAAACAAAATTGGAGTGACATACGCTTGAGATAACGGATTGTCCCAATATTTGAGGCATGTAGAAGGGGGTCTATTGAGAAGTTCAAACTTGTTTGTAGAATTGACTTATGAGGAGGTTAGAAAGTTTGTTAATTTAGAGTGCAAGTTGAGGCTCAGTAGAAAAGGGAGGCTATTGTAGAAACTACTACAGAGAAGGAAAAATGAAAACTTAGCCCGGATAAAATGGTCTCGGGTATAAGCAAAAGATTTGCCCCAATCAACAAAGGAGAAAATCATTGGTCAAGGAATCTCAGAGCTTGGGAAAGAGCACTCTTACCTTTCAGAGGACCTATCCGTGGAAGTAAGTTTAGCTGAGGTCGTCTTAAGAATGAAGGTCGAGTAGAATGTCAGATGACCAGCCCACCTAAGGGCACTGTCAAGAGATACATTCAAATGATGCACTTTCCACAAGAACATTGATCATGAGTCGCATGATTGTATACACTTAACAAAGGAAATAGAGTACCTATTGTCTTGAGGTTACTTGGGATGACCTTATAGGGAATAGCAATAGGAGAACAGAGCAAAGGCCACAACGAGAAGTGTTAATATTGCCCGTTTCACTAGGGGATGCTAAGGTCCATGTCGAAGACGATGTGAGGACCATACATTCAATACATGGTGGACTCAGACTTAATGGTGCGTCTAACAATGCGAGAAAAAGATGAGCTCGAGAGATGCATGGGGCTCTTGACGTTTGCAACTTACGGGAGGGGTCATCATCCCGAGAACATCGCCACACTAGAATCCTTTGGTGGTTGAACCGAGAGTGGGGTCATGTGACGTTTGCATAATTCTAGTCAACACGGGAAAATCTGTGGACCTCTTTTTCCTCACAACTATTTAGGCATTAGGGGTTTGAGACAAAGATATAGTCAAGAAAAAAATGCCATTAGTAGGATTTAATAGCAACACCACCTATGCTGTTAGCACGATTATACTACTAGTAATGGCGATGTTAGCATGATTATATTACTAGTAATGGCGACAATATGAGAAACATACGTTCAATACATGGCGTACTTGGGCTTAATGGCGCGTCTAACAATGCGAGGAAAAGATACGCTTAGTAGGTGCGTGGGGGCCCTCGTGTTCACAGCTTACGGGAGGGGTCATCATTCCTCCCTATTATTTTACCTAATGAAGATGAGATAGTATCGCCACACGAGGATCCTTTGGTGGTTTCATTGAGAATGGGGTTGTGACGTTTGTAGAATTCTATTTGATATGGAAAGCATAGTGGACCTCCCTTTTGATGCAGTGGTTTATTGTCTTTTTCTTTCTCTGTTATTTCTTTTACTATTTGTTGTTTTTGTTTAAGTAGTGTTATTGTTGTTTCTATCTCTATATTGTCGTTTTTGAGTGTTTAGTCAACAACTAAGAGTTGTTTCTCTTTAGAATTAGTTGTACAAAACTAGTGTTTTGTATTGCCTACCGGCTGCTATATTAAGAAAGATAGGGTTTTAGCGGCCACTTTTGGAAATCATTATGTAAAATTGTTTTTCCGATCAATATAAATCCTACGAAGTTGAACCATAGTAGCTCTTCTTCTTCAGAGTTCTCTTTGATTGTCACTTGAATCTATGCTTCTACGTAATTTGGTATCAGAGCATAATGTCACGACCCTAGACTTCAACTAGCAATCGTGCGACACTTAGCACGGTCCGTTGCACTAAGCCTGTCTTTCAATCCAAACAAAACACTCCAAAGAGACTAGAAAGAGACTTAGAGATTTAGAGGATTCAAGAGCAAAGCAAGAACACAAGAGAGTTTGTGAAGAATGCTTTGTATTGTTCTAGAGAGATTATCTTACAACTTCCCAAGGATCCCAAGGATGAGTACAAATGAAGACCAAGAGGCCTATTTATAGTGTGGCACAAAGCCTAAGGTTATGTCACAAGTTTCTAGATCCTATCATATCTAGAATGTACAAGAGTATCTACATTGTTCTAGTTTTGTTTATAACATGCCACAAGGTTCTAGGACCTTCTAGTCAAGTCTAGCAAACTCTAGAGTCTTTTAGGATTGTCTAGTTCCTTCATTCAAGTTCTAGGATGTTCCGGAAGTTTCTAGAGACTTCTACACTCTTCATGAACCATCCAACATATTTTAGAATATTCCAGCACCTTTCAGCACCTTCTAGTACATGCTAGTGTACTCTGGAACATTCTAGAGTCTTCTAGGCTTGAGTTGAGTCCATCTAACTCTAGCTCTCTTTAGACATTATTAGATCACTCTAGAACTTTTTCATGTAATAATTTGTAGAAAAGTCTAGATCTTTTAGGCAAATACAATTTCTTTGGATTTTGAGGGACAATTTGAACGGGACATAACAATAAGGTAGCTTCCTTGAACTCAATCTACTCAGATTGTGTAGCGTGGAATAGATGAAGATCCTTAAACGAAACTACTTCTTGTGTGCCTCCAAGAATAGGACAAAAAATTTAAGACTCGATTTCAAGCTATGCTCAAGGAGTTTTGTTTGTTTATGTCGAGGATGCAAGACGATCTCATTTATGAGATGCGACAACATTCCCAACAAAACCCAGTTAACTCATCTACTTAAGCCAACACTTCATCCGGTAAATTACCCTCGATAAACCCAACCTATCCTAATCAACCAACTCCATCGACTTACCAAGAACCCATCGACCATCTTGATACACTAAACGCACTTGGTCAACCACCCCTGACCATCTACCAACAAACAACCAATAACCAGACACTTGAATATGACTATACCAAAAATTCTAACTACCTTTATTCTCGAACCAGAGACTCTGGTTTCTCAAATTTTCGTACCAAAAATGAAATACCATATTATGGATGTTAGATGAATATTGGTACTTGGATTGGGTGAAAGCTGTAGACAATTTTTTTAACTACATGGAAGTTCCCGAAGAGAGACAAGTGAAGATGGTAGCCTTTAGGTTGAAAAGTGGTGCTAGTGCATGGTGGGATAAGATCCAATCGACTAGAAAACGACATGGTGAGTTACTAATAATATCTTGGGAATGGATGAGAAAACTAATGTATGGCCAATTCCTTCTAGCTGATTACCAACAAACTTCATTTAAATAATACCATCATTGTCAACAAGGTTCAAGGTGTGGCTGAGTTTGTGGATGAATTTCAAGAATTGAGAGCAATAAACGATCTCAATGAAACTGAATCTCAAGTGATCTTAAGATTTATCACTGGTTTACGCGTGCCTTTGAACAGCCTCTACTTAGGAGTTTCTTCGAAAGTGGCAGAAACGAAAATTTGGCTCCATCAGATATGATGGTTTCACATGATGATTTACATCTTTTATTAAATGTTTTTGGTTCTTTCTGTTTTCACATCCCAATCATTGGCTTAGAACAGGGGAATTAGGAAAGTTTGTTACATAAAATATAGATCTTTACGGAAATTAATATCATTGAACTGTAATATGCTTTAAGGTTTCAAGAGTTTAAATGGGTACGAAGGCTTCCTTGCCTGATTATGGGTAGGTATATAAGCCTCACATTTACAAAAATATTATAAAAATAATAAGATCTAGTTGAAGACAGGAAATCTGTTTTAGATCACCATCACTGCTACACTTCAATGTAACATGACCACAGGAACAGCCCTTACTTAGGAGTTCTTTGAATGTAGCAGAAACTAAAAATTGGCTCCAGCAGATGTGATGGTTTCACATGACGATTCACATTTTTTATTAAATGTTTTGGTTCTTTGTGTTTTCAAATTCCAATCATTTGCTTAGAACAGGGGAATTAGGAAAGCTTGTTACATAAAAATATAGATCTTTACGGCAATTAATATCATTGAACTGTAACATGCTTTAAGGTTTCAGAAGCGTAAATGGTTAAGAAGGCTTCTTTGCCTGATTATGTGTAGGTATATAAGCCTCGTATTTGAAATAAAGCATATACAAAAATATTATAAAAATAATAAGATTTAGTTGAAGAGAGGAAATCTGTTTAGATCCCCATCATCACTACCCTTCAATGTAACATGATCAGGACACAAGTTTTAGATCCCCATCACTGCTACACTTCAATGTAACATGATCATGACACAGAATTTTTAGATCACCATCATCGCTACACTTCAATGTAACATGATCATGTCACAGAAGCTTTAGGATTATCTATTTTGTCTTCCACCATTTCTATAGCTTCTCTAAGAGAATCTACATCTGAGTAATCAACATAGCAGCAAAACCAAGTTTTTCTCTGAGATGTTGGTTTATTCTCCGAGACTCATTTTTCATTTTCAAGTGTTCTCTTTTTGTTTTTATTGTTTCCTTGTTTGCTCAATTTGTTAGACCTTTTGGTGGGTGAGCGCTGAACAGAACAGCGTATAAACCACTTATCTTTGAAGTGTGCATCTCACAGGCCTCAAGGCTCTAGTGCCGCAAAGCAATTTTTCAGGCCTTAAAAGGTTTTTTTTTTAATATATATTCAAGAGAGAAAATAAAATTGATTTTAGGTTTTTTGTCTGCACTTTAACCTGGCAAATGGACATAGCTTTAGATGAATGTTCATGGCAGCAGATTGTCCAACCTCGATTTGAGCCCTTGACATCCATTAATCCTGAGAAAAACAGTGCTGAGAAGCTTACATGCAAACATGTGTGGTTTTTATATTTTTACAATATTGGTAATTTTTTCTAGGTTTGTCTTTGAAGTTTTTATTTTATTTTATTTTTTTCATTTTTAATGTTGTATATAAACTTTTGAGTAATTCTTTTATTTATGTTTGCTACCCTCCTACCCCCATGAAACAGATTGATACACTACTCGCATGTGGTGGCCTTGCAAAGAATCCTGTTTTCATTCAGGAACATGCAGATATAACAGGTTTATCTCCCTCCCTGTATCTGGTTAATAAAGTTATGAGATTGACCACCACTGCTGCTATAACTAGTATTAGTAATTTATTTGTTAATAATATATGTGCATTACCTGAAAGTTCTACTTTTCTTATTAATCCATACTTTTCTTTGTTCTAAGAAATATACTACAACTTTGTTTTCTTGCTCTCAGATGTTTATTTTTCCTTTTGAACTGGATAATATTGTTATGGTTCACTATACCAGCTCCACTCTTTTTTTGAAGGAACATAATATAATAGCTGCACTTGGTGGCCAGTTTTTAATGTAACGAAAATTCATAGGACAGTTTGATCATTTCTGAGGCAACAACTGAATTTGGATTCTTTAGATTAGTTGGTGAGATCTTTTCCTTACAAGCACTTGTCCTACTTGCTTATGATTGGTTCAGGTTGTTGTATTATTCTACCACTAGAGAACGAGTCTGTGCTCTTGGGTGCTGCCATTCTTGGTGCTGTTGCTTCAAGGAAATATTCTACTCTTCATGAGGGTATGAAAGCTCTGAATGCTGCTGGTCAGGTATGAATGATGTGACATTAATATTTAATAATATTGTATTAGTATTTATATTCAATTCTTTTATCTCTAGTTCAGCATAATATAGGATCTTGTTGGCGAAAATATCATAGGCTATGAGAATGGTCATATTCAAGCTTTTCAAGGAACTTAAGGTTTAGGCTAAAGTGTGCCTAATGGCATAGGTGATCTGATTAGGATAATTAGTAATATGATACTAATTTAAATCATTTACTTGCAATGAATTCCAATTAAGGTTATTAGGAGAATCTGTTTAAGGACTTTCAATGCTGTGTATAACAGTTTTTGAGTTCGCATAGCGGAAATTTGACTGTTTGGTTCAAAGAGTCTCCAAGTTAAGGCCTGCCTATCATCTTTTGAGTCTAAAACATGACTATTGTCCAAATACTTTGGTTCTCCTTGAGAAAATACGAAGGAGAATCACTCTTAACGAGTCTCGCACGCATGTGATTTCACGATTGCTTCCTTGCATCAAGGTTACTTGTTGGTCTCTTCAGAGAACACAAACGTGCAAGTATACATGGTCACAAGTAATAAGTGATAAATAAGATATCGTTCCCACGGAGATTTGTTACTAATATTTGTTAAGTATTAAAATTGTTTCAACTTAATTTTATCCAAACAATTGATAGTTAGATAGAGTTTAACTAAACTAATTTTAAATAACAATATATGAAATTAACACTTGAAAAAAACTCTAGGATTGCAATTTCACCAAATTAATCCACTTGAATCATATTATTTTCTCTTGATTTATGTTTTTGCATTTAATTTGTCAACCAAGAACTACTAATTTAACCACATGTCTCTTTCGATAACAAATAGACACATCTCGCTAAAATAATTCACTATATTCTTATGAGAATTAAATTTACCAAAGATTCATTAAGCTCAAAGTTCTCAATAGCTACACATACAATAAAGGTATATTCTTATCCCATATAAATACATGTTATTCTATCCACGAGAAAAACACAAAAATTCCTTTTCCAAGTTCATTAGGGTTCACATATTAATTAATTAATCTTTCAATAATCAAAGGTATTAAGCACAAATAAAATAAAAAAATTAAAAACATCTCATAAATCATTCAAAAATAATTAATTCAAGTTTCATCATTTAAACTACATTGCAACCCTAGAACAAATAATTTAGTTTATAGCAAATATTGAAATTACAATACAAAAATATTTAGTCATTTCAGAGAAATAAAATTAAAAAAAAAAGATTAAAAGAAAATCTTTCACGATTCCTCAATGAAAAAATAGAGTTCCTCCCTTTTTCTTCTTCTTTGCTGTCTCTCTTCTCTTTATTTTTACCAAACAGAACAACAACAAAAACCAAAAAATGGCTTCTACGTGTTCTCTCTATTTTTTAGAGACAGAGAATAAACACAAAAACTTCCCATGGCTTCCCCCAGTTCTCCAAAATATACAATAAAGATTTATGAGAAGAGGCGTAAAAAAAGGTAAGAAACAAAACGTGGAAAAAGCTGGATTGCGTGTAGAATTCTTTGAATTGTTTTTCACTACGCATGCCACATGGCGCGTTCTGATTCGTTGGAAAGATAATTGGACACGAGCCGGCTTCAGACTGGGCGAGTCTCGAGGGCACATGCAACATCGTTGGATCGTGTCACAGGGGAATTCCGCGAGCTGGGCTGTGTAGAACAGCTGGACTCCACTCGTGACTTTCTCGCGTCGGGCGTGGACAACATGCACGATTTGGACCGTTTATCGTTTGATCTGACGGTGGGTGACAGAGGGTGTGTCTCATAAAAAATCAATTGCGCAGACAGGTGGGCCCCATTCTGCGCGCCGAACTACACGACAAGTGGACCTCACTCTGTGTGCCGAACAGTGCAAAAGCAGTTGAAACTCATCCATTCTCTCACTCCGCGTTTGCATCTCACTCTTGATCTTCACCGTTGAATTTTTGATTTGACGGTGCGAGGAGCATTAATAAATGCCGCGCGTGGGACCCCCTTTTTGCATAGAAAACAATTTTAAATTCAAATTTTTGTTTATTGCATTTAAGTTCTCTTTTTTATTCAAATTAAATTTTAAACTTTTTTTATTTGCATTTAAGTCATTTTTTAATTTAAATTATATAATTTTCTCTAAAAATATAATTTCTTACAAAACTAACACTAAATAATAATTTAGGAACTTAAAATTAACTAAAAACCTGAAGAACATAGTAATTATAATTAATAAATTAGAAAAAATAACTTTAAAACACAGAGTTATCATTACTCAATCAAAATATTCGCCCCATCATAAGGTTTCTTGTCCTCTAGGCATTATGCTGCATGTTTGGGGTTGATCCGATGAGCAGAGAGAATTTGAGAGAAGTCAAGATAATTGGCTGAATGTGTGGATTCCATAAAATGTCCATCTATTTATAAGACTTTACATGTACAAATGTCGATCATAGAATGTATACACATATGTGTGTCAGTAAGGGATACAATCAATATAAGTACAATATTTTATAAATTGAAGTCGATTTTAGCTCGAGCTTGTGGTCGACCTTACATGGGATGTGGCCTCTTGGGACCGACTTCATACTTCATGGTGTACTAGATGGTGTAGAGTCAGGTGCGTCATTCAGCTCAGCTCGATCATGTAGACCTCATCTAATATACAACTCGGTGTGACTATGTAGGTTCGGTCTGATAGCTCGATGTGATCATGTAGGCTCATACTGATCTCTAGGTCGGTCCATATGTCCAAATATGTAGTCCCTTTACTCTTTTTACTCGATCTCTTGAGCAAAGGTAGAAGAGTAATCCTCAGGTAGTGAATATGAATCGTTCAACTCCCTAAATAAATGCATGTCAATTGATTGGAGAATCACTTTATTTTATTTTCAAACTCAATCCTAGGTAACTCATTATCCTCGTTCCTTACCCATTGTATTTATATTTTGTGTTTTTTACAGATCATACGTAGAGAAGAGACCTCAGCCTTAGGTTTAGGCTTTTGGGAGAGCCCCCAATATCTCAGTGCTAATGATGATTCAGGGTCTTCTGTGTCGAGTTCCTCCAATGAGGTGAGTCAGTCTCTGCCTCCATTCTCTACCTCTACCTCTACCTCTACCGCTCTTCCTCAAGTTGTTCCAACAATTAAGTTGAGCGTGCCCCAAACCCAAATATTCGTGTCCAGGACGTGGAGGATAAAGATGAGAAACAAAGGGTCTAGGGAACCAACAGGTCGTACCAGGGGTTGGTCAACCGTTGTTAAGACTAGTGGGTTAGTGCCCAAAGATGAAGAAAGGTTAAGGGAAACCTACAACATTCCCTCCTTGGTTCAGATAATGATTCCTCTAGAGGGAGCCTATGACAATGACCAACCTCCGTCTCAGTGGACTGTCTTTTAGAAGGCGGGGTGGTTGGGGATGAGGTTCCCTCTATACCCTCCCATAAGAAGATTTTTAGTTAGGATTCAGCTCGCGCCAGGACAGTTGATGCCTAATAGGTGGAGGTATCTACTCTGCCTAACATTAATATGCCAAGAGCTCAGGGTTGATTTAGAGATGGTCGAGTTTAATGAGGTTTACGTCCTTAAATAGAACCTAGATCTGAGGAGGGTATATATGTTTGTGAAGTAGGCTTTGGGTATGAATGTGTCTCCCCGAGAATGAGAAAAATTGGAAGGAGTATTTTTTCTGTCCTAAGCCGGTGGGAGTCTCCTATCAGTGACACTAGATTAATAAAGAGCATTTGGAATGACACTAAGGTCGTGATAAGGAATATGGGTTCCTTAATCACAATCTTGAGTCTTGATGCGAAGCAACAGTTGGTTGATATCCAAAACTATCTTCCTGAAGAAACCCTTGGAGGCACTTATTGAATACCTAGCGCTTTGTCGCGTGCTGGTTGAATCATGGTGCAGTGGAGCCCCCCTTAGGATCATTCGTAAACCCCTAGCTTCTCTTAGGCGCCGAATCCCTCCCATGGACTTTGGGGGTCAGTTCGAAGTGGTTACTGACAATGGTGAACTAGCCCTGAGTTTTTTCCCTCCTTTTTTTTAATTGGCGCGTCATGATGAAAATAACATCGCCTCTTGTTTTTGTTTTGTAGATCCTATGGAGCCTATTGTTACCAAGCTTTTGTCTCGTTTGCAAAGTAAAATTGCTTCTACATGGGCGAGTTCCCATAAGGGTATACCTCATGTTTCTGGATGGGGCTCGTCTAAGGGTAAGAAAAGGAGCTAATCCTCTGGCTATGAAGGTCGCCTTGCGTCCTTAAAAAAGAAGAAAGTGTCCATGGATGAGCTCTTGCGCAGCCCAAAGCCGTTGAACGTTTGCGTGCCTCTATCCTTGCTACAAGAGGAACTTGGAACTCCATCTCCTTGCTCAGGCTCTAAAGAGCCTAGAGACTCGACTAGGGAAGCAAGGAGGGGAAAAGCAATTATTAATGACCTCACCGTCGATGTAGACGAGATTGTGTTAAATCGGGGCTTGGCTTTTGAGCAACTCGATCGTTATCTGAGCTAGCTTCCCACTGAATCATGCGAGAAGCAGCTCGAGGTGATCTATGAGGATGTAGACTCTACCGAGGTTGCCCATCTTCAACTGTATCAAGTATGCTACCTCGCACCCTGTGTTTATTTACGACAATAATTTTTACAAGCTTTAGCTCGTGACATATTTGTTTAACCTTGTATTTTTCTTTTGTTCAGTCGATGCTGCTATATGATTTTAATAAAACTCGTGGCGTAGGTCTTTTGAAGAATGAGTTGACATAAGAGAAATAGGGTCATGCATCAACTCAATCTCGATACGTTCTGCTTTTGACGAGAGCAAATAAGTGGGAGGGGGAAGCCATCGATAAAGAGGAAAAACTGAAAAGGGTCGCCACCAAGCTAAATGACTATCCTAAGCATGTTATCGAGCTCGAGAAGGCTAGAAGAAGAGCTGACAATGTGACCAAAGGGACTTGTGAAAGAGCCAAGGAAGAGTGGAAGAAAGTCTAGGCTGCTGTTGAAGAAGCCCACAAGGCAAAGGCAAAGGTTGACGTCTTGGCCAAACAACTTGACTCGAGCTTGGAAAGGGGATATGAGTTGGTCATGGAATCTTTTAAGATGAAGGCCAAGAAAAAGGACCTGGGTGAGTGTTATTACCGCATTTTGAATATCCCGATCACTCCTCTATACATGAACACTCCTTCAAGAGAGAGAGGGAGAAAAGGAGGAATCTGGCTCAAGTGGGGGTGAGGACGGACCTAAGCCTGCAAGTGCAGAGGCAGGGGGCAAGGATCATTAATTTGTTGAGACTTAGTCCTTTTAAGTTTTTGAGCTCAATGCCATATCTGTCTGTGTGGACGCGAGCTCATACTTTTGTAAACCATATTTTGTGGAATAAAAAACCAATTTTATTTATTAAAGAAAAGTTAATGTGTCTGAATTATTGTGTATTTATGATGTTGACATGCTCAATTTTTGATGGGAATATGTCTTTTACCTTTTTCTTAGTATCATTTCCTAGAAAAGGGATCAAGGGCATTTGTTTTAATTCTTCCATCTTTTGTGGTCAAACTTTATGGATTCTGATCGGTCAAATAGATGTTTAGTTTGAGCTTTTAGAGTGGAAAATGGCAGGCTTAAAAGCGAGGTTAATGTTCTAAAAATCGAGGTATTAAAACTCGAGGCTAAGGTATGTCTCTTTGAAGAGAACAAAGGTGAGCTCGCTTCTTGCAAAGAGCAGTTACGCCAAACTCAATCTCGAGAAAAGAGGACCTTGACTAAAATGGCCAATCTTATAGATAGGGAGTCCTATTGGGAGAGCTTCTATATGAAGCGATATGAAAGAGTGTTCTTTAAGGTGATGGAGGCCACTGAAGAGTTGGAGCGAGCAGTGCTCGTGATGAGGTCAATTCATCTCGACACAATGACCTAGGCACAAAAGAAAATTGTTGAGATTCAGACCAAGCTTTTGCCTTTAGTGGAAGAAACCTGTGTGTCAAAGCGTTTGAAGAATTCGTGACCCTTTGTTGGACCAAGCTTTTTATAAATAAGTTTTATCAAAAATTTGTAATTTCAAATAATGAAAATATGTTTGAGGGCCTGTATTCGCAATGCTTGAGTGTTACGTTTTTTTATTATAATTTCTTTTATTAAGGCACAAGACCTAAAATTACCGAGTAATCTTATTTGGCTCATAACCGACCGAGGTGCTCATCTTTTCTTTCAATGTCAGAGTGTCGACCCGATTCCTAACCAAGGTGGACAACTTGTGACCTTTGCATGTGTTAAGGCGCTCTACCTAGTTCTTAACCGAGGTGATCAACTCGTGATGTAGAGATAGAGCTTTACATGGTTCCTGACCGAGGTGCCCATTTCTCCCTTTAATGTTAGTGTGTCGACCTGGTTCATAATTGAGGGGGACTACTCGTGGCCTTTGCATGTGTTAGGGCACTCTACCTGGTTTTTAACCGAGGTGATCAGGTCGTGACGTGAAGATGAAGCTTTACTTGGTTCTTGATCGAGGTGGACAATTCGTGGCCTTTGCATGTGTTAGGATGTGTTAGGGTGTTCTATCTGGTTCTTAACTGAGGTGATCAGCCCGTGACATGGAGATGGAGCTTTACTTGGTTCCCGACCGAGGTGCTCATTTCTCTTTTCATTGTTAGAATATCGACCCGGTTCTTAACCGAGATGGACAAATTGTGGCCTTTGCATGTGTCAGGACGCTCTACCTGGTTCTTAACTGAGGTGATCAACCCGTGACGTAAAGATGGTGGCGACCTTCAAGAAAAAAAGACCATTTGTATGGAGTGTAATTCCATTATGCTTGTGTCGGTATTACATGAAAATGGTAAATTATTATACATTAAAAGTGATACTTCTTCAAGTGTCTGGCTTTCCAACTTGTGCCCTCTTCAATTTCTGTAATACCTATTAATAGACAATCCTCTCCTGGTGTTGTTTTGAGTTATTTGGTAAGGTCCTTTCCAAATAGCGTTCATTTTTCTGGCCATTTACTCTCTCTTGTTAGGGAAGACCATAAGGACCCAATCACCACTAGAAAATGTTTTGAAACACACAGTCCTGTTGTAATAATCTGATACCCTTCTCTTTTACTCGGTTATCCTTCTTAGAGCTTCATTCCTTTTCTCCTTTGTGAGGGTAAGCTCAATTGCTTTACTTACCTTGTTTTGGTCTTTTGTTAAAATCGATCTGGTAGTGGGTATTGCGACCTCGGTTGGTATTACTGCTTCAGTCCCATAGACCAGGAAAAAAGGGGCCTTGTTAGTGCTTCCTTGAAGCGTAGTCCTGACAGCCCACAACGTGCCAGACAGCTCTTCCACCCATCTCCTTTTCAAATTTTCCAGCCTTTTCTTTAATAGGCCGATGATTAGTTTGTTGGAAGATTCTGCCTGACCATTGGCTTGGGGATAATATGGCGTAGAGTAGCATATCTTAATGTTGTACTTGAGGGTGAATTCTTTGATATTTCGTCTCGTGAATTACCTCCCATTATCTGTGCTAAGCTCTCTGGGTAGTCTAAAACGGAAAATTATAGACTTACATATAAATCGAATCACCTATTTTGAAAAGTAATTGGTAGCTACAAGTGGAAACTTCTTTTGACCCTTTCCTATGGGTATGGGTCTTACTATGTCAAGACCCTATTTATAGAAGGGTTAAGGACTCACCACCCTCATTATGATATTTGGGGGAATGTGTGATAAGGGGGCAAACCTTTGACATTTATTGCATGTTTGGTGTAGTTTGTGCAATTTGTCAGCATAGTGGGCCAATAATAATCTTGTCTCATAATCCGTTTTGGTAACCTCTTCCCTCTTGAATGTGAACCGCAGTCAACTTCGTGTGCTTCATACATCAATCTTTCAAACCCTGTCTTCGCTACCCACAAAAGCCCTGGACCAAGTGAGGTTTCGCCAGCATAGTGGGCCAATAATAGTCTTGTCTCATAATCCGTTTTGGTAACCTCTTCTCTCTTGAATGTGAACCGCAGTCAACTTCGTGTGCTTCATACATCAATCTTTCAAACCCTGTCTTCGCTACCCACAAAAGCCCTGGACCAAGTGAGGTTTTTCAGTATAGTCTCTCTACTTCTATCATGTATCGTTCAGCCTTGACTCTGATTTCTTTTGCGGACTTGCTATCTTCTTGTAGCTCTCCCCTTTTCAAGAAATTATGAATTGGGGTGAACCATGGGATAGTGGGAGCATCTACATATCCAACCTCTCTTTCGGCTTCTTATAAAGACACTTCTGACAGAATTGTTACTATCATCGCTCGATTGTGCTTGGTCTCTCGTATCGATGCCAAAATGGCTAAAGCATCGGCGTGACCATTATCGTCTTGAGCTATTTGTTTGATCTCGAACTCGGAGAATTTGGAGCACTCTTGCTTTCATCTATTTAGGTACCCCTTCATTTTTCCATCTTTAGCTTCAAATGTTCCCAAAAATTGGTTGACCACTAGCCTGGAATCACTATGTAGGGTGATCCCATATGCTCCCAACTTCTTTGTGGTCATAGCCCCAAATATAGTCGTCTTATATTATGTAACATTATTAGTCGCTTGGAAATCAAGTTTTACTGCGTATTCAAAACAGTAGTTGTGGTCAATTATGACTACCCTTAGTCCTACACCATTGGAGTTGTGGGCTTCATCAACAAACACCTACCAAATTCGGCTCCCTTTTTGATCCACCTCATACTCTTTTTTGCTCCTCGTTGATGACTTTTGGCTTCTCACTAAACTCAACCATCGCTTGCCCTTTGATGGTTGTTCTAGCAATGTATTTAATGTTGTATTCTCCTAATTCTATTACAATCTTTGCTAGCCTTTCTACTACATCTGGTCTCGTCAGGAAACTTTTGAGTGGGTGAGAAGTGAGCACCACAATTGTGTGTGAGCTGAAGTAATGCCTGAGCTTTTGCGCACTTTGAGAGCGAATGCTAATCTATCAATTGTTGGATATCTGCTTTGGGCATCTGTCAAGACTTGTCTGACATAGTGGACAGGGTGCTGAATCTTATCTCTTTCGATTAAGGGTACAACACTGCAAGTGTGGGATGTCAGCCAAATACAAGTATAGAATCTCGCCTGGGCGAGGGCTACTATCCTATCATTTAGCTTCTGGATTCCCTTAAGGTTGGAAGGTGGCTTCATATTCACTGAGGCTTGTATCTTATCTGGGTTGGCCTTAATCCCTCAAGCAAACACGAGGTACCCTAGGAATTTTCCCGCCGTAACACCAAATACACACTTCATTGGGTTGAGCATCATGCCGTATCTTCATATTATTGAGAATATCTTCTCTAGGTCCTTAATATGGTTTAGAGGTTGAGCTAATTTCACCACTATATCGTCTACATATGCCTCTAGATTCCTTCCGAGTTGCTCTTCAAATATTTTGTTAACTAGATGTTGATATGTGGCGTTCACATTTTTTAATCCAAATGGCATCCTCTTATAACAGAATGTTCCCTCTTTCGTGATGAAAGACGTTTCCTCCTCATCTTGGGGTGCATTCTGATTTGGTGGTACCTAGAGTATGCATCCAAAAAACTCATCAGCCCAAATACGACAGATGTATCTACTAGCTGATTAATACATGGAAGGGGGAAGCAATCTTTGGGACATATCTCATTTAAATCTGTGAAGGCC
Source organism: Hippophae gyantsensis (assembly GCA_030763125.1). Classification (NCBI taxonomy): domain Eukaryota; kingdom Viridiplantae; phylum Streptophyta; class Magnoliopsida; order Rosales; family Elaeagnaceae; genus Hippophae; species Hippophae gyantsensis. The sequence continues at coordinate 51,118,510 of CM061034.1, read as the reverse complement.
ACACACATGCGAGATGACCCACATGATTCTTAACCAAGACCACATTTGATAGCCATGATGAGTAGTTGACCTCCCTTATGACCCTAGCTTTTTTAAGGGCAATTAGATGGTGCTTGATTATCTTTCTTTTCTCTTGAGAATTTTCTTTTTCGTTGCTGAATGGGTCTATCCTTTGGATTGACATTTAATCAGTGTGTCATGACTTTTGGATCAATCCCAGGCATATCAGTTGGGGTCCATGCAAAGACATTAGACTTGAGGAACTGTGAGAACTCTTCCTGTAGTTCCATTGTCAAGTCCCCACCCATTTTTAAGGGATGGTTCTCGCTCTCAACTTCCATTAGGAGGTCTCTTACACTATTTAGGTTGATTGATCTCATCAGTCCTTTGCTCTCTGGTCTCTTTTGAGGGAGATCTCTCGATGATTGCTACTTAGGGACGATCTCTTTCATAGTAGTGTTATAGCAACTTCTGACCTTCTCTTGGTTTTCCCTAATCTCCTCTGGGCCTTTGTCAGTGGAAAATTTGATTATTTGATGAAGGGTGGATGGAATTGCCATCATTTTATGTGTTCAAGGCCTTTCCAAGATGGCGTTATAATAAGCTGGGACATTGATGACTAAAAAATTGGTCATTATTATCACTCCTTTCGCCATAACAGAGAGCACTACTGTTCCTTTGGCATAGGTGGAGCTATTGTTGAACCCCATGAGAGGGAGTTCTATCTTGACAATGTCAAGGTCCTTTACTCCTAGAGTTTTGGCAGTGGTCAGAAAAATGAGATCTAATGAACTCCATGTATCAATTATTATTCTATAGCCATCACAAGATCCAATCCTCAAAGTGATCACTAAGGGGTCTTCATGATGGGACGAGATCTCATCCTTCTCATAAAAACTGATTTCTAAGTAGGCCTCCTTTTGTCTAAGGCGTAAACACAGGGAGCATTGTGTAATTTTTTGGCAAACCTTTTGCGCGAGTTATTTGAGATTCCGTTGATCCCAAGCCCTCTATGTATGGTGTGAATAGTCCTTATATTGGTCTCCTTGTGGGGCTCCCTCCCATTGCCTGACGGGTTCGTTGCTTTGGGCATCGCTTGCTTGTTTTGTTGATTTCTCCGGTCTCCATTTCCCATGACGAGGTCCTTCAGATATCCCCTTGCTAACAATTCTTCCATCTCCTTTTTTAGGTGTCTGCAATCCCTTGTTTCGTGGTCCACATCCTTATGGAAGGCATACCATTTGGATGTGTCCTTGAGTGGGGATTTTATCTTCGGTGGCCACTTGACGTTGGATTCTTCCTCCATCCTTAGTACGGCTTGAGCCAAGTTTACTTTCAAAGGGGACCTCCTAAAAGAAGAGGGGTCCTCTATTTCTTGACCATTGTCTAGATCCTCTGTTATCTTGTGCGAAGTGCTTGCTTTTGTTGTTTTGTTGTGCCCTGTTTGGGCTCATCCTTCTCTTCTTATCCGTCACCCCTTCGATGTTAGCTCGCTGGCCTTTTACTTGCCTCACGATAAGCTTCTTCCAAAGTACGAGGCCAAGTCTTGGTTAATTCCACAAACAAATTAGAATTCTTTAATAGACCTCGTCTAAAAGCCTTTATGGCAACAGAGCTAGGAAAATTAGAGATTTTCAATTTTTCTCCCTGCATCGTTTCATGTATTCCTCAGTGGATTCTCTCTCTTCCTGAATAATTGAGAAAATATGGTGTAATTCTTTTCTCAAGGGCTTGTTGCATGTATAGTTTATGATGAATAGCTTGGCGAACTGTGGAAAGGTTAGGGATCGGGGTGCCAAGTTGTTGAACCATTTCTGAGCACCTTCATAGAGGGTGGTCGAGAACAATTTGCACATCATAGAATCTTTCTTTGCTTGGGTTAGGCTCATAGAAGCCATGGCTGTTTTGAAGTGCTGTAAGTGTGTTACTGGGTCTTTTGTCCCAAAATAGTTAGGGCATTTAGGATTGTTAAACTTGATTGGTGGCTCATTATTCTCTATTTCGTTGGAAAAAGGGGGAGATACACAATTGTTCACAATCCTTGTCCACATCATAAGGAAATTTACCCTTTTCATGTTTCTCATTTGCTGCCTTCAAAGCTTGGTCTTGCCTCTATTGGCTCCTCTAACACTTGAAATCGTGCCTACCAGCTTTTCCTTTCCTGAACCCATTGTTCATCATTCGGTCACCTTGAGCTAGAATGGGGGTTCCTTTCGTCTTACTACTCTATCTAGTGTGGCTCAAGCTGAGCTTGACTTGTTATGTTTATGTTTGCCGGGTTAGCTGCTTGATCGTCCATGGTCCTTCCCCATGACTGGGACCGTAGTGTCCTATTCTCTCTTCTAGCTTCCTTAGCTCTAGAAGTTGACGAGCTATTTCCTAGTGGTGAAGGTTATATCCCATTCTGACCTCCTCGAGGGCTGGTATGACATCTCTCTGAGTCTCCCTCATTTCCTTGTTAACCAACTTCGAATACCTTACAACGCGAGTTCCTACCATGTTTATGCGCGACAAATGTTTATGAGTTTTGGGTGTTGTTCTTGAACAGAAAACATCAGATTTTCCAAGTTTCTTCCAAGGCTTAGTGTGAATCCCAAGGAATATAATGTCAGAAACTTAAGTTCGACCTTAGAATCTGAGCCTCCTAATGCGCACCAAAACTTAGGCGCTACATTGTTCATCACATTATCAATAACTGTTCTTGCTGTGCCATTTTTTTAAAAATTCTAAGAACATAGTTAAATTTTTTGTTACATATAATAAATTAAAATTTATTACATGATACAACGATTTAGTAATATTTTTAGCTTTATGTTATATATAACATAGAGCTAAAAATATAATATAAATTGAAATAACAATTTAGTAATATGATAAATCATTTTTGGATCTTTCAATATTATTAAAATCAAGTATAAAGAAGCTCACATTACACTTGAAAATGCATTAATTAAACATTTGTGGAATGAATATAATAATTTATTAAATTAATATTTATTCATATGTATTTTTAAATTTTTAATTCATATAATAAATATAATATTTTATTTAGTGGATATTTAATTTTTTTAATAATATAATTTATAAATTAGTTATTATAAATAACTAATAGAAATATATAATTATTTAATTGGTTAAATAAAATAATTGGTAAAAGAAAAATGAAAGGAATATTCTATTTTATAAAAGAATGTATTTTTTAATATAATATTTGGCGTTGTGAGTTGAAAGGCCAACTTCATCTTACATCCCTTGTGCACACATGCATGATTTTTCAAACACACTTATACTTATACTTAAGCTAACATATATGCCAACTTATCTAAAGTCAAATAAGGGAGTGTGTTCTACATGCTAGCAAGTTCCATTCACACAAATCTACATGTTGTCGGAGTGAGCTATTACTTTCATCTGAAGCCCACACATCTTGCCTTCATCTTAGCACATTGTCACCCATATCCATGCTATCAAGCCTACAGATCCATAGTGTTTGACAGAGCCTTTGACCAATGTACATCCTTACTCGACATCATCATCATGAGTGTTGTCATATTCACAATACTTGTTCTATAGAGCAATGCTGCCTATTAGCATGCCATTACTCATCGGTGCACCGTTGCCTGTGTAACACTGCCTATATCGGGTACTGCATTACAGGAAGCTACCTTCACATGCTTACATCAAATAAACCATCAGATATAGCCATTCCTTCTCATGTAGCCTCCTACGTGGGGAACATGTGCAATATTTACCATTTTGTATCATTGATATTGTCTCTATGACTCCTTATCATAGAGACTTTGACGTGCCCTCATGGTACAACCAATGCCCACCTCATGAGCATTCTCTAGCTCATAGGTAATTCACTTAGCGCATCGTGCCTATGGTTGTTGAGGGTGGTGGGGAGCTTGACACCATGCCTCCCCCTAAAGAGTTGTTAGAGAAGGAAATATCATTTTGTGTAAGGAGAGATAAGCACAAAATAATTCAATAATAATTATTTTGTCAATTACCAAAGTATCCCTTACGTGGATGTTGATATTCTCCCCACTTCATTCCTTTGATGTCCTCGTCAAGGCGTTATAAAGAGTCTTTAGGCTATATATATTTTGATTGGTTTCATGCATGCAATTGTCCCCCTACCTCTTATAGAATCACCCCTCGTGATGACTTTTGCACGATCCTCTTGGACTTATCCTGACATTTCACTTCATCTATTCACCTAAATAAAGCTCCACTTGAGTAAGTGTTGTTTCGAATAACACAAGTAATCTCCGCTCCACTATTGGCAACCTAAAGTGACTAGCTCTTCCCAAGAACATAGTGTCCACTCCTTGGACCTACTCTCTATGTTGCATCTCGTAAATGTTGCTCACAAGCCCACCTCTCTTCTATTGCGGCATCTCTCGCCAAATCTTGGCGTCTTGTGCAAAATCATTATCATAAACTTGCCTTAGTTCCTCTGGATGATGTTCGTAAACAATGCTACCTGGCCCTTTGGACATGCAAAAGTACAAGCATTTCTGTACACTTGGTGCCTTGGCCATTCATAAGTGTATCATATTGACTATCTTCTATTTGCACTTGACGCTCCTTTGTCTTTCAATGTGAAACACTTCAACATATGCTCATGGTGCTCCTTGGTCCTTTCATGATGCTACAATTCAAATATGTTACTCATGCACTTGGTGCTCCTAAGTCCTTCCGATGTGCAATCTCTACACAATGGTGTGCCCATCCCTTGGGCTTGGCTCTCTTGCCAACTGCATCTCTTATACAACACCATGCGCTTTTCCAAAGCTTTAAGATGAATCCACTTCTGACGTATGAGATGCATCATACAAGTAGAATTTGCAAACTCTAGTCTTCAAAGCAGTACCTCCATTCTAAAACTCTGTTGTGCTGCCCTTGTACCACAGTCAACCATTGACCTTTACTCTGAGTAAGCAACTTTGGCTGATCTCTTCGTGTATTGCTTTGATTATACCATGTTCCTTTAGTGGTGTGAGGTCCCCCTACTTCAATTCTTTGACGCACCTATTGAACCTTTTCAAACTCAATGATCAATGATGAAGCTTCAACCCATGTTGGTGCTCTATGGCCCTTCGTACAATGAAATGATATCTTCACATAGTAAGCAATTCGAGCTCTTTCAACATATGCTTTCTTTTTGACTTAAGTGCTCCATGACTCTTCTCAACACCATTGACGATCACGGGACCCATTGACCTTTGTCATTCTGATTACTATTTGTTGACATTAACATGTTTCGAATCTCATCATCGTTGCTTCAGTTCATGTTAATTTGGTGCTCCAATGGCCCATCCAAACTTGACACTAACCATTTAGTGATCCCACTAGTAATACCTTCAGCTTGTTAGTACTGCACTTTGTTTCTATGATATGGGCATTCCACGATCCTTCCCATTGCCAGATGCATCCAACTTATTCTTCCTAGTGCAACCTCAAAGCACAAGAGTTTTCAAGATTTCTTGCAATAACTGATGATAACCACATTGAAGCACAAACATGTTGGAAACCATATACCAAACCCATGGCTTACAAGTCTACAAATCTTAAGAGAAATGTGCTATTCCATGGTGCAGGTTTTATAACGGATTATAGTCTCTTGCAATCTTCAACAAAGAAAGTGTAAGCAAACCATGTGGCTACCAAATTCACCCACTCATAGCCCCTAATCAAGGAACTCTATTTGCAAACGCTTTCTACAAACAATGCCTTAACACTCGTCTCTTTTAGGCTTCCTTACCTACACACCCAAGTCTATACTGACTCAAACATGCATGATTTATTCCCTCATGTATTCCAAATGATAACCTTTGCCACCAATACCTACTCGCTAGATGCCAAAATTCACACAAATTGTTGAATTCTTCAAGCCAAGCAATTAAACCAAGTGTCTTTAATTGGGTTCACGAAAACTCACTATTCAACTTTGAGCACCATTTCACACTAATACACCTCTTCCGTGAGCGTGAGCTGGCTCTGATATCAATTATGTAGGGGTGGTGCAGAGCTTGACACCATCCCTCCTCTTAAAGGACTTTTTGAGCATTTTTCCTTCTTTTAGGAAAAAAACATTACTTTTTGTAAGGAGACATAGACCAAAAATAATACCAGTTACCAAAGTGTCCCCCGTGTAGATCATGACACTCTAGCTAACTTCTTGTGTTGTGTTACTTTGAAATCGTGTTACATTATCATTGTAGTCCCTTTAGAGCACTATTTTTCCGATTTTTGACTAGATTATTGATTGGTGCAAAACTGTAAGTGCACAGTATCATAGCTTTATAATAAAGTGATAAGTAAAGTATCGTCCTCAGGGATTGATAACTTACTTTTGACAAATACTAAAATTATGTTAATCTCAATTTTCTATAGAAAATTCACTTAGATTGTTGTAATTAAAATTTAAAATTTTCTATAGAAAATTCACTTAGATTGTTGTAATTAAAATTTAAAATAAAATTAATTTAAAGAAAGATGCGCAAACAAAAATAAATATATTATTTAAAGATAAAATTAATTAGAAGAAAACTTTTAGGAAATGATTTCACCTAATCCATCCCTATGTTTTACTTATCTAGTTAATTGAATTTAATTCTCTCTGTTTGTTAGCAATCTCTAAAAATATCCAAAAATCTCTTTCGATAGTTAGTTGGAAATAATCTTATTCATTAATTTACACAAGAAATCATTGAGACTAATGATTTTTAAAACTACACAGGTTCATATAATTCTTTCGATTTCTATATTTACTTATGCCGAAATATTCTAGATTTATCTTATAATTTCCTCTTTCGATAGTAGATCACAAGATTAAAATCATTTAATTAATGATTAGTTAATTTAAATAATAATAAAGTTTAAAATCAATAAAAATAAATAAAATTAGATTAAATTTTAAAGTTGAGAAGTGATAAATTATGTTAAATTATACAAGTTATCAATTATGATTTAAAGGTGGTAGATATATTCGTAATATCTGTTTCCATTATCCTTAGTGTTGGCTTTCTTTATGTTGTTTCCTTTTTCCACGTAACTTTTTATTTTTCCAGGTTGTTAATCCATCTAAAGACCCTAAGGTGAAGAAGTACCATGATGCAAAATATCGCATTTTTCGTGAGCTCTATGATTTGCAAATATCTCACCGTTCCCAGATGGCCCAAGCATTGGCATAGTTAGCTGATCTTCCTGATCATTATGCATAAACTGGGGGTTGTCCTCATTGATCCTCGCCCTGTGAAAAAGGAACGAAAAACAAAGAAATGAAATATGGGGATTTTCTTTGGTTTGCATACCATTCCATTGTTCTGGGACGTGAGGCATTTGTGCAAATTTTTTGTAGCTAGAATAACTTGAGTAGCATCATTTTGTTCAGATGCATGATTCTTGGCTACTCATTAAAGATTTGGATCAGAAAGTCCGGAGGCAGCTAAAAACTAGAACACAAAGTGTATAGTGTTGCTCGTGTTATCAGTTCTCTGCAGTCTTCAGAATGGATGAAGGTTGTTCTAGAAATCACCACTTGGCCAAATCATTTTAAAGGAACTTTTGGAATTAATCATCATCAGCAGCTTCCCAACAGAGATTAATTTAAAAGGTCTCTTAAATTTTGAAAATACAATAATAATTTTTCCAACTGCAAAGCGTTTGTAGAACTATAAGCCTCTTTGTGGCTGTGTCCCAGTATCAATTATTTGCTTCAGTTTAAGACACCTTTATGGTTGTAGGCTTGTAATTGCCTATCTATACTCGTAAGTCGTATCCTTGTTTCATCATATAGGTGTTTGATTCTGATGCAGTCATAGTAAGATGTCGTAGAGATGGTACATGATGGATTAGAGTAAAATAACATGGACTCGTGAAATGTTGGTGTATGAGACCTTATTAGTACCAATATTAACTCATTGTTGGTTAAAAGTACTCAAATTATCTGAAAGTTTAGTATTTATTAAAAAAATATGCATAAAAAGTTTAAGTGTATTCAAGTCCTTTAAATTTTTACTATTATATTTATCCTTTTTCTCCTTTCTTTTTGCTCTTTCTCATTCTCTCTTCTTGAGTTTAGTGTCTAAGTTAGGGTTTGGTTTTTAGGTTTAGGATTTAGGGCATAGTGTTTTGGGTTTAGTATTTAGAGTTTAGGGTTTCAAGATGAGGTTTTAGATATAGGTGAAAAAGAAATGAGAATTTAATGCAAATAGAGAAGAAAGAGAGAAGGAAAACAAAGAAAATAAGAGAGGGAGAAAAAGAGAAAAATATGAAGAAAGTTTTAAAAAATTAAATGTCTAAATTCTCCATTGTATCATTACATTTTTGAGAATATGGGTATTTTTAATGTATCATTACAGAACTTGGGTAATAATGGTTTCCATAATATTAAAGTGGGTAACGAAAAACTACCGGCTTTGAAAGGTTGTACAGTCCCGTAAGTTTGCCAAAGTTTTTCATTGCATAAAAAGTATATTTGTGCTTCCTGATATTAACACAAATTGTGCTCTCTAAAATATTTTCTTCAGAAACCATGTTTTACAAAACCAATATTTAAAAGAAACCGTAAGACATTTCTTTTTTCTTTTCAATTATTTTTGTTCTTTTAATGCACCATTTGCCAAAACTAGTAACCTTACGGCTAGTTTAGTACTTGGTATCAAAAATGACAATTATGATATTTTATTGATTTGAGCTGTGTCCAATTGTATTGCATTGTATTTGTATATTATTTGCCTTTTGGTATGCATTCAGTTAAAATCCGATAAGTTGTATGGTATTTGGTAACATCACAAATAAGCAGTTGAGAGCTAAGTTGTGATTTTTATTTTAATTATATAAAAAATAGTTGAGAAAATAACAAACTGTTTGGACATCATAAACATTTGAATTGGTTCAAATATCGAGTTTTATACAGATCAAGCCCAAGTCTAGTCCAAGATGGAAGATGAAGCACTGTAGACATCCTACCCATGAGACAAACCAAGCCCAAAGATTGAGCTTTATGTCTCGAGCCAAGAAAGATTGAGTTGGACGTCATCCCGAGTCCAAGAAAGATTGAACCCAATGTCATTTCAAGCTCGGTCATAGAACGATCTCGAGTTCGGTCACAAAACGACCTCGTCGAAAGCACGGTTGAATCCGACTTGGATCTCTGGCACATTATATTTTATGTCAAATCATACCCTATTGATATGTATTTACTTTCATACATTATTTATCTAACACTTATACCACCTATGTGTTATAAATATATAGATCACTTATGAGGATTCACAGATTGAATCTTTTGCATTAAACACACACATTCTCTCTCTAGATAAACCCTTGTCACTCAACATTTTGGCGCCAACCATGGGGCTTAGATTAGGTCAATCACAGGTTTCTAACCCCATCTCTTGTAGAACTCATCTTGGCCTTAGAGAGAAAATTAGGAATTTGTAACTCACAAATTGACATTCATGGAAATAACTCGATCCGAAAGACGATCAAATTTGAATGATGCACACATAATGGCAACCCAAGGAAACACGCCATGAGCCACCAATCAGGAGGGGGTAGAAGGTAACACTCTATTAGGAATTATCTTGACAATTCTTTGAACTAAGAAAAGAGCTCGATCAAACCCGAAAAGAAAACAGAACTCTCCGGTCCTTGGTAGATGGAAGGACATTGGAAAATCCTACCATCGAACCAACTACTAGGGAGGCAAGGGAATGCGGTCTGTCTGAACCTTGTCATACTGAGCATGAAGTCGAAAGACATCCTTTTCACAGCTTAGCTCGCCCTGATGAAGAGAAATGGCTCCAAGAAAAGAGAAGTTAGGAAATACGACTACAAGCTTTAGAAAACAACAAGAAGAAATAGGAAGAGGCCCTCAAAGTAGCAAACGAGAGATAGGAAAAAGGAAAAACCCCTTTCGAAGTTGACAGAGACTACGAATAGTTGTACATCTCACCATTTGCAGATACAATCGAAAATGATGAACCCCTACCCAAGTTCAATACTTCTAAATGTCTGGGCTATTTTGGAACAAAAGATCTAGTAACTCATGTCCAACATTTCAAAACAGCCATGGCACCCATACGCCTCACTTAGGCAAAGAGAGATGCAATGATGTGTAAACTGTTTGCTACCACTCTGTGCGAAGGGCCGTAAAAATGGTTTAACAACCTACCCCCTCAGTTCATATCTTCCTTCCCACAGTTTGTCAAGTTATTCATCACCAACTACGCCTACAATAAACCTTTGAGAAAAGAATCTCACCAACTTTTTTCTATTATACAAGGGGAAAAAAGAGCCCATCGAAGAATACATGAAGCGTTTCAGGGAAGAAAAATTAAAAATCATTGATTTCCCTAGCTCTATCGCTATAGAGGCTTTCAGGCGAGGCCTGTTAAAAAATTCTACCCTATTTATGGAACTAACTAAATCAGTGCCACATACCCTGGAGGAAGCTTACGAAGAGGCCAGAAAGTTTGTCAATTTAGAAAGAGAGCTTAGCTTGGCCAAGGATCGTCGAATAGGGGTAGAGATCATCCCAACCCCAAGTAGAGAAAAAAGAACAAGCCTAGCACCAGAGCAAGCACACCACAATTACAAAAATAAACAAGTTGCTGATTCAGGGAATAAACATTGGTCGGTCAACAGAAACTGGGCGGTGAATAAAAATTGGCTGGGAAACATGGAAACATGGGGAAGAGCAGAATCCTTCTCCAAGAGTCCCCCGCGATTGCAGAATCTTTTAAAAGGAGATTTAACGGAGGTAATAAAAAGAATGGAGCAAGAGCCTGAGACCCGATGGCCACCCAGGATGACTACCCTGGGCAGAAACATATCCAAATGGTGTGCTTTTCACAAAGATGTGGGCCACGATACAAGAAATTGTAGAGACCTGAAAAGAGAGTTGGACACATTATTGGCGAGAGGATATTTTAAAGACTCTGTTGTAGGAAATGATGACAGAAGAATCTACCAAGAAGAATGAGGAACATTCTCATCAACATTCTCATCAAATAGTAATAAACGACCTCATAATGGACCAGACGTTAAAACCATACATACCATACATGGAGGACCTGGGGTCAGCGGGGTATCTAACAACGCTCGCAAAATATTTGCAAGAGAGATGCACAACACACCCCACGTTTACATGTTGGATAGAGCGAGACCCCTACTAGAATAACTTTCACAGAGAAGGATGAAACTGCATCCCATCACGAGGACCTATTGGTGATTACCCTAAGGATAAGGTCTTGTGATGTCCGATGAATAATGATTGACACTGGGAGCTCATTGGACCTCCTCTTTCAAACCATGGCCAATGCCTTGGGACTTGGAGACACAGACATTATCAAGGCCGAGCTTCCCCTCGTAGGATTCAACAACAGTACCACCTATTCGATAGGAATGGTGATCCTACCTGTCATGACAAATGGGGTAATAATAATGACTAATTTTGTCATCATTGTCGCCCTGGCTCACTACAATGCAATCATGGGAAGACCCTGGATACAAAGATGAAGGTAGTTCTATCTACTTTCCACCAGGTGGTAAAATGTCCTACACTTAAAGGTCCCGAGGAGATAAAAGGAAAAACACCAGAAGTTGCAATAATGCCACAATGAAGGGAACTGCCCCCAAATAACAATCACCAAAAATTTTCCTTCCATTGGAACAAAGGAATAAAAGTACATCGAGGCCAGTATTTCGAAACAAAGTAAGAGAACTCCCAACATACACGGAGGGAGAGGGCCACCTCATCAAAATAGGCGATGATTTGACAACAGAGCTCGAGGAGAAACTTTCATTATTTCTCAAAGCTAATGTAGACGTTTTTGCATAGACCCCCATGGACATATCAGGAATTGATTCACGAGTAATAACGCACTGGCTAAATGTCGATACAAAGGCTAAACCCGTTCAACAAAAGAAGAGAAAATTCTCTAGGGAGAAAAATGAGGCAATCAAATGTCATATAATAGCCCTCCAAGAGGTCGGAGTCATCAGGGAGGTTAAGTATCTGATAACTGTATTTTATATAGTTATTTTCACCTATTTTATTAATTATAATTGCTATGTTCTTGATGTTTTTAGTTAATTTTAGTTTAATAAATTAGGATTTACTGTTTTTTCTAAATTTTAAGAAAATTAAATAAAATGTATCGAAAATGCCCTTAATGGTAAATTTTTGTACAAAAATATAATTTCAAATAAAAGTATTATTAATTGCAATTTATAAAAGTTGAAAATATAATTTAAATTAAAATTGGGCTTAATTTCAATTATTAAAAGTTTAAAATTTAATTTAAATTACAAAAGGGCTGTATTGCAATTAAATAAAGTTTAAAATGTAAATTGAAATATATTTGTGGGTGAAAATATAATTAATAAAATTTAGTTTTCTTTGCAGGAGAAACATTACACGCGGCATTATCCACGCTCCATCGTGGGCCGTCAGATCAACGCATGAACGGTTTAGATGCGCGCGTGCACTTCAACCCGACCAAGGAGAGTGGATGCAGGGAAATTCTGTATCGCGCGGCTCGGTGCCCGAGTGGGGCCCACCTGCCGCGCAGGCCGGCGTGCAGCGTGGGACCCACCGTCTGACGCCGCGCAGACCTGTCCCCCACCTTCGCGCGCCTTTTCCAGTGCGGTTGATCCACGTGAGCCCGGTTATTACGCGAACCAGAATCTGCCACGTGTTGCACTTAATATTTCAGCAAATCATATTCCGACACGTGGCATGTTACAATGAGCGCGACCGCGCTGGATCAAGACCGTGTTGTAACCGTTGGCTCCCGTGCGGCAATTCATCGTGCGCCCATTCCCTTCAACGAATGAGATGCTGCCACGTGTCCCACTAATTGTGTCCGCGAATCAGAACGCGACACGTGGCAGCGTGGAAGAGAATTAAAACAGAAACGCGCAGCGTCCCACTCACTTTTTCGATCCCATTTTCGATACAATTTTTGTCCCCCACGCGTGTAATTTATTATTTTCGCCACACTTTTTTGTCCCCCGCGTGGATTTAAATTTAATATTTTATTGATGTATTTTTTTGCTATAAATAGGAGATAGTTTTTAGTTGTAAAAAAGTTTTTGGAGAGTTTAGTTTTGGAAATTATTTTGTGTTGCTCGGTTTTGGACGACAAAACACGCAGAAGCCATTTTTGGCTTTTGTTGTGTTTTGCGTGTGCCAAATATTTGTTTTAAGTGATGTTTTAATTTTATTTCTGCTTCTTCTAATTTTTCTGTAGTTGTTGTAATTCTTATTTTAATTTTATGAAGTAATTTAATTTTTCTAGGGTTGCATTTAATCTAAATTTATGAAGCTTGATTTTAATTATTTTTGATAGATTTATAAGACGTTCGATTTGTTCGTTCTATTTTGTTCTTAATGCTTTTTTATTATTTACGAATCTTATCAAAACGATCCGTGACACATAAATAAACTTGAGAAAGGCATTTGTGTGTGTATTGCTCGTAAATAGAATGACATGTATGATGAAGGATAGAAATATACCCTAATTGTATGTGTGGCCATTTGAAAACTTAGAACTTAATGAATCTTATTAAATTTAATTCTCATAGAGATATAGTGAATTAATTTAACGAGGTGTGTTTATACGGAGCTCGAAAGAGATGTATGAATAATAAAAAAAGAAGTTTTCGGTTGACAAATTAAATGTACTAAAAAATATAAATCAAAAGAAAATAACATGATTTGAGTGGATTAGTTTGGTGAAAAATTGCAATCCTAGATTTCTTTTATTTTCTTATTTTACTTTTTTTTCTTAAACAACGATTGTTTTGGATAAAATCAGAGAGATACAATTTTAGTACTCGACAAACTATAGTAACAAATCCTCGTGGGATCGATCTTTACTTACTAATCTTATTACTTGTGACCGTGTATACTTGCACGAGTCCGTGTGTTGAAAAACACACAACAGTATCCCTCATGGCTTTCAAATGTGGTACTCATAAAAAAGGCCTACGGAGCATCTCGCATGTGCATAGGTTTCACTAATTTAAACGAGGCCTGCCCTAAAGATTGCTTTTCCTTTACAAGCATTGATCAATTGGTGGATGCCTCTTTCAGTTTCGCATTGATGAGTTTCTTAGACGCATATTCCGGGTATCATCAAATCAAAATGCATCCTAATGACGAAGAGAAAACCTCTCTTTCATAACGGAAGAAGGAACATTTTGCTACACAAGAATGTCGTTTGGATTGAAAAACGCAGGTGCAACATACCAGCGTCTCGTCAACAAAATGTTCCACAAACAGTTGGGTAAGAACGTGGAAGCATACATCGACGACATGCTGGTTAAGACAGTTCAGCCCATGAACCATATCAAAGACTTGCAGGAGATATTTGAAGTGATACGAAGGTACGACATGAAACTTAACCCCAAAAAATGCATTTTCGGTGTGGTTGTAAGAAAATTCCTAGGGTACCTCGTATTAGCAAGAGGAATCGAGGCCAATCTAGATAAAATACATGCATTGATAAACATATGGCCGCCCAGTAATCTCAGGGGAATACTATAGTTAAATGGAAGAATTGGGGCGTTGGGCAAATTCATAGCTAAATACACAGACAAGTGCATGCCTTTCTTCAAAATGCTAAAAAAGAACAAAACTATCTTCTAGAATGAGGATTGCGGCGTGGCCTTTGAGGATATCAAGAAATACCTCGGCAAACCCCAGTCCTAGTCAACCCAATATCAGGAGAGGTTCTTTATCTATATCTGACCGTTACACCCCAAACATGCAGTGCCGGGCTCACAGCAGAAAGACTCAAAATCTAACACTCTATCTATTATGTCAGCCAAATTTTAACCGAGGCCTAAAGCAAATATCCTACCATAGATAAACTTGTTTTTGCCCTCAAAATTACTACCAGAAAACTCAGGCACTACTTTGGCATACACAGCATCATAGTACTCACTCATCCCCTAAAAAATGTATTAACAAAACCAGAGATTGTAGGAAGGTTGGCCCAGATAGCCGTGGAATTAGGGGAGTACGACATTAAATACATGGCTAGGACTACCATCAAAGGATAGGCTATGGCCAAATTCTTGGCCGAGTTCACTGAATGCCCTGAGGTCGTTACTAACATAGAAACTAAGGAAGTATTGACAGTGGAGCCAAGGAATGCACCAACTTGGCAGGTATTTATGGATGGCACTTACAACTTTAATAGCTCAGGAGTAGGGGTGGTTATAAGGGACGAAAAGGATAATTGCTTCGAATATGCTGTTAGGCTTGACTTTCAAGCAACCAATAACATCATAGAATATGAAGCTACCATATTCGGAGTCATGACCGTCAAAAAATTGGAAGCAGATAGCATCGCCCTACATAGTGACTCTTAGCTCGTCGTCAATCAGTTCTTAGGAATGTTTGAGGCCCAAGATGGAAAGATGAAGAAGTACTTGGAAAGACTAAAACGAGAATGTGCAAAATTCTCAATGTTCAAGATCGAGCAGATAGCTCAAAATGAGAACAATCATGCCGACGCCTTAGCCACCTTGGCATCAATCAGAGAAACCAAATATGACCGAGTGGTATCAGTAATGGTGCTGACAGAGGCGTCTCTTGAAGAAATTGAAAAAAAAGGATTGAATGTGTGGACGACAATCCATCTACAATATGGTTCGCACCGATTTATAATTTCTTGAAAACAGGAGACCTGCCCAAGGACTGCACGGTTGCAAAACAAATTGTAGTGAGAGTAGACCGATACATGATTGAGGTGGGAAAAATATACAACAAGATGCCACTCTGCCCCGGGCCTCTTATGCATAAACATTGAGGGAGTCAAAAAAATAATATACGAAGCACACGAGGGAGATTGCGGCACACATTCGGGGGGTAGAAGACTATCCCAATGAATCATGAGATATGGTTATTACTGACCCACTATGCTTGCTGATTGCGTTAAATACGCTCAAAGGTGCAACAAATGCCAAAGATTTGGCCCCCTAACCCACAGACCGCCTAATGATATGCGGGGAGTAGTAAGTCCCTTGTCTTTCTACAAATGAGGATTGGACATAGTAGAACCTCTACCCATAGGCACGGGCCAGAAAAAAGTTTCTCCTCGTTGCCACTGACTATTTTTCAAAATGGATAGAAATTGAAGCTCTAGCCAGAATACGAGAGGGGGAGGTCATCAAATTCATATGAAGGTCCTTAATTTGTTGCTTTAGCCTCCTCAAAGATCTCATTACGGATAACGGGCATCAATTCACCGATCGAAAGCTCAAGACATTCACTCTCAAATACAATATTAAGATCGTCCACTTAACACCCTACTACCCCCAGGCCAATGGTGAGGCAGAATCCTCCAAAAAATTAATCATCAACCTTTTAAAGAAAAAACTGGAACCAAGGCGGTAATACCCCATATGAAAAATGGGTGGAGGAATTACTCGGCGCGCTCTGGGCTGTTAGAAAAATCCTCCAAGGGAGCACCAACGAAACCCCCTTCTCCTTATTATATGGAACCAAGGCGGTAATACCCATATGACAAATCACTATACATCTCTCACACGATCCATCACTCAACACGGACATTTAAATACTTTTTAAATGTTTGGATACACGTCCCTTATCTAGATCATCAGTTTCTTCAATCAAAGGCAAAAGTTCGGCCTAAATCTCCACCACCTTTTTGCGACCATAAGTGACAGGATCAGGGTATGTTGTCATCATTGCAAGCGACCCCCGCTCCAGATCTTCAATAACCTCCATAACTTTAAGAAAAACTCTTTCCGATTGCTTCATATAAAAACCTGCCCAATACGACTCTCTACCAACAAGACTGGCCATACTAGTCAAGGTTTTCTTTTCACGAGTTTGCGTTTTAGATAAATGCTCCCTACAAGTAGCGAGCTCACACTTGGTCTCTTTTGCAATATGTTTAAGCCTCACAGCCTTAGCTTTCAACACCTTAATCTCGTCCTCAAGCCTACCACTTGCAAAGCGGAAGGCTCGAAGTAAGCGCCTATTCTTTCGGTCAAAATCCATATCACACGAGCAAAAATGTTAGACAAATTAATTTTTTTTCTCAAACGCATAAATGAGATTAACGTTCTACCACCCCTTTTATAGGGAAGAAAAACACTAATATATGTATATATATATATATATATATATATATATATATTTCACTAAATGACAAAAGGTAGGTCAACATCATAAATACACAATAAAGAGATACAATTATTGTATTTATTAATACTAAATCCATAGGTACAAAATCCAAGTACCAGCTCGCGACTATACAAAATAAAAATATCGTTGAGCTAAAAAAAAATATCAAAATAAAAAACAATAAAATAAACTAAAGATCAGCTTTCACTTCGTTAGGGACTTTTGGGCCGTCCTCCCCATCAGAGGAGCCCATTCCTCTTCCCTCCTTCTCCACTGACGGAGCTTGACTATAGACCGGTGTAATAGGTATATCCAGAATGTGATAATAATACTTGCTTAAACCTTTCTTCTTGGCCTCTGTCTTAAAAGTATCCATAGCCAGCTCATAAGCCCACTCAACACTAGACTCCAACTTCTAGGCCATAACATCCACATCGGTTTGCGCTTGAGGTCGCACTTTTTCAACAGATACCTCAGCCTGTCTCTACACATCCCACATCCCCTCCTCAAGCTCAGTCACGCATCGAGCATACAAATTTAGCTCAAAAGTAGCCTGCTTAAGCTTTTTCTCCTTATCAACCGTTTCGTTCTCCCACTTCGTTGTTTTCACCAAAAAAGTTGCATAGTTTGAGCGCAACGACGCATGAGCATGTTTCCCTTTGACAAGCTTAGACTTTAAATTGTCCACATTTTGAGCTCGATCAAAATCAAAGAGCAGCATCACCTGATACAGTTGACGACGAATAAGCTAGCTAGCATCAACTCCCTCACAAATAGCTGTGAGTTGCTCCATGCATGCATCCACAGATACGTGGCTCATACAACGTTCAAGATATTCTTGCGCTAGGACCCTATTCAGCATAATTCCATCCACATCGGTAGTAAGATCATACACAACAGCCTTCCCCTTCCTTAAATCCTTTACGGATTTTCCAAATTCTTTGGATCCAGTACGAGGAGTGGAAGACCCACCCTGCTCACACGGAGGTGATACAAGAGGACAAACATTCAAAGGCTTGGGATCACGACCAACCTTATCAGCCCCAACCTTTTTCTTTTTTTTTCTTAAGGGTCGAGGTACGACCTTCATGCTAGGATTTACCCTTCTTCTTACCCACCAAGGAACCCCCTCCCCCAGGAGTAGGAATGGCACCTATAGGTGAGCTTTGGCCCCCTAGCGCAAGCTTGCTCTTCATGCGAGCAAAAATTTGCTCAGAGGTTAATTCCATTCGAGTTGCAAAATAAAAACATTATCCATGTTAGTCAGCCTTTAAAATCATATACAAATATAAAATAATAATAAAAATAGGGGAAAATATTTTAGGGCAGGAACAAAAGGGTCACCATCATCCAACACCACCTCGCACCCACCCCCGACATCTGTAGAAGGAGTTCTGCATTTAACCATAGCCTGGGCTTTAAGAGGAGATCAGTGTTTATGATTCACCCTAAGAGGAGGCTCTACAGCATCATGCCTCATTAACCGGTATGAAACAAACCGTGAAGTATTCAACAGAGCCCACCAGTTTGTCTTCTCAGGCAGATAGTTCTGAATATCAACCAACCTCTATTTTATATCAAGGCTCAAGGTCGTGATTAGAGAGGCCATGTTTCTAATCACGACCATAGTGTCACTCCAGACACTCCTAACCAACCTCATGTCATTAGTAGGGGGCTTTTCACCTAGATCTATAAATCTGGTAAAGCACTCCAATAAAGAAAGAAGTCGAGTTTCCCACCTCGGTCAATAACCAGGTCAAGCTCTCCCTTAAAATGGGTCAAGGGCTCCTCACCTAGATCTACAAATATGGTATAGCACCCCAACAAAGGAAGAAGTCGATTTTCCCACCTTGGTCTATATCCAGGTCGGTACTAAAAACAATTATATCCATTATACATAAATACATGCCTATCCGATTGTTCATTTCGTTTTAAACGACAAATCACTATACATCTCTCACACGGTCCATCACTCAACACAGACATTTAAATATTCTTTAAATATTTAGACACACGTCCCGTATCTGGATCATCAGTTTCTTCAATCAAAGGCAAAAGTTCGGCCTGAATATCCACCACCTTTTCACGAGCATAAGTGACAGTTTCAAGGTATGTTGTCATCATTGCAAGCAACCCCCCCTCCAGATCTTCAGTAACCTCTATAACTTTAAGAGAAACTCTTTTAGATCGCTTCATATAAAAACCTACCCAATATGACTCTCTACCAACAAGACTGGCCATACTAGTTAAGGTTTTCTTTTCATGAGTTTGCGTTTCAGATAAATGCTCCCTATAAGTAGTGAGCTCACACTTGGTCTCTTTTGTGATACGTTCAAGCCTCACAGCCTTAGCTTTCAGCACCTTAATCTCATCCTTGACACTCCTAACCAACATTGTACCTTATAAAATTTGTAATTATAAAAGTTGTATCCCTTAAAACTTGCAATTAATAAAATAATACCTCTTAAAACTCATAATTATAAAAAAAAGTCCCTTATATAGAGTCTATATATTTTTACTATTTAAAAAATATACGGTCTATTATTTTACATAAAATGCTATCAAAGTTGAAATACGTCTATTTAGATTCGTTTAATTTTTAACTTTTTTTAGTTAAATTTCAATCAATATTATTGGAGTATTATTTTTATTGTTATAAATTTAAAGATGTTATTTTATATAATTTATTAAAATATTTTTATTGAAACCTTGATTTTAATTAAGTTAAATGATCATAAAAATCAATTTTCTCATCATTATTTTTTCAATTCAGGCATAATTTAAATATATTTAGCCATTAAAATAAATAAATGTGCCCAAAAGATTTATGCTTTTAAATTAATTTTTAATACATTTATGAGTAAATAAAAGTCATGATTTTTGGTTTAGTGTATAATTGTTAATTATTTTATTATTAGAGTACCAAAAACTAAATAAAATTACATGATCAAATGTATCATTGGTCCTTGTAATATTTAACACCATATACTTTGGTCCCTAAATAAGATTTTCAAACAACTTGATCCTAGTACTATTTATAATTATGTAATTAGGTATGAAGCCATATTTTTTTTCAAATTAATATCATTCAACTTAATTCCATGGTTTTTGGAAAATAAAATAGTGACAATATTAAAAAAGCTATTAAACATCTTTATCTGTCAATTTAAATCTAGAATAAACTTTGGTCAATGATTTTTTTTTCAAAATAAATACCAATTTTAAAGTAATAATAATGAAAAGATTATAAAATTCACTAAATTGTTTGAACCATTTTATAAAAATGAAACTAGAACCATATTTTAAAAATAAAATCAAAAGGGAAAAATCAAAAGAAACATAGACCATAAAATGAAACAAATGTGGTGTTTCTTCTTTATTTATTTTCTAAAACAAATTCTTATATTTTTAAGATAATAACCGAAGAAAAATTAGAGAAAAATGCACATTAATTTGTTTCCTTAAAACAAGAAAATATTTGATTTTTAAATTTGAAAAAATCAGTGGTGTTGGTGATGTGTATTTTTTTAATTCAACTTTATTATAGTCTCATTTTGGGAAAAAGAAATTATACACAAAACTTGTTTTAATGGCTTTATATTATTTTCATGTATATATATATATATATATATATATATGAATGAGTCATTGAATATTTTAGAGTGATATTTACTTTAAAAAAGATAAGTGATTTTGGACCAAAGAGGATACAAAATTAATAATATGAGGATTAAATTGGATGAAATTTTGTATAGAACCATTATAGTTAAATAGTACGAGGATCCAGGATGCATTTGATTCTAAAAATACCGAATAAAAATGGCTTACCAACCTTTTATCATGTATCAACTAGATTCGTCTTCCCTTTTAAAGGGTTGGAAAGCGAGCATTTTTTTAATGTAAATCATTTCTTGAACGGGGTCAAAAAGACACTGTCAAACACTTGTTTTCACGTAAGTTTGGCCTAGCTTTGTCGAGTTGGATACATTAATCTACTAGCTTTAAATTGGATATATCATTAATTCATTAACTTTGAAAATGGGACATTAGAAATCTATTTTATGGTTTCACCAATGTTGGCTTATGAATGACACTTATGATGGTAGCAATATCAATAGCTTTGAAAAGCTCTATACGAGAGAGTTTGATGGTGGCTATTTTGGTGAACGGTGAATATGTAAACGATGGTTCTAGGGCGACAATAAGGGTGGAAAAGTGCAACATAAGAAATTTGTGTTATGTGCTTATAAGTTATGTGGTTAGCAAGGAAAGAAATCAACTTGAAATAAAATATCTTGTCAAAATAAGAGTTTAAAAAAATCAAATTACGACATTCTTGTGGTTGCACTTGATTGTCTCAAAGTGGGCACCCGATGACCAGTATAAGAAATAGAGGCTGAAAATGCATACATAATTGGTGCTAGTTGGTCACTCAGATTAGGCTTCCCAATCGCCTTAGGGGTCACCCCAACACTAGTACCCAATTTTCAACCCAATTGAATCTCCTTCAATCAAATTCAATCGACAAGGGACCTTTTGGGATCGATCGTGCACTCAAAATATCCTCTCTTTTCTCAAACAATTAATAATATTATTAATTCAAGTACATTAATATACATACTAAACGCGCATGTGCCAAAAAAAGTTTGACCTAAAATGGCGAGTTTTTGAATTTCCTCAACTCAATGTAACTCGAAAAATACGACCATGAAATTAGGAATACATCAAGTCCTAAAAGTTAATTCATTACACGTATTTGCTCGCAAAGTTTTTAACAACTCGTGATTTCTCTCAAAGTCAATTTTGATTGTACACGTTTCAAATATTAGTTGAGTTATTATTATTATTATTATTATTACTATCATTCTTAATTGTTCTGCGCACCTACATAGGTCTGTCACATACGATCTTTCATTTGTATAAAGGATAAATTATGTTTTATGTTCCAAGCCTATTACATCGGATGTAAATTTCTACCCAACTTTTGATTTGTTAAAATAATGTCTGCCAATCTAATGATCTCTATTGCATTTAAGGGATTTTGTTTAATTTTTGTTCATCTATTAATGAAGATAATAGAAATTGACATGTTTCACTTGAAATTGAAAGTTACATGTCATTTTCTATCAAGTTTGTTTTAAAAAATGGATGAAAGTCCTTAAATGTAACATGATAATTAGGTTAGAGACACTTTTTTTTTAACAATTAGAGGTTGGAAAAATTTGTGACTAGTGTAATAGGTGAGTACATAAAACACTAAAAGTTTGCACTCGGTACACAACAAAGTGGTAGTTGATACAAACACCTCAAAGAAAATTGAAGTATTTCATCATTAACAACCTACAATTAAATTCTTAAGATTTCTTCTTCTTCTCTTCTCTATTATTTTTATAGATAAAAATTTAGTTTTAATCAGGTTTATATCGAACAAGATTTTTATATGTGATTAAGGGAAATTTAAAGCCCTAGATAATGATTGAAATATTATTAGATTTTTCAATTAATTATTTTTTCTTTTATTATATTGGAGATGTGGCTGATTTCATGAATGAATGCTATGATTTTGCATGTTCTTGATTAGGTGTACAACTAGTCATTGTTATGTTTGAATCTATTTTTAATTTAAGGAGTTAGTACTTAATAGCTAATTTTTTTATTCACATTGGTAGCACATTGTGATTTGTTAATTGCAAATAAAATCAAACACATAGGTTAAAGATTGTAAGTGTAAGTCAATTTTGTATGGTTTATTAACATTTGGAGTTGCATGATATTGTTGAATTAATCTAGTAAGTATATCTATAGGTTATTTAATTATTATAACTAATCAATGACCATGGTATTGCTAAATTACAAAGTAAAAAATATAGGGAATCTCAAGTATACTTAGGTTCCTAAAGTTTTTTTTTTCAAGATAATAGGATTCTGAATGTCGTAATAAATTTGAGATATGGGAAATAATTAATTCAAAGCTTGGTTAACTAATTCATAGTTTATTGGTGATAATGTTCGTTAATCACTTGTGTTTCACATTTAGTTACAAGTTTAAGTTTATTTTGCTTTAGTTATCTTTATGCAAAAAAAACCAAGACTTCCCTTTTAATTTATTGTGTAATTTTCACGTTTCTTTTTAGCTAGTAAATTAACAAGATAATTTTGTCAATCATATGCATGTAATAACCCTTACTTGCAACTCTATTTACATCGCTATAATTTGATGAAATCTATAAAATTAATATTTGATCACTTATTTTGGTTATGTTAGTTGAAAACTCCAATTTTTAACAAGGGCCTTGATAAGTCAAATGAATTTGATTGATTGAGCATGTGTAGAAAGTGCTCTAACTCATTTGTTTTAGCTCTAATTGATGTCTGAAAGAGTGTAAGATTCGGTACACTATCAGGGTAAGTAGATACTGGTTCCTTAAGGATTTGCCCCCATAAGTAGGTAAACAAACAAGGATAGATAATAAATATCACAAACAAGAAACAATACACCTACTACTCAATTAAAAAATAGAGCATGCTATACTCAAAGAAAATAGTTTTCCAATCAGAGTCCTAGACCTATATGTTGTAACATGCATGATCAATACTCAGATTGTACTCACAATAGAACAGATCATACAATCGTGATCATATAACGAGGTAAACCCATATAGGATCCCTATCTATATGGTAAAATCCTTAGGTTACATATGACAACCACTTGGTAATAAATAAATCCACTAAAACATAAATAGATATGAAATGACAAAAAATACTCAAATACCTCTATTAGTCGAGACTAACTTTCCCTAATTACCTATTGTCACCTTAACTCGTTTCCACAGTAACTACTCGATTTGACACATGGATCCAACTCTCCTGTAGAGCTAACACAACATTACCAATGATCAATATCATGAATAAGATACCATACAATCAATCTAGGAAGCCACCCAACCAGCATCACCCATAATCACTATTTTGGGAACATTGAACAATCCCAAAACCACAGTATTACCTAAACCAAACTAGTAAAATAGTCTTAACCACTCATAGTCTAAGAACACTAGTTTACTCTTACATAAATGTATCACAATCACTAAAATGAAACCAAGATGATCCATGAAAATAGAATTAGAATTGCTAGAAAAATTTTGGCAAAGTTTCTTTAGGATTTTCTAATTAAAGAAGCATTTAATAAAGGGTATTTATATTCATCATTCAACCACATGGGTACCTCACTGAGCCTTTATCAAACACCCTCTCTGTGCTTTCATTGACCATTAGAAAAGGTGGTTTATTGAGGGGTTTGAAGAGGACCTTATCGAGGCATCCAAAAATTCGATTTTTTTTTGTAAAAATGTCGAGTAATTTTCCATAAATACTTGCGCATGCAACAAAACAAAAATTGTAACTCATAACCTAGCATGCATGCTAAAAAACAAACCTCATGGAATGTGTATAATATGCTTTCATACAAAGTGTGACTATGTGTGTGTGTGTTCATTATTGATCAACAATAATCAATCTTACTTAGAGGAAAATAGAAACACTAAGTAAATTAAATCAACTCTATGTTTTGCATATGAGAACGCTAACAAAGACACAAAGGACTACATGACTTACAATCTTCCTCTTTGGTTTTTTATGGTAAACCACTACACAATTAATTATAGACGCACATAAACATGATATGATAATGAAGATGACCTCAAGATGTTTGTTCCCATGAAAAAAACATCGACGCATACCTAACACCTAAAAAAACTACTCCAAGTACATTCATCTTGTGCGCTCCATCCATCTTTTCAAATAAACTCATTTGCAATTTGTCAATATGAAACATGAGGGTCTCAACGTATTTTACCTCTACAAGTTTTAAGCTTAATGACTTCATCTACACCAGTAATCTGAACACAATGAAACAAATATATACTCGGTAAATGTATCATGTAGAAAAAATGTGTAATCTAAAAGGTATTATCGTGTAACCCTTAGATAGGAACACATTGATAGGTTAAATATATACAAACATGTAGTAGAAACACATACAACATATACAAACCCCTAAATTCATATAACATTCCCCCTAAGTGAATCCAAGTCAGGCAAAAAGATTGAATGTAGTCGTACATTTGCTTCCCATGCGATACACAGGATCGCAACAAACACATAGTTATGCCCTTAAACTTCTTCCATTTTTTGACACAAAAAGTCACCCCTATATAAATGAGAGAATGAATATAAGAATGCAATAATCCTATCACTTATGCAACACAACAGAGAAGATTAAAGGAAAGAAAGTAAGATGCAACACATATATAAACAGAAAATAAAGAAACAATCAACAAAACATAAATTTCTTCAAGCTCGCACAAATATGAAGAACACACACAACAATCTCTCATGGTGAGATGCAAACACCAATAGCCTCTATTAGGGATTCAAAATTTAGACATTCTAAAGGTTTAATAAAAATATTAGTAAGCTAAAGGTTAATGCTGATATATTGCAATGATAATGTGTTCGACTCCACTAGGTCTCTTATGAAGTGATGTCTAATGTCATTGTGTTTGGTGCTTGAGTGTGGAATCAAAATTTTTGAAATACAAATTGCATTGGTGTTGTCACAAAGTAAAACAAGGTTTCCTACCATGATGCCATAGTTAGACAACATCTACTTCATCTACAACAATTATAAGCAACACAATCCCATAGCAATATATTTAGCCTCAATGGTATATAGAGACACAAAATTCTACTTCTTATTGTGCCAATAAATCAAAGACTTATCCAAATGAGAGAACCCACCTGATGTACTCTTTCTATCATCATTACACCCAGCCTAGTCAGTATCCAAATACACAACCAATTGAATTGAAAGTAAAACTACTATATAAATTATAATCATATGAATCTCATTTTGAGAAAATAACTTTAAAACTATTAAAAGAAAAGAAAAGCTAGAAGAAATTAGAAATGCATTTGAAGATTGAGATGTGGGATTAAGGATGATTTAGAATGAGAATTTGGGGTCCAATTTATAGTTGAAGAAAAATAGAAAATAGTGGATCAGATAGGTAGGTGTCACGACACATATTATTTTCATACCATGGCATGAGATAGGTTGTAAATTGTTTGGAACTCGATCCACTACAATTACATCGTAGGGCACATTATTTCCAAGCTGTGACCCGCGTTCTTCTTAGTAGCTAGAAGCCTTATTTTCTTATACACCCTTTTCAATGGTTTGGAACATTTGTAAGCTAAATATGTAAATATTTTAAGCTTTGATGTTGTAATGGAGTTCTTTCAAATAATATTTTTCAAGTTTTAATCAATTAAATCAATTTGAAGCTAAAATACCTTAAAAATACATGTGATTTTGAAAAGATAGTTTTGCTTTGAAAGATAATAAAAATATGCAAATAAAAATCTATTTTATCATTTAAAGTGCATAAATCATGATATATTAAGTGATTTTAAACACTCATCAGCAAGTTATTAGTTAGTTGCTCCACCTGTACTTTCGCTTTTTAGTGGAAGCCTCCACATATTCCAACCTTTGATTTGTTCGTGATTGGTTGTCTCTACTTACTTGCAAAAATGCATTTAAGTTATCCTCTAGAGTTGGCTTATTGGGAGAATTCTTGGGCACTTGTTGATGGAATTGCTGGCCTTGATTGTTTGAGCTATAGGAAAATATAGGATTGTTCTACCGTTAGGAGAAATTTGGATGATTTCTATAGGTATTTGCATTGGGGTCGTACCTAGGTCTTGGTTGGTAACCTCCCAATACATTGATTTGCTCAGGTTAAGCATTTTCTTCTCCTTGATTGGGATAGAGATCAACCCCATGCCCCAAAGTACTACACAAGCCACATAATTCTATATTGTTGTGACATGTGTTGTAAGAAGTGCAACTTGCTTGGTCAATTGTGCAAGCTACATTTCATAGTCTATTTCTTGGTCTCAAACTCTCCTCACTCAGGATCTTTTTTGATAGGACTTAGTACTCAATATCTCACAGAGAATGTAAGTCTCTAAGGTAGTCTTTTCTCCTATAGCTCATCCAGGAGTGTTACCAATGATGAACTGACATTGTTGTGTCAATCCATCAAAATACTGGTTCTACAACTATAGAGGATAATTGTGATAAGGGCATTGAGTGAGAAAGAGTTTGAACCTATCTTAGGCTTCATGGAAAAGTTTTCCCTTCATATGAGAGAAAGCATCAATCTTCGTTCTTAGCTCTCATAGTTTTGGTAGGAATAGAATTTTCCATAAACTAATTGTAAACATCTTCCTAGGTCATCAGGGAACCTGAGGAGAGTGACATTAGCCATACCTTGACCCTATCTTTTAGGGTGTAGAGGAAATACTATATTCTGAGTTAGTCCTCGATAAGTGCACAAAGGAGGAATTTTTGAAATATTAAGTAGAAGTCCCTATTGAAAGACAATGACTCTTCATTAGATTGTCCTTTGATGGAAGGCAACATGGAGAAATGAATGTTTCTCAATTCATAGTTTCAAGTTGCCTCACCTAGTTGGATTAAGGTAGTAGTAATGGCAAGCCTTGCATACTCCTTCATAGTTGTTTCCCTAAGTGATGGATTTTCTCTCATATTTGTTGGTTCAAGTATAGGGTCAATGTCTAGTTCAAAAATTTGTTCAACTAAAGGCTGTGGGACCTCAAATTCTAGCCTTCTTGTAAGGTGTTAGAGGGTACCTAAGGACCTTCTATCTCGTATAAACTTATAAAAACAGAAATTAAAAGAATCACCTCTTAAGTAAAAAATAAAAAAAGATAAAATAAATATACAAATATATTATACTACATGTTTGTACACAAAAATATTAAATACATAATAATTAAAAGAATATAATGATACAGAAGTTACAAAAAGAAAACAAATTATACAAGAATTAATTTAGTACACAAAAATGCTAGACATAAATTAAAAGAACTAAAAGAATAATAAAAGAATAAGTAGATAAATAAAAGAAAAGAAAACTAAAATAAAATTTAAATTTAAAATAAATAAAATCAATTTTTTTAATTAATAAAATCTTAAAACTTTCAAATTCTTTAAGATTTTAAAATATTATTATTATTAAATAAATATACATTTTATTATTTTTATTAAAATATAAGAAATGAATATTTTTTTAAAATTTTTAAATTTTTAAAATTAATTAATAACCTAGATATTTTAAAATTTTAAATAAAAATCATAATATTTATATCATAATTGTGTTTAAGAATTTGATAATAAAAATTTAAAAATGATATTCCTTCCCAACAACGATGCCAATAACTTAATGTGCCAAAATTTAGTATACAAATTATATATATATTTTAAATGGCTCGCAAATGCACAAATCACTTGTAGAAAATGATAAGTATACTTTTAAGGTTAATCTAAAGAGGAAAGACATTATTTTTAAAAAAATTAGTAAAACATTCTTACAGACGAAAATAAAAACCTAAACATCTTATCATGAGTTTGGTAAATCCGAAACTACAACATAAAATAAAGGATAGATTTAATAAAATAATTGCCAAATAAATATTTACATTCAATGAAGAATTTATGAGATATAATAGTTAGTTAATAATACTTGTTCAAATTGATTAGGTTATTAAAAATATAAATTAAGATTATTGATCCTCTCTTTATAAATACGAATAGGAGATTAATTAGGTCTACTATTTGTTATTAATTAAAATCACTTAATGCTTTCGACCGGGTCTATCAATTAGTATGAAAAATATATCATTAATATATTTTTCAATAATAATTGTTATAAAAATATTTGAAATAGAGTTCTCTAAAGATCCAAATAATCAAATCTAAAAATTGAAGAGTTGACTCTAGATCTAATTCAAATAATCAAATCCTAAATCTTACTCTCTTGTTTATTATGAAAAATATTTCGTCAATATATTTTTCTTTTACAAAATTCGTTTAAATCTTGATGAAAAAATAAAACTTAATTCATTTCATAAAAATGTTTACCTACTTTAATATTTCACCAACATAACAACACTCCTTAATTTAATAATGAATCAATAAATTAAACATAGCATGTAAAATAATACATAAAGATAATCTAAAAAGAATAAATTCAAATTATACCTCAAGTGTATCCTCATAGAATCTCAGTATTGCTTATGTTTTTGGAAAACCTCCGAATAGAATTGTTAACATTGTTTATTGAATTGAAAGTAAAACTACTACATAAACTATGTTCAACTCTCAAAATTGAGAGAAAAACCTTAAAACTAAGAAAAGAAAAACTAGAGAGAAACTAAGAATCAACTAGAATAGAGGTGAGGGATGAAAGGGATAAGGGATAATTTTTACAATGAAGGAGGGTCTTTTATATAGTTTTAGAAATTGCTACAAAAGAGAGAAAGAATGGATCAGATAGTCAGGCGTTATGGAATACATTAATTTGCACCGTAGCATGAGACAAGCTAGACATGGTTTGGAACTCCATTCAATACACAAGCACCGTGGCACACATCATTTTCATGTTGTTGTCCTTGTTCTTCTCAACAATTGGAATCTCTATTTTCTTGTGCACTCTTTTAAATGGTTTGGAACATATGTAAACTTTACATTTGTAAATATTTTAAGCTTCAATGTTGTAATAGAGTGCTTTTAAGTACTATTCTTTAAGTGTTGATCAATTAAATCATTTTGAAGCTAAAATACCTAAAATCAACAAAACATACTCGTGATTTCAAAAAAATAGATTTGCTTTAAAAGATAATACAATTATGCAAATAAAAATACATTTTATTTTTTGAGGTGCATAAAATATGAGAAATTAAGTATTTTTAAGCACTCATCACAACCCCAACCAGCTTCTTGCTAGTATCTTAACAAGAAAGGTAAAAAACTAAAAAGCAAAAAATAGAATAAAATTAAACTATTTTAAATCATTTTCATAGATTGACACAACTATAATAAATGTATGCAACAAGCCTTTAAATCTCTAGGCTACCTTAGTGGATGAGTTTAAGTCTTATGAGAGCTTTTAGAAATGATATCCACAATTATCAAACTAAAAATACAAAAATTAAAAATAATTAACAAAAATAAAAAAAATAACACAAACAAATAGTAAACTAAATTTTAGACAAAGAAAAATGAAAAATGAAAAATAACAAAGTGAAAAGAATAGAAAAACTTCCGATGCTTTTAATTTTCTTTTAAGTTAACAATAAAAATCCAAAGCATAAGTTATTTTAAAATTCTAAACCTTCATGATTTACTATAATATTTAGTTGAAAATCATATTCATTTTCATATAAAAAATGTATCAATATAAATTTTCTCAATTTCATTGAATAGAATTTGATTTTGCTTCGAATCTAACCTAATAAGTCATACTCTTAATAACTCTGATCCTACATGATCAGGCACTCAGTCAAAGATATATATATGAATAGAGTTTATGTAAATAAATGAATTAATAAGTTCACATATATTTAAAGAAAAAAGGCTCAAAGTAGCGCATAATATTGATCTCATTAAAGGAAATGAATGAAAAGATTTTATAAAGAATCAAATACTATCTCCATACATTCATCATATTTTTCAAATAAAAAATTTCAAGTAATATGCCTTTTAAGATGTGGAAAATGTAATGACTTTTGGGGATTTTTTTCCTATCTTGCTTTTCTATTTGGTCATTTCTCACAACTTTTGTAAGATATTTAGGTCATAGTATTTATTTTTCTCTCTTTTTCTTATTTTTCATCCATCTCTTTTTTAGAGATATTCTTTTCTTTCTTTCTTTTGTTTTTTAGAGAGGAGGACCCATGTATAGCTTGTACATATTTTTGTACGATTTGGGTAAGGGCAAATTTTTGGCATTTCTTTTGTATTGGCTTAAGTATATATATCTTTTTTTAGAAGTTATGCATGAATGAAGAGAAAGGCATATTTTTTAATTTTTACTTAAGTCATTCAATTGAAGCAATAAAAATAAATATATGATACTTTATTAGATGTAAAAATATTAGCATTCAATGCAAAACTTATAGAGATTATCTAGCAATTTAAAATTGACAAGAAGAGTGTATAAAATAGTATAAAAAATATTATTGCTCAGAATGGGAAGATAATCTCTCAAGATATTCTTACGAGTTAGTCTTTACTATTTGATTTCTAAGCACCGGTTTTGAGTTTATTGAAATTTCAAAATTATATCATGAAAGAAAAATTATAACAAAAAAGTAACTAATTATCACATTACTCCATGGTATGTTTTTGAAATTAATCTAACAATGTAAAGGCTTAATCATTTTCTTAAAATTAACTAAAAGACATGATAATGTTGTAAGAAAGATTTTAAAATTAACCTAAAAGTTCTTAATCCAATAAATAAAAGCACACAGAAATAAGTAAAAATGTAAACATTTTAAAAATGTGAAGATATATTTAAATAAAAAATTTAAATTAGCCTTGATTTTATAATGTAACTTTTCCTACCCCCAACCTAGAATTTACATTGCTCTTAATATAAAAATTGCAAATTAAAGAAAAAGAGTAAATAATAGAAAATTTATCTATTTGTTGAACCTGCTCAAGCATTGGTGTGGAATTATAGGTGCATCCAACAATCCAAACATTTAAATTTACACAGATAGAATATTGTGTAATTCTCACAAATTTCAACAATAAATTATGAAATTAACAATTCTAAACAATGTGAACATAACAGAAAACAAAAATAAATATAATATCCAAAAATATAAAGCAAAAGCTCTCAAAATAAAAGAAAAAAAACAAAAAACAACTCATAAATCTTTGGATCAAATTTAGAGCTCATCCTCTATGTCATCTGGATTTTGGTCTTTAGGTTGTTGTCGTCATCTTTCTGGAGGTGTAAAGGTAAATGCCCTTCTTTCTTTTTGAACAATGTTTATACCAGAAGTGAGTTCATTATAATATATCAAGTTCAATAATTCTCCAGGTTGTAAAATAACTTTACCTTTTGAGTGAGGTACCCCTGCTTTCATGCATAAAGTACTGATTAACTGAGGGAAGAAGAAACTCAAACGTTGATTGTTAGTAGATAACTTTATCCTAGGATGAATTATATTTCCTACATCCATAGGTATCTTGGATACGATAGCATACAGTGAAATTACCCTATCCCTATAAATAGAATTGTAAGGTCAAGTGGGCAATAATCTTGAACACGCAAAGTATTTCCAAAAACAATACAAGTACTGTAGTATAATCGAGATTATTTAAATATTTTCATACTTATACTAACCAAAATTCACTAAATATTAATATACATTTATATCCATTGGCCCAAATGTGACTAGTACATCCGTACTTTTACTACATTATCAACAATGTTGGGAATGTTAGCACAAAATTCCTGAACAATAGATTTAACAGTAGCATCAGGTTCTTTTAAGAAATTTTTCCATCCTAAAATTGTTATGATATCTATAATTCCCTCATGTTTAGAATCAAATTCCATCACACTTTTAGGTATAAAAACTTTATTTACTTCTACAGCTTTTTCAAAATGAAACTTGGCCTTATAACTTGGAAGTTTGGTCCTATCATATTCTTTAGAAGTTGAAACACCTTTCCCTTTATCATGTCTACGCCTTTTAGGTACCATTTCAAAAATTTAACAATATCTAAGTTGCAAAAGGTTCTTAGATAATCTATATAATAGCACAAAATTATACCAAAATATTTTCCTTGCACTTCTTAGTACTAATTAGGGTTTGGAACTCTTAAAAATTTACAAAAAAATTTCAAAGAATTTAATTTTGGGACTTAAATTCTTATAAATTTATGAATAATTACTTGTGTTGTTATGGATTGAAGAAAATGAAGAACACCCATCTTGAAGATGAATATTTGTTGATATTGTTGATGGTTTTTGAAAATTTCTTTATGTAATGTGTAGGAAATGATTAGGAAGGTGATTTTTGTGAAAGGTTTTGAAAAATTATTGAAGAAGGTGGGATATTTGAGGGTTTTGAGATGTTTGGTAGGATACAAAGTTTAGGGTTTGTTAAGTTTTTGAGAGAAAATGAGTATTTTCGCATTGGGGAGCTATTTCTGTCCCGAATTAGTATAGGGGCCGCATCGGAGTATAAAATTATCCCATGACACCAACCTTTGAACTTCAATCCATTTTTTATTAGAAACATCCATGCCACAATGCGAATAAAATCATGTTGTGATTTGAAACAATTGTTCTTCACATTATGTCTTTTGTTACTCCCTTTTTATATTATTATATTATTATAATAACAACAAAATAACCACAGAGAAATCTATACTTTAAATGAAAACAATAAAATGACAAATAAAAGAATTATAAATGAAATGAAAATAAATTACATTAAGGCAATAATAAATAAAATAATGGGTTATCTCCCATCAAAGACTATATTTATTGTCTTTAATGATATGTTTTTTGGGGATTTCATCATTTTATAAACTCAATATATTCACGTTATGGAGTTCTATTATTTTTTGAATTGGAAACTAATTTTTTGCCTTGCTTCTGCAAGTGATAATACAAATTTTATATAGCTTTTGATGCTATTACTAGTTCTCTGGCAATGACGCTATAAGCTTGATGTGCCAAAACTTGGTGTACGAATTTTGTATATTTTTAAATAGCTCACAAGGGCACAAATCAGTTATAGAAAATGATAAGTATACTTTCAAGGGTTGGTCTAAAGAGGAATCACATAGTTTTTAAATAATTGAACAAACTCTTAAAAAAAAATTAAACATAAACATTTTGTCACAAAGTTTGGGATTTTGAATCCAATCTAATGACATAAAAGTAAAGGTAGATTCAACAAATAATTGGGAAATAAACATTTACATTTAGAGGAGAATTTATAGGATAAATTTGTTAGTTAATGATACTTGCTTCATATTAATTTTGTTATTAAAGATATGAATTAAGATTATTGATTTTCTATTTTTAATAAGAAGATATCCTAAAGAAGGGAACAAATTCTTTGTTAATAACAAAGCAATTAATATCCTAAGGTTGGAAATATCAATCGATTAATTATTAAATTATGATTTACTTATAAGGAAATAACAAACAATCTAGTCATTGCTTAAGATCGAGTATGTAATTAGACTTTCATTTAAGGCATCAAAGTTAGGTTTATGATTTATGTATCTAGAAACTAACTCAGATTTTAAAACTACCACTAAAAATATGTCATTAATATATTTTCGAAATGTTAATTCTTGTAGAAATATTTGAAATAGAGTTTTCACTCTAACTATAGAATTGATATAGATAAAATATTTAAGATTATTACTCTAAATCAAATTTAGATAATTAAATCCCGAATCTAACTCTCTTGTTTACTATGGAAAATACTAAGCTACATACTTTTCTTTAGCAAACTTTTGTATAAATTTTGATGAAGAAATAAAACAAAATTCAATTTATAAAAATGTATTACCTACTTTAATATTTTACAAGCATAACAACATAACTAATATCCCATAATATTTTCAACCAGGCATGCTTAATTTAATTAATGACCATTAAATTAAACATAGCATGTAAAATAACACTCAAAGGTAATTTCAAAAGGATACATTTAAATTATACATCAATTGTATCGTTATAGAACTTTAGCATTGTTTTTGTTATTGGAAAATCTCCAAATTGAATTGTCAACATTGTTTGTTGTAGCCAAAGTAAAACTACTACATAAACTATAATTGTTCAACTCTCAATTGGAGAGAAGAACTTCAAAAATTATAAAAAAAACATAAAAAAGCTAGAAGAAACTACATATGTAGTCAAAGATTGAGCTGTGGGATTAAGGATGATTTAGAATGAGAATTTGGGGTGAAAGTTATAGGTTAAGAAAATGTGAAAATAGTGGATCAGATAAGTGGGTGCCCTAGCACACATTATTTTAATGTCGTAGCATGAGACAGGTTGTACACAGTTTGGAACTCAATCCCATGTCATACTCATTATTTCCACTCCACATCTTGCGTTCTTCTGAATAACTAGAACCCCTATATTCTTGTACACCTTTTGCAATGGTTTGGAACATATGTAAGATTTACATATGTAAATCTTTTAAGCTTCAATGTCATAATGGAGTTTTGGACCCTCTATCCCCATATTTGTATATTCTTTATGCTAAAGGTTTGTTGGGTTTATTGAGGAAGGTTGAGGTGGATGGCAGCATTAGAGGTGTGGTTATGGGTAGAAGATATCCAAGGATGTCTCATCTCTTTTATGCAAATGATAGCTTCATTTTTACAAAGATTTGTAAGGGTGCTTGTCAAAAGCTTATGAAGGTTATGAGATTGTTTGAATGTACTTTAGGACAAAAGATAAATCTAGAAAAATTAGTTGTTTCCTTCAACCCAAATAGCAGTCAGTATGCTAAGGGGATTGTGCAAGGAATTATTGGTCTTCCTATGGTGAATTTCCATGAGAAATACCTTGGCATAGCCATAGTGGCTAAAATAAATTAGAAGAGGTTGTCTGTGCAGTTTAAGGAGAGAGTTTTAAGAAGTGTAAGGCTTGGAAGGAAAGGGCTCTATCTAAGGCTTCTGAGGAGGTTCTTTTAAAATCCTTTGTTGATGAGTGCTTGAAAAACACTAAATGTTACATGATTTATTTGCACTTTAATGTCAAAAATATATTTGTATTTACATAATTTTATTGTTATTTTAGCGAATCTATGTTTTTGGAGTTATAAGTATGTTTTGCTATTTTTCCATAATTTCTAGCTTCTAAATGATTCTATTGATAAACATTTTAAGTATCGTAGCTGAAAGCTCTGAATTACAACCTAGAAGAATAAAATAAATTACATTTATAAGCCTTATATATGTACTAAAAAAGTTTGTAAGGGGTGAAATACAAAGAAATTTGGAGACAAACAGATTAAAGTAGGCCACAACGAGGATATGTGTATGCCATGGGGTGACCTTCTCTGATCAAAATTGAATGCATATCAGAATCGATGCGAGCTATGGTAGTGGATAAAAAGTATGCTATGGTATACAATTATAATTCCATCATGATCCACTATTTTCTCCCTTTTTCTCTCCTTTTTCTTACCTATAAAATCACCCCTTATGTCTCTTGTAAAAACACACATCAACACCAGTGCCTCAATTTATTGGCTTTTCATTCTTCTAGTTTCTAGCTATCTGTAGAACGTAGGAATAGTTTTAGATTAGTTTTTAGGTTATTCGTTCCACCACCATGTGGATACAAAAATTTGTATATTATAAAATAGCTCACAAGTGCACGAATCACTTTATAAGAAATGATAAATATATTTTAAAGGCTGGTTTAAAGAGGACCTATGTAGTTTTTAAATAATTAAACAAATTCTTAAAAACAAAAATTTAACCTAAACATTCCGTCACAAAGTTTGGGTTTTGAAATATCTAAATTTATGACATAAAATAAAAGATAGATGCAATAAACTTTATTTAAATTATGCTTCTTATTTAAGAAATTAACACACCATTTAATTGCCACTTTCAATCGGGTCGACAATTAAACTTCCATTCAAGGTGTGAAAGTTATATTAAACTATTGATGTATCTAAGAACTAACTTTCAAATTTTAAAACTACTACAAAAAAATATGTCATGAATATATTTTCAAATGGTGATTTTTATAAAAAAAATCTTTGAAATAGGGTACTCCAAAAATACAAACAATCAAATCCATAATTGAAGAGTTAACTCTAAATCAGGTTTAGATAATTAAATCCTAAATCTAACTCTCATATTTTAAATTTTTAATGAAATATTTTGTCAATATACTTTTCTATAACAAACTTTGTAAAACTTGAATAGAGAAATAAAAATTAATTCATTTTATAAAAATATTTTACCTACGTTAGTATTTCACAAGCATAAAAACATTACTAATATTTCATAGTATTTTTAACAAAACATGCTTAATTTAATAAATTAAATTATCCTGAATCATTTCCGTAGATTGACATGGTTTCATTTTACATATACAACAAGTCATTAAACACATTGGTTTCCATAGTGGACAAGTTAAGTCTTGTAAGGGATTTCAGAGATGATATCCAGAAACATCAAACTAAATGCAAAAATTAAAATAAATAACAAAAATAAACGAACAAATAACAACATAGAAACTAAAAATAAAGTAAAACGTTAAAACAAATGTAAAAATTGAAAAGTAAGAATAAAAGTAAAAAACTTCTCATGCTTTATTCTCTTTTACGCTCACAATTGAAATCCAAAGCATAAGTTATTTTAACATCCTAAACATTCATGGTTTATTATAACAACTAGTTGAAAATAACATCCATATCCCATATAAAAAATACATCGTGTCGAATCCACATTTTCTTCAACTTTGTACCTCAAAAGTCATACTCTTAATATCAAACTGATCATATGGCTTCAAGCACTCATTCAAAGTTATATGTGAATAGAGTTTATGTAAAGAAATGAACCAATAGATTTACATATGTTTAAAGAAGAAGATGCTCAAAATAGTGCATAACATCGATCTCATGAAAGGAATAGAATGAAAGGATTTATTAAGAAATCATATTATCCTTATGCACCAATCAAAATCATCAAATAAAAATTTCAAGTTATATACCTTTTAGAGATGAAGAAAATACTATGACTTATAGGGGATTTATATCCTATCATTTTTTGTATTAGTCATTTCTCATAATTTTGTAGGATTTTTGGGTTGTAGTATTTAGTTTATACTTTTTATTTTTTATTTTTTTCTTTCTTTCATTTTTTAGAGATATTATTTCTTTATTATTTTTTTAGAAAAAGGATTCATGTACAGTTTATACATATTTTGTATGATTTATTAAGTGGCTAATTTTGGATTTCTTTTTGTATTGACTTAGGTAACCCCATATATGTCTTTTTTTGAAAGATGAATGAAGAAGGGCATATACTTCTAATTTCTAATAAATTCAATCAAAATTTTGCTAGTTTTTTATACTTTTACCAATATCCCAACAACGGCCCCAAAAACATGATGTGCCAAAACTTTGTATATAAACATGATAAATATACTTCTAAGGTTAGTTTAAAGAGGAATCCCATGATTTTTAAATAATTCAACAAATTCTAAAGAATAAAATTAAAAATTAAAAATCCTGTCACGATTGTTTGGTTTGGTAAATCTAATCTAACAACAAGAAAATAAATGATTGATTCAATAAAACAATTGGCAAATAAACATTTACATTCAATGGAGAACTTATGGAATAGTTTAGTTAGTTAATCATGTTTTCTCAATATTAATTAGGTTATTAAAAATATGAATTAATATTATTGACTCTCCCTTATAAATACATATAGGAGGTTAATTTGATATAGCATTTGTTATTAATTAAAATCAGTTAATGTCTTTAGTTAGGTCTATCAGTTAATTTTAATTAAATTATGATTATTTTCTTAGAGATTAATAAATCATTCAATTGTCACTTCGGTTGGGTCTAACAATTTAAACTCTTATCAAGCTTTCAAAGTTAGTTTATGATTTAAATATCTAAAAATTAACTTTCAAATTTTAAAACTACTACAAATAATATGTCATCAATATATTTTTCAATAATAATTCCCATAAAAATCCTTGAAATAGAGTTCTCTAAAGATTTGAATAATCAAATCCAAAATCGAAGAGTTGACTATAGATCAGATTCAAATAATTAAATCTTAAATCTAACTCTTTTGTTTATTATGAAAAATACTTCGTCAATATATTTTCTTTTACAAGTTTCATTTAAATCTTGATGAAGAAATAAAACATAATTCATTTTATAAAAATGTTTACCAACTTTAATATTTCACAAGCATAACAACATTACTAATATCCCATAGTATTTTCAGCCAGACATGCTTTATTCAATAAATGATCAATAAATTAAACATATCATGTAAAATAATAAATAAAATAATCCACAAAGAATACATTTATATTATACCTCCATGGTATCCTTATAGAAACTTAGTATTATTTCTATTTCTAGAAAACCTTAAAATAAAATTGCCAATACGATTTATTGAATTCAAAATAAAACTATATAGACAATGTTGAACTCTAAAATTGAGAGAAGAGATTTAAAACCATGAAAAGAAAAACTAGAAGAAACAAAGAATTTAGCTAGAAGAAAACTGTGTAATGAAAGGGATGATTTTTACAATGAAGGAGGGCTCCTTTGTATAGCTTTAGAAAATGTTGCAAAAGAGAGGAAATAGTGGAGCATATGGTCACGCACAACTGTACACATTATTTCAATGCCGCGACATGAGAAAGATTGTACATGCTTAGCCCTCGATCCACTTAACCCACACTACAACACAAATTATTTCTACGCCGTGATTCACGTCCTTCTAATTAACTAAAACCCCTATTTTTGTATCATTTTCAATTGTTTGGAATATATGTAAGCTTTACATATGTAATTTTTTAAGCTTCAATGTTGTAATGTTGTGCTTTTATGCACTACTCTTTGAGTGTTGATTAATTAAATCATTTTGAAGCTAAAATACCTAAAATATAATAAAACATAACCATGATTCCAATAAAATAGATTTTCTTTTAAAATATAATAAAACTACACAAATACAAATATATTTTATCATTTAAAGTGAATAAAATCATGATATATTAAGTGCTTTTAAGTACTCATCACAATCCCCAACTAGTTCTTGTTAATCTCTTAGTAAGAAAGGTGAAAAACTAAACTAAAATTAAAATTTCCTCATTCATTTTCATATATTGACATGATTGCATTTAGCATAAGCAATAAGCTTTTACATCCCTAGGTTTCTATAGTAGATGAGTTTAAGTCTCTTACGGGGTTTTAGAGATAATATCCACAAACATCAAATTTGAAACGTAAAAATTTAAAATAAATAACAAAAACAAGCAAAATAAAATTTCAAAACAAAGTAAAAATGAAAAATATAAAAGAATACCAAAACTTCTCATGCTTATAATTTCTTTAAAATTTACAACTAAAATCCATAGCATAAGTTATTATAATATTAAACATTCATAGTTTACTATAATAATTACTTGAAAATAAGTTTTTATTTAAATAAAAAATGTATCAATATTAACTTTTCCCAATTTCATTATATGGAATCCAAATTCACTTCGAATCTAACCTCACAAGGAATAACACTAATCTTATTAGTTCAAGTGCTCATTCAAAGGTATATGCGAATAGAGTTGATGTAAAGAAATGAACTAATAAGTTTGCATATGTCTAAAGAAAAAAAGGCTTTAAGTAGTGCATGATGTTGATCTTATAAAAGGAATTAAATGAAAGGATTTATAAAGAAATCAAATGTTATTCTTAAGAATCGATCAAATTTATCAAAGAATTTTTTTAAGTTCTATGCCTTTATGAGAAGAAGAAAATGCAATGTCTTTTTGAGGATTTATTTCCTATCTTTCTTTTGTATTTAACCAT
This sequence comes from Hippophae gyantsensis, assembly GCA_030763125.1. Lineage (NCBI taxonomy): Eukaryota > Viridiplantae > Streptophyta > Magnoliopsida > Rosales > Elaeagnaceae > Hippophae > Hippophae gyantsensis. The sequence continues at coordinate 51,077,826 of CM061034.1, read as the reverse complement.
TTCTCATTTTTTTGTAGGATATTTCTGAGTCATATTATTTAGTTTATACTATTCATTTCTCCTTTTTCTTATTTTTCCTTCTTCTTTTTCTTTAGAGATATTCTTTTTTTAGAGAGAATCCCTGTACAGTTTTTACATATTTTTGTATGATATATAAGTGGCTAATTTTGGGGTTTTATTTTATATTGGCTCAAGTAACTCTATATCCGTCTTTTTTTTAGAAGTCGTACACAAATGAAGAAAAAGACATATACTTTCAATTTCTACTTAAGTCATTTAATTTAAGCAATAAAAATAAATATATGACACTATATTAGATGTTCAAAATCCTAGCATTAAATACAAAACCTATAGAAATTATCTAACAATTACAAATTGATAAGAAAAGTGTTTGAAAGAGTAGAAAAAATATTATCACTTAGAATAAAAAGATAATGACTTAAAATATTCTCACAAGTTAATCTCCATTATTTGATTCCTAAATGCCAATTTTGAGTTTATTGCAATTTCAATATTTTATCATGAAATAAAATTTATGATAAAAACTAACTAATTATCACATTACTCCTTGAAATGTTCAAGAAATTATCTAACAATGCAAAGACTTAATCATTTACTTAAAATTAAATAAAATACATGATAATTTTGTAAGAAAAATTATAAAATTAACGTAAAAATTGCTAATCCAATAAATTAAAGTACATAAAAATAAGTAAAAATGTAAAAATGTGAATATATGTTTAAGTAGAAATTTTAAATTAGCTAAATTATAAAAATATGTAATTTTTTCCACCCTCATCCTAGAACTTACATTACCCTTAATGTAAAAATTGTAAATTAAAGAGAAAGAATAAAAAATAGAAAAGTTACCAATTTATTGAACCTGTTCAAGTATAAATGTAGAATTGTAGGTACATATATCATTCCATACATTTAAATATGCATAAATAGAATATTGTGTATTTCTCACAAATTTCAACAAACACTTACAAAATTAATAGTTTTAAACAATGTTCACATGATAGGAAACAAAAATAAAGAACCTAAGACAAAAAATATATATATAAAACAAACAATTAAAATAAAAGAAATAATATTACCTAAGAATAATGGGTTGCCTCCTGTACAACATCATTGTAACATCTTAGCAAGATGCTTCTTTGGAGGACTTCCATTTTTAGAATTTAATATACTTAGTGTCCTTGTCGCCATTAAGTGTGTGTTAGTGTGTGCTTGAAAATGTATAGTTTTTGCACAAAGAATATCATTGAAAATTCCATACACTAATAATTGTTTTGGTAAAGGCCTATCAATAAGTACATTATGTTCCTTATAAATTTATGGTTTCTTGCACAAAAAAAATAAAAAATTTACAAGTATAACGAGGTTGTCCACTTGTACAATTAAATCATTATACCTTACCCTTTGGATATATTGGAAGTTTATCCATTAAGATATGATGAAGGGTTTTGAATCACTCATTCCTAGCTATAAGTTTATTGAATAAGGCATTAAATTAACACTTGCTCTTGGATCCTATATTGCAGCTACCTCATTTTTATCACCGATGATAATATTAAAATTTTTAGAATCTATGGAGGTAGCTTTAGATTTTTTTTATTAATACTACAACTAATTTAATATTAAGTACTAAATAAAACTAAAAAAAATATAAAGGAAAACAAAAAATAAATAACTATAAGTAAATAACTAAAAGAAATAATAAAAATAAAATAAAAAAAAATAGATATAAAAATAATAAATGAAATAAAAAAAGAATAAAAATATTATGAACAACAAAATAAAAGAAATAAGAGAAAAGAAATAAAAATAAAATTAATAGATAATTAAACCAAAATATAAAAGAAAAGAAATAAAATATATAAATAAAAGTTAGTAAACAAATTTAGTTAGACAAAAGGCTAGTAAATAAAAATATTAAGCAAAAAAGAAAATAAAAATTAGTAAAAATAAATAAAAATAATTAACTAAATTAAAATAAAAATTTAAATTAGTATGCAAGAATACTAAAAAGAAAATTCTAAATAGAAATTAAGTTAAGAATTAATATCTTAGTCAACTAAAAACAAAATAGTTAGAAAAGAGTAAAGTATGATATTTTTAGATTTTTCTATTTTTTATTTACAATTTTTTTTATTTTTTTAATATCACAAGTCAAATTAATGAATGAGAATTTAAATTTTCTAAATTTTTTTATTTTGTGAATTTTTAGATTTATTTATTTAAGATCTATTTTTTTAATTTAAATTTTAACTTGAAATTAAGATCTCATTATTATTGTTTTGACTTCATTATAATATTTTTTAAGTCAAATAATATTAACTTTTTGGAATTTAAGATCTCTTTATTACTTTTTTCTAACAAAATAAAATAAATTTTAAAATTTAAAATATCTAAAGTTAATTGATAATTTAGATATTTTAAGATTTCAAATAAAAATCAAATATTTATAACACAAAAAGTTTTTAACATTTTGACAATAAAAATTAAAAATGCTATTCCTCCCTAGAAATAGTGTTAAATGCTTGATGATAGAAAATTTAGCTAGTTTTTAAATCTACTACTAGTTCCCCGACAATGGTGACAAAAACTCGATGATACAAAATTTAACTAGCTTTTGATGCTAATACTAGTTCTTAGAAAATGCCTCCTTAAACTTAATGTGCCAAAATTTGCATAATTTTGAATAGCTAGCAACTACATGAATCATTTATAGAAAATAATAAGTATACTCTAAGGTCGGTATAAAGAGAAATCACATAGTTTTTAAATAATTCAATAAACTATTGAAGATGAAAATAAAAACCTAAACATCCTACCAAATTGTTTGGTTTGGTAAATCCAATCTAAGGACAATAAAATAAAGGATAAATTCAATAAAAAAATGACAAATAAACATTTATATTCAATGGAGAATTTATGGTATAAATTAATTAGTTAATCATGCTTGTTTAATATTAATTAGGTTATTAAAAATATGAATTTAGATTATTGATTCCCTCTTATAAATTCAAATAGGAGATTAATTAGGCCTACCATTTATTATTAATTGAAATCACTTAACACTTTTGGTCGGGTTTATTAGTTAATTTTAATTAAATTATGCTTATTTTCTAAGAGATTAATAAACCATTCAATTGATGCCTTTAGTCAGGTCAAACAATTTAAACTCTTATCAAGGTTTCAAAGTTAGGTTTATGATTTAAGTATTTGAAAATTAACTTTTAGATTTTAAAACTACTACGAAAAATATATCGTCAATATATTTTTCAATAATAATTCTTATAAAAATCTTTGAAATAGAGTTTTCTAAAGCTTCCAATAATCAAATCCAAAATTAACGAGTTGACTCTAGATCAAATTCAAATAATTAAATCTTAAAACTAACTTTTTGTTTATTATAAAAAATACTTCATCAATTTATTTTCTTTTACAAACTTTGTTTAAATCTTGATAAAGAAATATAACCTAATTCATTTTAAAAATGTTACCATTCTTTAATATTTAACAAGCATAATAACATTACTAATATCTTATAGTATTTTTAACTAGACATGCTAATTTAATAAATGATCGGTAAATTAAACATATAATGTAAAATAACACGTAAAGATAATATGAAAAGAATACAATTAAATTATACTTCAAGTGTATCCTTACAGAATCTCAATATTGTTTCTGTTTTTGAAAAACTTCCAAACAGAATTACCAACACTATTTATTGAATTCAAAGTAAAGCTGCTACATAAATTATGTTCAACTCTCAAATTGAGAGAAAAAATTTAAAATTATGAAAAAAAAACTAGAAGGAACTAAGAATCCAACTAGAAGAGAGCTGAGGGATGAAAATAATTTTTTTTACAATGAAGGAGGGCTCCTTTATATAGCTTTATAAACCATTGCAAAAGAAAGGAAAAAAATGGTTTATATGGTTTAGTGCCATGACACACATTATTTTCATGATGCGGCATGAGATATACTATACACGCTTTGGCCTCGATCCACATCACCAGTACCACAACAACATTATTTTCATGTCAATGGTTTGGAACATATATAAATGTTACACACATAAATCTTTTAAGCTTTGATGCTTATTTTCGCAAGTGTACGAATCGTTCAAGTAATAAAGTGTACATAAGTACGGATATCGAACCCACAAGGAATGGCGTTACTAAGTACCAAAATTGACTAACCCTAATTTTATTTGAAAACCAAATTGTTGAAATTGTTTTAAAAGCAAATTAACATAAAACTAAACACAAATAAAAAAATTTAATGTTGTTCACAAATGATTAAAAACGCTAAGGCATTTGATTTCGCTAAATCAATTCAATCCGATTTCAAGTCATGTTATATGAGAATCAAAGCTAAAAGTGATGGTTGAAAAACCCAAATTTACCTAATACTCTCTCTCGAGTTATATTATAATTACTTATCTATGAAAACCAACTATATTTCTATGAAGATTTAATCACAAACAAGCACATTACGATTTATGGAATTTCTAGAATAACCACATACATCATGCATTAGTTCTCACACTCGCATTCAACATACAGTATTTATCACAAGAAGCATTCATTACACATCTCCTCTCGGTCTCAATATAATGCAACAAATCATCTAAATTTTGGCTAGAAATTTAAAAGCATTAAGCATGGAAATAAATACTCAACTTGAAAACAATGAATTCATATAACAATAACAAAAGAAATCAGATTTCCTTGATTTAACTACATCATAGCCTTAGCAAAAACAAATTAGTTCATAACAGAAATAAGAACAACCATTATTTCAATTGAATTCATGAATAACAAATCTGAATAAAATGCAGAATATGAAGGCTAAGGAGAAGAGATGAAAAACTCTTGAAGATGAAGACTTGGTAGCAACAATGGTGATGATCCTTCAAGCTTCTCCAAACTTTTTCTCCAAAATTGCCTTTTCTCCTCCAAAAATGACTCAGATCTATTCTCTCTCCGTGGCCCCATTCTCCATCATATTGTATATGTAGATCTAGGATTTTGGGGGTAATTTTGGAACAAAACAACCAAAAAAATCTGTTTTCGGATGAAACTCGCCGGCGGCGACATTATTCTCGCCGCGGCGAGATTTATGGAAAATAAAATTTTTGGTTTTTCGATTTTGGCTGGCGGAAAATATAATGTGGCCGGCGGCTAGATGCATTTGGCCGGTGGCGAGATGAATTTGCCAAAATTTGTGCTCTCGGGAAGATTTTCGCCGTGCTTTCGTAGGATTTTTGCCGGCGGCGAGAATAATCTAGCCGGCGGCGGGATTTCCAAATTTTGAAACTTTGTTTTCTTTTTATTTTCACTCAATCCCGATCATTGAACTTTGTCCCAAACTTCTCCAAAATCATGATTTTACCTGAAATTGTACTTTAAACACGAAATACCCGTGAAATGACATTTGTGGATTAAATAATCAAATAAATGCAATTTTCACACAAATATCAACATTTAAATCATAACAAAAATGCAATTATTTGACTCTTATCAAGCTTCAATGTTGTAATAGAATGCATTAAGCACTATTCTTTAAGTATTGATTAATTAAATCATTTTGAAGCTAAAATATCTGAAAATAATGAAACGTACATGTGATTCTGAAAAGATAGATTTTCTTTTAAAAGATAATAAAACTATGAAAACATAAACCTATTTTATCACTTAAAATGCATAAAATCATGATATAGTAAGTTCTTTTAGGTACTAATAATGACCAAGATCTGAGGATGGCTAGGATCCCTAGATGGCTAAGATATGGATGTAAAATATCTGTGTATTTAGATATCTTGTCTTCTTGATGACAAGGATGCACTAACTACTTTAGTGATTGTTTAAATAGAACATCCTAGGAAGACCAAGTGAAACTATTTGTATGAATTCAATCAAACCAAAAGACCAAGCAAAATGGTTGCTATAGCTTTGATGGGAACATAAGTCCAAAAATAACTCAGTGATTTGGTGTGATCCTCGTGCTTTCCTAGTTTCTTACTAGAAATTGGATTTTATCATAGAAGTTGTCTTGCTAGGAAGGCTACTAAGAAGACTCTCAAAATATCCAATGATGCCCAAAGGAAGTCTAGTAATGTTGCTAAGCTATCTTGAGTTGCAAGAGATCACTACTATCAAGAGATAGATCTAGCATATGATAATGCAAAAGTCTAGAAATCGATTGTGTGCTCCACAATTTCCAAGAAATAGGTAATGTTGAAGTACATAAAGTTCAACAATTCTATGGTTGATAGATAGCAATGCCTCTAGGGCATGTGGGTTTAAGTTTTCTAGGATAAATGTTGGAGTCATATGTCAACACTTGGATTTGCTTAAGCATCAATTCTAAATGTTCACCAATTCTACCTTGAGACTTGATGAGTTCAAGAGCCTATCGGATAGGATGATTGTGTGACTAGGGAAAAGAAAGGCATACAATGCATGGGGGAGACTTCTGAACTTTGTGGTGACACTTTCATCTTGCATAGCATCATGGGTGACCGTTAGATCCAACTTTGTAGCTTAGTTGACTTAGTGCTTTGTTAAACATGGATGTATTTATACATTTTTGCTTTTTTATCACTTTTTCTTCTAGAAGTTGGTGCGTCCCTTGGGAAATATTTTGCTTCAAGAGGAATTTATTCTTCTAAACCAATCTTGGTGCTTTATATAATTTTTATTCAATTGTGTTTGTGCTTGGGGCCTTGGTAGACTAGGAAAGGCTTGTCTTTTTTTTTGTAATATTCTCTATTGTTCCATATTTCCCTTCACATTCTAAAATTTGTCTATACACTAAGAATTTGGTGGTGCTTAGTACTCTTCTAGTATCTACACCTTTGTTAACTCTTAAGGCCACTGAGAGAGCCTTGGAGGAACCTAAGGCTATGAAAAGCCAGTTGTAGGAAGGCTCATCTAAGAAGAAGTTTAGTATGTGAGATTTTTGAAGGTGAGAATCAAAGACAAACATCCCAGGTTCATGTTATTGGCGATAACATCATCAATATATATCTTGATTTTGAGGACTTCATTGACGGCACTAGTACAGCTAGGGCCTAGAAGTTTAAGTATGTTAAGAAGAGAGTTAAGAAAGTTCACCTTAACCTTTTCCTTCCACACCATCACTTTCAAAACATCTTAAAAGTTGTAGGTGAGTAGGACAAGTATATTGATTCTAACATCGAGAAGGGTGAGGTTATAGTTTGGGTGGTACCTTTGGTTCCCATTGAAGATGAGAATAATGTGGAACCACAACCCCAATTTACTTGTGATATCAAGAGATGGATCCCATTATTGTGACCATCCATGATGATGCAAAGGAGGGCAAGCTTCATAGGCCTTAGGATATTTTTTTATTTTTCTCAAGACCTTGCATGCAGTTGCACTTTACACTCATGTTAAAGTGTAGTCACTCGACTCTTAGCTTTTAGCTCTAAAAGCTTTATTTTTTTTTATTAATAATAAAGGCTCCAATTTTTCTCTTCATTTTATCTTGACAACTTGAGCTCTATAATTACTTGTACTATTATCATTAATATTTTCATTGATATGGTCATGCACTTTACACTGAGATTTATTCACTTAACAAATTTTTTCATTGAGTTATCCATCCTTGAGGTTATCTTTAGCGCACTTGTCATTGAGACAACACTTGTTCAATTTTTTATGGAGACAAAACTTAGAAAATTTATTGTTGAGATAACACTCAACCCATCTTTTTTAACGATGGTAAAGGCAGGACTCACCTGAATACCATTATTCAAAGAAAACTCCCAACAAAGGCTACAGAGTCAAAATGGACTACATAAGTTATGGTCACCTTAGATTATTTTTTCCTAAATACCTAGTACCCAAATGAGTAACAATTGTTATTTTTGTTCCAAGAGCCCACTCAAATACCACTAATTTGAGAAAGCTCCTAGGAAAGGAAGGAGTGTCACAATGGACTATCGAAGTTCCAATCTCCCTAGATAGATTTATCACAAAGTGTAAGTACTGAGTTGGGAAATATCATTGGTTGTTGAGTTCTTAGTTCACTAGTCACTTGGGTCAAGACATAGGGTTGGCTGAACTTCTTCTTTTGCACTTTTAGTTCCAACTCTTCTATTAAGTCTAGATATTAGTTTTGACAAGGACCAAGACAAACATGTTTTTGAAAATAAAAATAAAAAAATAAAAAGTTTAAGTAAAAATTGGATGTCATGTGCTCCAAACATTGGAGAATTTTGTTCCACTCAAGTGCTTCATTATATATTTTCCATTTCCTAGTACTCCATAATCATTTATGATAATGACTAACACTTTTCCAGATGGAATTAACTGAATTATGTTCTTGTATATAGATTATGAGTGTTGTCATTTATGGATGTTTAAATCACATTATGGATGCAATTTTTTGAACATTATCTTCTTGTGAAAATATTTGCCAACTTATTTCTTTGGGAAACATACCTAGAAGAGACAATTGACTCTATAGGTCTTATTGAAGAACTAGTAAGCCAATATGCCTTTTTGAGTTCCCTAACTATGGATTGGATGAATCTTCTAAGCATACTCATGGTATGCCTTTTACTTCTCACATATTGTCTAGATGTATTCTAGATATTCTAACTGAATTCTATTGGTTGAACCTAACTATGGATTGGATGAATAATCTAAGTATACTCATGGATGTATTTTAGATTTCTAACTGAACTCTATTCTAGATATTCTTCTTAGGTGTTCTTGAGGTAGTTGTGGCTGAAATTTTTATTGTATCTCACGTGTAATGGAAGTTTCTACAAGTCCTGCATATTTAGAGCCGAAGTGGCTTCTAGTCGCCATCGTGGAAGATGGTGGCCTCGAAAGTGATAATCTAAAGTTGATGTTGATCTTCAACCTTTATTACTTTATTCTTGGAATACATTTTGTAAGTGGTAATATTTTGGATCTCCCAGTTCTAAGAATGTTTGGAATCAGTTGTGTAGTAGACCATTACATCTAGAATTCTCTTTTACTTATGGACTTCTATGTGAAGTTCTACCTCACACGAGGGTAACTAGATCTAGTGTAAGGGTACTCTAATTCTTAGGAACACTTACTGCCAAGGCAATTAATGTGATGTGCTCTGAAGGCAATTCTTTTTCATATTTATAAGATGAACATTTTTGGATCCTACATAAACTACGGTGAAGAACCCTTCTGCTTTTTCTTGCTCTATCATAGGGTAATGAGTCGCTTGAATCGATGGGGAGATGAAGCATAACAGTTTATTATGCACCTTCCAATCATAAGTTTATTTCTAGGATTATTGGTCAATCATTTTTCAATAACTTCTTGGTTAAACAAGTTTAAATTAGAGAAACACTAGGATGGGTGACCCCTTGGGAAGTGTCTTCATCTTCCTAGAAGGTGACTTCATTTTTCATTATTACAATGACTTGTGTGATGGATACATAGTTGGCCACTTCTTTGGAGTCACATCAAGAAGTTATTCTTGTATGGCGTAGAATGGATGGCTACTACGACCTAGAAAACTAGTCCTCGAAGTGATGCTTCTAGATGTTGTCACTCAATAAACTATGAATTGGATCCATTATTTGGAGATCAATAAGCTAGGTGGTGTGACCTAGAAGGAATCCTGTCTGGATAGTGTGCCAGAGAAGATGGAAATCAATTAAGGCTGGCACTGTTTGAGTGGTGGTAGCTTAGACTATGCAGCCTAGATGGCCACATTTTGGATAGCCCAACCTTGGAGGTGATGACCTAAACAATGTATCCTTCTAGGGTGTGACCTATCCTACTAAGGCCTAATCCATCATAAATCTTGACACTCTTAGAGTGATGCTTGGTTATTTTGTTTGACTAGCTATTCTTCTTGGGATGTTGGTCTACTCGGCTATTGTGCTTGGTAAATCTACTTAGGTAGCTACCATGTTGTACTACATACTAGAGTTTATCTTCAAGGTGAATGTTAGATAGTAATTCGGGGTATAACCATATTTCCATAGCCACCGAAGATCAGGAGAAAACTGAATTCACATGCCCATACAAAACATTTTCTTTTAAAAGGATGCTCTTTGGATTGTGCAATGCCCCAACAACATTTCAAACTTGCACGATGGATAATTTTTCTGATATGGTGGAAAATATAATGGAAATTTTCATGGATGACTTTTCAATTGGAAAAGAATGCCATCTCTTTTTTAAGTTAGAGCATAAAGCTTATTGGGCTATAAAGAAGTTTAATTTTGATTTGAAGGTAGTAGTGGAAAATGACTTCTTCAATTGAATGAAATGGATGAGTTTCAAAATGATGCATATGGAAATTCAAAGATCTAAAAAGAGCGGACAAAAAAGTGGCATGACAAACAGATTCTTAGGCATGAGTTTGTTCGAGGGCAACAGGTTTTGCTATTTAATTCATGACTAAAACTCTTCCCAGGTAAGTTAAGATCAAGATGGAAAGGTCCTTATACAATTGACAAAGTTTCCACTTTTGAAGCAATAGACTTGAAAGACAAGGTAGGGAATATATTTAGAGTTAACAGTCAGAGATTGAAGCACTATTATGGAGAATAAGTGGCGAGGAATTATGCATTTATTCCGAATAAAAATCCTAAATGATGAAGATTGAAAAGTCTGGTTGTAGACTACAAAACAAGCGCTTATGGGAGACAACCCATAAAATTTTATTTCATTCTTTAATTTCATTTTTTATTATTTATTTGAATAATTTGGATTTTGATGCTAGTTTAATTTGCAGGAATAAAAACTAGAAAATTAGAAACTAATGCGGATCCACCATAAAACTAGGGAAGTTCCTTTCATTTCTTTAATCTATCTCACTTTTAAATTACAATGAGGACATTATTTAGTTTAAGTTTGGGGGTGTCAACTCTTATAATCTTGAGTTGTTAAATTCTCTTATCAAGCATGTATTTGAGTATGAAATTTGTGATTAAGGATGAGTTTGAGAAATGTTTTTCAAAATATGATATTATGTTAGTCAGAGTTTTGTGGGTACTTTAATTTAAATCTTTGTCCTTGAAAATAATTGAGAACATAGTAAATTTTTCTCTACTCCATTTGGCCTATGAAGGGAAAGAGTTGAATTAACTAGGTTAGGAAAAGTTTAATCTTGCTTTTCTCCAGAATCCATTGATGGATCCTTGAGGCGAAATCCTAATTAATACCAAATGTTAGAGAAATGATCTAGGTAATTTTTTTTCATAACCAAAAACTTTTCCAAGCCGTCTTAATTATCACACCATCATTGCATGGTGTATTCCTATAGTAAAACCCCTTGTGTCTTATTTTACATAAGCCTTATTTGTTGCTTTAACTACATAAACCATTCCCATTCTAAGCTTGAAAAACCGTGAACTTACCTTAAATTTTGAGAAAATACTTTGGTGGAAATTTATATTTAAAGAGAAATTTAGTTCAAATTAAATAATTCACATTGTGTTTGCTCTATTTGATCAAAGAGTAATAAAAAAAGAAGAAGAAAGAAATAAAGTGAAAGGGAAGAACCGAAAAAAGGTTAAAGTGGTTGAAATTAGTGAAGACTATGAGTATCAAGGCAACCACACTGATCGTCACACACGAAGTGTGTGCAATAAATACATAAGTATACGTATCATAACAAGTAATATAATGATAAGAAAATATCGTTCTCATGGAAATTATTTTATTAGAAACTAATTTTTAAAACTAAAAAAATAAATATCATTTTTTTGTGTTTTTATATTTTAAGGAAGAAAAATTAAAATAACTAAAATTACATAACAATAATTAATTAAATCAAATTTGGTAACTAAAAAGATATATGAGAAAATACCTAGGAATATTTAATCCCTCAATTTTTTAAACATGTGAATTGCTAAAATTCCCCCAAAATACTTATCAATTAATTAAATGATCAACTGAATCTAACCTAGCATGTATTTCTCTCTCAAGATAGTAATTAATTTAATCACACTCTCATACTAATTAAATTTGCATACTACTCATTAAGTTCATCAATTATGGATCACATACATAAGAATCATACATCTCTGCCTAGAAACTATGCATGCTATTTAATCAAGACAAACAATTAAATAATTATCTCAAATCTATTTAATTACCTTTAAATTGTTGGCCAAATAATTAATAGCCTACAAATCAGATTAAATAATATAATTAAATTATAATTATCATTGGGGTAAAATATTAAATCATCAAATGGTGAAAATTGGGTTCATAAGATCCCTAGATTAATAAATTAATTACACATAATTATGTTCATAAAGCTCTTATTTTTCATAAAGAAAGACATAAAAATTGATAAAGAAAATATTAGGAAAAGAAATACAATCAATCTCTTGAATTGTAGAATTAATCTCATCTTAAATCCCTACCAAAATTGTGGCATCTCTTGAATTTTTTTATATTTGCCTATCTTTTTAGCTTCAAAAATTGACCAAAATTATACTAATGGAGGCCACATAGGGTTTATGGGGTTAGGGGCTTAAATATTGCTCATGTGTGATCTAGACCTCAGATCAGCTTTAGATCAAGGGCTACGATCAAAACAAACAAAACTGACAATTCTAGCCAATCATAGCGTGACACATGGCATAAGGAATTCAATGGGCGAATCAAGGATGGACAGGTGGTAAGGGAGACTGGTCAGAGTCAAATCTCACTAAGTCAATGACACGCGGCATGACGTGATTTGCGGAGATGGATGGCGTGGCACATGGGTGGAAGTCCCGGAGCAATGGTATAGTGACACGTGGCATGGCATGTTGACCAATTTCTGAACTGAGATTGAACATCGTGTTGATACGTGGCACGCGTTTCATCCTCCTCACATGTGGCATAACATGATTCTCTCTCCGTGCTTGCATAGCATCCACGTGGCTTGCCCAGTCATCTCCTCTGCTTGCGTGGCATGTCACGTGGTAGCTCCTGATTGGTCCTGCATTAAAAATCCATAAAAATTACACAAAAATCCAAAAAATTACAAATATTATATTTTCACCCCTTTTCACTAAAAAGTTTATATTTTAATATTTTTTTGCCATAAAAATACTATTTATTGAATAAAACAAGTAAATATTGAGTAAAAAAGTGCGCTAATGACTCTACTTTCATAGAGTCATCACACCCCCAAACTTAACTCTTTTCTTGTCCTTAAGTAAAGCCAAGTATAACTAAATAAAATAACTTGGGTAGTATATTCATAAATATACTTATATTAGTACATGCATATTTCAAGAAAACTATCTCTCTCAAAAGTTGTACAATCCTATGATAAGGAGGTTCACATATTCATCAATCAACGTTCCATCAATACAAGGATATGAAAGGTTTTTTAAAAAATTGATTCATGTGTGTATGTTGCATATGATATCATCCAATGCACTCATGAAATCAACCTATATGAGCATGCTAATCAATTCAATATTTTAGAACAAGTCTCATAACTCTATTTTTCACATTCCTCTCCACTAATATAAATATGCACTTAGATCAAGATCAATAAGGACTTTACATGGTTGTAATGTAAGGCTTAGATGAGAGGTCAATAAATGAAGACATTTTAGGCTTTTTCCACACCTTAGTTTTTTTTTCGTTATGCACTTTTTCACTGCAATTGAGCTTTAAATTAATATTCAATACACCTCTTTTGTTATTCTTTTCATATTCTTGTATTTCACATCTCTTTTCTCTTCTTTTTTTGTAACTTCATAATACCCCCAAACTTATTTTCCACTATTTTGTTTTTTCTTTAGAGGGATAATTGTGTTGTGAGTTTTGCTTCTTCTTTTCCTTTTTTTATAGGGTGCATTACATTTCACCTTACGCTATAGCATAACACATGATTGCATTTTTTTTCTCTTCATACAAGCTAAAGGTGCAAGGGTGAAGGTAATACTTATTAGTTAGGCATTAAATGTGGCTTAAAGATAGGAAAGGTTCTTTGTTAGGCTCAAATGGGTGATAAAATATATTAACAATGGTTAGCTTGAAAGGCTCAATCGATCCAAATAAGGCCTAAATCATTTCTCTTGCTAAATACTATATAGGATTTCACCTTAAGGGATGATCAAATAGATTCTAAAACTTGGTAGATCTCATCGACTCGCACAACTCACTACAAATTTCTCTCAATAAGAACACCAAAATCAATCATGAACATGTGCATAAATATTTGAATCAATCCAATCAAAAATAGCGAGCATATCACATGATTAATGTTAAATTCCTTATCTTAGTCATGACAACCAATTTTTATCATTGAATTCAAATGTTTCATACGAGCATGCATGCATTTAGTTTCCATATATTTATCAATTTCTACCCAAATCATGATTAAAAACAACTAAAAATTAAACAAAAACAATTCCCTAAAAATTTAAAATGTATTTGCATACCAAATTCTAATGTAGAGAATGAAGTTCCCTCCCCCAAACTTACATTACACATTATCCCTAATGTGCACATATAAATATGAAAAGGTAAAAGAAAAGAAAACTCCCTTAATCATGGCACACCACATCTGTCGCTGAAATGTTCATTCTTGTTGTACCATTGCTTTCCACATTTATTCACCTACAAAACAAAAACATTGAAAATATAAGTAAAATATTGTTGGGTTTCCTCTCAACCAGTGTCACGTTTAACATCCTTGATTAGACGGTCATATCAAGTCCTAAGGCACATCCTTTTGTATCCATTTACTTTTGAGTTTACCTGGAAACAGTTTGAGTCTTCATTCATCCAATGATACCTTATGTTTTGGTTCACAAACTTGGTGCTCAATTCTCTTCTCAAGCTATTTTTTTTTTCTTTTTGAACTTTTTGGCATGCTTATAAGCACTCCACCGTATCTCATCCAATTTATGTATTTCCAACATCTTTTTCACCTCTCCATTGGACTTTTTCACTTTCATACTTGGGTGACTCAACAGATTCTTTTAAGCTATTCCCATAATCAGTAACATCTATCCTTAAACATTCATTTGCATTATCAATATCAGGGATTTAGATTCTTTAAAAACTTAAATATTACTTGTTCATCTTGCACTCTCATTATAATTTCACCTTTTTGTACATCAATGAGTGCCCTTCCAGTTGCTAAGAATGGACGACCAAGTATTATAGGAATGTCACAATCCTCTTCCATGTCTAGCACAATGAAGTCTGCCAGAACGATGAATATGTGTACTTTTACTAGCAAATCTTCTACCACATCCTGAGGTCTCTTAATCGATCTATCTACCATTTGTAATTTTACTGAAATGGGATTTTCTTTACCAACCCCCAATCTCTTGAAGATCGATAATGGTATGAGGTTAATGCTAGAACCCCAATCACATAGTGCCTTACCAAAATGAATGTTCCCAATAGTGCAAGGGATGTCAAAATACCTAGATCTTTTAGTTTTTATGGTAGTTTTCTATTAAGAATGGCACTCTAACCTTCCGTCAATATTATTGTTTCATGATCTCCAAGCTTCCTTTCCTTTGATAGTATATCCTTATGAATTTGGCATAAGATGGTATTTTTTCAAGTGCCTCTACAAATGGTATGTTTATCTGCAGCTTCTTGAAGACTTTCATAAATTTTGAAAACTGCATATCTAACTTTTTCTTTTGCAGTCTTTGAGGGAAAGGAATAGTGCGTTTATAGAGGTTGCTCTTTTTTTGCTGAATTATTTCTTTTTCAATGCTATCTTTACCCACTAGTTCCTCCTCATCCTTGTTAATTTCTTGTTTCTCCTCATCCTTTTCTGTCTTATGTTCCTGTTCTAAAGTTTTACCACTCCTCAAGGCTATAGCATTGCACTGGTCCTTACCTTCTCTTCTTAGGCTTACAATTGTGTCACTTGGAAGGTTACCTTGAGGCCTTTGACTTATAGCCTGAGCGAGTTGCCGCATTTGGTTCTCCAAATTTCAAATCGAAACCTCTTGATTTGACACTTTTGTATTTACGGATTGGATAAAGTCTTTCATCATCCCCATTAAAGCATTTGTATTGTCCCCAATAGGTGGCTTCTTTTCTATGGCTTGTAATTGTTGTGGTTATTGGAAACTAGGTGGTGGAAATGATTGATAGTTGAATTGATTACCACCCTAATTGTTGTTATTCCAAGAGAAATTTGGATGTTGTCTCCATCTTGGGTTATATATGTTTGAGTATGAATTATTATTTTGATTCACATTACCCATATAGAAGACCGATTCAGGATTATGTGGACAATTATCAAACAAATGGGCTCCATCACAAAACACATGCAACACCCTTGAATCTTGGACCTAGTTTATACTCGCTAGTGAGTTTTGAACCATCAAAAGATTTACCAAAGAGGACACTTCAGTTGTAAGTGCCATAATATCATTTACCTCATGCATTTCACCTATTCTTCTGATGGCTATCATTCCGTTCATTAACCATTGATAATTATTACTAGCCATTTTCTACTCTATGATTCTAATATCACTAAGGTGGCGTTTGGTTTGCAGAATGGAATTAGAATCGGAATCGGAATGGAAAGGAAATAATGTTGTTTAGTTTGACCACTGGAATCAAGTTC
This sequence comes from Hippophae gyantsensis, assembly GCA_030763125.1. Taxonomy (NCBI): domain Eukaryota; kingdom Viridiplantae; phylum Streptophyta; class Magnoliopsida; order Rosales; family Elaeagnaceae; genus Hippophae; species Hippophae gyantsensis. Next base: position 51,061,221 of record CM061034.1, on the reverse strand, counting down.
GGAATCAGGATTATAGTGTTTGGTTTGTCACTGGAATGGAATAAAAAAAACTGTAAATGATCTTAATACCCCTACATTCTGTAAAGTTCAAATAATGTCATTTAATTACTATTTTTTCGTTAGAAAAATTAAATAACAATTTTAATTTTTAATTTTTTAAGTAAAAAATATATATTTATTTTTTTATATCATTAAAAATTAATTATATATTAACTTTTATATAGATGAATGATATTATTAAGATTTCTTTTGATAGCATTCAATATATTGAAACTGTTTGTGGGATTTTTTTGTATAGTGATTCTATTCATTATTTACAAAACAACAAATTATCAATATAAACAGAATTACAAACGTATGTTGATCCTACTACTTTCATATCATCTGTTCAATCAAGTAGAAATGTTCATATTTCAGCAGTGTTCAAAACAAGGCTAATATAACAATTACAAATGAATATTCATATAGTAATAACACATATCCATAACTTAATATAATGCACCTTCACGTCTAAGAAGGCTTCTAATCCAACCATCTTTGTTACCAGTACTCCAAAAAATACATTCATTCTTGCAGGTTTGTCAACAAGAAGAATTGTAGCAACATCAAGCTCATCGTTGCTAAGTGGTGCGGTCCTTTGTAATTCATTGTACAACCTCATTTGTTCTTCTTTTTCTTCTCCTTTTGTGATGGATCAACTCAAAAGGCTGCCAACATTCTTCATCTCTTCTACAAGTATCAAAGCTACCCTCTCAATAGAATTTTCATATTCATTAACTCCAATAGTTCTCTTTCTTTTTTTAGATGAAACATTTGAGTTTTGCTGGTCGGTAGCATCTACATATTGATGTGATGGATCAGTTTCATTTACTATCTCTTGATCCAGTTCATTATCAAGTTCTAAAATAACATCATTATGAGTCTCTGCATCTTTTCCTGTGGCTCTGTCTTTACCAAATAAAATAGCCAAGTCCTCGTATTAAGGAAATGACCTATGTCTAAAATGAGTAGCTTCTTTGTGACTCTAAAAAGTATTAAAATATGTCAAATTGAAAATATTAATAATCAAATGGATTAATTTTTAAACATAAATAATGTATTTGTTCATAACAAATGAGAACAACAAAAAGATTACCTCTACATATGCATCCCAAACAGGTACCTCAGTAGCTATATGTTTATTCACTGGATCCCACCCAAATCCACTACTATTCTGACCAGTTAGCATGTCATGTATAGTAGTAAATTGATTCTTCAATGTTTTCAATCAAGACTCAATATGTGGTTTAGCTTTCATAGTGCAATCTGGTAGTTTTTGAAGTAGTAATTTCTCAATAGCATTTAAGTAGCTAGGTTTGAAACCACCATCAGCTCTATTTGAACCCTGATTGTGTAACTCTATAAGACACTCAATTAATTTTTCATGTAATGTTGTTATCCAAAATCTTTTATTCTATCCAGGGCCTTGATTTCTTGAGGTAAAACTTTGTGAAGATGACATCATAAAATTAAAAAGTAAGTACAAAAAAATATACCACTTATTAACAAAATAGAAATAGAAAACATATTAAAGTTGACGAGCCTAGCAACCAATGAGAATAATTTTAAAATTATAAGAATATGACCAATAGCATAATGTTTTACAAGATTACAAATAATTTCAATCAAACAATCTCTTCATTACAACCACAATCAAGCATAAATAAGAAAACACGACTTCCATTAACCTAAACAATCACTATCATCTATCCCTCTCTCCTTTGCCTCCATTCATTGTACATGTTTGATGCCGTATTGTCTCTAAATACACTCCATTCATGTGTAGAGTCTACAATTCTTATTGTATCTTCATCATCCTCATCCTCATCTCTATCTTCAAGATTTTCCCAATTTTCCTCAAATGGATCATATGACATTTCCTTTCTTATATAGTTGTGTAGCAAGAAACAAGCAATAATTATTCGATTTTGAGTTTTAATGGGATAAAATGCTGGACTTCTTAGAATAGCCCATCGATTCTTTAACACACCAAAACATCTCTCGATCACATTCCTAGCCTGTGAGTGCTTTATGTTAAAAAATTTGCATGGATTGCGAGGTTGTGGACCATCTCTCCATTCACTCAAATGATAACGTTGTCCACGATATGGAGTAAGAAATTCATTGGAATTTGCATATCTAGCATCCACAAGATAATAATGCCCTATATATTAAATATATAACACACCAAAACATCTCTCGATCACATTCCTAGCCTGTGAGTTCTTTATGTTAAAAAATTCGCATGGATTGCGAGGTTTTGGACCATCTTTCCATTCACTCAAATGATAACGTTGACCACGATATGGAGAAAGAAATTCATTGGAATTTGCATATCTAGCATCCACAAGATAATAATGCCCTATATATTAAATATATTTTACAATTCAATTTCATATTCATAGAATTTTAAAAAATTGATCAATTCACATATTACTTACCAAGTTGGACTTTAAATCTATTCCTTATATGTATAGCTTCACGTAAGACTCTACTATCAGTTGTTGAACCCTCCCAATCGGAAAAAACATAAATAAAGTGCATATTAGGAGAGCAAACCCCCAAAATATTTGTGGTAACCTCACCCTTTCGGTTTCGATACCTAGACTTATCACCTACAGGAACTGTTACCCTAATATGAGTACCATCAAGTGCTCCTAAGCAACCCTAGTACCAATAAGTCAAGTAAAATCATTTAATTATTAAAAATATTACATGGTAATAAGAAAAAAGAAAGAAAGAAAGAAATTAAAAATTATACCTACCATGAAATATTTCCACCTATCGTCAAGAATAGGCTCAAGTTTTTTCAGTAACTCCTCATGCAACCGTATGATAGCATGCAAGACGTTATTGAAATACTTACTAACTGTCTCTCCATATCTTCTAAATCGATCAGTTATAACTCTATTTTTCACATGGTGTGCAATCACATGAAGAAACATGGCTACTTGCTCATCTACTAACAAATGCTTTGATTATAATAGCCCCCTTCTAGTTTAAAGCATTTCACACAAATTGATAAAAGCACTCATACTCATCCTAAGTTGATTAATACTAGTAATGTCGCTCTTATAGCACAATCTATGCACAATTTTCCTATTTGAAAAAAAATCAAGCTTATACAATTGTCTCTTTAAAGATATTGTCTTGTTTTTATCCACCACCATCTCAAAAAAGAATTTTACAATATACATTATATGCATCAAGTATACAACAATAGCATCCACCTCTTCCACATTCAAGCTATGGTCATCCATTTTACCTTAAATTACAAACAAAAACAATACTTAATTAGGAACAATAATTTACTCATAAAATTGATAAAATATACCTATTATATTAAACTGCCAAAATTAAATATTATAGAAGATATTGATTATATCAATAATAATAGACAATTTTTGAATAGATAATATTGATTTGGATATTAATAGACAGGTTTTGTATGAAAGATTAAGTAATGCATTCTCTTCGACAATACCTCTGCAAGTATCACTAATGGATAGTTTTTGAATTCATCAGCATATCAATTAGTTTATGCAACTCCAATGGATAGTTTAAACCAAAATTAGAGTTATCTTCTACACTGAAACTATCAAAATTAATCCTAACAGCACCAATTGATAGTTTATGCCATTAAGTCAGAAAACTCTAGCAAATAACCAATATTGATATTTTTCGACACAATATCAGTATCGTCTTCATAGGACGTAGAAGGAATGTTCATATCGAAGCTATGTTTGAGTTCATGAGACCAACAAATCGATTCAAAGCAAACAACAAAGAATATCACATACCAGAATACCAGAACATCGACAAAACAGAGAACAATTCCTCAAACAAACAATGGGAGGCGATTAGAACAAAGAATAAAATTAGGAATCGATTCAAAATAGAAATAAATATTTATAGAATAGAGAACAATCTCAAAGGAAAAATCCACAATATCAACAAATAATATATTCAGAAGCAAGAAGAAAAAAACATAAAAGAGAATAACTCGTGAAGAAATTAGGGTTGCGAGACAGATGAGAGAGAAGACACAGATGAGGATGAGAACTCACCTCGAATGTCAGGGAAACCACTAGCTATGGAGGACGAGGCGAGGCGACGGCTAAGTGCAAAGTTGGAGAAGAAATCGCGACGCGTAGGGTTCTCTTCGTGGGTGAGAAAAATGGGAGGCAGATTCATTCTACTTCTTCATTTATAAAGGAAGGGTAATTTTGGAATTATAATATTAAGTGAGGGGTAAAATTGAAAAAGTAAATTTATATCAAGAATGGAATCATCATTCCTAAAGGGGGAGAAGGAATTCTGATTCCTTCTCCTTTAGTAATCGATTCTATTTCATCCCCCTCATTTAGCCCAACCAAACACACAAATAGAAGAAATCAATTATGATTCCTTTCCATTCCTTCCAACCAAACATCATCTAAAGAATGTGTCTAAATTAAAAATAAATAATTAAAAAATTAAAAAATTAAAAAATAAATAAATAAATAAATAAATTAAAGTTAAAGTCAATAAAAGAAAATAAGTAAATTAAAATTAAAATTAAAGTCATGAAAAAAAATTTTAAAAATAACTAAAATAAAAAATAAGAAATTTATTAATTTCTAATATTTATAATCCCCGCAACGACGCCAAAAACTTGATCGCCACACACGAAATGTGTGCAATGAATACACAAGTATACATATTACAACAAGTAATATAATGATAAGAAAAGATCGTTCCCACGAAGATTATTTTATTAGAAACAAATTTTTAAACTAAAAAAATAAAAATCAATTTTTGTGTGTTTTTATATTTGAAGGAAGCAAAATTAAAATAACTAAAAGTACATAGAAATAATTAATTAAATCAAACTTGGTAACTAAAAAGATATATGAGAATATATCTAGGAATACTTAATCCTTTAATTTTCTAAACATGAGAATCGCTAAAATCCTCCTAAAATAATTATCAATTAATTAAATGACCAATTGAATCTAACCTAGTATGTATTCCTCTCTCAAATAAACTGCATACTATATAGTAATTAATTTAATCACACTCTCATGCTAATTAAATTGTATACTACTCATTAAGCTTATCAACTATGGATCACATACATAAGAATCATACATCTCTGTCTAGAAACTATGAATGTTATTTAATCAAGACAAACAATTAAATAATTCTTTCAAATCTATTTAATTGCCTCTATAGATAAATTGTTTGCCAAACAATTAATAGCCTACAAATCAAATTAAATAATATAATCAAATTAAAATTATAATTGGGGTAAAATATTAAATCATCACATGGTGAAAATTGGGTTCATAAGATCCCTAGATTAATAAATTAATTACACATAATTGTGTTCATAAAGCTCATTTTTTTCATAAAGAAAGACATAAATATTGATAAAGAAAAAAATAGAAAAAAAATACAATCAATCTCTTGAATTGTAGAATTAATCTCATCTTGAATCTCCACCAAAATTGTGTCATCTCTTGAATTATTCTATATTTTTCTCTCTTTTTAGCTCCAAAAATTGACCAAAATTATGCTAATGGAGGCCACTTAGGGTTTATGGAGTGATTAAGGGCTTAAATATTTCTCAGGTGTGATCTAGACTGCCAAATCAACTTCATATTAAGGGCTACGATCAAAATAAGCAAAACTAACAGTTCTAGCCAGTCATAGTGCGACATATGGCATCAGGAATTCACTAGGCGAATGAGGGAATGACGCGTGGCGAGGGAGACCAGTCAGAGTCAATGCTCACGGAGTCAGTGATAGGCGGCACGACGTGATTCGTGGAGATCAATGGCATGGTGCACAGGGGAACTCACGGAGCAATGGCATAGCGACACTTGGCATGGTGTGTTAACCAATTTTTAAACTCGAATTGAACATCGTGCTGATACGTAGCACACATTTTGTCCTCCTTACACGAGGTGTAACGTGATTCGCTCTCCATGCTTGCATGGCGTCCGCGTGGCTTACCCAGTTAGCTCCTCTACATGCATGGCATGCCACGTGGTAGCTCCTGATTAGTTCTACGTTAAAAATCCATAAGAATTCTAGAAAAATTCCAAAAATTATATTTTCACCCCTTTTCACTAAAAAGTTTATATTTTAATATTTTTTGCCATAAAAATACTATTTATTGAATAAAAGAAGTAAATATTGAGTAAAAAAGTGCGCTAATGACGCTACTTTCATAAAGTCATCACACATTAAAAAAAGTAAGCACTTTACTTATTGAGTATGACAAAAATATTGTCATCAATATGAGCATATTGTTGAAAAAGAGCTATGGTGTGAATCTTGTGGATATTCTTTTTATTGTTTATTTCTACCAAGTATTTTCCCAATTTTCTTTAATTTTTCATATCCATTTATTTCTTAGCCCTTACCCTATGGTCTGTCATTACAACCTTGATTAAAGATCTTTTGATCTCTAATTTTGGTATTTGATTACATTAGTGGAGAGGATTTCTAAAAATTGGATTTATGGAGTTAAGTTTTGAGAGAATTCTTCTAATTTAAGTTGTTTTACTTTTATCTAAATTTGTTAGTGATTTGGAGTTAAATTGACTACTTCACATACACTCAAGGACCTAGCTTTAGGTTGAAGTAAATGTTATACTCTTGCATGACAAATTAGGGAATTTTGATTGATTTTATTGCTATCTTTGATGTAAAAAAATAAGTTATTAGTGATGAAATCTAGATTCAAATCATGACTTGGTGAGTAATGATAGTTATCTATGGAGTCTTGTTAACACTGTCTATAATTGTCTTTTATTTTATTTTATTTTTGTTTGAGGACAAATAAAATTTTAAGTTATAGAGTGTTTGTTGATTTACATAATTTGACATAATTTATCACTTCTTAACTTTAACATTAGTCTAATTTTATTTAATTTTTATTTACTTTAATTTTATTATTATTATTTAAATTTTATTACAATTTTGAAGATAATAAAGATTTCAAATTTTAAAAGTATCTAGTACTCTCAAATTTAAAAATTAAGACTTATTTAAATTAATATATATATATATATAAACAAAGAAAACTGCGCAGAATTGAAAGGTTAATATATATATATATATATATATATATATATAAAGAGAAAACAGCCACAGAGGGAAGAAAACAAAATAAAAAAGAACAATGGCGAGAGGACCAGAAACAAATAAAAAAAGGACGGGTGAACGGCAATACAAAAACACAAAAAGAGACAGAGAGAACCAGAAAAAAAGAGCATTGCCAGAAAAAAATAAAAAAGAAGAAAGAACAGCGACGTGCCGAAAGCATATTGGAGCACGTCAAGGAAACGCGAAAATAGATTCTCCTTACGAGTCAATTTTCTTGAAGTGAATTTATTTATGTTTAATTTAATTTTTAACATAAACTAATTTATCTTTATTCTAAGAATAAAATGTAATTTAATTCTAAACTATGCTTGATTTTCTATGTTAATTTGAATTATTTCTCTTCATGTTTGTTTGATTTATTTTGAGTTTAATACTTCTAATGAACTAGCCATTAATTAAATGATTTTAATCTAGTAATTTACTATCTAAAGTGGGAATTATAGGATAGATCTAAATATTTCGGCATATATAAAGATTGAAAGACTTGTATGAACCTGTGTACTTTTAAAAATCATTGGTCTTAATATTTAATTTCTTGTTTTATTAAATTGCATATTCTTGTGTAAATTAATGAACAAGTTTATTTCCAATTGACTATCGAAAGAGGTTTTTAGATTTTTTTGGAAATTGCTAACAAACAGAGAAAATTAAATTCAATTAACTAGATAAGTAAAACATAATGAGGGATTACGTAAATCAATTTACTAGAATTTTTCTCCCCATTAATTTGATCTTTGAACAACATCTTTATTTTCTTTTGCATGTTTTCTTTAAATTAATTTTATTTTAAATTTCAATTATAACAACCTTAGTGACTTCTCTAGATAAAACTAAGATTAGTGTAATTTTGGTATTTGTTAAAAATAAGTTACCAATACATGAGGACGATACTCTTCTTATCACTTTATTATAAAACAATGATACCATGCACTTGCAGTTTGGCATCGATCACCTAGCACACACCCAACACACACCCGCGAGTGCTAGCATAGGCTCGCGACGAGTCCCACACGAGCCAAATGTCTATCTGTTGTAAATCTCGCCCCTCACACGCATGCTAGCTTGTCCATAAAAGGACCATCTCCCCCATTATAAAAATCATCCCTCAAATCCCTCAAAATATCTTTTCTCTCTCTAGCTTTCTCTTTCTAGTTTTTATTTATTTTTTGTTTTAAAGTTCTTCCCTTTTTGAGAAGAACTTGTTATGTTTTTATAGATTTTTAGTTTTTAATTTAATAAATGGAAATTTGAATCCATTTGGAGGTTTACCAGCAACAAAATTAACATCGAAGCTTTATAAGGTTTCTTTTGAGGTATAATTTTAAAATGAATTTTTTACATTTATTTTTTATGTTTTATTCTTATATGTTATGTTTAATTTGTCTATGATTAAATTTAACATGATTAGTTGTTTGTAAATATAATATAATAATAAAGTTGTTATGGTTGGAATATTAAATAGATAAAAAAATTTATAAAATAAATTGATTTGTTTTTATTCAAGATTTTATATTAAGGATGTTAGAGAGAAATAAATTATTTTCCATTACAAACTTAAATTTAAAAATTTGGTTATAGGGTTTAATTATCTGGTCTGATTTAGAGTAGTGCTCTTTTATTTATTGGTACAATTTCCCGATAGTTAGAGTAAAGCTCTATTTCAAAAGTTTTATATATGAACTATTATTTGAAAATGTATTGATGACATATTTTCAGAAATGGTTTTAAAACTTTAAAGTTGGTACTCGGATAATTACATTCTTAGATTTAATTTGGACACCTTAAATAAAATCTAATTAACTCACTCTACCTAAAGTTGCGATTAGATGGTTTGCTATTTCCTTAGAAATAAAACTGAAATTTAATACTTAATTAATTAATAGGTCACGTCTTAGGATATTAGTTAATTAATATTAAACAAAAGAATTTGGGCCCTGCCTTAAGACACTTTCATACCAAAAAGAGAAAATCAACAAATTTTAATTTATATATTTAATAATCTAAATAATATGAGCAAACATAATTAACTTAATTATTATATTCATAAATACTCCACTTTTATGAATGATAAAAATTTTCATTATTTTTTATTGAATCCATATGTTTATATTTTTATGTCATTAGATTAGGAAACAAAAATCAAAATATCATGATAGAATATTTAGGATTTAATTTTATTTTTAAAAGTTTGAATAATAAATTAAAAACCACATATATTCCTTCCTTAGATTGACCTTAGGAGTATACTTGTCATTTTCTATCAAATATTTCGTGAACTTGCAAGAGTTTTACAAATATAAAACAAAACTATCCACAAGATTGATATTGCTATCACGATGCCGATCCTGTTTATTATGTTTTTAGAGCCGAGTTTAAGTACAGTCTTTCTATACAATTTACTATTTTCTATCATGTATTGACCTACCTTGGCCTTGATTTCCTTTGTGAGCTTCTGGTCTTGGGGTAGGTCTCCCTTTCTCAAGAAGTTGAAAATTGGGGTAGCTTCCGACTATTTTTTTGGCATCTTCCAAAATTGCCTCTAACAAGATTGTTAATAACACCGCCTGAGTACATTTATCCTCACACACGGAGGCTAGTATGGCTAAAGCATCAATGTGACCATTCTCATTACTGGGTATTTTCTTGATCTCAATGTGGGCAAATTTTGAGCACTCATTTCTTATTCTTTTTATATATCTCCTCATCTTGTTGTCTTTAGCCACAAACATGCCCAATTATTGGTTGACCACCAATCATGTGTCACTATGCAAGGTTATGATATCCACTCCATTTTTCTTTGTCCTCATAGCTCTAAATATAGCTACCTCATACTCTACAATGTTATTAGTTTCTTAGAAATCCATCCTGATAGCATATCTGAAATAGTTTCCATCATGATCAACTATAACCATCTCTAGCCTAGAACCATTGAAGTTATGCACACCATCAATCAATACCTGCTAGGCTGGCCTCTCTCATTGATCCATGTCACATGATTTCTCTTTAACCTCATCATTGGTAATCTCTGGTGACTCACTAAACTCAACAACAAACTCTGCCACCACTTGTCTTATACCAGTCTCCCTTTTACCTTTGGCCTCACTAATACGTTCTTAAGTGGCTATAAGGTTAGTATTACCACTGTGTGTGAGCCAAAGTAATGTCTGAGCTTCTATGGCATCGTTTTTAGGTCAAAGGCCAACTTGTGATTATTGGGTACCTACTTTGGGCATCTATCAAGATTTGGCTAATATGGCAAAATACAAATAAAGTGTTTTCCTAGGATAGAACTGACTAAGACATGAGGTTTGCTCAAGTACTATTTAATTCTTTAAAAGGATTTGTCATAATCTTCATTCCAGAAAACTAATGTGTTCTCCCTCAGCATTTTGAAGAATGGAAAATATTTATCCATGCACTTGGAGATCAATCTGTTCAGTGCACTATTATTCCATTCAATTACTAAATCCTCTTTAGATTGGTAGGAGGCTTAATGTTAACCAGAGGTCTAGGTTGGCCTTAATTCCTCAAGAAGATATGAGATATCCTAAGAATTTTTCTGAAATAACAACAAAAATACATTTTTTAGGGTTAAGGCTTACCTTACCTTCAAATTATGAAAAATATTTCTACTAAGTCTTTGATGTGATTTACTAGCTATGTTGACTTTATCACTATGTCGTCTATATATACCTATATATTTCTTCCTAGCTGGTCAAAAAACATCTTATTGATGAGGCATTGATACGTGGCCCCTGTATTCTTTAAATTGAATGACATTTGGGTGTAACAGAAAGTCCTTTCCTCAATGATGGAAAATATTTTCTCTACATCCTTCGAGTGCATTCTAATCTAATAGTGAACAAAGTATGTACCTAGAAAACTTATCAAGTCAAAACTAGCGATGGCATCAACCAACCGATCAATACCTAGGAAGGGTAAATAGTCTTTCGGCTATGCATCATTCAAGTCAATAAAGGCCACACACATAAGGGGTGATCCACAAGCCTTTTTCACCAGTACCATATTTGACAATGAATACCAAAGTGTATTTTCTGTAAATTATGTATCCAAATATGTGCCTTTTTTTGCATTTAACCATAGTTACATAATTATGGTGTAAGAGTTACACACAATACAATAAGGATTAGGGATGTAGAGGCCTAAAACAATTAGAATTATAAGCCAACAAATCTAGAACAGGTGGGATAAGGAGGTTGAAAATGTGATGTTTAAGTACAAATCTGATATCATAGGCTACGGTGCATGTAAAGTCATCCCACAACATGACTCTATTTCTTGTATTGTTAAATTCCATTTGAGAGGTTTATGTTGTGCTGCATATACACTCATGCTACAACACACTCTTATTTCTCCAACTTTCACGTTTTGAATCCTCCTTGATGCATTATGTTTAAATGTTTGATTTTGGTGCTCCAATATATGACAATTATTACCCTAATTGTGATGATTTGTTCGGTCCTTTGTTATTTGCATCTTTGAATGCCCAAAAGTACCTAAAATACATCAAAACATACCCTATAATTTTGAAGACATAATTTATAAAATACTTAGGTAATAATGTAATATTAATACCTAAGTCATTCTTTTAGCCTAAATAAATCACAAGATATGCATGCTTTTTAAGCACGTATCAGTTTTTAATTGAAAAAAAGTGTCATTTTATATTAAACCATGGGATTGTCTTAGGGCATGCATGTAGTATCTTCTAACAGCATAGAAGTAGATAAAGTTAAAATTGATTTTGTGTGTGGCTTACCACCTCTTACTACTGTGAGGGAGTTTGGTTCTTTTCTTAGTCAAGCAGGTTTTTACAAGAGGTTCATCAAGGATTTCTCAAAGATTGTAAGACTAATGTACACAGTATTATAAAAAGACACTCGATTCATATTTGATGAACATTATAAGAAAGCTTGAGTAGCTACTCACCAAAACCCAAATCATTCAGCACCTAACTAGAGTCGTCCATTTGAGCTAAATATGTGATGCTAGTTGATGCAAAAAATGTTGATCACAAATTTAGTTTGATTTATAAAATAGCTTGTAAATGCATAAATCATTTACATAAAATGATAAGTATACTTCCAAGGTCGGTCTAAGAGGAATTATATGATTTTTAAATAATTCAATAAATTCTTAAAAATGAAAATAATAATCTAAACATCATGTCACACTTGTTTTACTTTAAAAACTTAATCTAATGACATAAAAATAAAAATAAATTAAATATTACATTAAAGTAAGTAATGATATTTCGAAAATTATTTTCTATTTTTCCTACAATAATACAATAAAAGTATATAAAAAATATTTTTTAATATTATTATTAATTATATATTAATGTTATTATTATTAAATAAAATTATCATTAATAATATTAATATAAATTTAACTTTTGATAATATTAACAAAATTGTTATATATAATATTACGAAAGCCAAGCTCAATGAGTGGGTGCTTCTCTTAAAGTTTTGGGTTTTCTGTTCTATTCGTTTGGAATTTCATACTTTTCCTTTTAAAAATCGTCATGCCCTTTTAATTACTCTTAACCAATTTTAATTACTCTTAACCAATTACTTATAAATTTTGATGAATAAATATAATGCAAAATAGAAAGGACAGGTATATCATGATAATAATAAATTAGTATGAAAACTTTGACTATATCCGACATTGGATTTTAAAATTTTCAATTTAGCTAGCTAGAAAAAGCTAATAATTAGCAACCAAATTCGTTATCTAGTCAACCCTAAAACTTATATTAAGGCCGCTTCTATATTCATGTGTGAGTTTAGTGGTTTGACGTGCTTTCTGGTACTATTAATGTATTATGTTACGTTCCGTTTAAATTGTTCCTTCAAAATCCAAAAAAATGATATTTGTTTAAAGGATTTAGATTTTTCTATAAGTTACTACATGAGAAAGTTCTAGAATAACCTAGTGATGTTTAAAGGGAGCTAGAGTTGGATGGACTTAACTCAAGCTTGAAAGACTCTAGAATGTTTCAGAGTACACTAGAAGGTATTGAAATATTCTAGAACATGTTGGATGGTTTATAAAGGATGTAGAAGTCTTTAGAAGCTTCTGGAAAATCCTAGAACTTGCATGAAGAAACTAGACTATCCTAGAAGACTCTAGAGTTGGCTAGATTTGATTAGAAGATCTTAGAACCTTGTGCCATGTTGTAGATAAAACTAGAACAATGTGGATACTCTTGTACATTCTAGACATGGTAGGATCTAAAAACTTGTGGCATAATCTTAAGCTTGGTGTCACACTATAAATAGACCTATTGGTCTTCATTTGTAACCATCCTTGGAATCCTTAGGAAGTTGTAAGATAACCTCTCTAGAGCAATACAAAGCATTCTTCGCATTCTCTCTTGCTTTGCTCTTAAATCATCTTAATCACTAAGTCTCTTTCTAGTCTCTTTGGAGTGTTTTGTTTGGGTTGGAAGGTAGGCTTAGTGCAACGGACCGTGCTAAGTGCCGCACGATTGCTGGTTGAAGTCTAGGGTCGTGATAGTTGGTATCAGAGATTTAGGTTGAAGATTTATTATCCTTGGCATAATGAAGAATAGTGCCTTAGCTATACCAAGTATGGATGTTCCACCAATGGAACGTGTTCATGAGGAAGTTCGGAAACCACCAAAGGAGTCTCGAGCCAAGTTGAAAGACATGATTTCTAGCTTGAAAGCACGTGTTGGGAGTGTTCGGGATATCTTGGGGGAGCTGTTCAACCGGGTGGATAACTTGAAGGAAAGTTGCAGTGTCTTGGAGGCCGAGGATGCAGAGATCCATGTAGTAGTCAAGATGTCCCTCAATGAGCTAGATAGTGGGTTAAGGCAAGAGATCGATGGATTGAAGGCTGAACGTACCAAGGTATGTCATCTTGTCCAAAGAGAAATTACTAATGTGTAACTTAGAGTCGAGGATATGGGTGGTCACCTAGCACTTTGTAAGCGGGCTATGGCCTCGGGAATTAAAACAACAACCATCATTAAGGCCAAGAAGGTGGAATTTCTCAAGCCAAAGACCTTTAATGGTGCTAGGAATGCTAGAAAGGTTGACTACTTTCTATGGGGGCTTGAACAATACTTCGAGGCCATTGGCATAACGAACCATGCCAGCAAGATCCAAAGAGCTGTCATGTACTTGTTCGACACTGCTATGCTGTGGTGGAGACAGAGGCATGGAGATGTGCAACAAAGGGTATGCACAATTGACACCTTTGATGACTTCAAAAGGGAGTTCAAAAGCCAATTCTTCACCGTGAATGCTGAAGAGGAGGTAATGGGTCGACTGGGACGGTTGAAGTAGACAAGTAGCATAAGGGACTATATGAAGGAGTTCACAACCTTGCCACTAGAAGTCCTTGACACATCAGACAAGGATGCATTATTCTTGTTCATGGATGTTCTCCAATCGTGGGATAATCTTGAATTCAAGCGACATGGTGTCCAAGACTTATCTTCTTCCATTGTAGTTGCTAAGAGTCTTATTGACTACTCCACAAGAAAATAGGGCTCGAAGACTACAAATAGAAATTTTGGTGGAGAAAAGAGTAGGGGAGGCCATGCCAAAATTCAAGGTCACAAAAATCACAAAGAAGGCTCCTCGTTCAAACCCTCGAGATAAAAGGGAAGGAAAATGAGGATTATGGTGCCTTAAAGCCCTATATGACATGCTTCATATGCGATGGACCGCATTGGGCACATGAATGTCCAAAAAGGAAGACATTTGCCTTAGTTTCCTTCATGCATGACCAAGATGGAGGCAAAAAAAACGAAGGTGCAAAGATGGGTTCTTTATGGCTACTTGGTGCATTGTAGAGTGCCGCGATGACCCCCAAAATATTGATGTTAGTGGATGCAACCATCAATAGAAAGGTCGCCAAGGCCTTAGTCGACACAGGTGCATCTCATAACTTTGTTTCACAAGAGGAAGCCAAGAGACTCGGTCGCAAGGTTTCCAAGGGATTAGGGTCTCTCAAAGTAGTTACTCTGCAGCACTACCTCTCCAAGGAGTTACTCATAGAGTTAAGGCTAGTCTTGTTGCTTGGACTGGCCAAGTGGACTTATCGGTGGCATCCATGGATGATTTCTCGATGGTATTTGACATGGAGTTCTTGGACCATGTTAGAGCTTTCTTTGTCCCATGCTCAAACTCTATGTGCATTATAGATGGTTCAAAGGCTTGTATGGTACCAACGGAGAGGACCACCAAACCTACTACCCAAGTTCTCTCAACACTTCAATTCAAGAAGGGATTGAAGAGGGAGGAAGAGAGTTACTTAGCCATCTTAAAGAAATATGATGATAAGGCGTTAGCATAACCAAGCTTGCCAACAGAGGTGCAAGTTGTCTTGGATGAGTTCCAAGATGTGATGCTTGAGGCGTTGCCTAAACGGTTACCTCCAAGGAGGGAGGTGGACCACAAAATTGAACTGGAGCCCAACACAAGACCACCAGCAATGAGTCCTTATCAGATGGTAAAATCAAAGTGGTGCAGCGAAAGGGTGGTGACTGACACGCTAAGTCAAAAGGCAGAGTTGGCAACCTTAAGTAGACCAAGTAGTATCTTGTTGGAAAGGATCAAAGAAGGATTAGAGCATGATGCCCTTGCTCAAAACCTTCTTACCCTTATCAAGGAAGGAGAGATAAGGCAATTTTGGTAGAGTGACAGACTACTCTATGCCAAGAAAACCGCATCTATATTCCTAAGTGGGGGAACTTAAGAAAGGAACTGATTAAGGAGTTCTATGATTCACTATGGGCTGGACACCCAGGTATGAGATGCACACTTGCTTTGATCAAGTCCATTTACTATTGGCCTCAATTATGGGATGATGTTGAAGCCTACGTGACAACTTGTCTTGTATGCCAACAAGAAAAGATGGAGCAGCATGCATTGGAAGGCTTGTTAGAGCCACTACCTATCCCAGAGAGACCATGGGAGAGTGTTTCAATGGACTTCATCACTTGCTTGCCAAAATCAGAGGGATTTGGCAGCATAATTGTAGTCATTGATCGCTTTAGTAAGTATGCAACCTTCATACCTGCATCAGCAGATTGCACTACGAATGAGATGGCATGGTTGTTCCTCAGACATGTTGTGAAGCATTGGGTAATTCTATCCAACATCATGAGTGATTGAGACCAACGATTTACTGGGTAGTTTTGGATGAAATTGTTCAAGTTGTTGGGATCAGACTTGAATTCTACACAAGCTTTCATCCACAAAGTGATGGGCAAACGGAATGTGCTAATGCATTGTTGAAGCTCTACCTCAGGAAATTTGTTAGTGTCAACCAACATGATTGGGCTAAGTTACTGGAAGTAGCCCAATTCTCTTGTAACTTGAAAAGGAGCAAGTCCATTGGTAATAGTCCCTTTGAGATCATCAATGGGCAGCAACCCATGACTCCTCATGCTTTGGCCACAAGCTATAAAGGAAAGAGTCATGCTGCCTTCAAATTTGCTAAGGCATGGCATGAGCAAGTGGAGTTAGCCCGAGCTTATTTGAAAAAGGCATCTAAAGAGATGAAGAAGTGGGTTGACAAGAAAAGGAGGATGGTCGAGTTTCAGGAGGAAGATTTGGTCCTCATTAAGTTATTGCCTCAATAGTTCAAATCCCTATGGAAGGTTCACAAGGGGTTGGTACGAAAGTACGAACGGCCATTTCCAGTCCTTAAGTGAGTTGGTAAGGTGTCCTAAAAACTACAACTCCTTCCAAAGCTTAAAATCTACCTAGTTTTTCATGTAAGCATGTTAAAGCCTTATTATGGAGACAAGGAAGACATGATTCGGGGAGAATCAAAGAGGGCACACACCACAGTAGTAACTTTCTTCAATAGAGGAATGGACTCTATCTTGGCAGATCGCCTAATTCGACATAGGGGTGTACCCAGCTATCGAGAATACTTGGTCAAATAGAAGAATGCCCCAGACATATAGGCAAGTTGGGAAGCTGAAGACTCTTTGTGGCAGTTCAAAGATCACATAGAATGGTTCAAGCTTGTAGGCGCGACGAGGGCATTGCAAACATGAGTGGGGGAGGGTGTGTCATCCCACTCAAATTGTCCCTCAAAATCCAAAGAAATGGTGCTTGCCTAAAGGATCTAGACTTTTCTGTAAGTTACTACATGAGAAAGTTCTAGAGTGGCATAGTGATGTTTAGAGGGAGCTAGATTTGGATGGATTCAACTCAAGCTTGGAATACTTTAGAATGTTCCAGAGTACAGTAGAAGGTGCTGAAATATTCTAGAATATGCTGGATGGTTCATGAAGGATGTAGAAGTCTTTAGAAGCTTCTAGAACATCCTAGAACTTGCATGAAGGAACTAGACCATCCTCGAAGACTCTAGAGTTGGCTAGACTTGACTAGAAGGTCTTAGAACCTTATGGCATGTTGTAGATAAAACTAGAACAATGTAGATACTCTTATACATTCTAGACATGGTAAGATCTTGAAACTTGTGCATAATCTTAAGCTTGGTGCCACACTATAAATAGACGTATTGGTCTTCATTTGTAACCATCCTTAGAATCCTTGGAATCCTTGGGATCCTTAGGAAGTTGTAAGATAACCTCTCTAGAGGAATACAAAGCTTTCTTCACACACTTTCTTATTTTGCTCTTAAATCCTCTAAATCTCTAAGTGTCTTTCTAGTCTTTTTGGAGTGTTTTGTTAGGATTGAAAGGTAGGCTTAGTGCAATAGACCGTGCTAAGTGTCGCACGATTGCTAGTTGATGTCTAGGGTTATGACAATTAGCTAACTTGTTATATATTTTGTCTAGGATGTGGGTGAGGATGACACAAGTCTTTAAAACTTTTGGGCAGCTGGCCATTTCTGACCTCTTCCTCCATTGCTTAGACATCTTTAATAAAATCATATTAAAAACTTAACATGTATTAAAAAACGAAGTTCATTTGAACACATATAACGTTCAAAATTAATTTTCATGGTCTAATACTTTTTCCTTCACATGCAGTATATATGTCACTTGTTCATCAACCATAAGTAGTAGAGTTACCAATAGTTTGACTATATTTGCAAAATTCAACACATGTAAAAAAAATAAAAATACTTGAACTTTGTTATAGACATTTTCATAATTTATGCCTTTTTTAGATTCTCAATAAAGTAAATGGATGATACCATAATCCAATAACTCTGGCAATAATATATTTTTGAACACATGTAAAAAAAATAAGAGTTGAATACATGTAAAAAAAATAAGATCTGAACATATGTGTTACATTGAAAGAATCCTAGCACATATGCAACCACCAACCACTATACAGCACACCGTGTAGCCACTGTGCACAAGTTGCATTCAACCATTACTTATGTTCTTTGCCATTACCGCTGCTGCTCAAAATTTTTCCTACCATGAATGCACCAAGTGTTGTGTTGCTTAAATTCATTGTGTGCCAATTGCCATAACAGTTGTCTTTTGAATGTCATGACAAGTATAAATTTGTTTTATATCCATGTGGCTACCCCTGTCATGTAAAGTGTCTGCTACATTCCATGTGTCTACTGCTGCATTCCATATGGCTGCTGCCATTGCATTTCATGTTTTTGCTGCCTCTTAAGCTGTTGTTATTTTTTTACATCTTTTGTATGTATTTAAGGAGGATGAATAGAAAGAGATGAGCAGAAAAAAATTATAACCAAAAAACACCCTTTTTAACCCCCTTTTGATCTTCTCTGATTGGAACCTATCAATTGGTATCAGAGTAGGAATCAAATGACAACAAACCAAGAGCAAATTGAGAATATGAGAGTTGGTTTAGGTGGCTTGTAAAACAGCTTCACACGACTAGAATTGAGAATCGGTGGTAAGCTGCATCAACTTAAGGAAACCTTCAATAGAATATCAGATGTCTTGATACATAGACAAGGATCTCCTTCAAAAACTACAAGTGACTACCATGGAAGTCAGTCTTCCAATGGTCAAAACCACAAGCCAAGAGAGAGTAGTAGAAAGCACACTGAAGATACGCTTTCTACACATCGTCACAAACTTACTCCTCTCCTCTCTAGGAATGTGAAGCGAGAAAACAAAGATTTTGCAACCACATAACTTGATCAATGAGCTTGAGAATACAATTAGCAACAAGGAAGCACAAAAGTTTGGCGATGGTCTATTTGGCAAAAATGTCAAATCTGCACAGGAAACTATTATTCTGCCTCCATTTGTGGCAATTGTTGTTCATCCGAGGCCCAATGTTTGGGAATACATTTGTACTAATATCTTTGTGCTTAACATGGAACAATTGAATGGCATTGAATATCACTACTACAAAAAGGGGTATTTAAGTCGATATGTAAAGTCGGTTTTTGGAAAAAAAAACCAACTTATAATGAATTTAAAGTCGGTTCGGTGTAGAACCGATGTTATCCACGTAGGACGTAGCGTCAGTTGATGTGTCGAATTAACGTTACATGTGGACGTAGCGTCAGTTTTAGGTGTCAACCGATACGCTATATGGATAGCATCAGTTCACCACGTCAACCGACGCTACGTCCACGTAGCATAGCATCGAATGACACCTGGAACCGATTCTACGTCCACTATGGATAGCATTGGTTGACACGTAGAACTGACGCTACACATGTGGATAAATTCTTTTTTCTTCTTTCTTCCTCAAATAGAAACTATTCCAAGCGCTGCATAACTCTCAAAAACCCAAAACCTCCTCCACTTCTCCTCCACTCTTTCTTATTTTTCGACCACCTACGACCACTAATTTCAGAGCCAATTAGTGGGTTTTCTTCCTCTCTAACTAATATTTTAGATCCCCTATTTTTTGAGCAAAATACTCAAATTTTTTATACCCATTTCTTATTTACAAAACACCATTTTTCTTCATTTCCTTCATTTTATCACTTCATTTACTCTTGTAAGTATTTCTATTAATCCTACGCACTTATTATTCATATTTTTTCTGTTATTATGTATTATTTTTTATGTATATAAATTTTTATATTATATATGTAGGTTTGTATCATAACATTAGGAGAAGAATATGATGATCTTAAATAATATAGAACAACATCATGGTAATTTTTCTGCTATTAATTAATATTTTATTTTTTAATTATTTGTATTATTTAAAATATTTGTTAAACATATTCTTTTTCTTTTTTTGCTATTATTTAGTAATCGAGTACAGGTTTTAATTTGAATAGAATGGAAAATAAGTAATTTTTGTAAAACAAAAAAAATTAAAAATTTAAAGTCGAATTATTTAGCGAATCGACTTTAATACCCCTTTTTGTAGTAATGTATCTTAAATTTAAAGAAGAACTTGTTGTTGGTCAAGTCAGCGATAAGTATGTATTGAATCTTGATTTTAAGCCATTCAATGAAACGTTTCCTCACCCGAATCGATCTTCACCCATTGGCAATGGTGTTCAGTTCCTTAACCGTCACCCTTTCTTAGTTATATTTTGCAACAAGGAATATTTGGTGCCATTACTTGATTTTCTCAGAGTACACAAATACAAAAGTCACGCATTGATGTTAAACGATCAGATAGCAAGTATATTCAAACTTTAGTATGCTTTAGCTAACTCCAAAGATAATTTTTCATTTGAAATTCCCCATTCTGAGTTTGATTATGTATTGCAAGGAAAGGGTTTTGATTAGAGGTTGGGAGATACTACAACATGGGCAGAGACAATGCACCTTCTCAGATATCTTTCAGGCTCCTAGTCATCTATATTAGAGACATATGCTAAGGATGCCTTTCCACTCCTACCAGATGTTGTCCCTTTGCAAGTTATGACGATACCTGAACCTGTCAAAAAGAAAGTACTACACCTTCTAGCTACTAGACATGGCCTAGACACTAAAGGAAAAAAAGTGGTTCTATTGACTAACCACTACAAAGTTGATTTTACCAACATTGATGGTCATTTCTTCCATTACGGTGTCTCTTCAATGTGAAGATGGTCGACCTATTGATGCTAAGGGCATGGGGAAAAGAGTCCTTGTGAAGATGGTCGACCTATTCACTGTTGGAGCCCTCCCTGGCAACAAGCTTGAGTTCACTGTTTTATTGGAGGAGTTCTCGTCAAATAGAAACAACAGAAATTTAAGCCCTGAGGGTCATGAAAGCCCCAATCAGAATGATAAAAAGTGGTTCCAACATCAGCACCGTTCCAAGTCATTTTTGGTGGAGATAGAATTTGCTGCAAAAATTCCCATACAGGCCAATGGTAATGCCCTTCGAGGTAAAAAATCAGAAAACTCACAGGAAGCATTGAAAGTGTTGGACATCATTTTAAGGAAACATGCCCCAAAGCTAGGATGCCTTCTAGTTCACCAGTTATTTTTTCATAATGACCCAAAATGCTTTGCAGATGTACACAAGGTCTTTGGAACAAGCAGTATTACCAAACTCCTTAATGATCTGCTTCCTCGCCAAAGAGAAGATGCAATCAACTCACTTTCCTATGAAACTAAGGCTAGAATTAAAGACCCTATTTATGGTTGTTTTGGTACTATTTCTATCCTCATATCACAAGTCCATAGGCTTCAAAAAGCACTTGATAATGCTAATACTCATCTCTTGCATTTTGCACTCCCGCCACCTACTGCAAATTTACCACTTAATCCTTCGACAGTCGGTATTCTTGGTTGTAGAGGTTTTCATTCAAGACCAATTATTGACTTTTTAATTAAGAACTGAAACGTAATGGATCCTTATCAAATAGACTGGGCCAAGGCTAAAAGAATGCAAAAAAAATAAAATTAAGGATCATAACAAGTCCTGCAGAGATTATTAAACACTGCATATCTAGATTCCATATTGATCCTTATCACCCTAACCAGGCGTCTATAGTTTGGTTGCATTTCTTTGAAGAGAACAAGAAGGATACTAGTTTAGATACACTATTTAATCCAACTAACGAGACATGTGATTCTGTGCATACTAGTCAATTATTTACTGATTTTTTTGTTACTGCTTCTAAGTTCTCAAAACGCAATAATGAAGTACATAGTGCAGAACGCTTCTTGAACCTTGAGGACAAGGTTTATTTCAAAGGGGAAGGAAATGTTACGCTAAAAGAATCCCAGCACGCATGCAGCCACTAACCACTATACGGCACACCATGTAGCCATTACTCATAAGCTACATTTGACCATTACTTATGTTCTTTTCCATTATAGTTGCTGCTCATAATTTTGCCTACCATGAATGCGCCAAGTTAGCACTAGCGCTACCTAAGTGCCTAAGTGTAACGGCTGCCTAAGCTATGAGTGCGCCAAGTTTCATAACAGTTGTCTTTTGTATGTCATGACAAGTATAAATTTATTTTATGTCCATGTGTCTACTGCTACATTCCAAGTGGCTGCCCACTACAAAACGTGAGTCTACTGCTACATTCCATATGGTTGCTGCCACTGCATTCCATGTGTCTACTGCTTCTTAAGTTGTTATTTTGTTTACATCTTTTGTATGTATTTAAGGAGTATGAATAGAAAGAGAAGAGCAGAAAAATTATAACAAAAAAACACACTTTTTAACCCCCTTTTGAACTTCTCTTATTGGGACCTATCAATATGTACAAAAAAAAAAGATCTAAACAAATGTTTAGACGTAGCGTCATAGTCTAGCACGTTTGTAGAGCCTCAACATTGTCCATTAGTAGTCCACTTATGATGGTTTTGAAAACAATTTTTGAATTGAAAGAGGATTGGTATAGGTAGACAATAGAGAAATGTCTACTATTGGATAATTGTCTAATTAGGAATAAATTTGAAGTATAAATGCAATCTTTGGTATGTCGGATCTTTAAAGGAGTCCCTAGTTATGAACTTGAAAGGAACATTTGTGCACTCTTTCTTCGTTTAAGTGATACGGATGCAACCGTACCCCAAAGATTGATCTATGTGTCAACTATAGCTTTTCCTCAAAACTTGTTTGTAAAATCAGTGATGAAATTTGTCACAAAAAAGTTCTTCATTTCTCACTATAGATTTTATGCATTGATAAACCTACAAAAATAGTGTTATTCAACCATTAACATTTTACCTTTTGACAAGTTTTGTGCTAATTTATATTGAAGATGCTTAATTATAGTTAAATTGTTTAATTTTAAAGAAAAAAAATGTACTGCAATTTTTCTTAGAAAATTCTATTAATATAAAACAATGTTTAGCTTGGGCCTGGTGCGGCCTTGAATGAAAGTTACATTTCACTTTTCCTTCCCTTTTTTCGAAAACAACTCGCAACCATTTATTATCCTTAATTAGTTTCATTGATCACTTCATTACATAATGCATTTTCTATTCTCTTGCATTTATTTTCTATGTTAACTATCTTTTCATATAATTAAAGCAAGACCTTGTCCGAGGTGATAAGTCTGGTTGGTTTTTCCTTTAATAAAAAATGATTGATCCGGATCTCTCGGAAGGTTTCTGATAATTAAGATGATTCTCTATTTTCTGTAAGAAAATATCCAAGTACAAGCATAAAATTATTTAGTAATTAAACTTTAATTTACCACCTTGGTGAGGATGATAAGTTAATTTTTAATTAATTTATGCTTTTTTTTAAGAGATTAACAAAACATTTAACTCTCATGTTTAAGTATCTAGAAATTAATTTTTAGATTTTAAATCTATTATGAAAAATCATATTCAGATAATTAAATCTTAAATTTAACTCTCATGTTTATTACAAAAAATTATTTCATCAATATATATTTTTTAACAAACTTCGTATAAATCTTGATGAAGAAGTAAAACTTAAATTATTTTATAAAAATGTTTCGTTACTTTAATATTTCATAAGTATAAAAATATTACGAATATCCTATAGTATTTTCAACGAATCATACTTAATTTAATAAATGATTGATAAATTAAGCATAGCATTCAAAAAAATACATACAATTAATATGAAATTATAACTTCAAATAGAATTGCCAACAATATTTATTGAATTGTAAGAAAACTACTACATAAACTAATCTATGTTTAACTCTCAAAGTTGAGAGAATTTTAAAACTATGAAAAGAAAAACAAAGAAAAGCTTTCGATAGCTAAATAGAGAATTGAAAGTTGATGGATGATTGTGATGAGAGGTTAAGGGGTCTTATTTATAGGTTACAAAATGCTTCGAAAATGAAAAAATGTGAATCCTTAGGTTAGGCACTGTGCCACACATTTCATCTATATCGTGGCATGAGCCAACTTGTAATGCATTTGAAGTTCAATCGACTAGTCCCGCACCACCGCAAACAAAAACCTTTGTCGTGGAATACATGTTGTTGCACTTCTAGAAACCTTTTTATATTTTACCCTCTTACATTGGCTTAAAACATATGTAAGGCATACATATGCTAATCTTTTATGCTTCATGGTTGCAATAGTGTGCTTTTGGGTACTATTCTTCAAGTATTGATCAGTTGAATCATTTTGCAGCTAAAATACTTGAAAAATAAAAAATATACATGTGATTCTAAAAAGATAGATTTGCTAATAAAATAATAAAACTATAAAAATACAAATCTATTTTGGCATTTAAAAGTGTATAAAATCATGTAATATTTATTGATTTTAAGCACTCATCACAACCCCTAACCAACTTATTGCTAGTTCCTTGAAAGGAAAGAAAAAATCTAAAAATAAATAAATAAATAAATGAAACTAAAATCATTTTTATAGATTTATACAGTTGCATTTAGTGTATGTAACAAGCCTTTGAAACCCTAATTTTTCCTAGTGAACATGTTCACGAGGACTTTGAGAGATGATACCTACAAACATCAAACTAAAAAGTTAAAATTTAAAAGAAAATAACAAAAATTAACAAATAAATAACAAAGTAAAAATTTATCTAAGTAAAAAAAATATAAGTAAAAATAAAATAGCAAAACTTCTTATGCTTTTTAACTCTTTTAAGTTCACAACTAAAATCCAAAGCATAAGCTAATTTAATATTCAAAACATTCATGGTTTATTATAAAAATTAGATCAAAATCACATTCATATTCACATAAAAAATACATCAATATTAATTTATCCAATTTTAGTGTTTGGAATCCAAATTTATTTCGACTCTAACCTCACAAGTCATACTCTCAATAATATTGTTCCTATAAGTTCAAGCACTCATTCAAAGGTATGTGGAATAGAGTTTATGTAAAGAAATAAATTAATATGTTTGCATATGTTAAAAGAAGAAAATGATCAAAATAGTGCATACAAATTAGTGCATAATATTGATCTCATGAAAGGAATCTAATGAAAGGATTTATAAAGAAATCAAATACTATTCTCGTTCATCAATCAAAATAATCAAATAAAAATTTCAACTTATATGTCTTTTAGCGATGAAGAAAATGCAATGACTTCTTAGAAATTTGTTTCCTATTTTTCTTTTATTTTAGCCATTTCTCATAACTTGATAGAATTTTCTAGGCCATGGTATTTAGTTTATATTTTAACAAACTTCATATCATTATTGATGAAGAAATAAAACTTAATTCATTTTATAAAATGTTTACCTATTTTTATTTTTCGCAAGCATAACAACATTACTAATATCATATAGTATTTTCTGTCATACATGCTTAATTTAATAACTTATTGGTAAATTAAACATAACATTTAGAAGAAGACATAAAATTAATCTCAAAATAAAATAATACATTTAAATTATATCTCAATTGTATCCTTCCAAGTATAGAAATTTAGTACCATTTTTGTATCTAAAAATCTCCAAACAGACTGCTAACACACTTTATTGAATTGAAAGAAAACTACTACATAAACTAATCTATGTTCAACTCTCAAAGTTGAGAGAAGAACTTTGAATCTATGAAAAGAAAAACTAAAAAAAGCTTTAGAAAGCTAAAGAGAGAATTAAGAGCTGAGGGATGGTTGTAATGAGAGGGTAAGGGTCCTATTTATAGGTTAGAATATGCTGCAAAAGGAGGAGAATTTGGATCCTTATGTTGGGAACCACAACCTAAATTTTATCGATACCATGATATGAGCTAGCTTGTAAAATGTTTGAAGTTTGATCCACTAGTCCCATGCCACGACACACAAAAATTTTCATCACGACATGCGTTTTGTTGTACTTCTAGATACCTTTTTGGTTTTCACCCCTTACATTGGTTTGGAAAATTTGTAAGGCTTACATATGTTAATATTTTATGCTTCATGATTGCAATGGAGTGCTTCAAGGTACTATTCTTTAAGTGTTAATAAGTTGAATCATTTTGAAGCTAAAAATACCTGAAAAACAAAAAAACATACTTGTGATTCCATAAATATAGATTTGCTAAAAGGATGATAAAACTATGCAAATGCAAATCCATTTTGACATTTAAAAGTGAATAAAATCATGTTATATTTAGTCCTTTTAAGCACTTATCAATGCCCACATGTTAGGATGGAATTCAATCAGAGCTAGGAGTGCCACGACACAGGAAAATGAGCACTATGTGCTACTGCTAACGTAGTATTTATTCCAATTTTTTGCATGAATTAGGGTTTATTATTATTTTTTTATCTTTTTTGCAATATGGTTTTTAGGATATAAATAACTGCTTATAGCAAGTACAATTGGGAGCTTTGAAATTTTATAAAATTGATCTTGATTCAAGTTGAGAGCTTTGAGCCTCATTCAACCTTTGGTTGACTTATGAACGTTATGGCAATCCTTGTGGCATCAGAAACATTAAGGAATCTTTGATCCATAATATCCAATGATTCTTGGTATTGAAGTCATATTTGTAGTGAGTAATATCCATTGGATAGGATTGTTGCTATTGATCAATCATTTCATTCTTAGGTTCGATTTCAAGGTTTATCCTTTCAAGATTCTCATCATTTGGTATCATAGCCTAGTTCAGTCTTCTAGATCCCTATCTCATGAAAAAAATTGTTTTTGAATTCTCATTTGCACATAATAAAATTTTACTTACCAAGAGAGAACTTAAATAACTTTTTTCCTTTTTTCGGTATTCTCCTCTTGTGTGTTTTGTGCAGGAAGGGTTCTTGGATTTTCGCTATTTCTTTTTGTGCATGCAAAAAATTTTGTATTTTTCTTTTTCCTTCAATATTATTATAATAATTATTATTATTTAAGGAAATATGCATATGCCAAAAACTTAGTATGGTGACTTTCACTCTAGTTGTGAGGTAGCCCTTTGCACTCGTTGCAGTAGCTTCACACATCATAGTAGGTAGCCCTCTCAAAACTAGGTGTTTATCTATAATTGCATTTTACCAGTTGTTGTCTCTTTTGGAGAACATAAAACGTGCAAGTATACACGGTCACAAGTAATAAGATTTGATAAGTAAAGTATCGTTCCCACGAGGATTTGTTACTATAGTTTGTTGAGTACTAAAATTATTTTTCTCTGATTTTATCCAAAACAATCGTTGATTAAGAAAAAAGTAATAAGAAAATAAAAGAAATCTAGGATTGCAATTTTTCACCAAATTAATCCACTCAAATCATGTTATTTTCTTTTGATTTATATTTTTTAGTACATTTAATTTGTCAACTGGAAACTTCTATTTTTATTCATACATCTCTTCCGAGCTCCGTATAAACACACCTCGTTAAATTAATTCACTATATCTCTATGAGAATTAAATTTAACAAGATTCATTAAGTTCTAAGTTCTCAAATGGCCACACATACAATTAGGGTATATTCCTATCCTTCATCATACATGTCATTCTATCTACGAGCAATATACACACAAATGCCTCTTCCAAGTTTATTTATGTGCCACAGATCGTTTTGATAAGATTCGTAAATAATCAAAAAGCATTAAGCACAAAATAGAACAAACAAATCGAACGACTTATAAATCTATCAAAAATAATTAAAATCAAAGCTTTATAAATTTAGATCAAATGCAACCCTAGAAAAATTAAATTACTTCATTAATTAAAAATAAAATTACAACAACTACAGAAAAATTAGATGAAGAAGAAAGAAAATTAAAACATCTCAATACGAAAATATTTGGCACACGCAGAACACAACAAAAGCCAAAAATGGCTTCTGGGTGTTCCACAGCCAACCCACAAACACCATAAAAATTACAAACTCTAAACTCTCTAAAAAAAAACTCTTAACTCTATCATCTTATCTCCTATTTATAGCTAAAAAAATACATCCAATGCGCCCATCACCCACCGTTCCATCATCCAATCAACGGTACAGATTTGGTGAGTGCATTCCAGACGAGACAAAAGCACGTGCACGGTATATTTCTTGTACGCGGCTCGGCGTGCCAGAGGGGAACACTTCTCGCGCAGGCCGGCGTGCAGAGTGGGACCCACATGTCGGCTGCGCAAAATCTCCCCCGAGGCACATCGCTCACCGTTGGATCGGCTAAACGGTCCAGATTGAAGCGCGTGGAACCAAGTTGTCGCGCACCGAATCGCTTGTCTAAAATTTGTGTGCGACGCGGTTCATCCAAGCGGCGTGCACCCTCGTGTTTTACAGAATAAGAAGCAGCCACGTGTCTACTTTATCTGCAAGCCAATAATATTATGACACGTAACATGTTACAATGAGCGCGAACGCGCAGGATCACGCCCGCGTTGCAGCGTTGTCTCCCGTGCGACAATTCTTCGCGCGCCCGTTTCCCGCAGCCAATGAAATGCTGCCACGTGTCCCACTATTTGTTTCCTTGCAGCGAATCAGACGCTGACACGTGGCATGCATTTTGAATTTAAAAATCAGAATAGCGCCTCTCTGTCTACGCGTGATTTTAATTAACGTTTTAAATATCGAAAATCGATATGCGTGATTTTTATTTTCGATACAAATATTTTACGCGTGTTTAAAAAATGTATTATTTTTGATGTATTTTTTTAGCTATAAATAGGAGATAAGATGATAGAGTTAAAAAGTTTTTTTGGAGTGTTGGAAAGTTTAGAGTTTGTAATTTTGGTGGTGTTTGTGTGTTGGCTGTGGAACACGCAGAAGCCATTTTTGGCTTTTGTTGTGTTCTGCGTGTGCCAAATATTTTTGTATTAGATGTTTTAATTTTTCTTTCTTCTTCATCTAATTTTTCTCTATTTGTTGTAATTTTAATTTTAATTTATGAAGTAATTTAATTTTTCTAGGGTTGCATTTGATCTAAATTTATGAAGCTTTGGTTTTAATTATTTTTGATAGATTTATAAGACGTTTGATTTGTTCGTTCTATTTTGTGCTTAATGCTTTTTGATTATTTACGAATCTTATCAAAACGATCCATGACACATAAATAAACTTGGAAGAGGCATTTGTGTGTATATTGCTCGTAAATAGAATGACATGTATGATGAAGGATAGGAATATACCCTAATTGTATGTGTGGCCATTTGAAAACTTAGAACTTAGTGAATCTTATTAAATTTAATTCTCATAGAGATATAGTGAATTAATTTAACGAGGTGTGTTTATATGGAGCTCGGAAGAGATGTATGAATAAAAATAGAAGTTTTCGGTTGACAAATTAAATGTACTAAAAAATATAAATCAAAAGAAAATAACATGATTTGAGTGGATTAGTTTGGTGAAAAATTGCAATCCTAGATTTCTTTTATTTTCTTATTACTTTTTTCTTAATCAACGATTATTTTGGATAAAATCAGAGAGAAATAATTTTAGTACTCAACAAACTGTAGTAACAAATCCTCGTGGGAACGATACTTTAATTATCAAATTTTATTACTTGTGACCGTGTATACTTGCACATTTTATGTTCTCCAAAAGAGACAACAATAGTCAAGGTTATCTCATGCCCTAAAAGCTCACATAGTTAATTATAAACTTCTAGCATGACATACTTATGTGTTTAGTGAATGTGTGTCGGTTCATGTCAACATCGATCATCATGTGTGAAAAATATATTAATGCACAAGTCAAAATATCCATTTGTATAATGTATAGCCAATCAAAATAAATATGAGTGGAGTATGTAATGATAATGTTAATGTTAAAGCATGTCTACTTCACTCCTTTCTTATTTCTTATTTTTTTATTTAATTTTTTTGAAACCAAAGAAACATCAATAAAAATAAAAACAAGCAAACAAACTTAAGATGCTCACCTACGGTCAATTAAGCACTCAAACAAAAGTATCTAGGTAAATAATAGATAAGGGTCAGGTGATCGAAAGAAGACAATCTTTCCTAAACCAAACTATCTTGAATATTGGTTTCTCAATATCTATGGGTTGGAAATCAATTATCTAAGTTATCATAGACATATTCTTGGACTTACCTTTAGCATGTTCATCATAAATGAAGATACAAAATGCATGATAGGATTATGATAATTAGTCCTATAATTACAAGTCTTAAGTTTTAGATATCTCTTTGAACATACAACTTCATGCTTTCTAGTATAATTTTTGAACATGTCTTATAAATTCCATTCATCCTAGAATATGATGTAACATGCATAGATAGTTGTTGGTTATGAGTCATACTATGTGAAGCATTGAATGTATTATTAAATTTATGAGCATTCATCAAAAATCTACACTTGGGCCTAATATGACATTTCCTACCAAAATGATGATAGACATGCACAAACTTAACAGATTTTTCAATCATAGGTGCAACTATTCTTTATGTATAATGAGTAACATTAGGAGTAGGGTTAGAAGGCCTTACAAATGTGGCTTTTGATATTGAAGCTATATATGTAGTCTGTGAAGAAGATGGGTTGGAGGGGTTTTATAAACTCAGTTGCTTTTGAAGATGATGACGTAAAATCCTCATCCATATAGCCAAGTCCTTTCTTGTCTCCAATGGGCTTTCCATAATCTAAATTTTTTTTCAACCTTTCAACTTCAATGGTGAATCTCTTAACAACTTCCTTTGATTCTTCAACCTCTTGCACCAATTTTAATTTATATGTAGTAAGCTTGTTATTTTCTTCTTTCAAACTTGCAAGACTCAAATTCAAAGGATCATTTTGTTCTTGCAAAATATTCTTTTATTCAATTAATTTATTTGAAAAGAATATATGTGTCCCAGGTTGTTCGTTTAACTCTTATATTTTTACTTTTAAACCAATATTCCTTTTTATGGCTCTAACACCTTTATAGAATAATTCTTGAAAGCTTTTAACATTATATTCAGAAAGCAAATAGGTTTTAATTTTCTCAACATCTAAGCTATCACCCTCAATAAAATAATCCATAATAAGGTCCTACGCACACTAGATGTATCTAGTGATCTTCTTTGATACTAAATGAAACTTTGTTTAGTTATGGATGTAAATATCTAGTCAATAAAAGATCAACAAAAGTATGACAAATTGAAATTTCATAAGTGGTAAAGCATGCAATCACGTATAAATAAAGTAATATGGAAAATAAAGATCAACGCATGAGATTTTTAGGTGAAAACAACTCAAGCCACACCAATGACCTAAGAGGAAAACCACTGATTAAGTGGACCACCTAACTATCCACTATGAAAAATATAAGTATCCAATTGCAAAGCTAGGACTCAAACTATCCACTTAGGTAGTGCCCCAAGTAACCTACTTACAAGCTGCTACTTTCAACAATGAACAACCCTAAATAGTTAATTTAAACAATATATCAGACAAATCGAAAACAACTAGCAACTCTAGAATATATGTTTAAGCACAAGTTCAATAAAGAAATCTTCTTTAAAGATTAATTATCAAAAAATAATAATTATGATATGATACACACAATTATTTGATCTAACACTTAATGAACAAAAAATAAAGAAGAAGCTATAAGAATATATGATCAAAATATTGTAAACCAATTAGCCTTATTAATCCATCAAATACAACAACAATGTTTGATAAATTAACTAAATAAAGAAACCTAAAGAATTATGATCTTATATTTTCAAAACAAGAGAGAGAATAAAATATGAAGAGAATAATCACAATTAAGCTCTTGTGTGGTTAATTTTGAAAGTGTGGTTAGGTTTTTATTTATAAAATATTTTGAAGCACATTAGGTTTAAAGTCGAATTACCATATTGTTCATAAAATTAGTTAAATCAGTATTAATAAATTAGGAGAACAATGTAAATTCCAATCCAACTTGTAATAGAAATAGATATTGAATTCAAAGACCTGACGACTCGATTGATCTTACCAAATGCTCGATCGATAGAGTACATAGGTCGATTGACCAAACATCCTTTCCATCCATCCATTGATCATTTAATTAAATCTACAAAAAGGTGGATCAATCTAGTAATTTAACTCGATTGATCGAGTAAATCCCTCGATCAATCCAGTAATGTATTAAAATAAATTTATTTAGGTTATTGCTAGATTGATCTAGTCACTACTCAATCGATCGAGTGGACTATTTTCACATTGTTCCTTTTGTGTCTAATATGCAATCTAACATGTATGAGCACAAAAATATACCTAATATGTGATAGATGAGGCTCAATATTTTCTTCCGCTTGAAAATATTTTTCTAAGGCACACCTAAAAACTAAAATTACAATTATACATTTTGTTTGAAGAGTATCGCCAACACTTACATAAACATTATTGACATGACTCTAGGACAAGGATCACAAGAGCAAGACTTTTCAATATCTGATAGAAGGAACTAGAAACTAACAATAATTTAACTTTACTACACAACTCTTGGATGCAATTTCTTCTAGACACTTACGTCACCTATTCTTTAAATTTTGTCCCATAGTTAAACTTATAAACCCCCTTATTTCAAAATTTTCTCTTGGATTCCTTTATGATTTCCTTTAAATTTATAATAGCCCAATTTCTCGATGCTATAAATGACTCTTTTTAGTATTTTCCTTAAGAATCATCTAAAAGGAAGACAAGACAAAAGAAATAAATTTCCTTTAAAAACTATTTACAAGAAAATACTGATGATAGAAAGAGCTTGACATGGCTACCAATGATGAATAAATATTGAAATATATTCTTGGAATAATTATTCATACTTCCCTAGATTGAGAATTTGTTTTTTGTAATCAAGTGATAACTTGGAATGAAATGGCTCAACTTGTTGATCCCGAGACTTATGAAGCATGGTGAATATTATTGAAATGAGAAATGGTGGATGGAAAGACTTTAACTATTGGAACGTTTCATTGTCAAAGTAATAAAATGACTCTAGATGAAGACTCTTTAGAAACCATGGAATGTATAGGATTTACGTTACATCCTATAAACAAAAAGATGTATCATGATTTAAAAATGACCTATTAGTGGAAAGGAATGAAGAAAAATACTGCTTAATTCCTAGCCAATTGTGTGATATGCAGGACCATTTCAACACTTCTATTGTGGGAATGAAAAAAAAGGGATGACATAACTATGGACTTCATTGATGGATTACCATGTACTTCTCGAGGTCATGATTCTACTTGAGTGTTTATTGATCATCTCATAAAGATTACTTATTTCATTCCTGTCAGATCTTGTTACTTGGTGAATGCTTTAAGTAAGTTGTACATATATGAGATTGCACAATTTCTTGGCATTCCAAATTTGATTGTATTTGATCAAGATCTAAAGTTTACCATATGATTGTGGAGATACACATAAGAGGCTTTAGGAAGATAGTTACTACATAGCACTACTTATCTTCCTGAAACATATGGACAATCTAAAAAGGGTATCCAGATGTTAGAAGACATGTTACGAGCCTGTGTGATGGAATTCAAGGTAAACATGAGTGAACACCTACGCTCGGTTGAATTTATCTACAATAATTACTATTATGCCAGTATTAGGATGGACAATATAAAACCTTGTATGGACAATTGTGTAGATTTCTAATGTGGTAGATGAAATACAAAGATTTCAGTATGATGAGTAATGATCTTATATGAAAAATAACTAATAGGTTTTGTTATGCACAAGAAAAACTTTGAATAGCCCAAAGCCAATTATTTTGATCATGGATGACTACATATTTATCAAGGTTAACTCTCGTAAAGGAATAACTCATTTTGGAATAAAAAGGATTGGCGATGTAGCATATCAATCAAAATTACCCCATGATTTTCACAAGTTCATAATGTCATAGTCAAAATACTATCTTAGATTAGGCAGAACTTCTTTTGCAGAAAAACGTGTCATAAGAAGAAGAACGAGTGGTGATAATTGAAAAAAGAGTCCAGAATTTGAGAGGAAGAACAATCACTAGTAAAGGTTCAGTGGAAACATCCTAGCAATGAAAATGAAATTTTGGAGTTAAAGTTTTAAGACAGTATGAGCTATCCAAACTTAAGGAGTTGTGAAATTTTGAGGAAGGAATCTTCTTTAAGGGAAGGAATGTAAAACCCCATAAATTTATTATAAGTATTTAAAGTGCTTTGAAAAGAATTTTGAACAATGTATTGAAGAGTAGGGATATATTGGGAAATTTTCATGTGAAAAATCAAAACGAACGGGAAACTTTGGGTACAACCTTCACCATCTCTCCACTATCACCTCACTGGTACCTTGCTACTATAGCTGGCGAGCTCCTTGGCGAGCTCCTCAGTTGGCTATAAAAAGGGGACAAACCATCGATTTTCCACACACATTTCCTTCCATCCTTCTCCCTCACTCTAAAGTGTCTTCTCTCTAAGTTGTTCAAAATTTGTGGCCCAATTTGGAGGGCATTTTAGGGACAAATATTTGAGTATTCGAGTTAAGGATTTGAGATAGAGGTTTTTACTCTAACTTTTAAAATTCATACACTACTTTTATAAACAAATTGTCATGCATAATTTTTATAAATAAAAGTGAAAAAACGAGATGCCATTATTTTATAATCAATATTATAATATTGTAAATGTTATTTAAAATGTGATACTTGTCATAAATGTTTTATTATTCATACATTGAAAAACATTTGTATAAATAAATGAGTATCAAATGTTGTTATAAAGTAAACAATGAAAATATGATATAACATCCGAGAATTTTATGCATACATCATGAAAAAAAATTATACGAGGGGAATGCACTTGTACATGGTATCTATGGGCTGCTAGTTGCAATAGATTATTTTTGACAGACTATAAGTATGCATCACATCACATGTATTCTCAGAGTTTTTCAGTCTATGGTGCCTTGTATTAGTGATCACATATGGGCCTCAGAGTTGGACCCTCCGTTGTGTCTAGGAGTTTTCGTCTAGTAGGTTTCTAAGGGTGATAACTTATGGACCTCAGAGTTGGATCCTCCATTGTGTTCCAAACTCTTAGAAAATGGCTCATATGACATTGATTTGACCATATATATGTATTATGATCATACATAGGGTCGGAGGAGGATCTACGTGCATCTCAAAATTAGACCACACATGTGCCCATGTATTTTGTAGACTGATACATATAGAATTACACATCACACATTGGATTTGTATCATATATCATATTTTATGAGTATGCATTTGGTTACTTAGCATATACCTTTCCCTTGTTCCCTTAGAAGTAAGGATGTACTAGTATACCTGTGTTTTATGACTGAAATCACCCCAAATTGTAAACTAATAATGATTACGATTCATGAAATTTTATTAATAAGAACATTCATCCAGATAAATGTTTATTGAAATCCCCCAATATAATATCAATTAATTACATGATCAATTGAATCTAACCTAGCATGTATTCCTCTCTCAAGTAAACTACACATTGTTGTCTCTTTTGGAGAACATAAAATCGTGAAAGTATACACGGTCACAAGTAATAATATAATAAATAAAATATCATTCCCACGGAGATTTGTTACTAGTGTTCATTAATTACTAAAATTATCTCAACCTGATTCTATTGAAACAGACGATAATTTGATGCAGTTTGACTAACAAATTTTTATAATAGTTTATAAGAAAATTCTAGGATTGTAGTTTCACCAAATTAATCCACTTGAATCATTTTATTTTCTCTTGATTTATGTTCTCGTATTTTAAGTTGTAAACCAAGAACTCCTAATTTATCCATATATCTCTTCCGAGCTCCATATAGACACATCTCGCTAAAATAATTCACTATATTCCTATGAGAATTAAATTCAACCAGATTTATTAAGTTCTAAATTCTCAAATAGTTACACATACAATAAAAGTATATTCATATCCCTTATATATATATGTTATTTTATCACTAGCAACACACAAGAATGCCATAAATCATTCAAAAATAATTAATTCAAGTTTCATAATTTAAGCTACACTGCAACCCTAGAACAAATAAATTAGTTCATAGCAAAAATTAAAATTACAATACAACAATAATCAAACATTTTAGAGAAATAAAATTTAAAAGAAAAAGATTAGGAGAAACTCTTTCACGATTCCTTAATGAAAAATAAATTTCTTCCCTTTTCTTCTTCTTCACTGTCTTCTTTCTCTCTATTTTCTAAGAAAATAACAACTTGAAAAATGAAAACTCAAAAACTAAAAACAACTCTCCAACGTCTTTCTTCGCGTCTCCAAATATACCACCCCTAGACAATTATTTTTTTTATAAAAATGCAATATCGGGGAACAGAAATACATGGAGAATAATAAAAGGCAAACACGCGTAACAATAATTATTCAGTTGGAAGAGTGCGCCATTTCCGGTGTTTTGATTTCACAAAATGTATGCCACGTGTTGCCATATGATTGGCTGGAAGATTAAGGAAACACGTGGCAACTTCGTATTCGGTGGAACGCGAGGGCGCACGCTGATTCGATGAACCGCGTTGCACGGGATATAAGTGCGCTGCTCGGTGCACGACAGCTTGATTCCACTTGCGTGCAAATCTAGACCGTTCAAAGTTGATCCAATGGTGAGCGATGAGATACGCCTCAGGAGAATATTTTGCGCAACCGACATGTGGGTCCCACTCTATGCACCATGCAGCATGCATCCAGGAAAACCGGGTCCAATCTCTATTGTCGCGTCTGGATTCCACACGTCTAATCCTGACCGTTGATTGGACGATCGAACGGCGGGTGTTGCGCGTTGTTAATGGCACGAGTGGCCACCTTCTCCGGCGCAGAAAAATCAACTTTCCTTAATTGCATTTTGACCCTCAAATTTAATTCAAAATAACTTCTATTCTTTTGATATTTGCAATTTCACCCACTTTTAATTCAAATTATATTTTTAATTTTTTATTAATTACAATTAAGTCTTTTTTTAATTCAAACTCATTAATTTTCTTAAAAATATATTTATTAAAAAAATAATAGTAAATATTAATTTAATTAATTAAAAATTAACTAAAAATGCCAAGAACATAGCAATTATAATTAATAAAATAGACGAAAATAACTGTATAAAATACAGTTATCACACACCATATAGTAATTAATTTAATCACACTCTCATGCCAATTAAATTACATACTACTCATTAAGTTCATCAATTATGGATCACACACATAAGAATCATACATCTCTGTCTAGAAACTATGCATGTTATTTAATGAAGACAAACAATTAAATAATTTTCTCAAATCTATTTAATTGCCTCTATAGATAAATTGTTGGCCAAACAATTAATAGCATAAAAATCAGATTAAATAATATAATTAAATTAATATTATAATTAAAAAAAATATTAGATCATCACATGGTGAAAATTGGGTTTATAAGATCCCTAGATTAATAAATTAATTACACATAATTGTATTCATAAAGCTCATATTTTTCATAAAGAAAGACATAAAATTAATAAAGAAAAAAGTAGAAAAAGAAATACAATCAATCTCTTGAATTGTAGAATTAATTTCCTTTTGAATCTCCACCAAAATTGAGTTATTTCTTGAATTTTTTTGTATTTTTTTTTAAAACTAACCAAAATTATGCTAATGGAGGAAAATTAGGGTTTATGGAGTAATTAGGGGCTTAAATAAAGCTCAGGTGCGATTTGGACCATTAGATCAGCTTCAAATCAAGGGCTACGATCAAAACAAGCAAAACTTACAATTTCAACCAATCACAGCGTGACACGTGGCATCAGAAGTTTATTGGGCGAATGAGAGAGCGACGCGTGGCAGGGGAGACCGGTCAGAGTCAACGTTCGCCGAGTCAACACCACATGGCGCGATGTGATTTGCAAGAACGGATAGCGTGGCACACGGGTAGAACGCACAGAGCAATAACATGGTGACACGTGTCATAATACGTTGACTGATTTCTGAACTCGGATTGAACACTGTGCTGACACGTGGCCCATGTTTCGTCTCCTCACACGCTATGCAATGTGATTCACTCTTTGTGCTTGCGTGGAATCTGCGTGGCTTGCTTAGTCAGCTCCTATGCTTGCGTGGTATGCCACGTGGCAACTTATGATTGGTCTTGGGTTAAAAATTCATAAAAAATCCCAAAAAATTTCAAAAATTATATTTTCACTCGTTTTCACTAAAAAGTTTATATTTTAATTTTTTAGCCATAAAAATAATATTTATTAAATAAAACAAGTAAATATTTAGTAAAAAAATACGCTAATGACTCTATTTTCATAGAGTCATCACTATACCACCTCATATGAAGTCGAACTTGACAAATAACAAATTTGAATCTCTCAATAAACACTTGGATATGAGAATTTCTCTTTATCTTAATTAATTTTATATCATTATATTAATTACATCATTACTATTTTTATTTTCTAGTAAATTTTTAATGGATAAATATTCATTTCTTTTCCCCACAATATCTCAATCATAATTTATTTCTTATCAAATCTACAATAAATTGTGTGTATATTGTCATGTATAAAAATAAATTATTTGATCCATGTAAATTTAATAAATTTGTTATATAATAAAAAATAAAATATGATAAATTTATTAAATTGTAGAAATAATAGTTTCATACTAGAAAATAGAAACACTTTTAATAAATACTTCATTTTCTCTCATATATTTTATGAACTTAAATTTTAATAAATACTTCCTTTTTTCTCATATATTTATGAACTTAAATTTATTAAACTTTAAAAATGTATATTTAATGATCAAAAAATATATAAATAATCAAGACAATAAGATCTGACATTTTTATAAAGTAAAGTTTAAATTCTTAATCTTGTTCATTTTAGAATATTTTACAATTTAAATTAAGTTTTATTTTCTAATATATATAAATTTTGTAAACAAAAATCCTTTTTGGTTTACAAAACATAAAAATAATCAATCGTCTTAAATTTGTTAATTTTTATGATTAAATTAATAAAATAAAATTGAAATCGATAAAAAATAAAAAATATTATTTATTTTTACAATTTTCATTAAATAAAATATTAATTAAAATAAATTAAGTATAAATTTAGTACCAATACATGAATGTAAAAGGGATGTTTTCTTAGTCCTGTAGACATCAATGACGTAATAACAATATATAATTTTTAGAAGAGTAATTTTTTATGCTATAAGTTTTGATTTAATTATAATTGATGTGTTATATAATTATCTAAAATAGTAATATATATCTTTTTCAACCTATAACTAATTACCATAATAATTGTGATAATATCATAATTTATAATAAAGATAAATAATGTCATATTATATATTTATTATAAAAGTGATACTTAAGTTAATTATTTATTTTTTGTAATAATTTAGTCTTATATTATTAAAAAGTGACTACACAAGAATAAAGTAAATTTATTTTATTTTTTGATTTTTTTGTACATTAGATATAGATTATTATAAATTAAATAAATTATAATTAAAATAATAAAAAAAATTAAATAAAAATAAAAAATAAATAAATAAAAGACATAAAAATAATTATTTAACCTTATACATTCACTTTTTTATAACGATATAATTTAAATATTAAAAAAAAATACAAAATTAAAGTATTATTTTTAAAATATATAATTTTTTTTATAATAATCGTGTCTCTCATTATTGACTTTTTCGTTGAGGAAACATGTAGCCTAGCTATGTCGATCAACCCTGTTAATAATAGCGTGAAGAAAAAGTACAAGGGCAAGTCTGACTTTCTTCACCCATTCTATGAGTAGTCTTAAAAATATCCATACTTCTACTTTATTATTATTATTATTATTATTATTATTATTATTATTATTATTATTATTATTATTATTATTATTATTATATAATTTTTTTAATGATATGTCCAATTTTTTTAATTTTATTAAAAATGAATTTTTTATTCTAAGTAAAAAATATAAAAAAATAAAATAAATTATTTTATTTTATCTATAACTTAATCTTTAAATAAGAGTCATCTTATTATACATCTTTTTTCTCTCTATTATTTATCAAAGTTTTTTTATTTTCTAAATACATCTTTATCACAAGAATAATTTAAAAAAAATTATATAACTTCAACTTTTGCAAAAAAAAAGAAAAAAACAAAAGTTTATACAATTTATATTAAACATTATAATAAATAATTATTTCTTTAGTTAATAAAATTCATATTTTTTTTATTCATCTTCAAATTTTCGTAATATGTACGAGAATGCGTCTTTTACAAGTTTTTGTATGTTTATGCATTTATTTTTTGTCTTACTACTTTTATTTTTATTTTGTTCACAAACACTATAACTTTTATTATTTTCAAAATTCTATGCAATTTATTTTAATACTTTAAACTATTTGATCAGTATTTTGTTAATCGACTAACCATGTAAATTTCCTTATTTATTATTCAAATTCAAATAAATAAAATAATTTTAAAATTAATCAATAATTTCATTTCGAACAAAAATATTTTTTTCTTTTCATATTGTATATATACTCTCTTTGTATTTTATTATTTTGCAATAAGTGAATATGTGAAAACAAATGATAGATTTTATTAGATAGTGATACATAAGTCAATTATAAGTAAATCATTGATTAATAATAATGTGATTATATTTAATTTTATTTTCTTTGTTGTAAATTTATATAAGGATTGTTCTTATCTAATTTATTTAATTTAAAAAAAAATTGATATTTAAAAAAATTTGATCACTATTCATCCTAAGGAAAAATAATTTTGAATACAGTGTTAATTGTACCTAAAATATTTTGAAGTATAGTTGTTTTCGTAAAAACAATTGTACCCATAGCTACTATGACTTTTAGGTACATTTGTTAACCATATCTAAAATTGTTTGTACCGTGTCTAGCTCAGTGGAAGGCACAATGCATCTCGGGATATCCATGTGGGGCCCAAGGGTAAGTCGTTGTTGCTCAAGCTAGTTCCTGACTAGATAGGATGATCCCTTCTTGACACGTGTTTATTTCGTTTTCCCTAGCTCTCGAACCCACGACCTAGCCCTTAAGTGGACCTTGGGAAGCAAGTTAGTACCATCTGGTTGAAATGGTTGAAAACTAATATTCACTAATTATGTGTAGTCTCAAGTTTCAACATGAGATGTGTGTAAAGCCCTAAATTCTTAGATCCCTAAATTCAAGACTGAGAGAATGCATACTTAATGTTTATAGAACGAAAACTTAGGATTGGAACTTACCGGACAAGGAATTTCACTATCTTAGGACTATTAAAGTCTTCTCTACTATTTGAAACTTAATGATTTCTCTACTGACCAGATTAGAGAAATTTTTGCCAAAGGTAAAAGACGACTCAAACAATTTCAACAAAAGTACATACTTAGATTCCTAGACTATAGTCATTAAGAAAATTAACCCTAAAACAACAAAATAACACAATCAAATTGGATCCCTACACTTTAATGATAAATAGATCTATAATCGATCATATACTAAGTATTAACTTATCAAAGAAAATAACTTTTCAGATGAAAATAACCACTAATCAGTTTGTGTGAAAAATAGAAACTTGATAAAAATAACAATACATATATTTGGGATTTATCTGACTAGCAGAGAGAATTTTGAGAGAAGTCAAGATAATTTCATAAATGTTTAGATTCCATAAAAGGTCCATCTATTTACAGGACTTTACATGTATAGATGTTAATGTATACACACATGTATGTGTTAGTGAGAGATACAATCAATATAAGTACAACATTTTATGAATTGAGGTCGACCCTAGCTTGAGCTTGTGGTTGACCTTACATGGGATGTGCTCTCCTGGGACCAACGTCATACTTGATGGTGTGCTAAATGGTGTAGAGTTAGGTGAGTCATTCAACTCATCTCGATTATGTAGACCTTGTCTGATATACAGCTTGGTGTGATTATTTAGGCTCGGTCTAATCATGTAGCCTCATATAGACGTCCAAGTCAGTCAATATGTCCAAACATCTAGCCCCTTTACTCTTTCAACTTGATCTCTTGAGTAGAGGTGGAAGAGTAATTCTCATACAGTGAATACGAACCATTCAGCTCCCCTAATAAATGTATGTTAGTTGATTTGAGAGACAAAATGGGTTCCTCTATATAAAGATGTGACAACGTCAAGACTTATCATCATTTCCTACATAATAAACAAATAGTAAGGAAAAAATGTTTTGTCTTGTCAACTAAGGTTATCAAAGGTTTCTCAGTTTAGTGGTAAGAATTCAACTCGGACCATAGTTTTTCTTGTCGAGTTTTAGAGCACAAACCTCGAGAGTCTAATGCTTTTATACTTTCTTTTCAGGTCGATTTTTAAAGAATCACTTCCTTTTATTTTCAAACTCAATCCTAGGTAACTTCTCTTCCTCCTTTCTTACCCATTGTTTTTATATTTTATGTTTTTTACAGATCAAGCATAGAGAAGACCCCTCGACCTTAAGCTTAGGCTCTTGGGAGAGCCCCTAATATCCCAGTGCTAGTGATGATTCAAGGTCTTCTAGGTTGAGTTCCTCCAATGAGATGAGTTAGTC
The DNA here is from genome assembly GCA_030763125.1 of Hippophae gyantsensis. Taxonomy (NCBI): domain Eukaryota; kingdom Viridiplantae; phylum Streptophyta; class Magnoliopsida; order Rosales; family Elaeagnaceae; genus Hippophae; species Hippophae gyantsensis. Next base: position 51,018,221 of record CM061034.1, on the reverse strand, counting down.
TCTTCCTCCATCCTCTACCTCTATCACTCTTCCTCAGGCCACTCAAACAATTAAGTTGAGTGTGCCCTAAACCCAAATATCTATGTCCAGGACGCGGAGAAAAAATATGAGAAATAAGGGGTTTAGGGAACCAACAGGTCGCATCAGGGATTGGTCGGCTGTCGTTATGACTAGTAAGCTAGTGCCTGAGGATGAAGAAAGGTTAAGGAAAAACTATAACATCTTCTCCTTCCCTATGACAATGACCAACCTCCATCTGGGTGGACTGTGTTTCATGAGATGGCACTATGTTTGGGGGTGCGTGATGAGTGCTCAAAAAGCACTAAAATTACCATGATTTTATGCACATTAATTGATTAAAAAAAATATATATTTATATGTTTTTATCATATATTTATATAAATTTATCTTTTTTGGAATCACGGGTATTTTTATTATTTTTCAGGTATTTTTGCTTAAAAACGTAACTTAAAGACTCAAAGAGGAATACTGGGAGCAATACATCACAAATATATTAATAAATAAATGAGGAAAGGTCAACAAATATGGAAAAATTGGACAAAATAGGACAAAAAGGTCAAAAATGTCAAAAAGGAGGAAAACGCGCACGGAGTCGCCACCAAGACGCACCAAAGACTACCACGCCCGTGCCGCACGTAGCACGCCAATGCCCGCTCAGCGAGCCCTCATGCGCCCGGGCCTAGCCTCCGCGCGCCAAGGCGCGCCTGCTCCCATCTGTACGCGCCACTGCCCATCTGCGCCCATTCTGCCCACGCAGCCGCCCCCAACATCATGCTGACGTCAGCAATGACATCATCAATCACCACTCTGCATTTCCACCATTTTTTAACATTTTTTCACCCACTTTTTCTCTCCATCCTCACCTATAAATACCCCCCTTCTCTTCACTTCTAATCACACCTCAAAACCATTCTTCTCTTTCTTTCTCTGATTTCTTAGTTTTTAAGCTTTTCTTAGTTTCTTTCTTAGTTTTTAGTTTTTCTTAGTTAAATTCTCTTAGTTTTAGAGTTCTTCTCTTTTTGAGAAGAACTAGCTATGTTTTTGTAATTTATTAGCTTTTCGATTCAATAAATGGGAGTGCAAATTCCGCTTGGAGGTTTTCCAGCAACGAGAATAGCATCGAAGTTCTGTAAGGATTTTATTTTCTTTACAGTTATTTTTTATGCTTTATTCTTACATGTTATATTTAATTTGTCTATGATTAAATTTAACTGTACTGGTTATTTGTAAACATGGTATAATAATAACGTTGTTATGCTTGCGAAATATTAAATAGGTAAAAATCTCTAAAATGAATTGATTTTATTTTTATTCAAGATTTTATATTAAGAATGTTAGAGAGAAATATATTATTTTTCATTACAAACTTAAAACTGAAAATTAGATTTTAAGGTTTAGTTATCCAGTCTAATTTAGAGTAGTGCTCTTTTATTTGTTGGTACAATCGCCCAGTAGTTAGAGTGAAGCTCTATTTCAAAAGTTTTTATAAGAATTATTATCTGAAAATGTATTGACAACATGTTTTTAGTAGTGGTTTTAAAACTTGAAAGTTAGTACTCGGATAACTAAATTCTTAGGTTTAATTTGGACACCTTGAATAAAGTTTAAACTGTCTAACCCCACCAAAGGTGACATTTAAATGGTTCATTTTCAATCTCTTAGAAAAAAGAATTAATTTAATTAACCAAATTAGTTATCAACCTCACCCATAGGTGTTAATTGATTTGTTTAGTTAATAAAGAATATCTAACCCCACCAAATGTGGTATTCATATAAAAAAGAGAGAATCAATAAATATCAATTCATATCTTTAATAACCTAAATAATATGAGCAACCATAATTAACTTAGTTATTATATCCATAAATACTCCACTATTATAAATGATAAAATTTGCATAAATATTTATTGAATCTATATCTATGTTTATTTTTATGTTATTAGATAAAAAACCAGAAAACCCCAAAATATCGTGAGAGGATGTTTAGGATGTAATTTCGTTTTTAAAAGTTTGAATAATAAATTAAAAACCACATACATTCCTTCCTTAGATAGACCTTGGGAGTATACTTATCATTTTCTACGAAAACCTCCAAGCGGAATTTACACTCCCATTTATTGATTCGAAAAGCTAATAAATTACAAAAACATAGCTAGTTCTTCTCAAAAAGAGAAGAACTCTAAAACTAAGAGAATTTAACTAAGAAAAACTAAAAACTAAGAAAGAAACTAAGAAAAGCTTAAAAACTAAGAAATGAGAGAAATAAAGAGAAGAGAAGAATGGTTTTGAGGTGTGATTAGAAGTGAAGAGAATGGGGTATTTATAGGTGAGGATGGAGAGAAAAAGTGGGTGAAAAAATGGTGGAAATGTGGAGTGGTGATTGCTGACGTCATTGATGACGTCGCATGACGTTGGGGGCGGCTGCGCGCGCGGAATGGGCGTAGATGGGCAGCGGCGCGTGAGTATGGGAGCAGGCTGGGCGCAGGTGCGCGCGGACTGGAGCTGGGGCACGCGCAAGAGCAGCAACAGTGCGCGCGGAAAGGGAGCATGGCGCGCGTGGAACTGGGCGCTGGCGCGCGTGAGACTGGGCGTGCTGCGTGCGGCGCGCGCGCAGTTGGGTGCTGGTGCGCGCGGGCTGGGCGGCTCCGTGCACATTTTCCTCCTTTTTGACATTTTTGACCTTTTTGACCCATTTTGTCCAATTTTTCCATATTTGTTGACCTTTCCTCATTTATTTATTAATATATTTGTGATGTATTGCTCCCAGTATTCCTCTTTGAGTCTTTAAGTTACGTTTTTAAGCAAAAATACCTAAAAAACAATAAAAATACCCGTGATTCCGAAAAAGACAAATTTATATAAATATATGATAAAACATATAAATATATATATTTTTAATCAATTAATGTGCATAAAATCATGGTAATTTTAGTGCTTTTTGAGCACTCATCAGTGCGGTTTCCCCCTATACCCTCTAATAAGGAGATTTTTAGATAGTACTCAACTAGTGCCAGGACAGCTGATTACTAATAAGTGAAGGTATCTACTCTTCTTGATGTTGATATTCTACTAACTCGGCATGGATTTATAGATGGTCGAGTTTAATGAGGCTTACATCCTTAAATAGAACTCTATAGATTTGATAAGGGAATATATGTCTGTAAAGTAGGCTTAGGGTATGAATGTGTCTATCCCTAAGAGTGAGAAAAATTGGAAGGAGTATTTTTTTCTCTATCTCAAGCTAGTGGGAGTCTCCTACCAGTGACACCAGATTAATAAAGAGCATTTAGAATGACACTAAGGTCATGACATGGAATATCAATTCCTTAATCATGATATTGAGTCTTGATGCTAAGCAATAGTTGGTTGATATCCAAAACTATCTTTATGAAAAACACCTTAGAGGCACTTATTGAGCAACCTTCACTTTGTCACATGCAGGTTAATGAGGCATGGTGTGGTGGAGCTCCCCTTAGGATTATTTGTAAACTACGAGCTCCTCCTAGGGATCGAACCTCTCCCATGGACTTTGGGGGTCGATTTGAAGTGGCTACTGACAATGATGAACTAGCCCTGGGCTTTCTCCCCCATTTTTTTAATTGGCGCATAGTAATGAAAATAAAATTACCTCTCATTTTTCTTTTGTAGATCCCATGGAGCCTACTACTGCCTAGCTTTTGTCTCGTTTGCAAAGTAAGATATCTTCTATAGGGGTGAGTTACCAAAAGGGTATATCTCATGTTTCTAGAGGGGGATCTTCTAAGGGTAAGAAGGAGCAAATCCTATGGTCAAGAAAGTTACCCTACATCCCTAAAAAAGAAGAAGAAAGTGTCCATGGATATGCTTGTGCTCAGCCCAGAGTCGTTGAACTTCTACATTCCTCTATCCTCATTACAAGAAGAACTTGGAACTCCACCTCTCTACTCGAGTGCTAAAGATCTTGGAGACTCAACCCAGGATGCAAAGAAGGGAAAGGCAGTTCTTAATGACCTTACCATTGATGTAGATGAGATTGTGTTAATTCGGGCTTGGCTCTAAAGTAGCTCGACCGTTATCTCATCCATCTTCCAATAGAATCACTTGAGAAGCAACTCGAGGCAAACTGTGAAGATGTAGACTCTAACGAGGTTGATCGTCATCAATTGTATTAGGTATACTACCTCACACCATGCGTTTATTTACACCAATAATTTTTACAAGCTTTAGCTCACGACATATTTTTTTGAACTTGTACTTTTCTTTTGTTTCATTCAGTGTTTGAAGAAAAAACTAACACAAGAGAAGCAAGGTCATTCGTAGACTCAATCTCGGTACATCAAACTATTGGCAAGAGCAAATAAGTGGGAGGGAAAGGCCATTGATAAGGAGGAAATACTAAAAAGGACCTCCACTGAGCTAAAGACTATACTAAGCATGTTATTGAGCTTGAAGAGGCTAGAAGACAAGTTGAAGATGAGACCAAGAGGGCTTAGGAAAGAATAGAGGAAGAGAGGAAGAAATCCAAGGCTGTTGTTGAAGAAGCTCATAAGGCGAAGGCTAAGGTCGACATCCTGGCCAAACATCTAGATTCGAGCTTAGAAAGGGGGTATGCGCTAGCCATGGAATCTTTTAAGACGAAGGCTAAGAAAAAGAACTTGGGCAAGTATTATTATCATATTCTAAATATCCCAGTCACTCCTCCAAACATGATCACTCCTTCAAGAGGGAAGGAGAAGAGGAGAAATCTGGCTCAAGTGGGGATGAGGACGGGCCCAAGGCAATAGGTGTAAAGGTAGGGATGAGGATCATTAATTTGTTGAGAACTGGTCCTTTTACATTTTCGAGCTCGACATCACATCCATATCTATGGATGCGAGCTCATACTTTTGTAAAAGATATTTTGTGGAATAAAAACCAATTTTATTTATTATAGAAAAGTTAATATGTTCGAATTATTATGTATTTATGATGTTGACCTACCAAATTTTTAATGGGAACATGTGTCTTTTACCTTTTTTCTAAGCATCATTTCCTATAAAAGGGATTAAGGGAATTTTTTTGATTCATGTTTTAATTCTTCCATCTTTTGTGGTCGAACTTCATGGATTCTGATTGATCAAATAGACGTTCAGTTTAAGCTTTCAGAGTGGAAAATAGTAGGCTTAAAAGCGAGGTTAATGTGTTAAAAACAAAGGTGTTAAAACTCAAGGTTAACGTAAGTCTCTTTGAAAAGAACAAGGATGAGCTCACTTTTTGCAAAGAGCAGTTATGCCAAACTCAATCTCGAGAAAATATGACCTTGGCTAAAATGGCCAATCTTATAGATAGAGAGTCCTATTGGGCGAGATTCTATATGAAATGATCTGAAAGAGTGTTCCTTAAGGTGATGGAGGTCATTGAAGAGTTGGAGTGAGTAGTGCTCATGATGACATCAACTCATCCCAACATGGTGACCAAAGCACAAAAGAAAATTATTGAGATTTAGGCCTAGCTTTTTCATTTAGTGGAAGAAATCGATGATCTAGACACTGACCATGTGTCAAAGCATTTGAAGAATTTGTGACCTTTCATGGGACCGAGCTTTGTATAAATAAGTTTTATCAAAAAATTATAATTTCAAATAATGAAAATATGCCAGAAGGCTTATATTTGCAATGGTCGAGTGCTACATATTTTTATCATTATTTCTTTTATTAAGGCATGGGATTTACTTATAATTATCAAGGAACCTTATCTGGATATTAACCGATCGAGGTGCTCATCTTTACCTTCAATGTCAAAGTGTTGACCCGATTCCAAACCGAGGTGGAAAACTTGTGACCTTCTCATGTGTCAGGGTGCTCTACCTAGTTCTTAACCAAGATGATTAGTTTGTGATGTAGAGATGGAGATTTTCTTGGTTCCTAAACAAGGCGCTCATCTCTCCCTTCAATGTTAGAGTGTCGACCTAGTTCCTGACCGAGGTGGCACTACTACAAAAAGTACATATGGTCTTAGTTTTTAACCATAACCATAGGTCTATGGCCACTGTTATAAGAAATGAGGCCTAAGTGAGAGAGACCATATATTGTTACCTATGGCCTTAATTTTTTAACCGAGGCCATAGACATACCCTATAGCCTCGATCTATCAATAACAGAGGCCATAGACATGTCCTATGGCCTCAGTCTTTCAATAACCGAGACCATAGGGTATGTCTATGGTATTGATCTTTCAATAACCAAGGCCATAGACATGTCCTATGGCCTCGGTCCTTCAATAATTGAGGCCATAGGGTATATCTATGACCTCAGTATTTCAATAACTGAGGCCATAGGGTTGTCTATGGCCTTGGTCTTTCAATAACCGAGGCCATAGGGTATGCATAAATAAAAAAAAATTATAATTATTAATTACAATATTAAAAATCAATATAAATTATAATAAATTTATTAATTATAATATTAAAAATCATATTATATTAAAATTAAAAGTATAATTACATTTGAGAGTTTATTATACACTAAAACATAATAAAACCTTAGTATTATAAATTGCATTTTTACTATTAATTACAAGCATTTACAAGTATACTTCAAATCAACATAATCAAATCCACGGTTACATCAACAGAAGTGTAAAGAAAATAAAAATGCCATAGGCGCTGGTGTGCCTATGTGTTGGTGAGCTTGGTGTGTTGGTGAGCTTGGTGTGTTGGTGCACTGGTAAGCCTGGTGTATTGGTGCACTGGTGAGCCTGGTGTGTTGGTGTACTGGTGTATTAGTGTATTGGTGTGTTGGTGCGCCTGGTGCGCTGGTGTGCTAGTGTGCTAATGCGCTTGGTGTATTGGTATACTAATGTCCTGGTATGCTGGTGCACTTGGTGTGTTGGTGCACCTGGTGAGCTTGTGCACTGGTGAGCTTGGTATGTTGGTGATGAGAATCATCGAGCTCTACAAATTCCAAGTGGACCAATCATAAGGTCTAGGAAGGCACAACTGGAAAAGGCTTTAAATGGACTCATTCAAGAGGTCATGCATAATCAAGGGGACCTAAATTGGGAGTGCAAGGATTGGGACAATCCTAGGATGGAAATTAGGGCAAAATTGGCAAAATAAAACTAGGCACATTGTTGGGCCATTTGGACTTTTTTGGGCAGCTTCATTTTCAACCCTTAGATGGAAACAAGGGTTAAGATGTAATATTTTATAGGGTTTCTTTTGTTCTCAGCTGCTCTATATTTTGCTCCAATTTTGGAGTGCCATTTGGACTGATTTTGGGCAGCTTTCTTTTCAACCCTTGGATGAAATCAAGGGTTAAGATGTAATATTTTATAGGAATCACTTTGTGGTCAGCTGCCCCATTTTTTCCATGTTTTGGTCAATGTTTTCTGCTACCTTTTTTGCTTTTTGGTTGTGCTTATTTTCAACCCTTGGATGAGATCAAGGGCTATGATGTAGTAGAGCTTAGGGTTGGTTTGTATCTTATTAAGAGCAGCTCAGTTGCTGTAAAATACAATTTTGAATGAAGTTTGAATATTCAGATCATTTGAGAGCTCATTCTAGCTCTTTGTTCCTCTTTAAGCAACTTATCAAGGGGTTGGCAACCTTTGTGGCGTTGTTTCGCATCCAAGCATTTGTGGTGAGTAATATCCATACTTGTTAGGTGTCATTTATGCTAGACTTATCAAGGAATTAGTAGCTCCTTGTGGCGTCTTTTCTCCTCAGAAAAATGGTGAGTAATATCCATTGATTTGTGGAGAAACCCTTTGCTATATAATCTGAAATTAGCTAGGTCCTATCCCCTTGGTTCTTATCATTTGGTATCAGAGCTTTTGGTGCTAATTTTCAGATTCCTATCCTTTATATTTGTTCTTGTTCTTGTGTTCTTGTTGTATTTCTGATACATAAAAAAAACGAAAAAAATATCATTCTGTTGTGTTCTTGCTGAAATATATTTTCCAGACCCTAAAAATATTGCTCTTCTTTGTTTCCACGTTTTTTTCTGCATTTTCCTTTCAAATTCCATTGTGTCCAAAGTTTTTCAGTAGTAACCTTGCATATGCTACTGTTTCTGAAAGTATTCTGAATTTTTCTTTCATATTCTGTAGTTTCCTTGCAAATTCTGCTATTTTTGAATCTATTTTGCATTTTTCCTTGCTTATTCTACAATATATGATATATTCTGCAGTTTTTGGTTGTTTTCTAGTATTTCTGTGGTAGTTCCTACAGAAATTTGATTTTCCCTTTGTGTCGTAATTTATGTGCTATTTACCAATCTTAAGAATTCCTTAAACTCATATTGAAAGTATTGTATTGATTTACTCTTGAGTTATTAGCATAATTGTTCCAAAAAGAAAAAAAAAACAGAAAAAGAGTGGCTAGAATTAATTAAAAAAAACAGAAAAAAAGAGAGAGGCCAAATTGCATTTGCTAATTTCTAGTGAGTATTAGAACTCATAGTTTCAAGGATTTTACATTTTGATTATAAATCTTCCATTCTGTGCTTAGTTCCTTTGGGGAAATTGTTGTTTTCCAATCGTGTTGTTCTATTGCTTTTTCTTGTGCTTACTACTCTAAACACTTTGAGTTAGTTTCCTTTGTGCTTTAACAAGTGAGATATTGTGAACTAATTTTTTTGGGTGTTTGATAATTCTACAAATTGGTTGGAATTCCTGGATTTGGTTGCTTTGATTAGGAACTAAGAGGGTTTGAGCGATCAATCTGAGCGCTAAACACGTGAGGTATTGTGTGAATTTACATTAGTTCTATTTTTTTACAATAACCTATTGTTGTGTAGAATTGAAAAAAAAGAATGTCAAACAGTAGTCCCGAAGGAAGACCGGATATGATGTTCATGATGAGGGCGCTGCAACAATCTTTTGAAAGGATGAACAACTTGGTAGTTGATATGAATGAAAGATTGGAAAGGCAAGAAAATTCCTTAGCAGCTTTACAACGAGAAACACCTCCACCCAATGTTAGAAGGGTTAATAGGCAAGCTCATGTTGGGGATGATATAGAGGAAGAAGATTGGGAAGAAGAATTGGAGGAAGAAGGGGGAAGAATGTCTAGAGGAGGAAGAAATGGGAATAGAGGAGGAAGAAATGGTAGAGGAGGTATGTGGAGACCCCCACCTAGAGCTCAAGATGGAGTTGATAGAGATCTAAGTAGTATAAAAATGAAGATACCACAATTCCAAGGAAAGAATGACTCGGAGTTGTATTTGGAGTGGGGGAAGAAAGTGGAGCATATTTTTGAATGTCACAACTACTCCACAGAGAAAAAAGTAAAACTTGCTGTAATTGAGTTTTCTGACTATGCATTGAATTGGTGGGATCAATTGGTCATAAGTAGGAGGAGAAACCGTGAAAGGCCCATAGATAATTGGGAGGACATGAAGGCTATCATGAGAAAGAGGTTTGTGCCTAGATACTACTATAGAGAGTTACACCAACGCTTACAAAGATTGACTCAAGGATATAAATGTGTTGATGAGTACTACAAGGAAATGGAAGTGGCTATGGCAAGAGCTAATGTCGAGGAAGATAGAGAGGCAACCATGGCTAGGTTTCTTAGTGGGTTGAATTCGGACATTGCCAACATTGTGGAACTTCATCATTATGTGGAGATGGAGGACATGGTCCACATGGAAATCAAGGTGGAAAGGCAATTAAAGAAACAGAGTTTTCGATCCCAACCATTAAGGTCTAGTCCCATTACTCAAAAACCAAACCTTACTAGTCCTTGGAAGTCCAATGAGAAAAAAGATGAAATAGCTACATCTAAACCAAGATTTGAGCCTTACAAAGCCAAAGAGATGGGGGCTAGCAAGGACAAAGGTAAAATCGACACCCCAATTCGTAATCGTGACTTAAGGTGTTTTCGATGTCTTGGTAATGGTCATATAGCCTCTCAATGTCCCAATAAGAAGGCAATGATCACCTTAGCGAGTGGTGAGGTTGGAACCGATAATGAAAGTGAAGAAGATGAGCTACCATCTACAGGGGAAGCTAGTGAAGAGGAGATAGGACCCGTGGATGGGGAAGCACTTGTAATAAGGCGATCTTTGAGCACTCAAGTCAAGGAGGATGACCTTGAACAACAAAGAGATAACATCTTTCACACAGGATGTCATGTGAGTAACAAAGTGTGTAGTGTTATCATAGATGGGGGAAGTTGCACCAATGTGGCTAGTACTACCTTAGTTGAGAAATTAGGGTTGCCTATATTTGAACACCCTAAGCCTTACAAGTTGCAATGGTTAAATGATAGTGGGGAAGTGAAGGTTAATAAGCAAGTATTAGTGAGCTTCTCCATTGGAAAGTACAAGGACGAGGTGATGTGTGATGTGGTACCCATGCAAGCTGGACACATCTTGCTAGGTAGGCCTTGGCAATATGATAGGAGGGTTACACATGACGGATATAGAAACAAGTATTCATTTGTGAAGAATGGTAGAAACATCACACTTGTACCCTTTTTACCCAAGCAAGTCTTTGAAGATCAATTGAGGATGGTTAGGGAAAAAGAACAAAAAGAAAAAAATGAAAAAGAAAAAAAGAGTGAAAAAAAAGAGTGAAGAAAAAGGAGAGGAGAGTGGAAAAATACTAGAGAGAAAAAAATGTGAATTTTTATGCTAAGGCAAGTGAGGTCAAGAGGGCTTTTTATTCAAAATAGCCCATACTTGTATTTTTTTACAAGGAGGCAAATTTTTCTATTAATGATCTTAACCAGTCTTTGCCTAGTACCACTATTTCTCTTTTGCAAGAATTTGAAGACGTGTTCCCTGAAGAGATTCCAGATGGGGTGCCACCAATTAGGGGGATTGAGCATCAAATTGACTTTATACCGGGGGCTTCTCTTCCAAACATGGATTATATGAGTGAGAAAACTAACTTAGATGGCGCTAAGAAGGTTGAAATAGTGAAGAAGCTCCATGAATGCATTCATGAGCAAATTGAGAAGATAAATAAGGATTATGCTTACAGAGCCAACAAAGGGAGGCGAAGAGTCATTTTTGAGCCTGGTGATTGGGTTTGGGTGCATATGAGGAAGGAATGGTTTCCTGAAAAAAGACGGTCCAAGTTGCAACCTCAGGGAGATGGACCCTTTCAAGTGATTGAGCGAATCAATGACAATGTCTACAAAATTAATCTTCCTAGTAAGTATAATGTTAGTACCTCTTTTAATGTTTTTGATCTCTTTCCTTTTGATTATGCAGGTGATGATTCGAAGATGAATCCTCTTGAAGAGAGGGGGAATGATGAGAATCATCGAGCTCTACAAATTCCAAGTGGACCAATCACAAGGTCTAGGAAGGCATAACTAGAAAAGGCTTTAAATGGGCTCATTCAAGAGGTCATGCATAATCAAGGGGACCTAAATTGGGAGTGCAAGGATTGGGACAATCCTAGGATGGAAATTAGGGCAAAATTGGCAAAATAAAACTAGGCACATTGTTGTGCCATTTGGACTTTTTTGGGCAGCTTCATTTTCAGCCCTTAGATGGAAACAAGGGTTAAGATGTAATATTTTATAGGGTTTCTTTTGTTCTCACTTGCTTCATATTTTGCTCCAATTTTGGAGTGCCATTTGGACTGATTTTGGGCAGCTTTCTTTTCAACCCTTGGATGAAATCAAGGGTTAAGATGTAATATTTTATAGGATTCCTTTTGTGGTCAGCTGCCCCATTTTTTCCATGTTTTGGTCAATGTTTTCTGCTACCTTTTTTGCTTTTTGGTTGTGCTTATTTTCAACCCTTGGATGAGATCAAGGGCTATGATGTAGTAGAGCTTAGGATTGGTTTGTATCATATTAAGAGCAGCTCAGCTGCTGTAAAATATAATTTTGAATGAAGTTTGAATATTCAGATCATTTGAGAGCTCATTCTAGCTCTTTGTTCCTCTTTAAGCAACTTATCAAGGGATTGGCAACCTTTGTGGAGTTTTTTAGCATCCAAGCATTTGTGGTGAGTAATATTCATACTTGTTAGGGTGTCATTTATGCTAAACTTATCAAGGAATTAGCAGCTCCTTGTGGCGTCTTTTCTCCTCAGAAAAATGGTGAGTAATATCCATTGATTTGTGGAGAAACCCTTTGCTATATAATCTGAAATTAGCTAGGTCCTATCCCCTTGGTTCTTATCAGCTGGTGTGTCAGTGCGCCTAGTGTGCCGGCGCACTGGTGTGCTAGTATGCCGATGCTCCTAGTGTGTTGGTATACCGATGTGCCTGGTGTACCTAGTGTGCTAGTGCGCTTGGTATGTTGGTGCACCTGATGCTGCTATGCCTTGTGTTGGTCCCTACCTACTATGAAAAAGAAAATAGCAAAAAGAACTAGAATAGCATGTGTGTATAGATAGAAATCAACCTTTAACATGTTTCTAGCCAAACATAGTAATGATCAAATTAAAGCACACATTTATCACAATCATGGCAATGTTTTGCTCGTGGAGGCTGCAAACATATAAAATATATCAATTCTACATCAAAAGAAAAGAATATAAAACTTATCAAATCTACATCAAAAGAAAATAATAAATGGGCATAATAGCAACTAGTATAGAAGTAAATTTACTTCGCTACAGCAATATCACTCTCAGTTGTCATAGCCAGCAAGTACACGAGTAATAAAATCCCAGATTATGGATCTAGACTAGTATAAAACTTCAATTGAATACCACTCTCAAGAATTTTCATAATAAAGAAAAATAAAATCGTCAAAACTTTAACAAATATTGTCAATGAATATGAAGCACACAAGTGACTTGCAGAATGGAAACTATATATGATGGAAATTAATATATGAAGTATTTTCATAAGGGCTACCATCTTAGTCCATCCATATTAGGCTACTAGCTACACATTACCCTCATCTACCAACAATAATAACAAGAAAACTTATAACATATATATTTTCATATAGTTCAATTCTCTCTAATAGGGCTAGAAGTTTCATTATGCCAAACAAATTCAAGTTCCAACTGACCAATCTTATACATAATATGAACTGAGGGAAAAACAATGAAACTAAAAATACCTTCGAAACCAACTTTAGTTGGCTGTTTCGTAATGGCCAATGGAAATAAATAATGAAATGGATATAGATGATATGAAACAAGGTGAACTCTATAAGAGTAAGCATACAAGCCGAGAGTGAGGTAAATACCAGGTGCTAGCATAGGCATTAACACCAAAACCGAGTACCAACACCAGCACTAGGCACCAACAAAGCCACAACACCAGGACCATGCACCATGCACCAGTGCCTATGCACTAGCACCAGCACCAGCACCAGCACCAGCGCTTGGTACTGATGAGTGCACAAAAAGCACTAAAATTACCATGATTTTATGCACATTAATTGATTAAAAATATATATATTTATATAAATTTGTCTTTTTCGAAATCATGGGTATTTTTATTATTTTTCAGGTATTTTCGCTTAAAAACGCAACTTAAAGACACAAAGAGGAATACTGGAAGCAATACATCACAAATATATTAATAAATAAATGAAGAAAGGTCAACAAATATGGAAAAATTGGACAAAATGGGTCAAAAAGGAGAAAATCGCGCACGCAGTCGCCCAGCCGCGCCGAGCAGCCGCTGCCCATGCCCAGTTCCGTGCGCACATTACTCATGTCCACGCACGCATTGCTCCTGTCCGCGCGTGCCCTTGCTGTTTTCCGCACGCGCCTGTGCGAGCAGCTGCTGTTTCCGCGCGTGCCTATGCGCGCCCTAGCTCGACTCCGCGCGCGTTGCCATCTCGCCCCATTTTTGCGCGCAGCCGCCCCCCACGTCATGCTGACGTTATTAAATGACATCATCATCCACCACTCCGCATTTCTACCATTTTTTATTATTTTTCACCCACTTTTTCTCTCCATCCTCACCTATAAATGCCCCCCTTCTCTTCACTTCTAAACACACCTCAAAACACATTCTTTTCTCTCTTTCTTTCTCTCTTTTCTTAGATTTTTTTAGTTTTTCTTAGTTTTTAGCTTTTCTTAGTTAATTTCTCTTAGTTTTAGAGTTCTTCCCTTTTTGGGAAGAACTAGTTATGTTTTTGTAATTTATTAGCTTTTTGATTCAATAAATGGGAGTGTAAATTCCGCTTGGAGGTTTTCCAACAACGGGAATAGCATCGAAGTACTGTAAGGATTTTATTTTCTTTGCAGTTATTTTTTATGCTTTATTCTTACATGTTATATTTAATTTGTCTGTGATTAAATTTAACTTTGTTGGCTGTTTGTAAACATGATATAATAATAACGTTGTTATGCTTGCGAAATATTAAATAGGCAAAAATCTCTAAAATGAATTGATTTTATTTTTATTCAAGATTTTATATTAAGAATGTTAGAGAGAAATATATTATTTTTCATTACAAACTTAAATCTGAAAATTAGATTTTAAGGTTTAGTTATCTAGTCTGATTTAGAATAGTGCTCTTTTATTTGTTGGTACAATCGCCCGGTAGTTAGAGTGAAGCTCTATTTCAAAAGTTTTTATAAGAATTATTATCTGAAAATGTATTGACAACATGTTTTCAGTAGTGGTTTTAAAACTTGAAAGTAAGTACTCGGATAACTAAATTCTTAGGTTTAATTTGGACACCTTGAATAAAGTTTAAACTGTCTAACCCCACCAAAGGTGGCATTTAAATGGTTCATTTTCAATCTCTTAGAAAAAGGAATTAATTTAATTAATCAAATTAGTTATCAACCCCACCCATAGGTGTTAATTGATTTGTTTAGTTAACAAAGAATATCTAACCCTACCAAAGGTGGTATTCATATAAAAAAGAGAGAATCAATAAATATCAATTCATATCTTTAATAACCTAAATAATATGAGCAAGCATAATTAACTTAGTTATTATATCCATAAATACTCCACTGTTATAAATAATAAAATTTGCATAAATATTTATTGAATCTATGTTTATTTTTATTTTATTAGGTAAAAAAACACAAAACCCAAAATATCGTGACAGGATGTTTAGGATTTAATTTCGTTTTTAAAAGTTTGAATAATAAATTAAAAACCACATACATTCCTTCCTTAGATCGACCTTGGGAGTATACTTATCATTTTCTACGAAATGATTCGTGCACTTGCAAGAGTTTTATAAATACACATAAAACCAAAGTATCGGCAGGATCGACGATGTCAGTTCTGCCCGATCAGGTACCAGGCACCTACACAAGAATGCTAGCACCATCACCAATAAGCTATTGAAAAACAATAATCCCAACTCCATTAATTCCAATTTAACTATTTTAAGCACCAGGCACCAGGAACCAGGTATCATAAAACAACGAGAAATATAATGTAATGGAATCTAATGGGATTGGGATTGGGGAAGTAAAGTAGGATTACAAACAAAATTGAAAGGTTGTTTTGTGTTGGATAGTAAAGAAAATCCAAGAAAGAGAATAGCTCCATAATAAAATAAAAAATTGCGATGAATTACACACAAGCAAGTAGTGGCTCGGCTAGAGGAAGAAGCTAGAGCCTATGCACTACAGAAGAATGGACCTGATAGAATCAATCGATTGCATAAGATATGCCAAAACCACTTACTGGTCTTTGCGGCATAAAGAAAAAAAAGAAGTCAGGAAAGAAAAGAGATAGTGAAACCCTCTCCCACTTAGTAAATCAATCTCATATAAGTTACTAAATTTCAAATTCTCATGAAGAGAAATATGTAGGATACTCTTTAATCCCTAGGATGTTATTGTGATTCTCAATTGTATACATAAAATAACTCAGGTGCCTCCATGAAAAGGCCTCTTCTACCAGCTTCAAAGTTGTTGTTTCCCCATAAGTGAATATGCATCTGTAGTCTCTTGAGGATGCATTGCAATAGGTGAGGACCTTTATGCTTGTGTGGTAAAAAGTTGAAAACAACTTACAAAAAGTATAAATCAAAGAGTAATGCTATGATACCCTAAATGTTGGGACATTCCCTCCAGCTCAAGTGACAAATGATCATTGGTCCCTTTCCTATCACAAGAAAACATAACAGTCATAAATAATAGTTACAACAAAAGCAGTGTTTTTGTAAGCCAAATCTTTATTCATTCCATTTTCAGTATACCTTCAAATAGAGATTACACAATCCTAGTAGTACGGTTCAAAAAATTCGATAATCGTCAAATGATAATGACAATGACAATGGACAAATAATTTATAGAGGAGAAAACTTTTGTTTACATCTAACATACCTATGCAGAATTTGAAATAAGTAGCAGAACAAGGTCACTTCCTAAGACGCTTTTCCATATATCACCCAAAGTCCCATTCTCTTCATTAAAGCTAGCAGCACGAGCTTTAGCAAAAGAGTGACAGCCCTTTCTCAGGCCAATTTGAAAATATAAGTAACCAAAAAATTCAAAATATTAAATAGTATTAATTAAAAAAATAGTGAAATAAATTTTTTTAAGGGTTTTTTTTTTTGAAAATATAAAATTACATAAAGTAAGGAAAGAATAGAAATGACAAATAAAAATCAACGAGAAGCAAGCATATAATTAAGGGACTATCTTCACCCTAGGTCTCGATTCAAATGATTAAATTGTAATGTAACTATTTTTTTAGACGAGTCTTTGTAACTAATTTTTAGAATTTTATAAACTGAATTTGAATAATATTTTATTGTCAATCAACTTATTGGAAAATTTGATGGAAAAATCAGATTTATTAAGAAATTTTGAACTTTTTTGGTCAAGCTCACTGGCTTCTCAATACCCTACCTTGGTGTGTGGCTAGTGAGTAGGAAGTGAGTTGCTAGTGAATGGGTAGTGAGGCGTGGCGAGAAGGTGGTGAGTATTTTTGCATTATCATCGAGGTGCTAGGTGCACTACCGGTGAGGGTCGTAGATGAGCACCAGTTTTGGCTACGAAATGGACGGCTCGGATAGCAACTTCCCATATCAAAATTTTCATCCTTTTCTCTCTTTAAAAATCTCCCTCTAGAAAAGATATAATTATTTTTGGTACTCTCCTAAGTGTTCGAATTAAAGATAAAATATCCAGGCTTTTGGAGTTAGAAAGAGTGATGTGTTGAGATTGGAAATTATTAGTTTATGTTTTGACAAGCTCGATAAAGTAAATTCTTCCTTTAAGTGTTGATTTTTACATTAATTAATTTAGTAAAGAATATTACTAAGACATGGAAAAAATAAATTGTGTTAGTTTATGCTAAAAATGATAAAGAGTGAGCAATAAGATTAGGACTGCAAACGAGCATATATTCAGGTAGAGGTATACTCCATTTGTTCTTCATCCATTATTTTTTAAAAATTAGCATTCACTTTTTCATGTGTTTAATAATTGTGAAAACGGATGCCATATGTAATTAACTAATTTATTTGAAGCATATGTACATTTTTATGATATGATATTTGATGTTGATTTTTACACGGGTATATATGATTTAAAGATATGAGATATGATGTTTAAAATATACATGACATTTGTGATTTTATACATACATCATGAGATTGTTTTTCATGGGGACTATTATCTGTGTTAGTTTTGAAAAGATTGGTATCCCACGGATATTAGTTGCAGCATACGAATGTTACACAGACATAAAGTATGCATTTACCCATTTATATCAGAGTTTGTCCATACATTGGGTCCCTAAGTATGACCACATATGGGCCTTAGAGGTTGACCTCCTATGTGCCTCGAAGTTGGTCGTCGATGTATATTATACTTGACCAATACATATACCATATGTACTTGGAGTATGACTATACATTAGGTCTTAGAGTATGAGCATATCTTGTCTCTTAAAGGTACAACCCCTAACCATCTTCTTGCTAGTTTCTTAGTAAGAAATGTGAAAATTTTAAAGCAAAAACTAGAATAACATTAAACTATCTTATATCATTTTTGGAGATTGACACAGTTGCATTTAACATATGCAAAAATCCTTTAAACTCCTAGACTGTCTTAGTGGACGAGTTTAAGTCTTGTAAGGGCCTTCAAAGATAAAACTCACAAACAGCAAATTTAAAATGCAAAAATTAAACACAAACAAGTAACACAAAAACAAACAAAATAAAATTTAAAACAAACTAAAAAATGAAAAAAAAGATAACAAAATAAAAAGAATAACAAAACGTCTTATGTTTTTAATTTATTTAAATTTTACAACTAAAATCTATAACATAAGTTTTTTTAATATTCTAGACACTCATGGTTTACTATAATAATTAGTTGAAAATCACTTTCGTATTCAAATAAAAAATGATCAATTTTAAATTTTCCCAATTTGAGTGTATGGAATCCGAGTTCGATTTGAATTTAACCTCACCAGCATACTCTAAACAAAACCGATCCTATTGGTTCAAGCCCTCATTCAAATTTATATGCAAAAAGAGTTTATGTATAGAAATGAACTATTTGGTTTTCTCAAAGTGGTGAATAATATTGCTCTTGAAAAGAATAAAATAAAAGGATTTTATAAAGAAATCAAGTATTATTTTCATGCATCAATGAAATTCATCAAATAAAAATTTCAAGTTATATGTCTTTAAGAGATGAAGAGAATGAATTTACTTCTTAAGGAATTATTTCTTATATTGTTTTTCTTTTGTATTTAATCATTTCTCACAACTTTATAGGATATTGGGTCATAGTATTTAGCTTATTCTATTCATTTTTCTCTCTTTCTTATTTGTTTTCTTTTTCTAGAGATATTCTTTTTTTAAAGAGGATCCATGTATATCTTGTACATTTGTTTTTGCATGATTTAGTTGAGTGGTTAATTTTTGACTTTTTTTTGTATTGGCTTAGGTAACTGCATATATGTATTTTTTTTGAAGTCATATATGAATGAAAAGAAATGCATATGCTTTTAATTTCAACTTAAGTCGTTCAATTTAAGCAATAAAAATAAACATATCACACTTTATTAGATGTAAAAATTCTAGCACTCAATGCAAAACCCTATAGAGATTATATAAAAAAATTAGAATTAATAAAAAGAGTGTTTAAAAGAGTAGAAAAATATTATCACTCGAAATGGGTAGATAATGACTCAAAATATTCTCACAAGGTAGTATCCACTATTTGATTCTTAATCACCGATTTTGGATTTATCACAATTTTAACATTTTATCATGAAATACAAGTTATGACAAAAGTTAACTAACTATCACATTACTCCATAAAATGTTCAAGAAATTAATGTAACAATGAAAGACTTAGTTATTTACTTAAAATTAAATAAAAGAAGAACTACTTATTATAGACCATTTGTTGTATATGCAGAAAATTGGTAGATTGAAGAAATTATTGTGTAAATCTAAAGTATTGCTTATATTCTTGTAAACTAGATGTTGGTATGCTCATATATAGTATATGCTTATATTCATAGGTATTTGATAAGAGTCAAATTATTGCATTTTTGTTATGATTTAAATGTTGATATTTGTGTGAAAATTGTGTTTATTTGATTATTTAATCCACAAATGTCATTTCACGGGTATTTTGTGTTTAAAGTGCAATTTCAGGTAATGATTTTGGAGAAGTTTGGGACAAATTTAAATGATCGAGATTGAGTGAAAATAAAAAGAAAACAAAGCTTCAAAGTTTGGAAATCCCGTCGCAGGCAAGATGATTCTCGCCACCGGTAAAAATCTTACAGAGAGCACGGCGAAAATCTTCCCGAGAGCACGGATTTTGGCAGATGCAAATCTCGCCGCTGGTGAGATAATTTTGCTGCCGGTGAGAATCAATGGAATCAAAATCGTAATTTTTCTAGAAATCTCGCCGCGACAAGAATAATGTCGTCGCCGACGGCGAGTTTTGTCCGAAAACACATTTTTTATGTTGTTTTGTTCCAAAATTGCCCTAAAAACCCTAGATCTATATATACAATATGATGGAGAAAGAGGCCATGGTAGAGAGAGGAGATCTGAGTCATTTTTGGAGGAGAGAAGACAATTTTGGAGAGAAAGTTTGGAGAAGCTTGAAGGATTATCACCATTGTTGCTACCAAGTGTTCATCTTCAAGAGTTTTTCATCTCTTCTCCTTAGCCTTCATATTCTACATTTTATTCAGATTTGTTATTCATAGATTCAATTGAGATAATGTTTTTTCTTATTTCCATTATGAACTAATTCGTTTTTGCTAAGGCTATGATGTACTTGAATCAAGAAAATCTAATTTCTTTTGTTATTTTTATATGAGTTCATTGTTTTCAAGTTGAGTATTTATTTCCATGATTAATGCTTTTAAATTTTTGGCCAAGATTTAGATGATTTGTTGCATTATATTGAGACCGAGAGGAGATGTGTAATGAATGCTTCTTGTGATAAATATTGTATGTTGAATGCGAGTGTGAGAACTAATGCATGATGTATGTGGTTATTCTAGAAATTCCATAAATCGTAATGTGCTTGTTTGTGATTAAATCTTCATAAAAATATAGTTGGTTTTCATAGATAAGTAATTCTAATATAACTCGAGAGAGAGTATTAGGTAAATTTGGTTTTTTCAACCATCACTTTTAGCTTTGATTATCATATAACATGACTTGAAATCGGATTGAATTGATTTAGCAAAATCAAATGCCTTAGTGTTTTTAATAATTTGTAAACAACATTCAATTTTGTTATTTGCGTTTAGTTTTAAGTTAATTTGCTTCTTAAACAATTTCAACAATTCAGTTTTCAAATAAAATTAGGATTAGTCAATTTCGGTACTTAGTAACGCCATTCCTTATGGGTTATATATCCGTACTTTTGTACACTTTATTACTTGAACGATTCGTACACTTGTGAAAATACGCATCAAGTTTTTGGCGCCGTTGCCGGGGAATGGTTTGATTTTATTAATATCGATACTACCTAATCTTAGTTTTAATTTAAAGTTAATTTGCTTTATCATTGTTTCATTTTTAATTTTGTTTTAAATTGAGCTTGTTGAGTTGTGTTAATTGTTTGTTCATTTAGAGTTGTTGCTGCACATTTGCATTATTTATTTTAGTCATTTCTTGCAATTTTTTAGTTTGTTTATTTTGCTCTTTTATTTTATTTATCATAAAAAAAAGTAACTTTGTGTTGTTTTTGTGCAAGTTGATTTTCTGGTTGTAGGATTTTTGTATGAGACATACAAGAATCCTTAAATTTCTTCCATTTGATCCGGAGATTGATAGAATATATAGACTTCTAAATCGAGAGAGAAGGCGTTCAACCTCAGCTCCTAATAGACAATCAGCCATGGATCCACCATTTGTTGAGGGAGGTGGAAATCGTAGAGCTTTGAGGGATTATGTTGCGCCTAATGTTTCTGGAACTACTTCAGGTATAAGGAGGCCAACTGTTCAAGCCAATAACTTTGAGATAAAACCATCCTTTATCCAAATGGTTCAATCAAATTAGTTTGGGGGAATGTCAAAGGATGATCCAAATGCACATATTGCTTTCTTTCTGGAGGTGTGTGATCTTTACAAGATAAATGGTGTGTCCGAAGATGCTGTAAGATTGAGGGTTTTTCCTTTTTCACTTCGGGATAAAGCCAAGGAGTGGCTAAACTCATTACCATCGGGATCAATTATAACATGGAATGAATTGGTTCCAAAATTCTTGTCCAAGTTCTTTCCTCCTGCTAAGACGGAAAAATTGAGGAATAAAATCACATCTTTTACACAGTATGACCAAGAATCATTGTATGAAGCTTGGGAAAGATTCAAAGAAATGTTGAGGAAGTGCCCACATCATGGTATACCAATTTGGCTGCAAGTCTCTACATTTTATAATGGGATGGTTTCAAACTATCGGGCAATGATTGATGCTACAGCTGGAGGGTCTTTAATGGGAAAAACACCGGAGGATGCTCATGATTTGTTAGAGATTATGACAGAAAACAACAATCAGTGGCATTCAAAGCGGGTAATTGCAAAAAGACCAGCAGTAGTGCATGAAATTGATTCAATGAATGCTTTGTCGGCTCAAGTTGTTGTTCTTTCAAGAAAGATGGATTCTTTGTCATCCAAATTCAAATCCAAACCAATTGAACAATGTGATTTATGTGGTGGAAATCATGCTAGTATCAAGTGTCAAGTTGGAAATCCGTTTGCTTCACCAAATGCTGAGCAAGCAAATTATGTTTCAAATTTCCAAAAACCTCAACATAACCTATATTCGAACACCTACAATCTAGGTTGGAGAAATCATCCAAATTTGTCATGGTGAAATAACAAAGGGGGATTCAAACCTTCATCATCTTCCTACCAACCCCAAGAGAGGAAACAAATAGATTTGGAAGGAATTTTGGGAAAGTTCATTGAGGAGTCAAGAACAAATTTTAGAAATCAAGAGGCAATCAACAGGGACATCCAAAACCAACTAAGGCAGCTTTCAAAGCATATTGCAGAAAGGTCTCAAGGATCGCTGCCTAGTGACACAATAAATCCCAAAGGGCATGCAAAGGCTATCACATTGAAAAGTGGTAAAGAACTTGAATGGTAGAGGAAATTAGAGAAAAAGATGGAAGAATCTAAAGAAAAGCCATCAACATCCCAAGATGTTCAAACTTCCCCAAATGCGAAATATGAGCCTCCTATCCCATATCCTCAAAGATTGAATAAAAAAAAGCTTGATAATCAATTTGATAAATTTCTGGATATTTTTAAGAAATTGCATATTAACATTCCTTTTGCAGAGATGTTGGAACAAATTCCCAAGTATGCAAAATTCATGAAGGAAATTCTATCAAAGAAGAGGAAGCTAGGAGATTATGAAACTATCATGCTAAATGAGGAATGCAGTGCAGTTCTTCAAAGAAAATTGCCACAGAAATTGAAAGACCTAGGGAGTTTTACTATACCTTGTACTATAGATAGTTGCAATTTTGATAAAGTCCTATGTGGTTTAGGAGCAAGCATTAATTTGATGCCACTTTCTGTTTTCAGGAAACGAGGCCTGGGAGAAGTGAAGCCCACTTCAATCTCTTTACAATTAGCAGATCGATCGGTGAAATATCCTCTAGGGGTAATTGAGGATGTTTTAATTAAAGTTGACAAATTTATTTTCCCTGTAGATTTTGTGATGCTTGACATGGAGGAAGATAGAGAGATACCGTTGATATTGGGGAGATCGTTCCTTGCAACTGGAAGAACATTGATTGATGTTCAGCAAGGAAAGCTCATTCTACGGGTGCAAGATGAACAAGTGACTTTTGATGTTTTTCAAGAAATAAAATTTCCAAGTGACGTACATTCTTGTTTTCAAATTAACACTCTTAACAGGTTAATCTCGGAAACTTTTGAGGAGAGAACTCCATTGCTACCACTAGAAGCTTGCCTTGTGAAATCTGCAACAATTGAGGAGGAAGATGAGGGGATGAGACAATGTTCCGAATTACTGGCAGCACCTGATGAATATTTATACAATGATGAAACATTTAAGGAGTTGGGAACAAATGAAACTCCAAACTCAGTGGTAAAGAATGGAGCCAACAAGATTGAGCTAAAGCCAATGCCATCCCATCTATTAAAAAAAATCTTATGTTCACCGCCCACGAGGGCAATTTCACCACCAGCGGAAAAGAGATCTCTCTTTCCTTTCTTACATTGAGGACAATGTAAGGTTTTGGTTTGGGGTGCGGTAAACGGTAAATCTTTTCTTCCCTTCATTTTTAGTAGTTTTGTTTGTGTGTTTAGTTGTGTTTAATTTTGATTTTCCATTTATTTTTCTGCATTTTGATTTAATTTCTTTTATTTCTTTATTGTCTTATTTTTATTATTTTTTTATATTTTTTTTTCTCATTTACATTTTACTTGTTTTAATTTGCATGTTGATGATAATAATGTGATTGTGATAACAAGTAGCTTTTAGAAGACATTAAATTTTTCTTCGGTTTAAAGCTAATTTCAAATGTTGATTTTACCTAGTTGGCGACTCTTTTGGTATGTGGTATGATTTGGTTGATTAGTCTAATGCATGCTTAGAAAAGTCTTATGTGCGAATTTTTCATGGACATTTTTGTGATCTCAACAAACTCTAGAACTCATTTGAAAACCTCTTGAGGCGAAATAATTTGGAATTGCACTGTTTAGGATATGATGTAGGCCATTTTTGGATCGATTGTGCCATTTTAAGTCTACCTTGTTATCCTTATATCACTAGTTACCTCTTTGAGCCTATTTAATATATTGTTAGCCTTAATTTTCTTTCTTTTTGCCTTCTATAACCTACCTTTTATTGAGCCAAATATATATATATATATATATATATATATATATATAATTCCTACCTTATTTGTTAAGAGCACTTAATTTTGAACGCAAACTTTTCAAGAGCAATTGGAGAAATATTCCACATATATTGGAAGAAATTGGTTGGGGGTTATATCTTTTCAAGAGCAATCGGAGTAAGGATGAAAAATAAAATTCCACATATATTGGAAGAAAGTGGTTGGCTTTTCAAGGGAAATTGGAGTAAGGATGAAAAAAATAAAAAAAAAGAACAAAAAAGGCTTTCACATTCTAATAAATAAAAGAGTGTTAGTGATGGATGTACTAAGGAGAAAGATTGAGGAAGAATTTTGTTTATCTTTGGAAAAATAGTTTATGATCGGAAGAAATAATTTGGGTTAAATGGTGTTACTCTCTTACTTAATTTGGTGTGTTTAATCTAATAAGTGCCCTTATTTGTATTTTGACACTTCCCGTTCTTTCTTAACCAAATACCTAACCCAACATTACAAGCCTCATAAAGTCCTATTGATCCGAAGTGGTGTATTTTCCTTCATTAGTGGAGAAAGGTTTCAAAAGTGAGCCTATGGAGTTTGAGATTTCACCTTTTTGTTTGTAGATGTTATGCATAATATTATCCGGGAATTATGGCTATTGGTTTGTGGTTTGATGGATGTTTAAGAGTCAATAATAAAAGTGAAATTGGCATTTGAGATTTCTTAAAGCTTAGGTAATATTTAATTATTCTATGTGTTGTGTTATTTACAATTTTTGAGACATTTGTGCAAATTAATTGTTGTGTGATTTTATTGTTTTGAGTTAAGATAGCTATAGGTAAGATGTTTGTGGGTATCATCACTGGAAGCCCTCATGAGACTACAACTCGTCCTACTAGGGCCGCCTAGGGGTTTAAAGGCTTATTGCATATGCTTAATGTAATGTTGTAAATAGAATAATTTTTTTTTGAATTTTTCTTTTCGTGTCTCCTTTGAATTTATTCATAGATCGTTTTTCTTGCTAGGGACTAGCAAGAAACTGGTTGGGGTTGTTGATAAGAGTCAAATTATTGCATTTTTGTTATGATTTAAATGTTGACATTTGTGTGAAAATTGCATTTATTTGATTATTTAATCCACAAATGTCATTTCATGGGTATTTCGTGTTTAAAGTGCAATTTTAGGTAAAATCATAATTTTGAAGAAGTTTGGGACAAATTTCAATGATCGGGATTGAGTGCAAATAAAAAGAAAACAAAATTTCAAAATTTGGAATTTTGTCGCCGGCGAAAACCTCACAGAGAATACGTTGAAAATCATGCAGGGAGCACGGGTTTTGGCAAAGCAATCTCGCCACCGGCCAAAGAAATCTCGCCGCCAGCCAAGTGCATCTTGCCGTCGGCCAAAGCAATCTCGCCGCCAGCCACGTGCATCTCGCTGTCGGTGAGAATTAGCAGAACCAAAATCGTAACTTTTCTAGAAATCTCGCCGCGGCAAGAATAATGTCGTCGTCGGCGAGTTTCGTCCAAAAACACATTTTTTATGTTGTTTTGTTCCAAAATTGCCCCCAAAACCCTAGATCTATATATACAATATGATGGAGAAAGAAGGGGACGGTAGAAAGTAGAGTTTAAAGACACTTTTGGAGAGAAAGTTTGGAAAAACTTGAAGGATCTTCAACATTGTTGCTACCAAGTCTTCATCTTGTAGAGTTTTTCATCTCTTCTCCTTAGCTTTTATATTCTGCAGTTTATTCAGATTTGTTATTCATGGATTCAATTGAAATAATGGTTGTTCTTATTTCCGTTATGAACTAATTCGTTTTTGCTAAGGCTATGATGTAGTTGAATCAAGAAAATCTAATTTCTTTTGTTATTGTTATATGAGTTCATTGTTTTCAAGTTGAGTATTTATTTCCATGATTAATGCTTTTAAATTTCTGGCCAAGATTTAGATGATTTGTTGCATTATATTGAGACCGAGAGGAGATGTGTAATGAATGCTTCTTGTGATAAATACCGTATGTTGAATACGAGTGTGAGAACTAATGCATGATGTATGTGGTTATTCTAGAAATTCCATAAATCGTAATGTGCTTGTTTGTGATTAAATCTTCATAGAAATATAGTTGGTTTTCATAGATAAGTAATTCTAATATAACTTGAGAGAGAGTATTAGATGAATTTGGGTTTTTTCAACCATCACTTTTAGCTTTGATTCTCATATAACATGACTTGAAATCGGATTGAATTGATTTAGCGAAATCAAATGCCTTAGCGTTTTTAATCATTCGTGAACAACATTCAATTTTGTTATTTGCATTTAGTTTTAAGTTAATTTTCTTCTTAAACAATTTCAACAATTCAGTTTTCAAATAAAATTAGGATTAGTCAATTTCAGTACTTAGTAACGTCATTCCTTGTGGGTTCGATATCCGTACTTTTGTACACTTTATTACTTGAACGATTCGTACACTTGCGAAAATAAGCATCATGTTTATATGTGTTTAATTTTGATTTTCCATTTATTTTTATGCATTTTGATTTAATTTCTTTTATTTCTTTATTGTCTTATTTTTATTTTTTATTTTTTATTTTATTTTATTTTTCTCATTTGCATTTTACTTGTTTTAATTTGCACATTGATGATAATAATGTGATTGTGAGAACAAGTAGCTTTTAGAAGACATTAAATTTTGCTTCGATTTAAAGATAATTTCAAATGTTGATTTTACTGGGAGGCGAGGAGCCGAGTGTCGTGCCAGCGCTACTAATTGAGTGCCAGCACGTAGCTCTTTTCGTATGTGGTATGATTTGGTTGATTAGTCTAAATGCTTAGAGATGTTTTATGTGCGAATTTTTCATGGACATTTTTGTGATCTCAACAAATTCTAGAACTCATTTGGAAACCTCTTGAGGCAAAATAATTTGGAATTGCACTATTTAGGATATGATGTAGGCCATTTTTGGATCGATTGTGCCATTTTAAGCCTACCTTGTTATCCTTATATAACTAGTTACCTCTTTGAGCCTATTTAAATATATTGTTAGCCTTACTTTTCTTTCTTTTTGCCTTCTATAACCTACCTTTTATTGAGCCAATTATATATATATATATATAATTCCTACCTTATTTGTTAAGAGCACTTAATTTTGAACACAAACTTTTCAAGAGAAATTGGAGAAATCTTCCACATATATTGGAAGAAATTGGTTTGGGGTTATGTCTTTTCAAGAGCAATTGGAGTAAGGATGAAAAAAAAATCCACATATATTTTAAGAAAGTGGTTGGCTTTTCAATGGTATCAGAGAAATCTTCCACATATATGGGAAGAAAGTGGTTGGCTTTTCAAGAGCAATTGGAGTAAGGATGGAAAAAAAAAGAAAGCCTTCACATTCTAGTAAATAAAAGAGTGTTAGTGATGAATGTACTGAGGTGAAAGATTGAGGAAGAACTTTGTTTATCTTTGGAAAAATGGGTTATGATCGGAAGAAACAATTTGGGTTAAATGGTGTTACTCTTTTACTTGATTGGTTGTCTTTAATGTAATAAGTGCTCTAATTTGTATTTTGACACTTCCCGTTCTTTCTTAACCAAATACCTAAGCCTAACATTACAAGCCTCATAAAGTCCTATTGATCCAAAGTGGTGTATTTTCCTTCATTAGTGGAGAGAGGTTTGAAAAGTGAGCCTATGGAGTTTGAGATTTCACCTTTTTGTTTGTGGATGTTATGCATAATATTATCCGAGCATTATGGCTATTCTTTTGTGGTTTGATGGATGTTTAAGAGTCAATAATAAAAGTGAAATTGGAATTTGAGATTTCTTAAAGCTTAGGTGATATTTAATTATTCTATGTGTTGTGTGTTATTTACAATTTTTGAGACATTTGTGCAAATTAATTGTTGTGTGATTTTATTGTTTTGAGTTAGGATAGTTATAGGTAAGATGTTTGTGGGTATCATCACTGGAAGCCCTCACAAGACTACAACTCGTCCTACTAGGGCCGCCTAGGGGTTTAAAGGCTTATTGCATATGCTTAATGTAATTTTGTAAATAGAATAAATTTTCTTTGAATTTTTTTTAATGTCTCTTTTGAATTTATTCATAGATCGCTTTTCTTGCTAGAGACTAGCAAAAAGCTGGTTAGGGGTTGTTGATAAGAGTCAAATTATTGCATTTTTGTTATGATTTAAATGTTGATATTTGTGTAAAAATTGTGTTTATTTGATTATTTAATCCACAAATGTCACTTCATGGATATTTCATGTTTAAAGTGCAATTTCAGGTAAAATCATGATTTTGGAGAAGTTTGGACAAATTTCAATGATCGGGATTAAGTGAAAATAAAAAGTAAACAAAGCTTCAAAGTTTGGAAATCCTACCGTCGGTGAGATGATTCTCACCACCGGCGAAAATCTTACAGAGAGCACAGATTTTGGCATATGCAAATCTCGCCGCCGACGAGACACCTTTGGCCACTGTCCAAATTAATTTCGCTGCTGGCGAGAATCAATGGAATCAAAATCGGAATTTTTCTAGCAATCTTGCCACGGCAAGAATAATGTCGCCGCCGACGAGTTTCGTCTGAAAACACATTTTTTATGTTGTTTTGTTCCAAAATTGCCCCCAAAACCCTAGATCTATATATACAATATGATGGGGTGTATCAGACACTTTGCATCGCTAAAGCATGCATATATTGATTGACACTCACAAGAAAATGTTCCATCTGTAACGAGAACTCTTTGTTCTTGTGGAACCTAGTGTAATGATGAAAACCTCTAAACAAATTCTTAACTAATTCCTAGAAGCTTGGTTCTAGGACATTTCTTTTACAAATGATACGAAGAAAAGTATAGTTTGTACAGATTACTCCAAACTTCACAAAGCGAAATAGACTAGAAACCGAAATATAATAACGATCAAGTTGCCAAAAAAACTTGCTTAATGCATTCCAACCTTTTCATCTCCTATATGGCTTGTTCAATTTCATGGAAGAGAAGAAGATGAATCTGATCTTGATGAAATTGAACATGGGTGTGAGCAAAAAGGATTAGGTGCTTCTACACCTAGGATCTGCAACGACTTGCTTTCTGGCTTTTGCCATGCATTCATGCGTTTGAACATTATTGCCATATATTAAAGTATTAAAATTATTGGTTCCAAGATATAAACTTCTCCATCAACAGTTTTAAGTGCAGAATGATTTTGTTCAGAAAGTTTTGCCGCAATAACGTGCGAATATATCATGTTGGCTAGAATGTGTAAGATAGAAAACAATTGAGACAATTTATACATAGAAGTAATGTGGATGTAAGCATTTGATGTTTGGTTGTTAACAGGTCACCTACGTTGTCGTTGCAGGAAGATACACAGTTGGGTGTATCAGATACTTTGCATCGCTAAAGCATGCATATATTGATTGACACTCACAAGAAAATGTTGCATCTGTAATGAGAACTCTTTGTTCTTGTGGAACCTAGTGTAATGATGAAAACCTCTCAACAAATTCTTAACTAATTCCTAAAAGGTTGGTTCTAGGACATTTATTTTATAAATGATACGAAAAAAAGTACAGTTTGTACAGATTACTCCAAACTTCACAAAGGGAAATAGACTAGAAATCGAAATATAATAACGATCAAGTTGCCAAAAAAACTTGCTTAATGCATTCCAAACTTTTCATCTCCTATATGGCTTGTTCAATTTCATGGAAGAGAAGAAGATGAATATGATCTTGATGAAATTGAAGATGGGTGTGAGCAAAAAGGATTAGGTGCTTCTACACCTAGGATCTGCAACGACTTGGTTTCTGGCTTTTGCCATGCATTCATGCGTTTGAACATTATTTCCATACATTAAAGTATCAAAACTATTGGTTCCAAGATATAAACTGCTCCATCAATAATTTTAATTGCAAAATGATTTTGTTCAGGAGGTTTATCCGCAATAACGTGCGAATATATCTTGTTGGCTAGAAAGTGTGAGATAGAAAACAACAATTTATGCATAGAAGTAATGTGGATGTAAGCATTTGATGTTTGGTGGTTAACCGGTCACCTACCTTGTCTTTGAAGGAAGTTACACAATTGGGTGTATCAAACACTTTGCGTCGCTAAAGCATGCATATATTGATTGACACTTACATGAAAATGTTGCATCTGTAATGAGAACCCTTTTTTCTTGTGGAACCTAGTGTAATGATGAAATCCTCTCAACAAATTCCTAACTAATTACTAGAAGATTGGTTCTAGGACATTTATTTTATAAATGATACGAAAAAAAGTATAGTTTGTATAGATTACTCCAAACTTCACAATGGGAAATAGACTGGAAACTGAAATATAATGATGATCAAGTTGCCAAAAAAACTTGCTTAATGCATTCCAACATTTTCATCTTCTATATGGCTTGTTCAGTTTCAGGGACAAAAATACTCGGCCATTGCACACTATTTTTTGTATTCTGCATGCACTATGTCACACGTGCGTTGCCACTAGGATGTTACATGTATTTTGTTTCCAATATTTTTTTGTACCCTTTTTGGTCATGTGTCATGACAAGTGTCATAATATTATATATATAAAGACAAGTTTAGCAATATTATGTAACCATATGTCTAGCGCATACCCTAAATGCCACGCATGCAAAAGAAAAGTGTTAGGAATAGCCACCGTGCTGTTGCATGATAGTTTTGTGTGGAAGCAATTTATTTTGTATTAGTTAATTATGGGACTTTTGTGGTTAGCGATTTACTTTTTTTGTGAATTATAGAATTTTATATGTCTTATTTATCATATGTATTGTTAGTTTTTTATTCTTTACGAATGAATTAGGTATAATCCATAACTAAAAAGGCCCATTAAATTTGAATTATGTCTAGAGTTCCTTTTATCATGATACTTTTTGTCTAGGATTTTGTTGCTTATAAAAGAAAATAGCAGTCTTGTAATGGAAGAAGAACTGATATCATTAATGAAAATTTATTTGGGAAAGCCTTTTGCTTTAATTTATGGTGTTCTTGATTGTATGCTTGAATTTGAATAATCAAAGGGAGGGATCATCTATTGTGGAATATCAAGGTTGGGCTTTTATGGATTGGTTGTTGTTTTCATCTTTGGATTTTTTTATAGTTATCTTTGAAATATTCATATCTTTCTCTTCTTCTTTATTTCTATCTTTAATATATCTTTGTTCTTACAAAAAAAGAAGAATGCTGTTGTTCATAGTTTAAAAAAAACATTTGATAAATCGCAATTCCACTTTGAAAGGCCATAACTTTTGACTCGGGTATCGAAATGACTAATATAATATATCAAATCAAAGATCATATCGATTCCTATAACCAGTTCTGGCCTCATTTTAGAAATTCATTTTTTGAATCCAAATTCTTTCATTGACATCACCGATCAAGGGTTTAAATATTTTGTCATACCTTTTCCATTTTGTTTGTTTCTCGTTCTGTTCGATAGAGTTGTAGTGGATATTGAGGTACCAAAAAAAAGTATGTTTAAAAAATATTATTATGATTCTCAAGATCATACACATAATCACATGATCCTACACAAGTGATAGATTTTGAATATCAAATGCATGGATTAATTTTGGAAGCAATTTTTTTGTAATTGTTAATTATGGGCCTTTTTTGGATAGCAATTTTCTTTTTAGGGAATTATGGTGTTTTATATGTTTTATTTATCATAAGTATTTTTAGTCTTTTATTTTTTATGGATGAATTAGGCACAATCCATAACTAAAAAGGTTCACTATGGTTGAATTACAACTAGAGTTCCTTTTATTATGATAAATTTTGTCTAGGGTTTTGTTGCATATAAAAGAAAACAGTAGCCTTGTAATGGTAGGAGAACTGATATCATTAATTAAAATTTATTTCAGAAATATATTTTCTTTACCTTCTGTTGTTCTTGATTGAATGCTTGAATTTGACTTATCAAAGAAAGGGATCATCCATTGTGGAATCTCAAGGTTAGGGTTTTATGGATTTGTTATTATTTTTTTTGTCTTTGGATTTTGTTTTATAGTTATCTTTGAAATCTTCGTATCTTTTTTTTTCTTTGTTTCCGTGTTCAATCTATCTTTGTTCTTCAAAAAAAAGAGAAGGAAAAAACATAAGAATGCTATTGTTCACCATTTTAAAAATGCATTGGATAAATTGGTGTCAGAACTTTGTACGGTCATAACTTTTGACTCTGGTATTGAAACGACTAATAGAAGATGTTAAATCGATTCTTGTATCGATTATCATAATCCAAGCAATCCTTGACATGGAACCTCATTTTTTGAATAAAAATTCCTCTGTTTACATCACCTACTGAGGGTTTAAAGCTTTTGTCGCACCTTTTCCATTTTTTTTGCTTTCAATTTTGTTCAATAGAGTTGTAATAAAGATTGATATGCCGACCAAGATTATGTTTACAAATATTCTAAATATTTTAAATATCCTACAAATATTCTCAAGATCATACAAATAGATACATTTGGAATATCAAATGCAAGGATTAATTTTGGAAGCAATTTTTTTTATTTTAGTTAATTATGGGCCTTTTCTTTTTAGCAATTTTATTTTTAGGGAATTGTGGAATTTTATATGTCATATTTATCAAAAGTATTTTTAGTTTTTTATTCTTTTCTGATGGATTAGGCATTATCCACAACTAAAATGTCCTACTAAAGTTGATTTACATCTAGGGTTCCTTTAATTAAGATAAATTTCATCTAAGGTTTTGTTGCTTATAAAAGAAGACAGTAGCCCTGTAATGGAAGGAGAACTAATATCAATAATGAAGTAATCTAGGGTTTTATGGACTTCTTGTTGTTTTCATCTTTGGATTTCATTTCATACTTATCTTTGAAATCTTCGTATCTTTGTTCTTTAAAAAAAAGTGAAGGAAAAAAAGAAGAGTTTTGCTACTCATAGTTTCATAAAAATACATTTAATAAATCAGAGTTGTAACTATAAATGGCCATAACTCT
Source organism: Hippophae gyantsensis (assembly GCA_030763125.1). Taxonomy (NCBI): domain Eukaryota; kingdom Viridiplantae; phylum Streptophyta; class Magnoliopsida; order Rosales; family Elaeagnaceae; genus Hippophae; species Hippophae gyantsensis. The sequence continues at coordinate 50,985,029 of CM061034.1, read as the reverse complement.
TAACGGGGGTATTGAAACGACTAATATAATTTATCAAATAGAAGCTCGTATAGATTTCCATAATTCGAGTGGGCCGTGCTTTCAAACCTCATTTTTTGAACAAAAATTCCATCATCTACATCACTTACCAAGAGTTTAAGTTTTTTGTCACACCTTTTCCTTTTTGTTTTCTTTTGGTTTTATTTAATAGAGTTGTATTGGAGATTGAGGTGCTGACCAAGAGTACGTTTACAAATATTCTAAAGATTCTCAATATCATACAAATAATCTCATGGTCCTACCTAAGGGATAAATTTGGAATATCAAATGCAAGGATTAATTTTAGTATTTTATTCCTTATGGATGGATTAGGCACAATCCACAACTAAATAGACCCACTAGGATTGAAGTAGGTCTAGGGCTCCTTTATTTAAGATAAATTTCATGTACGGATCGAAATGTTCCTTATAAAAGAAAATAGCAGCCTTGTAATGGAGGGAGAACTGATATCATTTATGAAAATTTATTTCAGAAAGCATTTTGCTTTGGCTTCTGGTGTTCTTGATCGAATGCTTGAATTCGGGTATCATTAATGAAAATTTATTTTAAAAAGCTTTTTGCTTTGCGTTCTAGTGTTCTTGATTGAATGCTTGTATTCGACATATCAAAACGAGTTATCATCCTTTGCAGCATCTCAAGCTTGTGGTTTTATGGCCTCATTTTTGGTTTTTTCATATTTGGATTTATTTTGTAGTTATCTTTTAAATGTCCTTATCTTTTTCTCTTTGGGAAGGAAAAAAAAGAGTCCTGCTTTTCACAGTTTAAAAAAAACATTTGATAAATCAGAGTTGTAACTTTAAACAGCCATAACTTTTAACTCGGGTATTGAAACAAAAAATATAATATATCAAATCGTAGCTCGTATTTCTTCTCATAATTCGAGTGGACCGTGCAATAAAACCTCATTTTTTGAACCAAAATTCCATCGTTAACATCACCTACCGAGGGTTTAATGTTTTTGTCACACCTTTTTCATTTTGTTTGCTTTCGATTTTATTTAATATAGCTGTAATGGATTGAGGTGCTGACCAAGAGTATTTTTACAAATATTCTAAAGATTCTCAATATCCTGCAAATATTCTCAAGATCATACAAATAATCTTATGATCCTACATAAGGGATAGATTTGTAAGCAATTTTAATTGTTTTAGTTAATTATTGGCCTTTTATGGTTAGCAATTTTCTTTTTAAGTGAATTGTGGAATTTTATGTCTTACTTATCATAAGTATTTTTAGTTTTTTTATTATATACGGATGGATTAGGCACAATTCACATCTAAATAGGCCATAACTTTTAAATCATGTATTGAAATGACTAATTTTATATATCAAATTGAACCATTTTTCTTTGGCTTCTGGTTTTTTGATTGAAAGCTTGAATTCGAATTATCAAAGGGAGTGATCATAATTTGTGGCATCTCAAGGTTGGGGTTTTATGGACTTGTTGTTGTTGTCTTCGTCTTTGGATTTCGTTTGGTTGTTCTCTTTCAAATCTTTGTATCTTTTTCTTGTTCATTATTTATGTTTTCAATAAATCTTTGTTCTTCAAAAAAATGAGAAGGAAAAAAAGAAGATTGCTACTGTTAACAGTTTCAAAAGAAAAATATTTGATAAATCGGAGTTACAACTTTAAACAGTCATAACTTTTGACTCGGGTGTCAAAATGACTATTGTAATATATTAAATCGAAGATAGTATCTATTCCCATTATCAAAGTGAGCCTTGTGGTGGAAACTCATTTTTCTAGCCCATATTCCATCATTTACATCACTTACTAAGGTTTCAAAATTTTTGTCCCACATTTTTCAATATGCTTGCTTTCGATTTTATTTAATAGAGTTGTAATAGAGATTGATATGTTGACTAAGAGTATGCTTAAAAATATTATAATGATTCTCAATATTATACAAATATTTTCATGATCCTACACAATGGATAGATTTGGAATATCAAATGCAAGGATTAATTTTGGAAGCATTTTATTTGTTTTAGTTAATTATGGGCCTTTTATGGTTAATAATTTTATTTTTAGTAAATTGTGAAATTGTATATATCTTATTTATCAAAAATAATTTAGTCTTTTATTCTTTACGGATGGATTAGGCACAATCCACAACAAAATATGCTCACTAGGGTTGAATTACGTTCTGGGTTCCTTACATTAAGATAAATTTCTTCAAGGCTTTTGTTGCTTAAAAAAGAAGATATCAGCCTCGTAATGGAGGGAAAACTGATATCATTAATGAAAATTTATTTTAGAAATATTTTTGCTTTGCCTACTATAATTCTTGATTGAATGGTTGAATTTGACTTATCAAAGGGAGTGTTCATTCTTTGTGGTGTCTCAAGGTTGGGGTTTTATGAACTTGTTGTTGTTGTCTTCGTCTTTGGATTTCGTTTTGTATTTCTCTTTCAAATCTTCGTATCTTTATCTAGTTCATTATTTATGTTTACAATAAATCTTTTTTCTTCAAAAAAAATGAGAAAGAAAAAAAAAGATTGTTGTTATTCACAATTTCAAAAGGAAAACATTTGATAAATTGAAATTGCAACTTAAAACAGTCATAACTTTTGACTTGGGTAACAAAATGATTATTATAATATATCAAATCAAAGCTCGTATCGATTTCTATTATCAAAGAGTACTTGGCTTTGGAAACTCATTTTTTCATCCAAAATTCCATCGTTTACATCACTTACTGAGGGTTCAAAATCTTTGTCACACATTTTTCATTTCGTTTGCTTTCGTTTTATTTAATGGAGATTGATGTGCTGACGAAGAATATGTTTAAAAATATTATAATGATTCCCAATATCCTACAAATATTGTCAATAACCTACAAATAATATCATGATCCTACACAATGGATGGATTTGGAATATCAAATGCAAGGATTAATTTTGGAAGTATTTTATTTGTTTTAGTTAATTATGGGGCTTTTATGGTTAACAATTTTATATTTAATAAATTTTGAAATTTTATGTCTTATTTATCATAATATTTTTTAGTCTTTTATTCTTTACGGATGGATTATGTACAATCCACAACTAAATATGCTCACTAGGGTAGAATTATGTCTAGGGTTCGTTGCTTTAAGATAAATATTTCAAGGATTTTGTTGCTTGAAAAAGAAGATAGCAGCCTTGTAATATAGGGGGAATGAATATCATTAATGAAAATTTATTTTAGAAAATATTTTGCTTTACTTTATGGTATTCTTGATTGAATGCTTGAATTTGACATATTACAAGGAGTGTTCATTCTTTGTGGCGTCTCAAGGTTGGGGTACTTTTGAGGACTTGTTGTTACTTCATCTTTGGATTTCGTTTTGTTGTTTTATTTCAAATCTTCGTATCTTTTTCTTGTTCATTAGTTATGTGTTCAATAAATCTTTGTTCTTCAAAAAAAATGAGAAAGCAAAAAAAAAAGAAGATTGATGTTGTCCACAATTTCAAAAGAAAAACATTTGATAAATCGGAGTTACAACTTTAAACAATCATAACTTTTGACTTGGGTGTCTAAATGACTATTGTAATATATCAAATCAAAGATTATATCGATTCCCACTATCAAAGTGAGCCTTGCTATGGAAACGCATTTTTCCAGCAAATGTTCCATTATTTACATCACTTATCGTGGTTTCAAATTTTTGTGGCACATTTTTCATTATGCTTGCTTTCGGTTTTTTTTAATAGAGTTGAAATGGAGATTGAGGTGTTGACCAAGAGTATGTTTAAAAATATTTTAATGATTCTCAATATCCTACAAATATTATCATGATCCTACACAATGGATAGATTTGGAATATCAAATGCAAGCATTAATTTTGGACTAATTTTATTTGTTTTAGTTAATTATGGTGCTTTTATGGTTAAAGATTTTATGTTTAGTAAATTGTTAAATTTTATGTCTTATTTATCATAATTTTTTTTAGTCTTCTATTCTTTAAGAATGGATTAGGCACAATCCATAACTAAATGTGCTCACTAGGGTTGAATTACATCTAGGGTTCCTTGCTTTGAGATAAATTTTTCAAGGGTTTTTGTTGCTTAGAAAAGAAGATAGCAGCCTTGTATTGGAGGGAGAACTAATATCATAATGAACATTTATTTTTGAAAATTGTTTGCTTTACCTATGGTATTCTTGATTAAATGCTTGAATTTGACTTATCAAAGAGAGTGTTCATTCTTTGTGGTGTCTCAAGGTTGGGGTTTTATGGACTTGTTGTTGTTGTTTTGTTCTTTGGATTTCGTTTCTTTGTTCTCTTTCAATTCTTCGTATCTTTTTCTTGTTCATTAGTTATGTTTTCAATAAATCTTTGCTTTTCAAAAAATATGAGAATGAAAAAAAAAGATTGCTCGTGTTCACAGTTTCAAAAGAAAAACATTTGATAAATTGGAGGTGCAACTTTAAACAGTCCTAACTTTTGACTCGGGTATCAAAACGACTATTGTAATATATCAAATCGAAGCTCGTATCTATTCCCATTATCAAAACTAAGCCTTGCTTTGGAAAATCATTTTTCGTGCCCAAATTCCATCATTTACATCACTTACTAAGGTTTCAACATGTTTGTTGTACTTTTTACATTATGCTTGCTTCCGGTTTTATTTAATAGAGCTGTAATGGAGATTGATATGTTGACCAAGAGTATGTTTAAAAATATTATAATGAGGCCCAATATCCTACAAATATTCTCAATTTCCTACAAATATTATCATGATCCTACACAATGGATAGATTTACAATATCAAATGCAAGGATTAATATTGGAAGCAATTTTATTTGTTTTAGTTAATTATGGTGCTTTTATGGTTAACGATTTTATGTTTAGTAAATTGTGAAATTTATATTTCTTATTTATCATAATTTTTTTAGTCTTCTATTCTTTACGGATGGATTAGGCACAATCCACAACTAAATGTGCTCACTAGGGTTGAATTACATCTAGGGTTCCTTGCTTTAAGATAATTTTTTCAAGGGTTTAGTTGCATAGAAAAGAAGATAGCAGCCTTGTATTGGAGGGAGAATTAATATCATAATGAAAATTTATTTTAGAAATTTTTTTGCTTTACCTTATGGTATTCTTGATTGAATGCTTGAATTTGACTTATCAAAGGGAGTGTTCATTTTTTGTGGCGCCTCAAGGTTGCGATTTTAAGGACTTGTTGTTCTTGTCTTTATCTTTGGATTTCGTTTCATTGTTCTCTTTAAATCTTCATCTCTTTTTTGTGCTCTATAGTTATGTTTTCAATAAATCTTTGTTCTTCAAAAAAATGACAAGGAAAAAAAAAGAAGATTGATGTTGTTCACAGTTTCAAAAGAAAAACATTTGATAAATTATAGTTGTAACTTTAAACAATCATAACTTTTGACTCGGGTATCAAAATCACGATTTTAATATATCCAATTGAAGCTCAAATTGATTCCCTTTATCAAAGTGTACCTTCCTGTGGAAACTCATTTTTCGAGCCCAAATTCCATCATTTACCTCACTTACTGATGGATCAAAATTTTTGTTGCTCTTTTTATGTTATGCTTGCTTTTGCTTTTATTTAATAGAACTGTAATGGAGATTGATGTGCTAACCAAGAGTTTGTTTTAAAATATTATAATGATTCCCAATATCCTACAAATATTCTCAATAGGGTTGTATTACGTCCAAGGTTGCTTGCCTTAAGATAAATTTCTTCAAGGCTTTTGTTGCTTAAAAAAGAATATAGCAGCCTTGTAATGGAGGGAGAACTCATATCATTAATGAAAATTTATTTTATAAATATTTTAGCTTTGCCTTTTGAAATTCTTGATTGAATGCTTGAATTTGACTTATCAAAGGGAGTTATAATTCTTCGTGGCTTCTCAAGGTTTGGGTTTTATGGACTTGTTATTATTGTCTTCGTCTTTGGTTTTTGTTTTGTAGTTCATTTTCAAATCTTCGCATCTTTTTCTTGTTCATTATTTATGTTTTCAATAAATTTTGTTTTTCAAAAAAAATGAGAAAGAAAAAAAATAAGATTGCTATTGTTCACAATTTAAAAAAAAACATTTGATAAATAGGAGTTGCAAATTTAAACAGTCAAAACTTTTGACTCGAGTATGAAAATCACGATTGTAATATATCCAATCGCAGCTCGTATTGATTCCCATTATCAAAGTGAGCCTTCCTGTGGAAACTCATTTTTCGAGCACAAATTCCATCATTTACCCCACTTACTCATGGTTACAAATTTTTGTTGCTCCTTTAATGTTACGCTTGCTTTCGCTTTTACTTAATAGAGCTGCAATGGAGATTGATGTGCTGACCAAGAGTTTGTTTAAAAATATTATAATGATTCCCAATATCCTACAAATATTCTCAATATCCTACAAATATTATCATGATCCTACACAATGGATAGATTTGGAATATCAAATGGAAGGATTAATTTTGGGAGCTATTTTATTTGTTATAGTAAGTTATGGGGATTTTATGGTTAATGATTTTATCTTTAGTAAATTGTGAAATTTGATATGACTTATTTATCATAATTTTTTTTAGTCTTTTATTCCTTACGGATGGTTTAGGTACAATCCACACCTAAATATGCTCAATAAGGTTGTATTACGTCTAAGGTTACTTTCCTTTAGATAAATATTTTCAAGGCTTTTGTTGCTTAAAAAAGAATATAATCGCCTTGTAATGGAGGGAGAACTGACATCATTAATAAAATTTATTTTATAAAGATTTTATCTTTGCCTTCTGGAATTCTTGATTGAATGCTTGAATTTGACTTATCAAAGGGAGTTATAATTCTTTTTGGGGTCTCAAGGTTGGGGTTTTATGGACTTGTTATTGTTGTCTTCATCTTTGGCTTTTGTGTCCTATTTCATTTTCAAATCTTCGTATCTTTTTCTTGTTCATTATTTACGTTTTCAATAATTCTTTGTTTTTCTAAAAAAATGAGAAGGAAAAAAAAGATTGCTATTGTTCACAATTTAAAAAAAACATTTGATAAATCGGAGTTGCAACTTTAAACAGTCAAAACTTTTGACTCGGGTATCAAAACGACTATTATATCAAATTAAAGCTTGTATCGATTTTGATTATCAAAGTTTGCTTGGCTTTGGAAACTCATTTTTCAAGCCCAAATTCCATCTTTTTCATCCCTTACTAAGGATTCAAAATCTTTGTTGCACATTTTACTTTATGTTTGCTTTCATTTTATTTAATAGAGTTGTAATGGAGATTGATATGCTGACCAAGAGTATGTTTAAAAATATTATAATGATTCCGAATATCCTACAAATATTCTCAATATCCTACAAATATTATCATGATGCTACACAATTCATAGATTTCGAATATCAAATAAAGGATTAATTTTGGAAGCAATTTTTTGTTTTAGTTAATTAAGGGGCTTTTATGGTTAGCAATTTTATTTTTAGTAAATTGTGAAATTGTGTATGTCTTATTTATCATAATTATTTTTGTCTTTATTTTTTTACAGATGTATTAGGCACAATCCATAATTAAATATTCTCACAAGGGTTTAATTACATCTAGGGTTCCTTACTTTAAGATAAATTTCTTCACGGGTTTAGTTATTAAAAACTGAGATAGTAGCCTTGTAATGGTGGGATAGCTGATATCACTAATTAAATTTTGTTTTAGAAAGATTTTTGCTTTGCCTCCTAGTATTCTTGATTGAATGCTTGAATTTGACTTATCAAAGGTAGTATTCATTCTTTGTGGCGTCTCATGATTGGGGTTTTATGGAATTGTTGTTGTTGTCTTCATCTTAGGATTTCATTTCGTATTTCTCTTTCAAATCTTCGTATCTTTTTCTTGTTCTTATTTATGTTTTCAATAAATCTTTGTTCTTAAAAAAATTGAGAACGAAAAAAAGAAGACTACTGCTATTCACAGTTTCAATAGAAAAACATTTGATAAATCAGAGTTGCAAATTTAAACACTTCTAACTTTTGACTATGGTATCAAAATGACTATTGTACAATATCAAATCAAAGCTAGTATCTATTCCCATTATCAAAGTGAGCCTTGCTATGGAAACTCATTTTTCGAGCCCAAATTCCATCGTTTACATCACTTATTGAAGTTTCAAATTTTTTTCATACTTTTTACTTTATGCATGCTTCCGAATTTATTTAATAGAGCTATAATGGAGATTGATGTGGTGATGAAGAATATGTTTAAAAATATTATAATGATTGCTAATATCCTACAAATATTCTCAATATCCTACAAATATTATCATGATTTTAAACATTGGATAGATTTGGAATATCAAATGCAAGGATTAATATTGGAAGCAATTTTATTTTTTTTAGTTAATTGTATGGCTTTTATGGATAACGATTTTATTTTTAGTAAATTGTGAAATTTTATATGTCTTATTAATCATAATTATTTTTAGTTTTTTTTTTCTTTACAGATGGATTAGGCACAATTCACAACTAATTATGCTCACTAGGGTTGAATTACGTCTACAGTTCTTTGCTTTAAGATAAATTTCTTCAAGGGTTTTGGTGCTTAAAAAAGAAGATAACAGTCTTGTAATGGAAGGAGAATTGATATCATTAATGAAAATTTATTTTTGAAAGATTTTGGCTTTGCCTTCTGGTATTCTTGATTGAATGCTTTAATTTGAGTTATCAAAGGGAGTGATCATTCTTTGTGGCGTCTCAAGGTTGTGGTTTTATGGACTTTTTTGTTGTCCTCGTCTTTGGATTTTGTTTCATAGTTCTCGTTCAAATCTTCGTATCTTTTTCATGTTCATTATTTATGTTTTCAATAAATCTTTGTTCTTCAAAAAATGAGAAGAAGAAAAAAGAAGATTGCTACTATTCACAGTTAAAAAAAAGATTTGATAAATTAAAGTTGCAACTTTAAACGACTATTATATTAAATTGAAGTTTGTATCGATTCCCATTATCAAAGTGTACCTATGTTTGGAAACTCATTTTTCGAGCCCAAATTCCTTTGTTTACCTCACATATTGAGGGTTCAAAATCATCGTCGTACATTTTATGTGATGCTTGCTTTTGTTTTTATTTAATACAGCGGTAATTGAGATTGATGTGAAGACCAAGAATAGGTTTAAAAATATTATAATGATTCTCAATATCCTACAAATATTATCATGATCCTATATAATGGATAGATTTACAATATCAAATGGAAGGATTAATATTGGAAGCAATTTTATTTGTTTTAGTTAATTATGGTGCTTTTATGGTTCAAGATTTTACGTTTAGTAAATTGTGAAATTTTATGTTTTATTTATCATAATTTGTTTAGTCTTCTATTCTTTATGGATGGATTAGGCACAATCTACAACTAAATGTGCTCACTATCGTTGAATTACATCTAGGGTTCCTTGCTTTGAGATAAAGTTTCCAAGGGTTTTGTTGCTTAGAAAAGAAGATAGCAGCCTTGTATTGGAGGGAGAACTAATATCATAATGAAAATTTATTTTAGAAATTGTTTTGCTTTACCTTATGGTATTCTTGATTGAATGATTGAATTTGACTTATCAAAGGGAGTGTTCATTTTTTGTGGCGTCTCAAGGTTGCGATTTTAAGGACTTGTTGTTCTTGTCTTTATCTTTGGATTTCGTTTCATTGTTCTTTCTCAAATATTTGTATATTTTCTTGTTCATTAGGTATTTTTTCAATAAATCTTTGTTCTTCAAAAAAAATGATAAGGAAAAAAAAAGAAGATTGCTGCTGTTCACAGTTTCAAAAGAAAAACAATTGATAAATGAGAGTTGCAACTTTAAACATTCATAACTTTTGACTCGGGTATCGAAATCATGATTGTAATATATCCAATTGAAGCTCGTATCAATTCCCATTATCAAAGTGAACCTTCCTATGGAAACTCATTTTTTGAGCCCAAATTCCATCGTTTACCTCACTTATTGATGGTTCAAAATTTTTGTCGCTCTTTTTACGTAACGCTTGCTTTTGCTTTTATACCAAGAGTTTGTTTTAAAATATTATAATGATTCAAAATATCCTACAAATATTCTCAATATCCTACAAATATTATCATGATCCTACACAATCGATAGATTTGGAATATCAAATTGAAGGATTAATTTTGGGAGCTATTTTATTTGTTATACTTAATTATGGGGCTTTTATGGTTAACAATTTTATCTTTAGTAAATTGTGAAATTGATATGACTTATTTATCATAATTTTTTTTATTATTTTATTCCTTACAGATGGTTTAGGCACAATCCACACCTAAATATGCTCAATAAGGTTGTATTATGTCTAGGGTTACTTCCCTTAAGATAAATTTCTTCAAGGCTTTTGTTGCTTAAAAAAGAATATAGCAACCTTGTAATGGAGGGAGAACTGATATCATTAATAAAAATATATTTTATAAAGATTTTATTTTTTCCTTCTGGAATTCTTGATTGAATGCTTGAATTTGACTTATTAAAGGGATTATAATTCTTTGTGGCGTCTCAAGGTTGGGGTTTTATGGACTTGTTATTGTTGTCTTCGTCTTTGGTTTTCGTTTCGTAGTTCATTTTCAAATATTTGTATCTTTAAATAGTCAAACTATTATATCAAATTGAAGCTTATATCGATTCCCATTATCAAAGTTTGCATGGCTTTGGAAACTCATTTTTCAAGCCTAAATTTCATCATTTTCATCACTTACTCAAGGTTCAAAATCTTTGTTGCACATTTTATGTTATGTTTGCTTTCGTTTTATTTAATGGAGCTGTAATAGAGATTGATATGCTGACCAAGAGTATGTTTAAAAATATTATAATGATTCCCAATATCCTACAAATATTCTCAATATCCTACAAATATTATCATGATCCTACCCAATTGATAGATTTGGAATATCAAATAAAAGATTAATTTTGGAAGCAATTTTTTTGTTTTAGTTAATTATGGGGCTTTTATGTTTAGCAATTTTATTTTTAGTAAATTGTGAAATTTTGTATGTCTTATTTATCATAATTATTTTACTCTTTTATTCTTTACATATGTATTAGGCACAATCCACAACTAAATTTGCTAATTAGGGTTTAATTACATCTAGGGTTCTTTGCTTTAAGATAAGTTTCTTAAAGGGTTTTGTTGCTTAAAATACGAAATAGCAACCTTGTAATGGTAGGAGAACTGATATCATTAATCAAAATTTGTTTTAGAAAGATTTTTGCTTTGCCTCTTGGTATTCTTGATTGAATGCTTGAATTTGACTTATCAAAGGTAGTATTTATTCTTTGTGGCGTCTCATAGTTGGGGTTTTATGGACTTGTTGTGTTGTCTTTGTCTTTAGATTTTGTTTCGTAGTTCTCTTTCAACTCTTCATATCTTTTTCTTGTTCATTATTTATGTTTTGAATAAATCTTTGTTCTTCAAAAAAAAAACGAGAACAAAAAAAAGAAGATTGATGTTGTTCACAATTTCAATAGAAAAACATTTGTTAAATAGATTTTGGTTTATTTTTGCTATTATGTAGTGATTGAATACAGGTTTTAATTTGAGTATAATAGAAAATGAGTAAATTTTGTAAAAAAAAATTTAAGTTTATTCAATGTGTGAACCGACTTTACATTTTTAAGTCATCGTATTTTACCGAACCAACATTAAAGGTCCGTTTTGTAGTAGTGAATTGTGGACTTTTTTATGTCTTATTTATCATAAGTATTTTTTGTGTTTTATTCTTTACGGATGAATTGGAAAAATTCATAACTAAATAAGCCCACTAGGGTTGAATTATGTCTAGATTTCTTTTCTACAAGATAAATTTTGTCTAGGGTTTGGTTGCTTATAAAGAAAACAACAGCCTTGTAATGGTAGGATAAATAATATCATTAATTAAAATTTATTTCAAAAATATTTTTACTTTGCCTTCTTTTGTTCTTGATTAAATGATTTAATTCGACATATTAAAGGGAGTGATCATCCATTATGGCGTCTGAAGGTTGGGTTTTATGGACTTGTTGTTATTGTTTTCCTTTTTGGATTTCGTTTCCTAGTTCTCTTTGAAATGTTCGTATCTTTTTCTTGTTCTTTATTTCTATGTTCAATTACTCTTTGTTCTTCAAAAACAAAAAGAGACGAAAAAAAGAAACATGTTACTATTCACAGTTTAAAATAAAAAAAAAACATTTGATAAATTGAAGTTGCAACTTTAAACAGTATTGGCTTTAATTTGACTCAGGTATCAAAATGACTATTATAATATATCAAATGATAGCTCATATCGATTCCCATAATCTGAGTGGGAATTGCTATGTAACGTCATTTTTTTAACCCAAATTCCATTGTTTACATCACTTTCCGGGTGTTTAAAGTTTTTGTCACACATTCTTCTTTTTTCTTTCTTTTGGTTTTATTCAATAGAACTGTAATGGACATTGATGTGCTGACAAAGAGTTTTTTTACAAATATTTTAAAGATTCTCAATATCCTACAAATATTCTCAATATCCAATAAATATTATCATGATCCTATGCAATGGATATATTATGAATATCAAATGCAAGGATTAATTTTGGAAGTAAATTTTTTTTATTTTAGTTAATTATGAGCCTTTTATTGTTAATGATTTTCTTTTTTGTGAATTGTTGAATTTTATATGTCTTATTTATCATAAGTATTTTTAGTTTTTTATTCTTTATGGATGATTAGGCAAAATCCACAACTAAATAGGCCCACTAGGGTTGAATTGCGTCTAGGGTTCCTTTCTATAAGATAAATTTTATCTAAGGTTTTGTTGCTTATAAAAGAAAACAACAGCCTTGTAATGGTTGGAGAATTGATATCATTAATTAAAATTTATTTAAGAAAGCTTTTTTCTTTGCCTTTTGTTGTTCTTGATTGAATGCTTGAATTTGACTAGTCAAAGGGAGTGATCATCCTTTGTGGTGTCTAAGGTTGGGGTTTTATGAACTTGTTGTTAATGTTTTTGTTTTTATATTTCCTTTTGTAGTTCTCTTTGAAATCTTTGTATATTTTATTTGTTTTTTATTTCTATGTTCAATCAATATTCGTTCATACAAAAAGAGAATGAAAATAAAGAAGAGTGCTATTGTTCATAGTTTAAAATAAAAAAAAAAATTTGATAAATCGGAGTTGCAACTTTAAAGGTTCATGACTTTTGACTGAGGTATCGAAAGGAGTATTATAATATATAAAATTGAAGCTCATATTAATTCCCATAATCTGAGCTTGTTGTTTTGAAACCTCATTTTTCGAACCCAAATTCCAGTTTACATCACTTATTATGTATTTAATTTTTTATCACACATTTTTCGTTTTGTTTGCTTTTAATTTTATTCAATATTGCTGTAATGGAGATTGATGTGCCAACTAAGAGTATGTTTATAAATATTCTTAAAATTCCCAATATCCTACAAATACTCTTAATATCCAATAAATTATATCATGATCCTACATAAGGGATAGATTTGGAATATCAAATGCAAGGAGTAATTTTGGTATCAATTGTTTTTGGTTTTAGTTCATTATGGGCCTTTTATGGTTAGCGATTTTCTTTTTAGTGAATTGTGGAATTTTGTATGTCTTATTTATCATAAGAATTTTTAGTGTTTTATTATTTACTTATGATTAGGTAAAATACACAACTAAATAGGCCCACTAGGGGTGAATTACGTCTATGTTTCCTTTCTATAAGATAAAATTTTGTCTAGGATTTTGTTGCTTATAAAAGAAAATAGCAGCCTTGTAAGGGTAGGATAAATAATATCATTAATTAAAATTTATCTCAAAAAGCTTTTTGCTCTGCTTTCTTTTGTTCTTGATTGAATGATTGAATTTGACTTATCACAGGGAGTGATCATCCTTTGTGGCTTCTCAAGTTTGGGGTTTTATGGACTAGTTGTTATTGTTTTCATTTTTGGATTTCGTTTCGTAGTTCTCCTTGAAATGTTCGTATCTTTTTCTTGTTCTTTATTTCTATTTTCTATCACTCTTTGTTCTTCAAAAACAAAAAGAGAAGGAAAAAAATAAGAGTGTTACTATTCACAATTTAAAATAAAAACATTTGATAAATCGAAGTTGGAACTTTAAACGGTCATGACTTTTGACTAGGGTATCGAAACGACTATTATAACGTATCAAATCGAAGCTTGTATCAATTCCCATAATCTGAGTGGGCCTTGCTATGGAACGTCGTTTTTCGAACCCAATATCCATTGTTTACATCACTTACCATGTGTTTAAAGTTTTACATTTTTTGTTTTGTTTGCTTTTGGTTTTATTCAATAAAGCTGTAATGGGGATTGATGTGCCGACCAAGAAGTAGTTTACAAATATTTTGAAGATTCTCATTATCTTTCAAATATTTTCAATTTCCAATAAATGTTATCATGATCCTACACAATAGATAGATTTGGAATATCAAATGTAAGGATTAATTTTGGAAGCAATTTTTTTGTTTTAGTTAATTATGGGTCTTTTATGGTTAGCGATTTTTTTTTTTGAATTGTGGAATTTTTTATGTCTTATTTATCATAAGTATTTTTAGTTTTTTATTCTTTACGGATGATTAGGCAAAACCACAACTAAATAGGCCCACTAGGGTTGAATTACGTCTAGGGTTTCTTTCTATAAGATAAATTTTACCTAGGGTTTTGTTGCTTATAAAAGAAAACATAATTCTTGTAATGATAGGAGAATTGATATCTTTATTAAAATTTATTTTAGAAAGTTTTTTCTTTGCCTTATGTTGTTCTTAATTAAATGCTTGAATTTGACTAGTCAAAGGGAGTGATCATTCTCTGTGGTGCTCAAGGTTGAGGTTTTATGGACTTGTTGTTAATGTTTTCTTATTTGGATTTCATTTAGTAGTTCTCTTTGAAATCTTTGTATCTTTTACTTGTTCTTTATTTCTATGTTCAATCAATATTTGTTTATCAATAAAAAAAAATATAAGGAAAAAGAAGAAGAGTGCTATTGTTCATAGTTTAAAATAAAAAACATTTTATAAATCGGATTTGGAACTTTAAACGTTCATGACTTTTGACATGGGTATTGAAAGAAATATTAAAATATACAAATCAAAGCTCATGTTGATTCCCATAATCTGAGCTGGCCTTGTTATGGAACCTCATTTTCGAACCCAAATTCCATTGTTTACATCAACTACTACAAAAATAGGCATTAAAGTCGGTTTTTAACCGACTTTAAACAAATTTAAAGTCGGTTCGTTGAATCGACTTTAAATTGAGCGACTTAAAATGTTAAATCGGTTCACGCGATGAACCGACTTTACCCGTACATTTATGATTTTTTTATTTTTATTCTCATTTTTCGTATTATTAAATATATATATAGCATAAAAAACTAAAATATAAATAATAATACAAATAAAATAATGTCGTCAAAGTGTAATTGGATGCGAGTAAGCTTGGTTGGCTTAGAATCTTGGTTGGCTTAGAATCACTAGCATTATGACAAGAAAACTAGATAAAAAACAATTGATCCATATAACAATTCATATTCACCTACATACATGAGCACGTAAACATCCATCAAACAAGCAGTCTAAACTTCAGACATACGAATGAAGAAATTAAATCATTATAAATATTACCATAAAAAAGAGATTACCACAGTGACATCCGAGTGATATAACCCTTCGACGAACTCATATTAGCACTTTATTAATCATTTGTCTATAAATATGAAGTTATCTGAAATCTCTGCTAGTATTTTTTAATGCTATAATGAACTATAAATATGAAATCAAGTGTAACTCCGATTTTTGACTTGGCTTGTGTGACTTTTGGTGCCCTTAAACATATGGAACACGTTTATGGGCACCAAAACTCATACAAACCAAGAAACAAATCGGAGTTACGTACACCTGATTTCATATTTAGAGCTCATTATAGCATTAAAATACTAGCAGAGATTCCAGATAACTTCATATTTATAAACAAATGATTAATAAAATGCTAATATGAGTTCGTAAGGAAAGTAGGAAAGATGAGATGTAGTTTGGGCCAAAAATAGGTCCATAATATTTCCTAATTATTAGAATATATATCAAAATATACATAATATAAAACAGTTATCATTTTAATCATTTTACAAAACCATTTCTATACAAATTAAAAAATAAGCAACATGACAACATGAATATATAAAAACCAATCACTTTGGTTGATTCTAATTTTTAAGCATATTACTATATCATAATTAAAAAGTAATATTAATTATACATATATGACATTCTATAGAAGTATATAGGGATTACTATAGTAACATATTTAACATTTTAACACATAAGTAGCATATATAAATAATAATAATAATAATACTTAGTTTTTAGTTATTATTTTATTTTTATTAATATATATATATATATATATATTATTTAAATTATTGAGTTTATAAATATTTATTTATAATTTTTTTAAGAGTCAATAGATAACACGTATAACTCTTATACCAATATAATTTCTTAAAAATTTAAAAAACATATTATTTTTCCTCTATTCACTACTTAATAAAATATAATTATTTATATTTAAATAAATTTATCCACGCACAGTAAACCCACAATATTTCAGATATTATTTCCATATAAAATAAGTTAAACATAATAACAAGCAAAATAAAAAACATACCTAAATCAAAAATTTATACAAAAAATAAAACAAACTGAATAATAAGCTGCAAAATTCTACTTAATAATATATAATTATTTATAATATACAAATAAATTTATCCATGCACAGTAAATATATATAATCCATCAAACCCACAACATTTCAGATATTATTTCCACATAAAATAAGTCAAACATAATAACAAGCAAAATAAAAAATATACTTATATAAAAAATTTATACAAAAAATAAAACTAACTGAATAATAAGCTGTAAAATTCTACTTAATAAAATATAATTATTTATAATATATAAATAAATTTATCAACGCACAGTAAATATATATAATCCATCAAACCCACAACATTTCAGATATTATTTCCACATAAAATAAGTCAAACATAATAACAAGCAAAATAAAAAGCATACCTAAATCAAAAATTTATACAAAAAATAAAACAAACTGAATAATAAGCTGCAAAATTCTACTTAATAAAATATAATTATTTATAATATATAAATAAATTTATCCATACACACCAAATATATATAATCCATCAAACCCACAACATTTCAGATATTATTTTCACATAAAATAAGTCAAACATAATAACAAGCAAAATAAAAAAAATATCAAAATCAAAAATTTATACAAAAAATAAAACAAATTGAATAATAAGTTACAAAATTCTACTTAATAAAATATAATTATTTATAATATATAAATAAATTTATCCACGCACAGTAAATATATATAATCTATCAAACCCACAACATTTCAAATATTATTTCCACATAAAATAAGTCAAACATAATAACAAGCAAAATAAAAACATACCTAAATCAAAATTTATACAAAAAAATGGGTATAATTGTTTTTTAGTATTTTGCTCAAAAAAATAGTAGATCTGAAAGATAATGAGAAGAGGAATATAACTCACAAAACAACGTTGAAAATGGTGGTCGAAGGTGGCCAGAAATTGAGAAATAAGGTGGCGGTGTAGCTCGGTTTTGGGAGAAAATAGAGAAGAGAAATGAAGAAATTGGGGCTCTGTGTAAAAAATGAGCCGAATTTGGATATATTAGGTGGATAGCGTCGGTTGACGTGGAGAACCGATGCTATCCACGTGGGTAGAGTCGGTTCGCCACATCAACCGACACTAGCCACGTGGGTAGCATCGATTCGCCACGTCAACCGACGCTATCCACGCAATTAAAATTTTTTTTGTCAATTATTATTTTATTTAGACTATGCATATACGTACTATAGAAATAGAAAAAATAATTACTTTAGAATAATACTTAATTAAAACATATATACAAAATTAAATAAAGATATATTGTAGGTACATATAGAAATTTAAATATCCAAAAAAATAAACAAAATTATATAATTTTTAAAACTAATTATCTAAAAAAAAGGAAAAATTATACTATTTTTATCCAACTTAAATTATAAAGAGTCAAATAAAATAATAATTAATTTTAATTGTATTTACTTCATCCATTTTTTAATTTAAAAAATAGGACGAAGCGTCGGTTGACGTGGATAACGTCGGTTCGCCACGTGAACTGATGCTATGTCCAACTTGGATAGCGTCGGTTCTACACCGAACCAACTTAAAATCATTATAAGTCGGTTTTTTGGAAAAACTGACTTTACACAGCGACTTAAATACCCCTTTTGTAGTAGTGATCACTTATCTTGTATTTAAATTTTTTGTTGCACATTTTCTGTTTTGTTTGCTTTTGGTTTTATTCAATATAGCCTGTAATGGAGATTGATGTGTGGACCAAGAGTATGTTTACAAATATTCTAATCCGAGCAGGCCTTGCTATGGAACATCATTTTTTTAACCAAAATTTCATCGTTTACATCACCTATCGAGGATTTAAAGTTCTTTTTGCACCTTTTCCATTTTGCTTGCTTTTTTATTTATTCAATAGAAATGTAATAGAGATTGATGTGCTGAATAAGTGTATGTTTACAAATATATTAAAGATTCTAAATATCCTAGAAATATACTCAATATCCTTGATGAGAATCATCGAGCTCTACAAATTCCAAGTGGACCAATCACAAGGTCTAGGAAGCCACAACTCGAAAAGGCTTTAAATGGGCTCATTCAAGAGGTCATGCATAATCAAGAGGACCTAAATTGGGAGTGAAAGGATTGGGACAATCCTAGGATGGAAATTAGGGCAAAATTGGCAAAATAAAACTAGACACATTGTTGTGCCATTTGGACTTTTTGGGCGACTTCATTTTCACCCTTAGATGGAAACAAGGGTTAAGATGTAATATTTTATGGTGTTTATTTTGTTCTCACCGCTCCATATTTTGCTCCAATTTTGGAGTGCCATTTGGACTGATTTTTGGCGACTTTCTTTTCACCCTTGGATGAAATCAAGGGTTAAGATGTAATATTTTATAGGATTCCTTTGTGTGGTCACTGCCCCATTTTTTCCATGTTTTGGTCAATGTTTTCTGCTACCTTTTTCTCGCTTTTTGGCTGTGTTTATTTTCAACCCTTGGATGAGATCAAGGGCTATGATGTAGTAGAGCTTAGGGTTGGTTTGTATCCTATTAAGAGCAGCTCATTTGTAAAAGCAATTTTGAATGAAATTTGAATATTCAGATCATTTGAGAGCTCATTCTAGCTCTTTGTTCCTCTTTAAGCAACTTATCAAGGGATTGGCAACCTTTGTGGCGTTGTTTAGCATCCAAGCATTTGTGGTGAGTAATATCCATACTTGTTAGGGTGTCATTTATGCTAGACTTATCAAGGAATTAGCAGCTCCTTGTGGCGTCTTTTCTTCTGAGAAAAATGGTGAGTAATATCCATTGATTTGTGGAGAAACCCTTTGCTATATAATCTGAAATTAGCTAGGTCCTATCCCCTTGGTTCTTATCATTTGGTATCAGAGCTTTTGGTGCTAATTTTCAGATTCCTATCCTTTATATTTGTTCTTGTTCTTGTGTTCTTGTTCTTGTGTTCTTGTTGTATTTCGATACATAAAAAAGCGAAAAAAAGTATCATTCTCACGTGTTCTTGCTGAAATTTATTCTCCATACCCTAAAAATATTGCTCTTCTTTGTTTCCACGTTTTTTCTCGCATTTTCCTTTCAAATTCTATTGTGTCCAAAGTTTTTCAAGAGTAACCTTGCAGATCCTGCTGTTTACGAAAGTTTTCTCGAATTTTCCTTTCATATTCTGCAGCTTTCCTTGCAAATTCTGCTATTTTTGAATCTATTACGCATTTTTCCTTGCTAATTACGCAATATCCGATATATTCTCAGCTTTTGGTTGTTTTCTAGTATTTACGTGGTAGTTCCTGCAGAAATTTCATTTTCCCTTTGTGTTGTAATCTATGTGCTATTTACCAATCTTAAAAATTCCTTAAACTCATATTGAAAGTATTGTATTGATTTACTCTTGAGTTATTAGCATAATTGTTCCAAAAGAAAAGAAAAGAAAAACAGAAAAAGAGTGGCCAGAATTAATTAAAAAAAAAAAAAGAGAGGCCAAGTTACATTTGCTAATTTCTAGTGAGTATTAGAACTCATAGTTTCAAGGATTTTACACTTTGATTATAAATCTTCCATTGTGTGCTTAGTTCCTTTGGGAAAATTATTGTTTTCCAATTGTGTTTTTCTATTGCTTTTTCTTGTGCTTACTACTCTAAACACTTTGAGTTAGTTTCCTTTGTGCTTTAACAAGTGGGATATTGTGAACTATTTTTTTTTGGGTGTTTGATAATTCTACAAATTGGTTGGAATCCCTGGATTTGGTTGCTTTGATTAGGAACTAAGAGGGTTTGAGCGATCAATCCGAGTGCTAAACACGTGAGGTATTGTGTGAATTTATATTAGTTCTATTTTATTACACTAACCTATTTTTGTGTAGAATTGAAACAAAAAAAATGTCAAACACTAGTCCCGAAGGAATGACCCGGAGTTGTATTTGGAGTGGGAGAAGAAAGTGGAGCATATTTTTGAATGTCACAACTACTCCACGGAGAAAAAAGTAAAACTTGCTGTAATTGAGTTTTCTGACTATGCATTGAATTGGTGGGATCAATTGGTCATTAGTAGAAGGAGAAACCGTGAAAGACCCATAGATAATTGGGAAGACATGAAGGCTATCATGAGAAAGAGGTTTGTGCCTAGCTACTACTATAGAGAGTTACACCAACGCTTACAAAGATTGAATCAAGGATATAAATGTGTTGATGAGTACTACAAGGAAATGGAAGTGGCTATGGCAAGAGCTAATGTAGAGGAAGATAGAGAAGCAACCATGGCTAGGTTTCTTAGTGGGTTGAATCCGGACATTGCCAACATTGTGGAACTTCATCATTATGTGGAGATGGAGGACATGGTCCATATGGCAATCAAGGTGGAAAGGCAATTAAAGAAACGGAGTTTTCGATCCCAACCATTAAGGTCTAGTCCCATTACTCAAAAACCAAACCTTACTAGTCCTTGGAAGTCCAATGAGAAAAAAGAGGAAATAGCTACATCCAAACCAAGATTTGAGCCTTACAAAGCCAAAGAGATGGGGGCTAGCAAGGACAAAGGTAAAATCGACACCCCAATTCGTAATCGTGACTTAAGGTGTTTTCGGTGTCTTGGTAATGGTCATATAGCCTCTCAATGTCCCAACAAGAAGGCAATGATCACCTTAGCGAGTGGTGAGGTTGGAACCAATAATGAAAGTGAAAAAGATGAGATACCATCTGCAGGGGAAGCTAGTGAAGAGGAGATAGGACCCGTGGATGGGGAAGCACTTGTAATAAGGCGATCTTTGAGCACTCAAGTCAAGGAGGATGACCTTGAACAACAAAGAGATAACATTTTTCACACAAGGTGTCATGTGAGTAACAAAGTGTGTAGTGTTATCATAGATGGGGGGAAGTTGCACCAATGTGGCTAGTACTACCTTAGTTGAGAAATTAGGGTTGCCTATATTTGAACACCCTAAGCCTTACAAGTTGCAATGGTTAAATGATAGTGGGGAAGTGAAGGTTAATAAGCAAGTATTAGTGAGCTTCTCCATTGGAAAGTACAAGGATGAGGTGATGTGTGATGTGGTACCCATGCAAGCTGGACACATCTTGCTAGGTAGGCCTTGGCAATATGATAGGAGGGTTACACATGACGGATATAGAAACAAGTATTCATTTGTGAAGAATGGTAGAAACATCACACTTGTACCCCTTTCACCCAAGCAAGTCTTTGAAGATCAATTGAGGATGGTTAGGGAAAAAGAACAAAAAGAGAAGAATGAAAAAGAAAAAAAGAGTGAAAGAAAAAAAAAGAGTGAAGAAAATGAAAAGGAGAGTGAGACTAAAGGAAAGAATGAGAGTAAAGAAAATCTGGAAGAAAAAGAAAGAGAGATTGAAAAATTTATGACAAAAAAAGAGAAAAAGAAATGTCTATGCAAAAGAGAGTGAAATGAAAAAAACAATATTCATTAATCAACCATTGAATATACTTCTCTACAATGAGGCATTTTTGAATACTAAGCAACTTGATGATGCTTTGCCTAGTTCAATTGTTTCTATCTTGCAGGAATTTGAAGATGTCTTTCCCGAGGAAATTCCTAATGGATTACCCCTTATCCGATGGATTGAACATCAAATTGATTTTGTACATGGAGCTAACATTCCAACCCGACTATCCTGTAGGAGTAATCCTAAGGAGACGAAGGAACTACAATCACAGGTTAGTGAGTTAATGAAAAAGGGGTACATGAGAGAACGAATGTGTCCACGCATTGTTCTAGTAATTTTGGTCCCTAAGATGGATGAGACATGGAGGATGTGCGTAGACTACCGAGTAATCAAAAATGTCACGGTAAATTATCGTCACTCTATTCCCCGCTTAATTGATATGTTAGATGAGTTGCATGGCTCTTGTGTCTTTTCTAAATTTGATTTGAAAAGTGGATATCACCCAATTAGAATGAAAGAAGGTGATGAATGGAAAAATGCATTTAAGATAAAATATGGTTTATATGAGTGGTTAGTCATGCCATTTGGTTTAACTAATACTCCAAGTACTTCCACAAGATTAATGAGCCATGTTTTGCATGCTTTTATTGGAAAATTTGTAGTTATCTATTTTTATCATATTCTCATTTATAGCAAATATTTGGAAGACCATTTGAAACATTTACATTCTGTTCTAAAATTGCTTAGGAGAGAGAAACTATTTCCTAAGCGAAAGAAGTGCACATTTTGCACCTATAAGTTTGTGTTCATGTGTTTCATTTTGAGTGCAACAAGAGTTCGTGGATGAAGAAACGATTCAAGCTATCCAGGAGTGGCCTAACCCAACAAGTTTAAGTAATGTTCAAAGTTTTCATGGACTTGCTTGCTTTTATCGGCAATTTGTGAAAGTTTTAGCATAGCAGCACCGATAACCAAAGTCATCAAAAAGAATGTTAGGTTCAAATGGGGAGAAGAGCAAGAATTTTCATTCCAATTGCTTAAGAAAAAATTGACTCGTGCTCCTTTATTGTCTTTACCAAACTTTGCAAAAAACTTTTGAAAAAGAGAAAGCAAGGCTCAACATTGAAGGACGTCATAGGATGACCTTTGAGCCGGGAGATTGGGTGTGGGTGCACATGAGAAAAGAGCATTTTATAAAACAAAGAAAATCAAATTATCTATCATGGGGAGTTGGTCCATTTCAAGCCATCGAAAGGATTAGTGAAAATGCCTACAAACTAGACTTTCCTGGTGAGTATAATGTTAGTACCTCTTTTAATGTTTCTGATCTTTCTCCTTTTGATTATGCAGGTGACGATTCGAGGACGAATCCTCTTGAAGAGAGGGGGAATGATGAGAATCATCGAGCTCTACAAATTCCAAGTGGACCAATCACAAGGTCTAGGAAGCCACAACTCGAAAAGGCTTTAAATGGGCTCATTCAAGAGGTCATGCATAATCAAGAGGACCTAAATTGGGAGTGAAAGGATTGGGACAATCCTAGGATGGAAATTAGGGCAAAATTGGCAAAATAAAACTAGACACATTGTTGTGCCATTTGGACTTTTTTGGGCAGCTTCATTTTCAGCCCTTAGATGGAAACAAGGGTTAAGATGTAATATTTTATGGTGTTTATTTTGTTCTCAACTGCTCCATATTTTGCTCCAATTTTGGAGTGCCATTTGGACTGATTTTTGGCAGCTTTCTTTTCAGCCCTTGGATGAAATCAAGGGTTAAGATGTAATATTTTATAGGATTCCTTTGTGTGGTCACCGCCCCATTTTTTCCATGTTTTGGTCAATGTTTTCTGCTACCTTTTTCTCGCTTTTTGGCTGTGTTTATTTTCAACCCTTGGATGAGATCAAGGGCTATGATGTAGTAGAGCTTAGGGTTGGTTTGTATCCTATTAAGAAGCGGCCTCAATTTCTTTGTAAAAGCAATTTTGAATGAAGTTTGAATATTCAGATCATTTGAGAGCTCATTCTAGCTCTTTGTTCCTCTTTAAGCAACTTATCAAGGGATTGGCAACCTTTGTGGCGTTGTTTAGCATCCAAGCATTTGTGGTGAGTAATATCCATACTTGTTAGGGTGTCATTTATGCTAGACTTATCAAGGAATTAGCAGCTCCTTGTGGCGTCTTTTCTTCTCAGAAAAATGGTGAGTAATATCCATTGATTTGTGGAGAAACCTTTGCTATATAATCTGAAATTAGCTAGGTCCTATCCCCTTGGTTCTTATCAATCCTACCAAGGGATAGATTTCGAATATCAAATGCAAGGATAATATTTTGAAGCAATTTGTTTTGTTTTAGTTAATTATGGCCTTTTATAGTTAGCGATTTTCTTTTATGTTAATTGGGGAATTTTATATGTCTTATTTATCATAAGTAGTTTTAGTCTTATATTCTTTACGGATGGATTAGGCACAATCCACAACTAAATAGGCCCACTAGGGTTGAATTATGTCTTGGGTTCCTTTCTTTAAGATAAAATTTTTCTTAGGTTTTGTTGCTTATAAAAGAAAACAACTGCCTTGTCATGAAGGGAGAACTGATATCATTAATGAAAATTTATTTTAGAAAGCTTTTTGCTTTGCATTTTGGTTTTCTTGATTGAATGCTTGAATTTGACTTAGCAAAAGGAGTGATCATCCTTTGTAGCGTATCAAGGTTGGGGTATAGGGACTTGTTGCTTTATTTTTGTGTTCAATCAGTCTTTGTTCTTCGAAAAAAAATGAAGGAAAAAAAAGAAGAGTGTTCTTATTCACAGTTTAAAAAAAACATTTGATAAATCGAAGTTGCAAATTTAAACGATCATAAATTTTAACTTAGCTAAAGAAAAGACCATTATAATATATCAAATCGAAGCTTGTATCAATTTTCGTTATTCGAGTGAGCTTTGGATTGGAAACTCATTTTTTGAATGCAAATTTCATCGTTTACATCACATAGTTATGATTAAAAGTTATTTTCGCACCTTATCCATTTTTTTTGTTTTTGGTTTTGTTCAACTAATCTTTGTTCTTCAAAAAAAAAAAGTGTTGTTGACACAGTTAAAAAAACACATTTCATAAATCAGTGTTGCAAATCTAAACGATTATAACTTTTGACTCGAGTATCGAAACAACTATTATAATATATCAAATCGAAGCTCGTGTCATTTCCTATCATTTTTGAAGAGAACTACAAAACGAAATCTAAAGGCAAAACAACAACAAGTCAATAAAACCACAACCTTGAGACGCCACAAAAGATGATGGCACCCTTTGATAAGTCGAATTCAAGCATTCTATCGAGAACACCAGAAGGGAAAGCAAAAAGCTTTCTGAAATAAATTTTCATTAATGATATTAGTTTCACCCTACTACAAGGCTGCTACTTTCTTTTATAAGCAACAGAACCCTGGACAAAAATTTATCTTAAAGAAAGGAACCCTAGATGTAATTCAACCCTAGTAAGCCTATTTATATATGGATTTTGCCTAATCCATCCGTAATGTACCAAAAGACTAAAATTACTTACGATAATAAGACATAAAATTTCACAATTCACTAAAAATAAAATCGCTAACCATAAAAGGCACATAATTAACTAAAACAAAAAAATTGCAAATACATTTGGTATTCCAAATATATACCTTGTGTAGGATCATGATAATATTTGTAGGATACTGAGAATTTTTATAATATTTATAAACATACTCTTGGTCGGTACATCAATCTCAATTACAGCTCTATTGAATAAAATTGAAAGTAAGCAAAGCAGAAAAGGTGCGACAAAATCTTTAAACCCTCGGTAAGTGATGTAAACAATGGAATTTGAGTTTTAAAAATGATTTTCCATGGCATGGCCAACTCAGATTATGGGAATCAATAGGATCTTTGATTTAATATATTATAGTAGTCTTTTCGATACCCGAGTCAAAAGTTATGACCATTTAAATTTGTAACTCTGATTTATCAAAAAGAATTTAAACTATGAACAATAACTCTCTTCTTTTTTTTCTTTCTCTTTTTTTGTTTGAAGAACAAAAATTAATTGAAGATAGAAATAAAGAACAAGAAAAAGATACAAATAATTCCAAGGGAACTACAAAACAAAATCCACAGACGAAAACAACAACCATAAATCCATAAAACCCAAACCTTGAGATGCCACAAAGGTTGATCCCTCCCTTTGATAATTAAAATTCAAGCATTCAATCAAGAACACCATAAGGAAAAGAAAAAAAGAATTCTAAAATAAATTTTCATTAATGATATATGTTCTCCCTCCATTACAAAGCTGTCATTTTTTTAAAAAGTAACAAAACCATAGACAAAATTTATCTTGAAGAAAGGATCCCTAGACATAATTCAACAATAATGGGCCTATTTAGTTGTGGATTGTACCTAATCCATTTGTAAAGAATAAAAGACTAAAAATACTTATGATAAATAAGACATATGAAATTCCACAATTCACTAAAAAGAAAATCGTTAACCATAAAAGGCCCATAATTAACTAAAAACAAATTTGCTTCCAAAATTAATCCATACATTATATATTCCAAATCAATCCCTTGTGTAGGATCATGATAATATTTGTAGATTATTGAGAATATTTGTAGGATATTGAGAAGCTTTAGAATATTTGTAAACATACTCTTAGTCGACATATCAATATCCCTTACATCTCTATTGAATAAAACCGAAAGCAAGCAAATCGAAAAAGGTGTGACAAAATCTTTAAACCCTCAATAAGTGATTTAAATGATGGAATTTGTGTTCAAAAAATGAGTTTCCATGGTATGGTCTGCTTGGATTATGGGAATTGATACTAGCTTTGATTTGATATATTATGATAGTCGTTCCTATACCCGAGTCAAAAGTTATGACTCTTTAAAGTTGAAACTGCGATTTATTAAACATTCTTTTAACTGTGAATAGAAGCATACTTCATTTTTTACCTTCTCTTTTTTTGTTTGACGAATAGAGATTGATTGTAGAAATAAAGAATAAGAAAAATATACAAAGATTTCAAAGAGAACTACGAAACAAAATCCAAAGATGAAAACAACAAAAACAAGTCCATAAAACCCTAATCTTGAGATGCCATAAAGGATGATCACTCCCTTTGATAAGTCGAATTCAAGCATTCAATCAAGAATACCAGAAGGCAAAACAAAAATATTTTGTAAATAAATTTACATTAATGATATTAGTTCTCTCTCCATTACAAGGCTGTTTTTTTCTTTTATAAGCAAGAAAACCGTAAACAAAATTTATCTTAAAGAAAGGAACCCTAGATGTAATTCAACCCTAGTGAGCCTATTTAGTTGTTGATTGTGTCTAATCCATCTGTAAAGAAAAAAAAAAGACTAAAAATACTAATGATAAATTAGACATAGAAAATTCCACAATTCACTAAAAGGAAAATCACTAACCATAAAATATCCATAATTAACTAAAACAAAAAATATTGCTTCCAAAATTAATCCTTGCATTTGATATTCCAAATCTATCCCTTGTGTAAGATCATGATAATATTTGTAGGATATTGAGAATATTTGTAGGATATTGAGAATCTTTAGAATATTTGTAAACATACACTTTGTTAGCAAATCAATCTCCATTACAGCTCTATTGAATAAAACCAAAAGTAAGAAAAATGAAAAAATGTGCGACAAAATCTTTAAACTCTTGGTAAGTGATGTAGATGATGGAATTCGGGTTCAAAAATGAGGATTGATGGCATGGCCTACTAGGACTATGGGAATCGATACGAGCTTCGATTTGATATATTATAATACTCGTTATGATACCTGATTCAAAAGTTATGACCGTTTAAAGTTGGAACACCGATTTATCAAATGTTTTTTTTTAAACTGTGAACAGAAGCACTCTTCTTCTTTTTTTCTACTCTTTTTTGGTGTGAAGAACAAATACTGATTGAACATAGAAATAAAGAACAAGAAAAATATATGAATATTTCAAAGAGAACTACGAAACAAAATCCAAAGACGAAAACAACAATAACAAGTCCATTAAACCACAACCTTGAGACTCCACAAATGATGATCACTCCCTTTGATAAGTATAATTCAAGAATTCAATCGAGAACACCATAATTCAAAGCAAAAAAGCTTTCTAAAATAAATTTTCATTAATGATATCAATTCTCCCCCCATTACAAGGCTATTGTTTTATTTTATAAGCAAGAAACCTCTAAACAAAATTTATCTTAAAGAAAAGAACCCTAGATGTAATTCAACCCTAGTGAGCTTATTTAGTTGTGGATTGTGGCTAATCCATCCATAAAGAAAAAAGACTAAAAATACTTATGATAAATAAGGCATAAAATTCCACAATTCACTAAAACTAAAATCGCTAACCATAAAAGACCCATAATTAACTAAAACAAAAATATTTACTTCCAAAATTAATCCCTGAATTTGGTATTCCAAATCTATCCCTTGTGTAAAGATCATGATAATATTTGTAGGATATTGAGAATATTTGTAAACGTACACTTGGTCGGCACATCAATCTCCATTACAGCTCTATTGTATAAAACCGAAAGTAAGCAAAATGAATGAGTTTTGGGCTCACAAAATGAGTTTCCATGGAAGGTGTGAGGTCTCTCCATGGTGGCACTTCGATTGATGATTTGAGCTTAGATCCTTTCTCAAAACTCTCCACAACCTCATTAGGTAAACACATGGAAGGTGTAGGTTCCAAATAGTTCATACAATCAACAATATCAATCATAGATTACACACTTTCACAATTAAAACTGATTGAGTTATTTCTTGATGAGTTTACTTCATTGTTCACAATATCATGTGTAACAGTCTTACGTGTGGGAAACTTAATAGATTCTTTTAAGTTATCCTCCCAATTTGTAACATTTCTCTATAAGCACTCATTATCATTATCAATATATTAGAGGTTTCAGATGCTTTAAAAACTTTAAATGTTACTTGTTCATCTTGCACTCTCATTATAAGTTCACCTTTTTGTATATCAATGAATTCTCTTATGGTTGCTAAGAATGGACAACCAAGTATGATAGCAATGTTACAGCCCTTTTCCATGTCTAGTACAATGAAACCCATCGGAAATATGAACTTTAATACTTTTACTAGCACAACTTCTTCCACACCCCGAAGTCTCTTAATTGATTTATATGCTATTTGTAATGTTAATAAAGTGGGTTTGGCTTTACCAACTGGCAATATTTTGAAAATAATTAATGGCACAAGGTTAATGTTGGAACCCAAGTCACACAATGCCCAATCAAAGCGGACATTCTCAATAGTGCATGGGATGCTAAAACTACCTAGATATTTCATTTTTTGGGGTATTTTTCTAGAAAGGATGGCACTACAACCTTCATTCAGGATTATGGTTTCATTATCTCCAAGCCTCTATTTCTTAGATGATAACTCTATGAAAGTAAAGTCATCAGTGCACTTTTTTACTTAATATTTGCTTGTTTTTTAAATTAGTATTTTTGGGGTTAAAAATATTAAAATATGAACTTTCTAGTGAAAATAGGTAAAGTATAATTGTTTTGATTTTTTTGGGATTTTTTATGAACTTTTAATGTAGGACCAATCAGAAGCTACCACATGGATGCTACCTAAGTAGAGAATTTGACGGAGCAAGCCATATAGGTGCCACACAAGTAGAGAGGTCCAATTGAAAAACATTGCATGTAACATGTGATGAAGCACCGTGCCACATGCCAACACATAGTTAATTCCTAGTTAGTAGCTTGGTCAACACTCGTGCCACATGTCATAACCTAATTTGTCTATTCTAGCCACCCGTACACCATGGAAGCTATAATCACAAATCAAGTTACACTACATAGCGCTAACTTAGTATATGTTGACCATACCAGTCCTTCCTTACGACGTGTCGCCCTCTGATTCGCCAAGTGAATATCTTGTGTCACGTGTTGCACTCCTATTGGTTGGCGTTGTTAATTTTTCCTTTTTTCATCTCAGCCATTGATCATAAGCTAATATGACATTCCAGATTCCACTTTAGCTATATTTAACCCCTAATTAACCCATAAACCCTAATGAGCTGAAATTAACATATTTTTTATTAGTTTTTGGAGTCAAGAATAGAGAAAAATACACAAAATTTCAAAAGGAGATACAATTTTGGAAGAGATTCAAGATAAGATTGGTACCAAAATTCAAGAGATTGATTGTATTTCTTCTTCTCCTCCTTTCTTTATCAATAATGATATTTTTCTTTATGAAAAATATCAACTTTATGAACAAAATTTTGTCTAGTTAATTTATTAATCTAGGTGTTTTATAAATGTAATTTTCATCATATGATGATCTAATATTTTACCCCAATAATGATTTTAATTTAATTATATTATTTAATTTGATTTTTATGCTATTAATTGTTTGGCCAACAATTTATCTATAGAGACAATTAAATAGATTTGAGAGAATTATTTAATTGTTTGTCTTCATTAAATAACATGCATAGTTTCTAGGTATAGATGTATGATTATTATATATGTGATCTATAATTGATGAACTTAATGAGTAGTATGCAATTTAATTGACATGAGAGTGATATTAGGTTAATTATTTTATGGTATGTAATTTACTTGAGAGAGGAATATATGCTACGTTAGATTCAATTGATCATATAATTAATTGATATTTATGTTGAGGGGATTTAGATATTCACATGTTTAGAAAATTAGAGAATTAAGTATTCCTAAATATTTTCTAATATATCTTCTTAGTTATCAAATCTAATTTAATTAATTATTGTTTTTTATTTTTAGTTCTTTTAATTTTTCTTTCTTAAAATATAAAAGCAAAAAAAATTAATTTTAAATTTTTTTATATTTAAAAATTAGTTTCTAATAACATAATATCTGTGGGAATAGTTTTTTCTTATTATTATATTACTTGTTACGATACATAAATTGTGGTATTCATTGAATACAATTCGTGTCCGATCAAGTTTTTTGCATCATTGTTGGGGATTATAAATATTAGAAACCAATTTTTCATTTTATTTTATTTTAGTTATTTTCTTATTTTAATTTTAATTTTAATTTATTTATTTCTATTTATTTATTTATATTAACCATTACTATTTATTTATTTTTCTTTATTTATTTGTCATAATTTTTATTTATTTATTTAGTTATTTATTTTTAGTTTTTATTTATTTTAAATTTAGATATCTCATTTAGTACTATTAGAAGTACATTTTAGTCTATTGCATGAGTAGATTTCATAAGGGATAAAATGTTTTCTTTAGATCCCAAAATCGAGCGTACTTTGAGATCAATACGAAAACAAGAAGTCTCACCCAAGTGAAAAAATGGCTAATCCATTACAAATTAACAATAAGGAGCTAAATTTGATCAACTAGATACCTTTACTTGATGATGGGGATAGAGTTATGAATGAATATGCAATACCTATGTTAGAAGGGCTTAATCCAAATATTACAAGGCCAAACATTCAAGCTAATCAGTTTGAACTAAAGCGAGTGTTGTTTCAAATGCTACAAAAGTTGGACAACTTACCCAGGTCATAAGCCTAAATGTAAATCGGACACGGATTGTGTTCAATGAATACACAAGTATACGTATCTCAATAGGTAATATAAAGATAAGAAAAAGTCATTCCAATAGAGATTATGTTATTATAAACTAATTTTCAAAACTAAAAAAATACAAATAATTTTTTTTTTATGTTTTTATATTTTAAGGAAAAAAAACTAAAAGAACTAAAAATAAATAACAAAAATTAGTTAAATCAGATTTAGTAACTAATTAAGAAAATATATGAGAAAACATCTAGGAATATTTAATCCCCTAATTTTCTAAACATGTGAATTACTAAAATCCTCCAATACAATTATCAACCAATTACATGATCAATTGAATCTAACATAGCATGTATTCATCTCTCAAGTAAACTACACACCATATAGTAATTAACCTCATCACACTTTCATATCAATTAAATTTCATACTACTCATTAATTTCATGAATTTTTGATCACATACATAAGAATCATACATCTCTACCTAGAAACTATGCATGTCATTTAATCAAGACAAACAATTAAATAATTCTCTTAAATATATTTAATTACCTTTATAGATGAGTTGTTGGCCAAACAATTCATAGAATATCATATTAAATAATATAAATAAATTGAAATCACAATTGGGGTAAAATATTAGATCATCACATGGTAATTAGGTTCATAAGCCCCTAGATTAATAAATTAACTAGATATAATTTTGTTCATAAAACTCATATTTTTCATAAAGAAAGACATAAAAATTGATAAAGAAAGGAGAAGAAAAAGAAATATAATCAATCTCTTGAATTGTAACACCAAGCTCCTCTTGAATTTCCACCAAAATTGTATATACATTTGAATTTTATGTGTTTTTCTCTCTTCTTGGCTCCAAAAATTGATAAAAATTATGTTAATTTTGGCTCATTAGGGTTTATGGGGCAATTAGGGGTTAAATTAGGCTCAGGTGAAATTGTGACCGTTAGATCAGCTTTAGATCAAGGGTTGAGATGAAAAAAGACAAAACTAACAATGCTAGCCAATAGAAGAGTGACATGTGTCATGTGGTATTCACTAGGCAAATCAGCGAGCAACGGGTGACAAGGGAGACTAGTCTCAATCAACAAAAGTTGAGTTAGTGCCACATGGCATAACATGATTCAGGATTACAGATGGTGTGGCACATAAATGAAAAGAATAGACAAATCATATGATGACGCGTGGTGAGTGCATTGACCAAGCGACAAACTCGGAATGAACGTCGTGTTAACACATGGCATGGTGCTGCATCATTGCAACACGCGATGTTGTATGATTTTCCTTCTGGTATTACGTGGCTTGCTTCATTATCTCTACTGCTTGTGTGGCATCCACGTAGCATCTTCTGATTGATCCTACATTAAAAAATTCATAAAAAATTCAAAATAATTTCCAAAATTTACTTATTGAATAAAATGAGTAAATATCAAGTAAAAAAGTGCAATGATTCTACTTTTATAGAGTCATCAGTACCATACAATGTATGACAACATACAACATATTCCCCATGAATAAAACCATTTTCATGATATATGTATAAAATATTTGAATCTCATATCACATTTTCAATGCTTATTTCATATCAACATTTGATACTCGTTTTATATACAAAAGTTTTCTAATATATGCATAATAAAATATTTATAACAAGTATTTCATTTTCAAACAATATTTATAATATTATAACTTTGCTAATAAAATCATGGAATCTAGTATTTCACTTTTATTCATAACATATGATGCATGACATTTCATTTATA
Organism: Hippophae gyantsensis; assembly: GCA_030763125.1. Lineage (NCBI taxonomy): Eukaryota > Viridiplantae > Streptophyta > Magnoliopsida > Rosales > Elaeagnaceae > Hippophae > Hippophae gyantsensis. The sequence continues at coordinate 50,951,515 of CM061034.1, read as the reverse complement.
AGAACAATGCATGCCATACTTATAAAGTTATTCAACCATTGAGGTTTCAAGCCCAAACTCTTTGATATTTATCCCCAAGATGCACTCCAAAATGTGCCTTAAAACCCAAACAACTTAGAGAGAGAATGGAGTGAGGAATTATGGTGTGAGAAGAAGGGTGAATTTGGCCTCTTTTATAAACAAAATTTGGAGCTCATCGACCACCTTGCCAAGTGTGGTAGCGAGGGATGTGTCGACAGGTTAGCTATGGGGTTGGCAAGGTACATAGGAATTTTTCAAAATTTTCTAGTTCAATCAAATTTTTCACATAAAATTTCCCAATACATCCATACACTTCAAAATATTGTCTAAAATTTCTTTTAAGATATTTTAATTATTTATAATAAATTTTTAAGGTCTTACATATTTAATATTTTGGAAAACTTTAATTAGCTAGTAAGGTTTATTATGTTTTGGTGTATAAACTCTCAAATATAATTACACTCTTAATTTTCATATAATATTGAATTTTAATATTATAATTGATAAATTTATTGTAAGTTATATTGAAAAATATATATTTAAATGTATTGAATGCAAAAAAATTAGTAGAATGTGACTAATTGAGATGTATATGGTCACGATTTTAGTGTAAATTAAGACTAAATATGATGATAAAATGTCATGATTTTAGTATAATTAAGACCAAATATGAAGATAAAAGGTTATAGTTTTTTTCATAACCGAGACCAAATATAAAGATACAATGTCACAATTTTCGTATAACAAAGACCAAACATGAAGATAAGATCATAGTTTAACATTATAACTGTGACAATAAACATCACTATCTTTCACAAGACTGTGACTAAATGGTATGTGTAGAGACCCTAACCAAATGATGTGAATGGTTATGGTCTTTCAAAAGATCATAACCAAATGGTATTTGTATGGTCATATTTGAAAAAGCATAACCATATGTGAGTATTTATATTATCTCCCATTTAGGTCTCGATTTTTATAACCGTGATTATAGATCTATCGTCGCGGTTAAAAACCATGATTATATATATTAATATTATAATATCACTTTGAAATATAAAATTTACTAGCAAAAAACTTTGATTCATTGCATATGCTATTAAATAGCCCAATAATTCTATATTCTAAGGAATTTTGAGTTTTTTTTTAAATTATGCTCATTTTATTAAACTGCATTCGAAATTTCTCAATTAACTTAAAATTTTCAATTATTTTTTGTAATGAGTTTTTCTTCTTATCTAGTTATTAAGCTTTATATTAGCTTTTATAATATTTATACATTTTCTTAAGCTCTAAAAATAACAACAATTGGAAGTAATTGTTATTTTTTTATTGCTAGAATAAATTTAGAATCTTTTTAATTAGTTATTTTAGATCAAACAATATTTTTAGTGTGATTTGAGTTTATAATTTGAAAGGAGGGAGGAATAAGTTTTACTAATAGACACCAAGTGAATCTAGATTAGTTGAATAAGAAAAGATTAAAAGAAAAGTCATTTGTAAATACCATAAAAGCCTAAGTCAATTAAAATACATTATAAAATCAAAAGGAAAATTGCTTAAAAAATGAGAAATAAAAATTTAAAGTGAAGCATTAAGTGACTTCATAACCAGATTATATGAAATAAATTTGAATGGAACAATATTAAACCATTAGCTTCTTTAAAGCATATAATGAAATATAAGATGGTATGAGACCAACCAAATTACAGTTATATTAAAATTGTTAATTTCTTACTATAGTAATCTAAGCCTTTCTTACTAAAAAAAAAATATTAAAAAAATTAACATTATTAAAAAACTCATGTCATGTTATTAAAAATATTTATATATGTTTGTCAAAAAAGTTCATGTTATGTTATTAAAAAAATCATTTAATGTGTGAAGAAAAAAAAAGAAACTCAACTTAAAATTTAAAAGTAATGCACATTAATGTTTGTGAAACATAAATAATTATAATTAATAATAATTTTTTTCAAAGGGAATTAAAAAAATATATTTTAAATAAAATATTATTATAAATTTAGAGCATTTATTTACATAATAATAAACATGTACTATTTTGGAACTTAAATTGATACATTTGACATATTGGGAGCCAGATAATTTGGTAAATTGGCATACACTTCTACCATTAATGTACAAGTGTGAAACACCAATTTTGGTCATGTGACGTCCTTGAGAATCCTCTATAAGAAGAGTGTTCAAGTACTAAACAGCTTTAAAAAAAATACTTACATGAATTTTTTTTTTTAAAGAGTATAACACTATAATTGATTATATAGCATTTAGTACACCTAGTATTTATACAATAACATGGTGGTGAGATGCCTCATCTTTTACTAAGTAATGATTTATATTATTTATTTTTTATCAGTTTAATAATACTCATAATTGATAGATTAGATGAAGAAGGATATTATGGAAGTACCAACCTAATTAAGATGTCTTAGTGTACCTCTAAGGTCTATCCGTTGCAATATTTCATTCAAATGAGTATTCAAGTCCTTAATAACAAATATATATGACTTTTTTATAATAGAAAACCATTGTGGAAGCAAAATAAGGGCTTTTAGGAGAAACATTTTTTAAGTAGTTCCTAATTTACATTAGGAAGGGCAATTTGTTTTTCTTCTAATGATTAGTAAGGGTGAATTAATGAGGATAAATATATGTTTAAGCGTTGATTAATTTGTGTCAATAATAACCAATATTCAGCATTATCAAAATAAAATTAAGCACTTTTTATTAGGCATGTAAATTGGCATGATCATTTTTTTTTATTTGGTTCCTCTCAAATTAAGACGAAATGTTAATAAGATTCATGATATAATTCATTAATTTTTAAAATACATTTCAATTTATATCACTTAATTTTTAATGATGTGACATGATAATAAGATGTTACTAATCTCATTTGCCTCCGATATGTTTAAATGAGATAAATAAGAATAAAAAGATAATAGAAAATATGATACATGATTATTTATAAGGTAAATTTAATATAAAAATAATACAAAATATGTTTAAAATTAGGTTCATTAAGGGTATAATCTAAATAAAATTAAATAAGATGAGATAATATTTAAATAAAATGATACAATATTATACCATAAATTATTAAAAATACTAAATTATTCGTAAACTATAAAAAAATACTAAATAATTTATGAGAAGATATATTACATCCCGTTTTACATGTATACGTTTCTCTATTTAGGGTATACTGCGTTACTCGCTTGAATGATTAAATAACATTACCAAAAATTTCAAAACATACCAAATTAGCAAATTAAAAATTGGCAACAAAACAAACAAAAAAGGGAAACATATCAAAAATAGCATATTCCATTACTCATAAATTCTGGCCATCTCTTTCATGCAAAATTACGACATACAATTAACCAAACTAAAGAAGAAAAAATAGAAAAGAAAAAAAAAGAGGCAAAACCTGCTCAAACAAATTAGACTTACAAAAATAGAACATTGAAACAAATTATATATCATTCTCGTTGCTGCATGATGGGATGTGATTACAATACACTCAATCAAATACCCTAAAATTTCTCCCACCCACAACATTCATAAATTTTTTCCCCACCCTTCTCCATTTTTGATGATTTCCCTCAAAACCCATGCATTACAGTAATATATCTCTAATTCCTTTTCTAATATTAATTAAAAACTAAAAATATAAATTATTGCAGAGAAAGCAGAGGACTAATAACTCCCTCTTGCTTTCTCTTAATTTTCTCTCTTTCAACTAAACTCATCAATTAACAATGAATCTCTCTAAATTTTCCATCATCTTCCTTTGCATACCCTTTATTATTGCTCAATCCCATCTTACAACTGAATACTACAAACAATCATGCCCAGATTTTGAAAAAATTATTAGAGAAACTGTGACCCAAAAACAAATGTCAAATCCGACCACTGCCGCAGCAATGCTGAGAGTTTTCTTCCATGATTGCATGGTTGATGGTTGTGATGCCTCAGTTTTAATCTCATCCAATCATGTCAACAAAGCAGAAAGAGATTCAGATATTAACCTTTCTCTTCCAGGTGATGCCTTTGAGGTTGTTGTTAAGTCCAAAACAACACTTGAACTCTCTTGTCCTGGTATTGTCTCTTGTTCTGATATCATGGCTCAAATCACAAGAGATCTCATTACAATGGTTGGTGGTCCTTTTTATAAAGTTCGTCTCGGTCGAAAAGACGGTCTTTTTTCGAAACTCTCAGATATAGAAGGAAATCTGCCAAGAATCAATAAAACAATGGATGAAATCATTGAACTTTTTAGCAGAAAAGGTTTTTCTATTCAAGAAATGGTAGCTTTAACTGGAGGTCACACAATTGGTTTTTCACATTGTAAAGAATTTGCAGACCGTCTATTCCATTATAGCAAAACGACACCAACAGACCCAGAAATGCATCCAAAATTTGCAGATGCTTTGAAGAAAATGTGTGCTAATTACACAATTGATACAACAATGTCTGCATTTAACGATATTATGACTCCTGGTAGATTCGATAACATGTATTTCCAAAATCTACAAAAAGGTTTGGGACTCTTAGCTACTGATCATGCCCTTGTTAGGGACCCAAGAACAAAGCCATTTGTCGATCAATATGCTGCAAATCAAGAACAATTTTTCAATGATTTTGCACGTGCCATGGAAAAGCTTAGTAGGCTTGATATCAAGGTTGGCCATAATGGAGAGGTTAGGCGCAGGTGTGATGCCTTCAACAACCAGAATATGCATCATGATTAAATTACAAGATATAAACATTTATTGTGATTTTATGATTGAGTAATTAATTTCATGCTATGTCCATGAAAATGATAGTAAACTAATTTTCAGAATTAATAACTATCGTTATTTACTTTTATGTAAGTTTTCTTATAGACAAAAATCGTCTGATAAGTGAAAATAAGATATATGTTTAGTGTGTGGGTTTTCTTTTCACCAAACTGATATATGATTAGTGTGGTATATCTATGAGGATTTTGTTTTCCATAACCCTAAAAATCTATCACTCAATTATTGAATCTGTATTATTTATACTATCAAACTAAATTGATTGCAATTCATCTCTCATTTATACAAAAATAATCACTTTTTATACAATGATGTCCACCTTTTTAGTCACTTTTACCCACGTATTTGCAGCAACATATTAGTAACATATATAGTAGAACACTGAAAATGAGACAAGTGAATAGCACTCATCTAAATTTTACCACATTATTACCATCGAACTAAAAAAATATTCCATTCATATCATGTAAATCTTCCTTCCATGTATACCATTTAAAATAATAAAAATATCTAAAAATCTCAAAAAATTACGGTTTATCATTATTCTCACCAAACCTCAAGTAAATAACCATTCAATCACAATTTCAGACGATGAACCACCCACCACCAATATCTAAAGACCCCAAAATATAACTTCCTCTTCATCTTCCTCAATTCCAACATTTAAAAACGCCTCTAAATGATTACTATGCACCCCAGGTTACACAACAATTACCAATGAAACAAAACACTCTTTGGATCAAATTGGGTTTTGAGGTTTCACCAAATTACAGATCACTAAAAATCCAAATTTGAATTTTTGGATTGAAATAAAAATATGGATATGAATTAAAACTACATGGTTTCAAACTGAGACTCAAAAGGTTTTGAAATGCCAATTAGCATAGATTTTTGTCAAAAGACAACAACTTTTCCAGAAACTTCGATTCTTTTTGGGAAATAAATTAGAGAAAAAGAGAAGGAAAAAAATACACAGTGTGATTTAAGGGAACGTATGTGTGAGACCACTCTGAATTTATCAAAATCGATTTTAGATTAAAGAAATAAAGATAGATAGAGAAGGTTGAACCTATATCAAGTCATGGGAATTTGAAGATTTGTGAAATCACAGCCTTTAAATGCAGTTCACAATAATAATTTGTAATGGTTTAGAGGTTTTTAAATGGTGGAAGAGGAAGATGAAGGAGTAATTAGAAGAGTTTTGATCTTAGTGGTATGTTGTTCATTATAAAAAATTGGCACTAGAGGGTTATTTAATTTTGGTGAGGAAGACATTTAACAATGACTTTTAGAGATGTTTAGTTTTTTTTATTTGTAACAACATCAATGGACAAAAGACTAATAGAATGGTATATATGAATTTTTTTTTAGTTTGATGGTAGAAATGAGAGGAATTTTAATTTAATAATATAAGCTATACAAAGTAATAATTTAGTGGAATATTTATATGTTTATGTGTTGTTTTATAACTATCAAAAGTGTTATGTTTTGCCCCTGAGTTATACATTTTCTTACCTTTATTCAAAAATTATTTTTAAATTATGGATTATGTAATTTTGTTAACATAATAAAAAAAAGACAGTTAATTAATTATGTCAAGACCTACTCCAACTTAACCCTAGAGCATGTGACTTGTCTCGCAGAACCACAATAACTAGCAAACTATGACTTTTCTTGAACTAGCCCTGATTAAACTTGAATATTTCATTTAAAAAATAAAAAAGGACATAGTCTCCCCTATTATTAGACTAACATTCGTGCAATGAAATGATAATAGTTTTGAAAGAAATTTTTCCCCAAATAAGCAAATCTCATATAATTTTACACAACCAGAAAAGTGGCTCATAACTATAAACATACCTACATGTTTTAATATACATACTATACACCAAAACATAAGGCTTTTGATGCGGATCCTCTAGGGGAACAACCCTAAGAACCTACGAATTCAAAGGAATAGGAACAATTGATTTTTTCATTTGCATGTACAACCATAATCTTTTTGTTTGGGCATTCAAAAGCAACTAATATGTTCGAACCATTAGCATCTAAAACACTTAATATCGTGTGACTTAGTAAGAGTTTTAGTTCCGGGTTTACCTCTAGGAACAACAACTGAATCGTTTGATTTTGCTTCACCTTTTGTTCTATTGGCAGCTTTGTTATCCTTTTAATTTGATTTCCACAAAAAAACTAGAAGATGAACCAGATCTGAACCTCTTGGATTTTATCTGCTTTTCCACTTTAATGGCTTTGTGTAATATTTCTTCCATCTCTAAGTAATGTTGTAATTCAACCATATTAGCAATCTCCCTATTCAATATGGAAATGAAACTAGCCATTGTCGTTTCTCTATCTTCCTCTATGTTTGCTCTAATCATGACGATTTTCATCTCCTTATAATAATCATTTACACTCATGGAACCTTGAACCAGCCATTGCAACTTTCTAAATAGATCCCAATAGTAATGGCTAGAAATAAATCTCTTACGTATCACCAACTTCATCTCTTCCCATGACAAAATAGGCCTCTTACCATTCCTTCGCCTATTGACCACCAATTGATCCCACCATATACATGTATAATCTATAAATTCTATAGCTGCTAGCTATACTTTCTTTTCCTAGGAGTAAGTATGACAATCAAATACATGCTCAACCTTTCTTTTCCACTCAAAGTATAACTCAAGATCATTCTTTCCTTGAAAAGGCGAAATTTTCATCTTTTATACTGCCTATATTGCTATCTCCTTTGGAGTTAACCTTTTTGTCCTATTTATAACTTGCTCTCTCCTATATATTGGAATCAATTTCTTCTTCATCGAACTCATGTCTTCTTCTATGTGATTTAGAACCAAAAAAAGATTTGTTGTCTCTTTAAGAGAACATGAATGTGCAAGTGTACACGGTCACAAGTAATAAGTGATTAAGTAAGATATCATTCCCATGGAGATTTGTTACTAGTGTTCGTTAAGTACTAAAATGGTTTCAACCTAATTTTATCCAAACAATCGATAGTTGGATGGAGTTTAACTAACTAATTTTTTATAACAGTTTATAAGAAAAAGAAACTTCCCTGGCTGGTGAGTTGGCTTGTAAGATTGAAATCCACCAATAGCTTTACTTTTTCCAATTTACACCTATCAAACAAAATAGAGAAATAGAAAAATATTCAAACTAATATGTGTTCAACTAAGTAAAATAAATAAAAACTAAAACACATGGGTCGCCTCCCAAGAAGCGCTTGATTTAGAGTCATCAGCTTGACTTCATGTTTCTTTGCTTCAGGTAGGGTCAAATAAAACCATGGTTGGCTTTTGATGATCAATGTCACCTTCCCAATAAGGTTTGAGTTTTTGCCCATTCACTTGGAAATTCCTATGTGATTTTTCATCTTTAATCTCAACAGTACCGTATGGATGCATTTTGGAAATAGTGAAAGGACCTGACCACCTTGATTTTAGTTTTCTTGGGAAGAATTGCAAATGAGACTTGAAGAGCAAAACTTTTTGTCCTTGTTCAGAGTGTCGATGTAAGAGCTTATTGTTATGCCATCTCTTTGTATTCTTTTTATAGAGCTTAGCATTTTTATATGCTTGTAGACAGAACTGGTCCATCTCATTGATTGGTAGACGACGTTTTTTGTAAGAGGTTCTTAAGTCATTATTCAGATTCACAGGAGAATCTTTCGAAGAATCAATAGTAGAGTTTTTTGTAGACCTGCTTTCAACTAACTCATTTACCGTATCAACTCTATAACAATCATCAGAATCACCTGGAAATTTCATAGCTTTAAATACTTTAAAAGTTACCTCTTGGTCTTGAACTCTCATGGTGAGCTCTCCTTTCTGAACATCAATCAAAGTTCTACCTGTTGCTAAAAATGGCCTCCAGAGAATAATAGGGATCTCTTTGTCTTCCTCCATATCGAGAATTATGAAATCTGTAGGAAAGATAAACTTGTCCACCTTCACTAGCATATCCTCTATAATGCCTCTTAGGTGTTTCAAAGACCTATCTACAAGTTGAAGAGTTACAGTGGTCGGGTGTGCTTCTCCTAATCCAAGTCTCTGATAGATGGAAAATGGCATCAAATTAATGCTAGCATCCAGATCGCACAGAGCTCTGCCAAAGAATTTCTACCCAATAGTACAAGGAATGGTGAAACTTCCTGGATCTTTGAGCTTAGGCGGTAGCTTCTTCTGAAGGATAGTGCTACACTCCTCTATAAGAGAAACTGTCTCAAAATCACCTAACCTCCTCTTTTTAGACAAGATATCCTTCATAAATTTTACATAGCTAGGCATTTGCTCCAAAGCATCAACAAAAGGAATGTTAATATGAAGCTTTTTAAATACTTCAAGAAACTTGGAAAACTGCTTATCAAGCTTTTGCTTATGGAAGCATTGAGGAAACAGAATTGGTGGAGTGTAAGCCTTGAGACTTTCTAAAACTGGTTTCATCATGGGCTTTGTTGTTGCTTTATTCTCTTCAGCTCTCTCTTCTCCATAATCTTGTTTTTTTAGGCCAATAGCTTCAACAATAGAAGTTGGCGGAGAAATGGGCTTATGTATTTCTTTCAACTCTTTTCCACTTCTGAGTGTAATTGTCTTACAATGCTCTTTTCCTCCCCCATTAGGATTAGTTTCAGTATCACTTGGAAAAGCTCCTTAAGGGCAGTTTTTGACAGCATTAGCAAGTTTCCCCAATTGAACTTCAAGATTGCTAATAGATGCTGCTTGATTCTGAAGAATAGTCTCATTCTTGACCATGTATTAAGCAAACATATCTTCCAGTGATGGCTTCTTTTCTTGTGGTGAAGCTTGATTATGAAAACCCTGAGGATATGTAGGCTTCATAGAAGATGATGGGCCTTGATTATCACTCCAGGAAAAATTAGGATGATTCTTTCATCCTGGATTGTAAGTGTTGGCATAAGGGTTATTTTGATTCCTATTATAGTTGGAAACAAAACTGACAGATTCAGGGTTGTGAGGACATCTCTCACTAGTATGGCTTCCATTGCAAATTTCACATGCAACAAAAGGACTCTGAATAGAATGGACACCCAGAGTATCCATCTTCTTCACCAAAGCGGTAACTTGAGCAGTTAAAGCAGACATAACATCAATCTCATGAATTCCAATCTCTCTCTTAGGCATCATCCTCTCTGATAGCCACTCGTAGCTATTGGAATACATTTCCTCTAATAAGTTGTAGGCTTCATCAATAGATTTTCCCATAAGAGCATCACCTGTTGTAGCGTCAATCATGTTTCTAGTCGAACCCATCAAACTATTATAAAAAATTTGAACTTGAAGCCACTTTGGTAAACCATGGTGAGGGCATCTTTGAAGTAGCTCTTTATACCTCTCCCAAGCTTCATATAATGATTCTAAATCGAACTACACAAAGGTGTTGATTTCATTCCTCATCCTTGCAGTCTTTACTGGTGGAAAAAATTTGGCTAAGAATTTTTGAGCCAAATCATCCCATATAGTAATAGAAACACATGGAAATGAACTCAACTAACTCTTTGCCTTTTCCCTAAGTGAAAAAGCAAAAAAGTCTTAACCGGATAGCATCATCCAGAGGAATCATTACCGCAGGGCATAGTGGGGGAGGTCATAAGCGTCTATACCGTAAAATCAATTTTCGACGGAATGAAAAAGACATATATGGTAGAATCGTAACTATAGAATAGGACCCTAATCGAAATGCATACATTTTTCTCATACACTATGGGGATGGTGAGAAAAGATATATTTTACATCCCAGAGGGGCTATAATTGGAGATACCATTGTTTCTGGTACAGAAGTTCCTATAAAAATGGGAAATGCCCTATCTTTGAGTGCGATTTGAACTATTGATTTACGTAATTGGAAGTAACCAATTAGGTTTACGACGAAACCTAGAAATCGATCACTGATCCAATTTGAGTACCTCTACAGGATAGACCTCAACAGAAAACTGAAGAGTAACGGCAGCAAGTGATTGAGTTCAGTAGTTCCTCATATAAAATTATTGACTCTAGAGATATAGTAATATGGATATGCCTAAAGGTGTCACAAATCTCTAAAAAATTGACTATATGAGAGTTTGGTCATCATGGGGTAAGCCTCCAAACTGAACTAACGTCTGAATCATATGAATGATAGCAGGCTTAATTTCAAAATCGTTGGCTTGAATTGTTGGTCTTCTAATACTCGAATGAATCCCACCAACCATAGGCACTGCATAGTCTCTTAAAGATCTTGGTTCTTCCACTTCAGGAATTTCCTCATCCATAATTCAATATTTTGAAGTTTCTTTCTTGTCTTTTTTTAATTTTAAAATAGTTCTCTCAATTTCTAGATCCAACGGAACAATGTCAAGATTTCTTATGCGTCACATACAAAGTCCTAATTTATCCAAAAATAAAAAAAAATAAATCTAATTACTTAACAATAACCATAAAAAATATTTTGAACTAAAATTAGATTGATTGGTATTAATATCAACAAAAATAGTAAAACAAATCCCCGGCAATAGTGCCAAAAACTTGTTGTCTCTTTAAGAGAACATGACCGTGCAAGTATACACGGTCATAAGTAATAAGTATTTAAGTAAGATATCTTTCCCATAGATATTTGTTGCTAGTGTTCATTAAGTACAAAAATGGTTTCAACCAAATTTTATCCAAACAATCGATAGTTGAATGGAGTTTCACTAACTAATTTTTTATAACAGTTTATAAGAAAATTCTAGGATTGCAGTTTCACCAAATTAATCCACTTGAATCATATTATTTTTCTTGATTTATGTTCTCGCATTTAATTTGTCAACCAAGAACTCCTAATTTATCCATATGTATCTTCCGATAACAAATAGATATATCTCGCTAAAAGTATTTACTATATTCCTACGAGAATTAAATTCACCAAGATTCATTAAGTTCAAAGTTCTCAAATAGCTACACATACAATAAAGGTATATTCCTATCCCTTATATATGTATGTTATTCTATCCACGAGCAACACGCAAAAATGTCTTTTCCAAGTTTATTTAAGTATCACAGATCAATTAATTAATCTTCCAACAATCAAAAGCAATAAGTACAGATAAAATAAACAACTTTAAAACATCCCATAAATCATTCAAAAATAATTCATTCAAGCTTCATAATTTAAGCTACACTGCAACCCTAGAACAAATAAATTAGTTCATAGCAAAAATAAATATTACAATTTGAAAATATTTAGACATTTTAGAGAAATAAAATTAAAAGAAAAAGAATAGAATAAACTTTTTCATGATTCATCGATGAAAAATAAAATTCCTTCCCTTTTCTTCTTCTTCGTTGTCTCATTTCTCTCTATTTTCCCTACCAAAATAACAACACAAGTAAACAAAATAGCTTCTACGTGTTCTTTATCTTTTTAAACACACAAAGTAAAAACTAAAAACATAAAATTAAAAACTAAGAAAAACTAAACTACTTTCTTCTTCATCCGTGTCTTCAAAATATACATCCCTTCCTCAAAATACGCGTGTAGTGGGAGATAAAGCATGAAAAATGCAGCTGGCGAGAGAAATATTTTGCATTTTTTTATTTTACAATATGTGTGACATGTGGCGACATATAACTCCTTGGAAAATAACAAGACACGTGGCAGCTTCATATTGGGCGGGATGAGAGGGTGCACGCGGATTTGGTTGATTGTGTCGCACGAGAAATATGTGCACTGGTCAGTGCGCAATAGCTGGCCTCCACTCACGTGGAGCGTGGGATGCACGCAGGATCTGAGCCATTCGTGGCTTAATCTGACAATGAGTGATGGAGACGCGTCTGAAGGAAATCATTTGCGTAGACAAGTGGACCCCACTATGCGCGTCGAACAATGTGCCATCTTAGCTAAAGATGAATAATGGCTTTACATGCTTGTAATGTAAGGGTTAGGTGGGAGTCGATAAAGGAAGATATTTAGACTCTTTCCCAACCTTAGATTTATTTTTGATCATAATGCATTTTTAACTACAATTGAGCTTTTACTTGATATTTTAATGCATCTTATCTTATCATTCTATTCATATTATTTTATTCCGCATATTTTTTTGTTACTTCATAACACCCCCAAACTTATTTTCAATTTTATTTTCTTTCTCTTTAAAGGGATGAATTATGTTGTGGGGTTTTTTTTTTAATATAGGGTGCATTACATTTCACCTTACTCTATAGCACAACACATGACTATAGTTTTTTTCATACAAGCTAAAGGTGCAAGGGTAAAGGTAATGTTTATTGGTTAGACATAAAATGTGGCTTAAAGATATGAAAGGATATTAGTTGGGCTCAAATAAGTGACTGAAGATATTAACCATGGTTAGCTTGAAAGGCTCAATCGATCCAAATAAGGTCTAATTCATTTATTATACAAAATACTATTTAGGATTTTCTCTCAATGGATGATCAAATAGATTTTTAAACATGAAAATTTCATCAACTTATATAACACACCACAAACTTTCTCTCAATAAGAACACTAAAATCAATCAGGAACATGTGCATGAAAAATTGAATCAATCCAATCAAAACAGGTAAAAATGCAAGTATACTAACGAGCATGTTACATTCCTTATCCTAGTCATGAAAACAAATATATGATTAGGTTCATACATTTCATATCAAGCATGCATGCATTTAGTTTCCATGTATTTTATCAATTTATACCCAAATCATGATTAGAAACATCCTAAAAATAAAAAATTCATAAAAATGGAAAATGCATGCTAAATACTAAAGTAGATATTGAAGTTTCCTCTCCTAAACTTAAATTTCATATTGTCCCCAACATGCATATACAAATATGAAAAAGTAAAAGTAAAGAAAAATCCCTTAGCCTTCATACACCATATCTATCGTTGAAACGCTCAATCTTGTTGCACCTCTACTCTCTACATATATTCAAATACAAAACAATAAAAATAAAAAAATATAAGTAAAATGACATTGGGTTGCCTCCCAACCAGCATCACATTTAATATCCTTAACTAGACCGTCATATCAACTCCAAGGTACATCCCTCTACTATTGAGTTCGTGAGGAGATAGTTTGAGTCTAGAATTGTTCAATAATACTTTATGTTTTTATTTAAAAACACAGTACTCAATTATTTTATCATGCCATATGTTTTTCCCTTTTTCTACCTTTAGGAATTCTTATAAGCATCCCACTGTACCTCATCTAATTTATGTATTTGTAGCATCTTTTTCACCTCTCTATTGGAGTCTTTTGCTTGCCCACTTGATTGAGGATGGTAGGGTAAAGGTGTGAGGTCTCACCTTGGTGGCATTTCAATAGATTGTTTGAGCTTGGATCTTATCTCAAAACTCTCCATAACCACAAAAAGCATACACACAAGAAGTGTAGCATCCAAATAATTCATACAATCTACAATATCAATCACAGATTCCATACTTTTAAAATTGAAATAGATTGAATTAAATCTTAGTGAGTTTACTTCATTATTTACAACATCATGTATAATAGTCTTAAGTGTGGGTGACTCAATAGATTATTTTAAGGTATCATTATGATCAATAACATCTATCCTAAAGCATTCATTAGCATTATCAATATCAGGGGTTTTAGATGCTTTAAAAACTTTTAATGTCACTTATTCATATTACACTTTTATTGTAAGCTCACCTTTTTGTACATCTATGATTTCTCTTCCAATTACTAAGAATGGATGACCAAGTATGATAGGAATGTTATAGTCCTCTTCCATGTCTAGTACAATGGAATACTTCGGAATGATGAACTTCTCTACTTTTACAAGCATATCTTCTACCACACCTTGAGGTGGTTTAATTCATATATATATATCATTTGTAATGTTATTGAAGTGGGTTTGGCTTTACCAATCCCCAATCTCTTGAAGAATAATAATGGCATAAGGTTAATGCTTGAACCCAATTATGTAAGGAAGTTCAAAGCTACCCAATTCTTTCAATTTTTGGGTAATTTTTAAGCAAGGATGCCACTACAACCTTCAATCAAGGTTGTTGTTTCATTATCTCCAAGCCTATTTTTCTTAGATTGGATATCCTTAAAAAATTTGGCATAAGATGGCATTTGTTAAAGTGCATTTGCAAATGGTATATTTATGTATAACTTTTTGAAGACTTCCAAAAGTTTTGAAAATTGCATGTCTAACTTTTTCTTTTGAAATCTTTGAGGGAAAGGAATAGTGGGTTTGTAGAGGTTCACTTTTTTGGATGAATTATTTCCTTTCCATTGCTTTGTTTATCCACTTGTTCCTCCTCATCCTTTTCAAATTCCTATTACTGCTTGTCCTTTTGTGTCTCATATTCCTCCTCATTCTTTTAAATCTCATGTTTCTCCTTTATATTTTTACCACTCCTCAAGGATATAGTGTTGCAATGCTTCCTACCTTTTCTTCATGGGTATATAATTATGTTACTTGGAGGGTTACCTTGAGGCCTTTGACTTAAATCCTAGGAAAATTTCCCTTTTGGGTCTCTAAATATCAAATTGAAGCCTCTTGAGTGGATACTTTTGTATTTACTAACCGAATGAATTCTTTCATCATCCCCATTAAAGTATTTGCATTGTCCTTAATATATGGCTTCTTCTCTTGGGCTTGTGATTATCGTGGTTGTTGAAAACTAGATGGAAGAAATGATTGATGGTTGAATTGATTATCTCCTTAATAGTTATTATTACACTAAGAGAAATTTGGTTGTTGTCTCCATCTTAGGTTATATGTGTTAGAGTATGGATTATTATTTTAGTTCACATGACCCACATATCATGTTAATTCAGTATTATTTGGAAAAATATCAAACAAATGAGCTCTCCCACAAAAGACAAAGGAAACCCCTGAATCTTGGACTTGATTTATACTCATTGGCAAGTTTTGAGCCTTCAAAAGATTCACCAAAAATGACACTTGAGCTATAAGTGTTGTGATATCATTTACCTTATGCACTCTGGCTATTGTTCTTGTGGCTACCATTCTGTCCATTGGCCATTGATAATTATTCCTAACCATTTTCTCAAGTAAATCATAAGCTTGATTGTAAGATTTGGCTATCAAAGCTCCATTAGTAGATGCATCAGCAATGACTCTTGTTTGAGCATTGAGACCATTGTAGAAAGTCTCCATTTGGATCCAACAAGGGATACCATGGTGAGGACACTTCCTTAGAAATTCTTTGAATCTTTACTATGCTTCATATAAAGATTCCCCTTCCATTTATTGGTATGAGGTAATGTAATTTTTCAGCATGACATTCTTTGCTGGTGGGAAATATTTCATCAAGAATTTCTCCACCAAATCATTACAAGTTGTAATGGAATTTGGTGGTAGAGAGCTAAGCCAAGCTCAAGCATAGTCTTCCAAAGAGTGAGGGAAAAATCTAAGCCTAAAGGCCTCATCTATCACACCACTAAACTTGAATGAATCTCCAATTTCAATAACAATATTAGACGTAAATGAGGATCCTCTTTTGGTAATTTACTGAATTGTCCAACTATTTGTAACATTTGAAACATTACTAACTTTATTTCAAAATAATTAGCTTGAATGTTTAGCTTTGTAATACTTGGATTTAGCCCTTCCAACATAGGTAATGCATATTCACTTATAGCTTTATCCCCATCATCAATCCAAGGCATCTCGTTGCTTAAATTTACATCATTATTGTTTATTTCTAGTTGATTAGCTATTTCTTCCACTTAGATGATAACTTGTTATTTTCTTATTGATCTCAAAGTATGCTCGATTTCGAGATCTAAAGGAAAATTTTCTTCTTCACAGAATCTACTTATGCAATAGAGCCAAATATGTTTCTAATAGCGCTAAAGAAGATGTTAAAATTAAAAATAAATAACTAAATAAATTATGAAAAATTAAAATTATGAAAAATAAATAAAAATAACTAACATTAATTAAATTAAAAATTAATTTCAAATGATTATAATCCTTAATTGTGTGCAATGAGTATACAAGTATATGTATTGCAAAAAAATAATATAATAATAAAAAAATCATTTTCATAGTAATTATGTTATTAGAAACTAATTCTTCTTCACGGAATCTGTTTATGCAATAGAGCTAAATATGTTTCTAATAACACTAAAGAAGATGTCAAAATTAAAAATAAATAACTAAATAAATAAATTAAAATTAAAATTATGAAAAATAAATTAAATAACTAAAATTAATTTCAAATGTTTATAATCCCTAATTGTGTGCACAAATTGCTTGCAATAGGTATGCAAGTATATGTATTGCAAACAAGTAATATAATAATAAAAAAAGATCATTCCCATGGTAATTATGTTATTAGAAACTAATTTTAAAACAAACAAAAAATGAAGGTCATTTTTTTGTGTGTTTTGAGAAACCAAAATAAAAAATATATAATTAATTAACTCAAAATTAGTAGCTAAGAATATATATGAGAAAATATCTTTGAATATTTAATCCCTCTAATTTTTAAACATATGAATCACTAAAATTCTCTCAATATAATTGCTAATAAATTACATGATCAATTGAATCTAACCTAACATGTATTCCTCTATCAAGTAAACTACACACTATATAGTAATTAACCTAATCACTCTCATATAAACTAAATTACATACACATAAATCATGCATCTCTACCTAGAAATTATGCGTATTATTTAATCAAGAAAAATAATTAAATAATTCTTTCAAATCTATGTAATGGCCTCTATAAGTCAAATATTGGTCAAACAATTAATAACATAAAAGTATAGTTAAATAATATAATCAAATTGAAATCATAATTACGGAAAAAAATATTAGATCATCACATATAGAAAATTGGGTGAGTTCATAAGACCTCTATATTAATTAATTAGCTAGACAAAATTGTTTTAATAAATCTCATATTTTTCATATAGAATGACATGAAAATTGATAAATAATGAAGAAGAATAATAAATATAATCAATCTCTTGAATTGTAGCACTAATCTCCACCAAAATTGTATTTCCTTCCAAACATTTTCTGATAAATAAATTATAAATTTGACTATTAGGATTTTTGGTGGAATTAAGGGGTTAAATTAGGCTCAAATAGAATATGTACTGTCAGATCAGCTTTAGATCAAGGACTAAGATGAAAAAAGGAAAATTAAACAATAATAGCCAATGGGATCGTGATATGTGGTGGGGGAGAAACAAGGCACAAATCAACACACGATGCGAGTTGGGGAAAACTAGTTGTGGTGTGCCACAATTTATTAATCTGGATTATATGGAATCCTAGTGGAACATATCAATGAATCCCATAGTAACAGATGGCAGACTCGTTAATTGCTCAAGAAAACTCAAAATGAATGCCATGTCAACACGTGGTAATGCATGCATCACACTCTGATTGGATCTCCTTTCCTTGTAGGAAATCCATATGGCAATAAATAATAATATGCACATGAGACATACTCCAATTGGCTGCCTTTACTTATGTGGCATCCACTTGTCCTGTTATGATTGGTCTTGCAATAAAAAATCATAAAAACTCCAAAATATCCCAGAAAATTCCTGAAAATATATTTTCATCCCTTTTAACTATAAAGTTCATATTTTAATATTTTTAATGTTAAAAGTACTACTTATTGAATAAAACAAATAAATAGTAAGCACAAAAAAGTACATTGATGACTATACTTTCATAGAGTTATCAATTACATAAACTAAATTTGTTCAAGTTTCAAATGAGAGAAGAACTTTAAACTAGATAAAAGAAAAGCTAAGAATGTTTTAAAAAACTAAGAAATCAACTTAAGAATGAAGCTATGGGATATGGATTACAATAGAAATATGGTCCTATTTATACATGGAGGAAATGAGATAAATATGGATTATTTAGACTGGCATCACGACATACAAATGTTTCACACAATGGCATACACCCGTTGTACACGATTTTGGATTGATCCATTACATTCGTACCATTCCATACAATGTTTTCATGTTGTAGCCTATATATAATCTAGGATGCATTGATGTTAATTCATTTTTCTCATGCTGCAGCATACAAAAATTCCACACTAAGGTCCACTCAATTTTGCAACACTTTGGAACCCTTGTTTCTTATGTATCCTTTTTCAAGTTTTAAAACACATGTAATGCTTTACATATGTTATATTTTTAATCTTAAAAATTTTAATGGAGTGCTTTTAGATATATTACTCAAGTGTTTGATCAATTTAATCCTTTTTGAAGCTAAAATACCTAACAAATAGTAAAACATACCCATGATTTCGAAAAGATAGATTTTTTTTGAAATGATAGTGAAACTAAGAAAATACAAATATATTTAATCATTAAGCATGAAAAAAATAATAAATTAAGTTATTTTAATCACTCATCATTGGTTCCTAGAGTTGGTGATGCCAACTTCTAAGGACCAAGCTTTTACACGAGCATTTGACCTAGTCCCAATCTAAAGTGATCAATTTGTGCTTTTTCTACGAGAACATTCTACTTGGTTCCTGACCGAGGTGATCAAATTATAGCTTTAGGATTTGTTGGCTTAGTTCATAGAGCTAGTGATACCAGTTTTCTAGAACCAAGCTTTTGTTCGAGCATTTTACCTAGTTATTGACCAAGGTGATCAACTTATACTTAAACATTGGTTGGCTTGGATCCTAGAGTTGGAAATATAAGCTTCCTAGGACCAAGATTTTGTTCGAGCATTCTACCTAGTTCGTATCTGAGGTGATTAACTCGTGCTTTTTATGCCTAAGCATTCTACTTGGTTCCTCAGCGAGGTTATCAACTTGTGGTTTTAAGATTGGTTGGCTTCCATATCAATTACAAAAGTTATTTCACATAATACAAGTATTAGTCTATTATATATTAAAAACTATACATTTTTTAAGTGTCTGGCATTCGAGCTCATGCTTTTGTCTATACCTTGCATATCTTTCAACATGTAGGAACTGCCTGGTGTTACCATTTTTATAAGGTATAAGCCTTCCTAATTTGAACCTAACTTCTCTGCCATCCATTCTTTCTTAATAGAAAAAAATTTCCTAAGAAACCAAATCAATATAAAATGACTTGAATCGTACAACTTTGTTATAGTAACTTGCCACACTCTTCTTATGCACCATAATTCTTTTTAAGGCCTCATTTATTTTCTCTTCCACTAGCACTAGATTAATTACTCTATCTAAAGCATCATATCTTTCAATCAGGACTAATCTCATAGTGACAACTCTTATCTCTATAAGGATTACAACTTCTATTCTGTATACTAAGAAGAAGGGTGTTTCATTGGTTGTACCTCTTAGGCTAGTCTTGTAAACCCATAATACTCCAAATAGCTCATCCACTTATTTCCATTTGGTTGTCTCGAAATTCTTTTTCAACAAGTTCAATATCAACTTATTTCAAGATTCTACTTGACCATTAGCTTGTGGATAATAAGGAGTTAAATGACACATTTTTATATTGTATTTAAAAGAAAACTCTTTAATGTTATGGCTTACAAATTATCTTTCATAATCGGTGACAAGCTCTTTAGGAAAACTAAAATAACATATTATGCCTTTCACACTAATTGAGTTGCATCGTCTTCCCTTATCTGTCCTAGGGGCTTAGCTTCCATCCACTTTGTGAAACAATATATGGAAACTAATAGGAATTCCTTTTGGCCTACTCATTATGGTAAATGTCCCATTATATCAAGTCCTTATTTGTAGAATAGTCATGGACTAACTACGCATGTCATCTACATTGATGGCATATGGGACAACGTGGTGAATCTTTGACATTTATCACATGCCTGGGTGTGTCATGTACAATATTTTAACATTATTAACGAGTAGTAACCTTGTCTCACAATCTATTGTGGTAGTTTTCTTCCACCTGAATGAGAACCACACTCCCCTTCATGAGCCTCATATATAACATTGGCTTAGCATTCCTTTACTATGCATACGAGCCTAGGTTTGAGGGCTATTTTTCTATACAACTTATCACCTATTTCATGTATTGTTTAGCCCTTGACTAGATTCTTTTTTCTTTTTATTATCTTTAGGTTGACTACCATGTTTAAGGAAACTAAGGATTGGTGTGAATCATGTATTGATGGCTTCATAGATGCTTCCAAAAAATCTTTCTACTTCATCCATACTAGCCTTATTGAGAATGGTTATAGTGATTATCCTATTACTATTAGCTTCATGGATAGTGGCCAAAGTTTCAACGTGGCCATTGTCACTCATGGTACATACTTAATCTCAAAGTTAGCAAAATTTCTACATTCTTTTTAAACATTTTACATACTTTTACAATTTTCTATCTTTCACTTCAAATGTGCCCATGCTTTGGTAAACCACCAACCGTGAATCACTATGTAGTATGATATCATTTGCCTCAAGCTTCTTTGAGGTGATGACTCCAAAGATGGCTGCTTCATACTCTATAATGTTTTTGGTTCCTTGGAATTCCATTCGCACTGAATACTCAAAATAGTTTCCATCATGATCCAAAATGACAACTTCTAAACTTTCCTTTTTGAAATTGTGAGCACCATCCACAAAAAATTTCCATATTTGAGCTTTATTCAATTTCCTACCACATACTTCCACTACGTCTTTGTTGTTGATAACTTAAGGGGAATTACTAAATTTAGCGATAAATTTTGACAAGGCTTGTGTTTCTATAGAAGACCTATTCATAAACTTGATATCATATTCTCCTAACTCAACTATGATTTGTACCAATCCACCTGCAATCTCTAGCTTCTTTAGCACACTATTTAATGGATGTGACATGAGTACTACCACTGTATGTGAACCAAAGTAGTGTTATAACTCTTGTACTGCCACTATAAGGTAAAGGCTAGTTCATCAATTGTTGGGTACTTACTTTGTGTATTGGTTAGGATTTGGTTGATGTAGTAGATAGGATGTTGAACTTTGTTTCCTTCTCTGAGAAGTACCACTCTTGATGTTAAGGAAGTAACAACCAAGTAAAAATATAATGTCTCCTTTATTTTAAGGTTGACCAGTACAAGAGGTATGCCCATATATTTTTTGATTCCCTAGAAGGCTTTATCACAATCTTCATTCCATAAAGCTAATATGTTCTTTCTTAATCACTTGAATAATGGTAGGCATTTGAAATAAAATAAACTAGTTGAGTGGCACAATTCTTTCATTTAGTTGTTAGTTTCCCTTGAAGTCATTAAGTGGCTTCATGCTAACTAGAACTTAGATCTTATCTGGATTTTCTTCAGTTCCATTGGCAGAGATGAGGTATCCCAAGAAGTTTCCTAATATAATGCCAAAATCACACTTTTTGGGATAAAATCTCATTTTCTACTATTTGATGACTCTAAACACTTCTTCTAGGTATTTCACATAATCTGAAAGTTGTATAGACTTAGTCACCATATCATCTATATATTCCTCCATATTTTTAGTCAACTAATCTTCGAACATTTAATTGACCAAATGTTGATAAGTAGCCCTAACATTCTTTAAACCAAAAGGAATTCGTGTGTAACAGAAAGTACCTTCTTCCGTAATGAAAGATATTTTCCCCTCATCTTCAAGATGCATCCTTATTTGATGATAATTGGAATAAGCATCGAGAAAAATCATTAAAATAAATTTAGTAGTGATGTCAACTAACTAGTCAATATGTAGCAGATGAAAATAGTATTTTAGGCAGACATTGTCTAGGTTATTGAAGGCTATACACATCCAAGATGATCCATATTCTCTTTTCCACCAACACAACATTACATAGCCATGTCGGATAATCTACCTCTCTAATAATATTTATTTCTTTAAGCGAGGCCACATGCCTTTTAATCATCTCATTATTTTCCTTTAGGAATTTCTTTTCTTCTGTTGGACATGTCTAGCCTTGGAGTCAACATTTAACTTATTAATTATAATCTTGGGGTCAATACTAGGCATATCCCTAGGTTTGCATCCGAACACACCCATGTTGGAATTTTAGAAAACTAACATTCGCTGCTTGACCTCTCCTATTAACTTTATGCTTATTCTCAAGTAGTGGCATTCTCCTTCTCTATCAACTTGTACGGTCTTAACCCTATCTGTATCAATTGAACATACTAACCTTTGCTACTGCATTGTTATGAGGATAGGTTCTATGGTTGCTACTTTGGGACTACATTTTTCATCGTAGCATTGTAATAGCTTTTGGTTTTCTTCTGGTCACCCTTTATTTCTTTTATACCCATCTAAGGTTAGTATTTGATAACTTAATGGTAAGTGGACGGCTCTCATTTTATGTATCCATGGCCTCCCTAATATTTCATTATAGTGAATTGGTACATCAATCACTGCAAAGTTCATCATTACTATTGAATTGATTACCATGACGGTAGCATCATTATTCCTACTACAAATATGGTATTTCTATTGAATTCCACCTAAGGCAACTCCTTGGTAATGTCACTATCTTTTACCCCTAGTGCCTTCATGGCTATAAGGAAAATAAGGTCCACTAAACTCCTAGTATCAACTAAGATCCTACAAATGTCGCATGACCCCATCTAAAGTATGATAACCAGAGGATCTTCATAAGCAGATGAAGTCTCATCATTACTTGTGAAAATTATTGAGGTAAAGGGTAATCATTCATGTACATTATAAACTTGGTGAGCCCTATGCACTTCTAAACAATACCACTTTTGTGCATTATTGGAGGGTCTATTATCCATAGATCCTCCATTTATAGAGTGTATAGTCCTCACATTTTCATAATTACACAGCTTTACATGATTAACAAGTGGCATAAGCAATCTTAGTACCTCCCACTGAGACTAATAGTCTATCATTCCCTACAAGGTTACCTAATCCTCTAGATAACAAATCTTTAATTTCTTTCTTTAAGTGTCTACAGTCTTGCATCTCATGCCTATCTTTGTGATTGGAAGTGTCTCTTAGAAGTGGCCTCATCTTTAGAGGCCATTTGAAAATTTTCTCATTCACCATTCTTAAAATAGCTTAAGCCAAGTTTACAATCAAGGGTGATCGTCTGAAAGGTGTGAGTCCTCCTCCCCAAGGTCCAAAATTTCTAGACCATCGACCTCCTCTTCTATGATTTGGGGTGAAAATTTTATTTTTGTTAGACACCATTTTATCTTGAGCCATTTTGTTTGGACTTATTATTATTCTTTTTTCTCTAGAGTATCTTCCACAACTAATTTGCCTTTTCTACCATGTTTTAGCTCTCTTTCAAGGTTAAAAAATTTTTTGACCTCGCCATTAGCCTCTTCCATTGTGTATAGTATTGTCTTTGTCAATTCATGTATTCTTCTACGTATTCATCATTTTCGTAAGTGCTTGAGAAAAGATGATGAAACTCTATCTTTATAGGCTTGTTACTTGCATAATTAGTGTTGAACAACTTAACAAATTGTACAAAGGAAGTTATAGTATGAAGTGCTAAGTTATTGAACCATTTTTATGCATTATCACATAAGGTAGCTGTAAAGAGTTTCCACATCATAGCATATCTTTTGTCTCGAGTGAGACTTACTGAGGCCATGGTTGTTTTGAAATGCATGACATGAGTTGCAAGATCTTTCATTCCTACGTAATCAAGGCATTTAGGAACACTAAATTATGTGGGAGGTTTGTTATGTTCTATCTCACTAAAGAAAGGGAAAACACATAATTTTCCACCATTTCTATCCACATCATAGTGAGATTTACCCTTGTCTTATTTTCTATTCATTTCCATATGAGCTTGACCTAATTTTTGGTTTGTTTCCTCAAGTATTTGGAAGCATGCTACCCATAACATCATTTCCTCAAGTAATTATTCATTGTTATATCATGCTTCATCTTACCCCAACTAAGTTGGTTCTTCCTTAGCTTGGGCATTACGATTAAGATCTCTATTGCTACATCTTTCACTCTTCTAGGCTCATTTCTCATTAGTACCAACTATACCTCCTCAATCAAATTATGATCCCAAATTTTCGATAGAGCTGCCTTAATTCTAACACATAGTATGCTATTTTCTTGTCTCATTTCCTCAAGTTCTCTTTTAACCTTGATGAGTTGTTTCCTCAATTATTTGTGAGGATCAACTTCTTCTAGCAACTTAGCTCATTAGCCATCCTTAATCTTTCATCATTGTGCGTACCAATGATGTGGAATATTTTTTGTAAGAGCATAGGATAAAGTGTTTAAGTTTTCAAGGTTTCTCTCTTAAAACTCGTGGTAAATCTTGAGAAATACTGAGTCAAAAATAAAATCTTAACCTTTAATCATGTGCCCTATGGTAGGTGCCAAAATATTGGGGATGATCTAATTTAGAGAGATAAATTAGAGAAACGTTAGAGAATAAAATTGAATTGGGTTGGTTTGATACCAGGTTCACATATATATAGGACATTACATGTACATACATTGATTACATAGGAATATAGGTCAAAGCATGTTAGAGGGGAATAATAGTAAAAGAATAAACTTGTCTAGGGCCAACCGTAGTGTGAGATCGAGTTGATGATCGATCCTTGGATGCGTCAGACTTGTGAGGTTGCTTGGAATTTTCAACCTCAAGGCATGATCATAACCCAAGGCTCGGGCACTATAAAAGGTTAGGAAACAAGTTTTACCTTATTCTTAAACACTTGTACATTCAAATCTATTTATTACATTTAAGTACAAATAAATTACAAAATATTAGTGCTTTTGAAGCCTTATCAAATGTTGCAGCCCATGGGCATGATGACTGGCACTCCTTGTTCTACTAGTATGGAGGCGCACTCTAGTGGTGACACAAAGTCTATACTCCGATGCTTACTTCTCCACTTTCATGATACTATGCTCCCTTTTAATTTATCATTTTTTATTGAAGATGTCGAATATTATTTAGTGTTGAGTGAGTTCCCAATTATCATTTTTTGTTAAAGATGTTAGATATTATTTAGTGTTGAGTGATGTTCCTGAGTTGTTCTCAAGTCTTGAAATCTTGAAAACTTCTCTAAGTGTCAAATTCTATATTCTCAAGTCATGAAAATCTTGAAACCTTCTTTAAGTGTCGAATGCTCTATTCTCAAATCTGGAAAATCTTGAAAACTTCTCTAAGTATTGATTACTCTATTCCCAAGTTTTAAAAATCTTTAAAATTTCATAAGTGTTGAATGCTCTTAGTCATAAGCTTTCTCAAATGTGGCAAGCAAAAAAGGTAGTCTTGACTCATACTTTAAACGATAGTGGGTGTAGTTTTCATCTTCATTTCTATGTATTGTGTAAACATAATGAGCTTAAAACAATTTCTAATAATTTGATGATCTTGGAAAACCTAACTAGTCTTACATGGGTCTTTAAGTATCAAAGGGTAAGTTTCTAGGTGAGAAGAGGTAGTACGTCACTTCTCTTAACAACTAACTTTCCAAAGTACTCAAGTGTCTTGATCCTAGACCATTTTCATTGTGGGTTTTCAAAGTAGGTTCTTCCTTGATTTGTTCCCTGCACAAGACTTAGTGACAAAACATGCTATATTCTAATGAGATACTATCATTGCTAGGTTCTAGGTAAGTTGTTGTACACTTCCAAGTGAGACACTAGTCATTGGTGGGTTCTTGTTATGCTCACATGCGCTTCCCAAACAATATTTCTATTATCGATGGGTTTTAGCCTTGTTTTTGTACACTTCATGAATAAAACCATAGTAATGGCTAGGTCTTAGGTATGCTAGCTTGCATTTCCCTAGTGACACTTGTGTTGGGTGAGTAATGCCTAGTTTCTACTCAGATTTATGCTCCTTGATTCCAGACAAGTTGTTATATCCTTCTTAGGCAAGATCGTAGTCATTATGGGATTTTGTGTTTTGTTATCATAATTTTCCCTTATAAGACAATTCATGGCATAAAACACCTTAGGTCCCTTTTTAGGAACACTATCATATGGTTCTCAAAAACATGTTTTTCACTCAATTGTTTTAGGGTTGATAAAGAGAAATGCAAGGTGTTCATAGGTGGAGGAATCCTTCCCCTCTTCAATGTAATATTTTGGAGGGTGATCACTCCTTGTTCCAAGTTTTAATTCTAGGTTGATGGGCATAAAATATGTTTGTAATCTCATTTCTTTACATAAGGGAAAATGTAGTTTCCTACTTGTAACTTATGGTGATGATGTATCTGGGTTCCAAATTTAGCTTTACATTTTTTGTCAAGATCTATTTTAAGGAGCATACTCTTTCTAAACTCTTATGGCCCTGTTTGTCTAAGTTTGAAAGTTTGACTTGATTTTAATGTAACTATTGTTGACCTTTTTTAGAACTAAGTTTCTAGGTTCTCAAGACAACGTTTGGATTATTTGCTTAGGAGCCCAATCTTGATATCGATTGATTGAATTTATACTATTTTGTTCACTAGTTTAGTTACTTGACCCATCTTTCTATAATGATGACAAAGGCAAATCCACTTGGATACCACTATTTTAAGAATGCTCCCAGGAAAAGTTAGAGGGTCACAATAAAGATACTTAAATTCTAGTATCCAAAATAGTTAGTACCCAATTGAGTAATAACTATCATCCTGGTTCTAAAGACCTAGTTGTAAACCAATATTTTGAGAAAGCTCCTTGGAAATGATAGAGGGTTATAATAGAGCCACTTAAGTAGTGGACTCCTTAGATTGAATTTTTGTAAATGGTAAGTACCCAATTGAGTAACAACTATCATCCTGGTTTTTTGGATGCTCAATTCGTCGATCACCAAGATTTGAACATTGAACTTGCCAAATTTATTTTTTTCTAGTTTCATATCTTCTATTGAGTCTAGATGTTGATGTTAATATGGAAGCACATAACCTCATAAAACACTTTATTGATAATAAAATTTACAAAATAACTATGAAAAACTTTAATGTCGTGCACTCTAGGAGTTTAGGACTTATGTTCTGCTCAAGTTCTCCATTATGTATTCCTTTCTTAGTTCTTCGTGCTTGTTTATGAATATAATTAACAATATTTTTGGTCAGCTTGACGTGAATTCTCTTCCTGGATCAACCCTGCTAAGTGTTGTAATTTTAGGATGTTTAGCTCACATTATGGATGCAATTTTATGAACATTCTCTTTTTTATTGAAAATTTATTACCAACTTATTTCTCGGTAAAACACATCTGGAAAAGGCTATTGACTTCCTAGGCTTTGATGAATAATAGGTTAGCCAATATGGCTTTCCGAAGTTCCCCAAGTATATATCTAGATGAATTTTTGAATACACTTCTGGTGTATCATCTACTTCTCACATTTGTCAAAATGTCTTATGGTAATCTAATTGAACTCTAATGGCTAAAAAATTTCCAAGCTAGATTTTATTAGATATCTCTTGGTAGTTGATGCTAAATTTCAGAGTGCATCTAACTTGTAGTGGAAGTTTCTTTAAGTTTTACTCATCTAAAGCTTAATTGGCTTCAAGCTCCTAGGGTGAGAGATAATAGCCAGATAAAGCTACAAAATTATAGTTATTTAGCCACTTCTAAATAACATATTTGTCTTGTCTTATGCTAAAATAACATGAAATTTTTTAATTTTTGTTTAATTATGTCAATGTAGGTGGAATGATAGGAAACAGTGTGAAAATGAATCAAAAACAAGGAAAAGAAAATCATGCCGTGGCAGGCAATTTATCTATGCCGTCGTTCACATAGTGGAAAAAATATCAATGAAGACCATACCATGATGGACTTGAAAGAGTTCTGAAAGGAGCATTAAGGCTATAAAATCATGGAGACATGGTCTCAACGTCAAAGAAACCTGTTCGTGGCATATGTAAAAAGCCAGATGAGATTTGGCTCATGATTCTTATCTCTTAATTTTAATCTAAGCCCTTGGATCTTTTAGTGTTTGATCTAATGGACTATATTTTTTTTCATTTCTCCTATTAACTAACCTTAATAAGGCACAAATTAAACATAATTAAGAATCAAAAACCTATAGGAGCTACCAATGATAGAGAAAAGAGAAAAAGTTCAAGAGAAAATTAAAGAAGACACAATTTTGTGAAGAAATTAAGAGAAGATTTGTGCTACTGAGATTGAGTGTATCTCTTTCTCTTCACCTTTCTTTATCAATTTTTATGTCTTTCTTTATGAAAATTCTAAGCTTTATAAACTTAATTACATCTAGATAATTTATTAATCTAGGGGTCTTACAAACCCAATTTTTTATATGTGATGATCTAATATTTTACCCTAGTTATGATTGCAATTCAATTATATTATATAATTTGATTTTTGTGCTATTATCTTGCCAACAATTGATCTACAGAGGCAATTAAATAGATTTAAAATAATTATTTAAGTTTTTGTCTTGATTTGATAACATACATAATTTCTTGATAGAGATGCATGATTCTTATATGTGTGATCAATAATTGATAATCATAATTAGTATGCAATCTAATTAGCATGAGATGAATTCATGCTAGGTTAGATTCAATTGACCATGCAACTGATTGATAATTATTTTGAGGGGATTTTAGTGATTATATTTTCTCATATATTTTTGCAGTTGTTTAGTTTTGATTTGAGTAATAAATTTTCATTTATTTTTTTGTTTTTATAATTTCATATTGTCCAAATAGTATTCGTAATAATTATATTGGTAGTTGGTTATAAGTTACAAAACTCCTTATGGGATTGATATTCATTCTTAGGTGCATTAATAACTTGCATAACCCATAGACTTAGGGTTAAAATGTCAAGTACTTGTTACCGTTATGAAGAAGTTTAGTACTTGTAATAGATATCAACAACGATTACTACTATATTAGTTTGGAACTTATAATTTCTATTTTAGTGTTTCTATTGTATGCTCAAGTTGACAGGAAAATCTTGTACCTTTTGATCCAAAAATAAAGAGAACCTTACTTTATTTAAAAAGGGAACGGTTAGCACAACATCAATCAAGGGTTATGCTAGAACAAGGTGATCAATGAGCTATAGTGGTCCCTAAAACTTTAGGGATTTTGTAGTCCCATAAGTAGATGGAACCTAATAATCTATCAATAGATTGGGCATCAATGCTAATAATTTCGAACTCAAGCTAAGTGTCATTCAAATAGTGCAAGCAAATCAGTTTGAAGGGTTTGTCAACAATAACCCAAATCTTTACTTAGCATCATTCTTGGAAATATATGACACCTTCAAGATGAATGATGCCTCAAATGATGCAATTCACCTTCACTTTTTTCCTTTCTTGCCGAGGGACAAGGCTAAGGTTTGGCTAAATTTACTACCTCCTGAGTCAATCACTACATAGGATTAATGAACTTAGAAATTCTTAGCAAAGTACTTTCTACCTTGAAATATAGCTAAGCTTAGCAATGACATATTTTCAGCAATTTGAAGGAGAATCATGTTATAAAGCTTGGGAACGCTTCAAGGAGCCGTAAAAAAGAATGCCCATAGTATGGTATTTCCACTTGGTTGCAAGTGCAAACATTCTATAGTGGAATAATGGAGCAACCAATGACCATAATTAATGCTACAATTGGGAAAGTTTTAATGAGTAAAATGGAAGATTAAACCTTTGCACTACATGATGAGATGGCATCCAACAATTTCCAAAGGCTTAAAGAGAGGCTCAACAAAAAACAATGGCTAGAGAAGTAGATGTAGACACCATAGAACCAATGCTATGTTACTAGGTTTAACTAAGAAGTTGGATGGTAGCCTTTTAGGAATAAATATGGTACAAAGTCCATTTATGGTGTGTGATTATTTCAATGGACCTCATTCTATTAAGGCATGTAGGAACCTTCATGAAATAGTAAACTATGTTAACAATCAAAACTACCAAGGACAACCACACTCAAACACATACAAGCTAGGATGGATAAACCACCCAAATTTCTCTTGAAACAATAACAACAATCAAGGTGGTAATCAATTTAACCATCAACCCTTCCCACCACTAAGTTTTCAGCAACTACACAAGCACAAGCCCAAGAGAAAAATACATCAAGTGAAGACAACAAAAGTACCTTAATGAGGATGATGAAAGACTTAATCCATTCAGTAAGTATAAAAGTGGATCACCTAAAGTCCACTCATGGGCCTTCTACTTGGAATTTAGAGGTCCAAATGTGGAAAATTTCCCAAAGGCATCAAGGTAACCTTCTAATTGACACAGTAGTGAACCCAAAAGCAAAAAGGTAAGGAACATTGTAAAGCAATAGCCTTGAGGAGTGTTAAAGATTTAGAGGAGACACAAGAAGCTCAAAAGTATGAGGAGAAAATAGTGGATAGTGATAATATATAAAAAAAAGATGTTTAACTGAAAAAGGGTAACCTCTACAAACCTACTATTCCTTTCCCTCAAAGACTAGGAAAACAAAAGCTAGACAAGCAGTTTTCAAAATTCTTGGATATCTTATAGAAGCTATACATAGACATATCATTTTTAGATATATTGCATGTGTATGCTACATGTATAGTGACCTTGTCATATGCATGCATATTTGTGGCAGTTTCAGGCCAAGGGTGTGCAACATCTGTGCATATCCCAGTGTCACCATGTGCAGCATCTGTGCGCATTCTAGCATTATTATGTGCAGCATCTATGCGCATCATAAAGCCTTTGTATACATAATTTATGTGCATCCTAAAGCCTTTGTGTGCAGCATCTATGCACATCTTAGTGGCATTATGTGCAGCATATGCGTGTATTGTAATGTGTATTTATATTTGTAAAGGAATCTACAATTTGGTCTAATATGTCCCTTCCTATAACAATGGTGGCTTATAGGAACTAATGAACTTTTTCCTACATGGATAAGGTGTAGATTTTACCTTTCCTACTATGGGTGTAGCATGTTTCACAAACTATGTCTTGGATGATAAAGGTGTAGAATATTTATCTACATATCCAAGTCCTCTCTTATTTCCATATTGCTTTCAATAGTCTTGAATTTTGCTTAATTTTTTAGCCTCTTTGGTCAGGTTTCTCACTGTCTCTTTAGCTATAACAAGTTCTTTCTTGAGCTTATTGTTATCCTATTATATTCCTGTAAAATTCAAACTCAAGGCATTAATATGTTAAGATAGTTCATTATTTTCTATTTATAGAATAAAGGAGTTTGTTTTAAGTGTGTTAATCTTATCATTTAGAATAGTGATTTCAATCATAAGTTTTTTTTTCTTTCTTAGCACCTATACAATCTAAGAATAGTTCATGAAAGCTTGAAACATTAAGTTTGGATAATAAGGAAGAAGTGTTTTCTCCCTCATATTCTTCATCCACACTAGAGTCAGAATCAGTGGAGTATGCTTTGGAAATTACAATGAAGGTATGATAGTTGGTTTCAACATCTTCATATTCATTAACTTTTTGGTGTTCACTATGCAAGTGATTGAATGTTATATTGAATTCTATACGAACTTTCTTCTTGTTATTTGTACACTTTATAGAAATATAACCAAAACCACTACAATTAAAAAATTGAGGATTAATGGGTTAGATTTCTTTCCATTTGAACTCAAAGCATTGAGTTCATTTCACTCTTTATCCTTGAATTGAGTAGGTAGTATTTTAATATATTTTTTACCCTATTGATTCTCTTTCCTAAGAAACTTATTGAATTTCCTTGTACATAGAACTATATATTAATCATTGATGTCCCCATCACTATTAGATATGTCCTGTTTGGAGATTTTAAATGCTACCTCCTAGTTTTTCTTAGGTGGATCGAGAGTAATCTCAAAGTTTCGATTGACCTAACAAGCTCATCAATGTTCAATGTATCCGCAATCTTGCTTTCCTCTATAGTTGTAACTTTCATCTTGAACTCTTCTATCAAGGAACTTAGAAGTTTGCATATAAGTATATGTTGTGCTATTTTCTCATCAATGTTAAAGTAACCATTAATAATATAAAACAATGATAATAAAATTGACAAAAAGTAATAATGCTGCTCATTTTAAGAAAGGAAAACTGAGATGTTAGCAATCTCAATTTTTTTTTTCACTTGAGAAATACCCTCATGAAAAATTGCAACTGAATTCCAAGTGCCTTTAGTAGTGTCATAGTTGGAGATGCGATGGAACTCATCCATCAAAATTGCATAAAATATTGAACTTAACCTTTTTTTGTTTGATCCAATAAAGGTTATGTCTTCAATGGTCTATTCTTTTCGTTCCTTTATGGTTGTTGCATAACCTTTTTTACCAATGTGGTTACCAACCTTTAAGAATGGCATCTGAGCCTTCTAGTAAGGGTAATTATACCCATCAAAGAGTGGAGGTCTGATGGATGACCCACCTTCTTTCATTTGGTCCATGTGTGTACATACAGGTATAAATCACTAAGTGAGTCTAGTGTATGCTATGACACCAATTCTAAGTTTCCAAATGGACCAAACATACCTAAAGGGGGTGAATAGGTTATTTTTAGTTTTATCAAATTATAAATTCATAACCTAATCACAATAGCCAAACATGTAGTGGTATGTAAATAATAAATTATGGAAATTAAAAATAACACTCAAAAATTTTATTTGAAAACAACCTAAGCTACAATAATGACCTAAGAAGGAAACCATTGGTCCACCGGACCACCTAATCTATCTACTATGAATATTTAATGTTCAAGTAAAAATTTGGTCTTATACTACCATCTCTAGGATAATTCCTCAATGCACTTTACTTACAAGCCACTATTTTATTTTCATAGCCTCCAAGATTAGTGTCAACAAATTCTAACCAATATTCTGATTACCTCTTCACAAATCAAACAAGTTCACGAATGAACTTGAAAACTGGATTAGCACAAAAAAGCACGAGTACCCGTGTGTGTTTTAGATGGATTTCAATGAGAAACAAATCCTAATCCTAGTTTAAAACATTCATCAAAATACATGGAACAAAAATTTTTAGAATAGATAATAAAGCAACAATCTACGTAGTGATTTATGTATGAATACTAGGAAGTAAGAATACCTAAAACTAAATCTAACAGGAGTAGTTGCAAAGCGATGAAGCATAGAGATGATAGCAACTTCTCTCAAAAGTTCATACTCTATGTATCTCTTAAAAGTGATCAAATGTTTGATTATATAAATAAGTTTTAGACCCTAAACCTAGATCTCAAAGGAAAGGTTTAAAATACCCTTTGGTGGTTTTATAAAACTTAAATAAAACAATGGTATGAGGTAATTTCACATCAGGGTCAATTTAAAAAATATTTTTAAATCCTGTTCAGTGCTCAATCATTCAATCGAGTTTCTTGATCAATCAATCAAGATACGTTACTTATTTTGACCTAAGAGTACTCTATCAAAATCGATCGAAAGTCAATCAATCAAGTAAATGCATAAACAATTCGAGAAAGACTCCACAAGATTCGATCAATTGATACCTTAGTTGATTGACCAACTAACTCAAACTTAAGCACAAAATATAATTATAAGTGTTATGAACATGTGTTAATAAATGTATGAGTGCAACACTATGTGTGATAGTTACGAAGAATATACCTGAAGTACAACTGTCCGAAACTTGAGAATTTTTTTTACTTTGCTTGATACACTTGATAAAGAGCCTAAAAATAAGTTTACAGGAAAATATTTTATTAAAGAAAATAACAAACACACATAGACCTTATAGAACTAGTAATTAGGAATAGATATTGTTACCAATCATCATAGGTACGACAACCTTGTTCTTAAATTACTTTCACTTACACATGATCATGTATAGTTTGCATTTTCTCAATCATGTCAATATGTAAATAATTAAATACTCATTTATTTATTCTAATTTTAGTAATATAGATACAAATACATTTGCATTTAAGAACTCATATCCTAAAGGGAGGACATCCTTTATTGCAATACGAACCGCTTCTAAATAAAAGAGTGAAGCCTAAACAAAAACCTAATGTGGTTAGGACTTTAGTTTGTAGGAATGCTAGAAAGTTTAGGATTATATTTTTCCTATTTATACAAACTATCTACCTCATTCCAAACTACCACACTTTTCATAGTTTTGGAGCATAAGTATTTTCTTTTTTCCACAATCATACATGCTCATTAATTTTGCATTAACATGATCTTTCATTTGGATTTTTTTCACTTTCTTTCAATTTGTGTTCTAATTACAAGCTAGGTTTGTATGTCTAGGCGATTGTTGCTATAACTAAATTTCTCTTGATCTTATTCTTTTTCTAGTTTTCTCTATTTCTATTATCTACATTATTTGCGTAAGCTTAGATGAGAATTGCTTCATTTTTGGATCTATCTAAAACTCTCACAACGGTTGTGTTATTGTGTTAATCTTTTTAGGTTATTTAATGGACAAATTTGCTTGAAGTACAAGTTGATCGAAATGTTGGTCCGAATTGACAAATATTCATTTATGTTAATTATCAATTGTTTCGTATATTTCTGATCTTATTTCCTGTACAAGAATATTGATTATTTATACTAATGAAAACGAAAATAAAACCCTAACCCTAGTAGCTGCTGCACACCCATATTTTTTGCTCCACTAAACATTGTTGTCTACCATTTCCCTACTCCACTAACATTGTTGTCTGCCATTGTCACAACACACGCCAACACTCCCCCTCAAGTTGGTGCATATATGTCTCTTATGCCCAACTTGTCAAGTGAGTTGTAGAAGTTCTTTGCAGACACAAATTTTATGAGTATATCAGCCAATTGATCTTCTGATTTAACAAATGGAAGTTGAATAATCTTTTCTTCAAGATTCTGTTTGATGAAGTTCCGATCCACTTCAACATGCTTTGTGCGATCATGTTGAACTAGATTGTGAGAGATGGCAGTGGCTACTTTGTTATCACAAAATAAGTTCATTTCAGAGTTAGAGGCAATACCAATCTCAGTTAGAAGTTTTTTCAACCAAAGGAGCTCACATATTCCCTTAACCATTCCTCGAAATTTAGCTTCAACGCTAGATAAGGAAACTACCTTTTGCGCCTTGCTCCTCCATGTAACAAGATTGCTCCCCATAAAAGTAAAGTACCCAGCAGTAGATTTCCTATCCTTGATATTCCCTGCCCAGTCTGAATCTGTATATCCAACGACTTCCAATTGACCATTCTTTGAAAACATAAGTCCTTTTCCAGGGGAGGATTTTAAATAAAGAATTCTTCGCATGAAGGCATCCATATGGTCTTCACTTGGGCAGTGCATGAAATGACTCATGACACTCACAATATATGCAATATCAGGTCAAGTATGAGATAAATATATGAGTTTACCCACTAACCGTTGATATCTCTATTTATCTGCTGGTACTTGGTCTACATATTCTCCAAGTTTATGATTTTGAACCATTGGAATATCGATAGGTTTACAATCTAGTAATCTTGCCTCTGCCAGTAGGTCTAGAGTATATTTCTGTTGGGAAAGACATATGCCTTGTTTTGATCTTGTTACCTCAATGCCTAAGAAGTATTTAAGCCCTCCCAAGTTCTTCATTTCAAACTCATTTGACAATTGTTATTGAAGCTTAGAGATTTCTTCTTTATCATCCCCTATAATGATCATGTCGTCTACATAGACTATAAGGGCTGTTATTTTTCCCAATCAATGTTTTAGGCAAAGAGTGCGGTCAGAGTTTCTTTGTTGAAACCCATATTTCTTCATTGCTGAACTCAACCTGCCAAACCATGCTCGAGGTGATTGTTTTAGTCCATACAATGCTTGTTGTAATCTACATAC
Source organism: Hippophae gyantsensis (assembly GCA_030763125.1). Classification (NCBI taxonomy): domain Eukaryota; kingdom Viridiplantae; phylum Streptophyta; class Magnoliopsida; order Rosales; family Elaeagnaceae; genus Hippophae; species Hippophae gyantsensis. Next base: position 50,914,929 of record CM061034.1, on the reverse strand, counting down.
AGTTTCTTTTCCTGATGTAACAGTATATCCTGGTGGGATATCCATGTAAATATCTTCTTCAAGATCACCATGAAGGAAGGCATTTTTCACGTCAAGTTGGAGTAATGGCCAATCTAAATTTGCTGCAAAAGATAACAAAACTCTCACAGTTTTTAGTTTAGCCACAGGTGAGAAGGTTTCTTGATAATCTATACCATGTTTTTATGTATACCCTTTTGCTACTAGCCTCGCCTTGTATCGATCAACTGACCCATCTACTTTATACTTAATGGAAAAAATCTACTTGCATCCCACCATCTTCCTCCCTTGAGGCAACTCGCTTAACACCCATGTGTTATTCTTCTACAATGCCTCAAATTCTTCTTTTATAGCTTGAGCCCAGTTTGGATCAGATAGGGCTTCTTCAATGCTACTTGGAATTTGACATGAGGAGAGTGTTTGTGCAAATTCCCTTATAAGTTCTGATAACCCTTGAGTAGATACATAATTGGCTATTGGATACTTGGATTGTCATTCTTCTCTGTCTGGATAGTATCGATTCGGAGGTTTGCCTCAATTGTCTCTGAAAGGTAGAACATAACCAACAAATGTATCTATAGCATTAGTTTGTAAAGGTGTGATAAGAGAACTTACCTCAAGAGTATTCTCAACAGGAGGATCACTGGGTACTAGAGAGTGGAGGGGTGCATCAACCACTACATCTTCTGGAGATTCAGTCACTAATTCAGATTCAATTCTTAGAAGTTCAGGTCTAGGTACTTGCTCATCCATATTATTGGCATTATCCAAGTATATCGGATTGTTACTAATGTCTAATACTTCAACATCAAGCCAATTTCGTTCTTCATCATAAATCTCCCCCTGAAGAGGGTAATTGGATACTGGTGATGGGAAAAAACATTCAGATTCTAGGAAAGTGACATCCATGGTAATGTAGGTTCTTTTAATGATAGGATCGTAGCATCGATATCCCTTTTTTTGTACGCCATACCCCAATAATACACATCGGACAACACATGGATCCAACTTAGTTCGTTGATTTTTATGGAGGTGGACAAAAACAACACATCCAAAAATTTGGGGCGAAAGCATCAAAATAGTAGACAAGGGAACATGATCAGATAGTATCTTTAATGGAGTCTGAAATTGTAAGGTTTTTGTGGGCATACGGTTCAATAGATACACAGTTGTAGTAACAACATCACTCTAGTATCTACTAGGCATATGTGCATCGATTAGTAAGGCCCGGGCAGTTTCTAAAATATGCCTATTCTTCCTCTCTGCAGTCCCATTTTGTTGTGGGGTTTGTGAACATGAGGTTTCATGGAGAATAACATGGTTGTCTAAGTATGTCCGAAATTGTTGATTAACATACTCCCCCCCATTATCAGACTTAAGGATCTTAATTTTTCCAGAAAATTGTGTCTGAATCATGGTGTGAAATGAGTGAAACGTAGAAAATACTTCATCTTTATGTTTGAGAAGGTAAAGCCATGTCAGTCGTGTACAATCATCAACAAAAATTACAAACCAACGATGACCCGACAACATAGTGACCGGGGAAGGTCCCAAACATCAAAATGTACTAAAGCAAATGGAATCATACTTTTATGCATGCTCAAAAGATAAGATGCCTTATGAATTTTTTCTAAGATACATGTATCACATTTGAAATACGAGTGCGTGACATTTGAAAATAAACTAGGTAGCAGGTGCTTTAAATACCCGAATGATGGATGCCCAAATCGACGGTGACATAACCAAATTTTTCGTTCCTTGTTACTAACCATGTGTTGCATGTGATTGACTCTTCTTGAACTGAAGTCATCCACATAATATAAACCTCCTCTCTTAGTACCACGCCCAATGATCTCCTTGATGAGAATATCCTGTAGAAGACAAAAGGTAGAATACATCAATACTACACAGTTAAGACTGAAGTAACTTGACTTACAAACATTAGTTTGTTTGAAAGAGAGGGTACAAGTAGTGTGATAACTGTATTTTATATAGTTATTTTCACCTATTTTATTAATTATAATTGCTACGTTCTCACTATTTTTAGTAATTTTAGTTTAATAAATTAGTATTTACTGTTTTTTTATATATTTTAAGAAAATTAAATAAATTGTATCGAAAATGTTCTTAAATGACAAATTTGTTTCCAAAAATATAATTTCAAATAAAAGAGTGATTAATTGCAATTTATAAAAGTTGAAAATATAATTTAAATTAAAATCGAGCTTAATTTTAATTATTAAAAGTTTAAAATTTAATTTAAATTACCAAAAGGGCTACATTGCAATTAACCAAACTTTAAAATGTAATTTGAAATATATTTATGGGTCAAAATATAATTAAGAAAATTGAATTTTCTGCGCAGATTTGAAGAACCACGCGCCAACAACAAACGCCAAACGTGGACCGTCCGATCAAATAAGAAACGGCTACGATGCGTGCGTCCAGATCACGCCTGACCAAATCGCGTGTACGCAGATTCTTTCACGTGGCTCGGCGCCCGAGTGGGGCCCACCTGCCGCGCAGGCCGGCGTGCAGCGTGGGACCCACCCGTCTGACGCCGTGCAGACCTTTCCCCCACCTTCGCGCGCACCTTTTCCAGTGCGGTTGATCCACGTGTGCCCGGTTATTCCGCGAACCAGAATCTACCACGTGTTCCACTTAATATTTCAACAAATCATCTTTCGACACGTGGCATGTTACAATGAGCGCGACCGCGCTGGATCACGCCCGTGTTGTAGCCGTTGGCTCCCGTGCGACAAATCATCGTGCGCCCGTTTCCCACGGCGAATGAAATGCTACCACGTGTCCCACTAATTGTTTCCGCCAATCAGAACGCGACACGTGGCAGCGTGGAAGGAAAATAAAACAGAAATGCGCAGCAACTCCACTCACATTTTCGATACATTTTTGTCCCCCACTCGTAATTTTAAATTATTTTCTCCATCATTATTTGTCTCCACGCGTGTATAAAAAAATATATTTTTAAATGTATTTTTTTTAGAAATTTTGTGTTATAAATAGGAGATAAGATGATAGAGTTAGGGAGTTTTAGTTTTTTTGGAGTAGAGTTTTAGTTTTAGTTTTTGAAAGTTTTTAGAGTGTTGAGTTTTTTTTAGTTTGTAATTTTTATTGTGTTTGTGTGTTGGCTGCGGAACACGCAGAAGCCATTTTTGGCTTTTGTTGTGTTCTGCGTGTGCCAAATAGTTTCTTATTGAGATGTTTTAATTTTATTTCTACTTCTTCTAATTTTTCTGTAGTTGTTGTAATTTTTATTTTAATTTTATGAAGTAATTTAATTTTTCTAGGGTTGCATTTGATCTAAATTTATGAAGCTTTGATTTTAATTATTTTTGATAGATTTATAAGACGTTCGATTTGTTCGTTCTATTTTGTGCTTAATGCTTTTTGATTATTTACGAATCTTATCAAAACGATCCGTGGCACATGAATAAACTTGGAAGAGGCATTTGTGTGTATATTGCTCGTAAATAGAATGACATGTATGATGAAGGATAGGAATATACCCTAATTGTATGTGTGGCCATTTGAAAATTTAGAACTTAATGAATCTTATTAAATTTAATTCTCATAGAGATATAGTGAATTAATTTAACGAGGTGTGTTTATACGGAGCTCGGAAGAGATGTATGAATAATAAAAAAAGAAGTTTTCGGTTGACAAATTAAATGTACTAAAAAATATAAATCAAAAGAAAATAACATTATTTGAGTGGATTAGTTTGGTGAAAAATTGCAATCCTAGATTTCTTTTATTTTCTTATGTTACTTTTTTCTTAATCAACGATTGTTTTGGATAAAATCAGAGAGATACAATTTTAGTACTCAACAAACTATAGTAACAAATCTCCGTGGGATCGATCTATACTTACAAATATTATTACTTGTGACCGTGTATACTTGCACGTTTTTGTGTGTTGTAAAACACACAACATAGTGTATTAGATAATGATAATGAAGGAGATAAAGTCACTATTCCAGCCCCTGTAACTGGATAAGTGACCCCATTAGCATTGGCAACACGACTCCATCTCAGCTGGGTTGTATGGGATCTTTGGGATCAAATGTCATATGATTTGTAGCTCCAGAGTTGAGAATCCAATCCTGATTATCACTACAAGTAGAGATGTGAAATGCTTTACTTGAAATACCTAGATCCTGGGAAGATTCGGCCTAAGGAATAAGGGATAGTGATGCATTATTGGTAGCCACAGTGGCTCTTCTAGCGGTTTCTCATTTCTTCTGTGCTTGAAGATCATTCCATCACTTTGGGTACCCATGTAGTTTGAAGCAATTTTCACGGGTGTGTTTGGAATTTCCGCAATGACCACATTTTATGTCAACAGAAGGTGGATTTCCCATGGATTTCTTGCTACCCAAAAAAGGAGCTCGTGGTTTTGGTGGCATCGGATTATGGTGTCCCTTAATCCCTTTGAAAGCCATAATTGCTCCAGGAGTCGTATCTGTACCCGTGATCATCACGGTCTGCCTGAATTCTTCCCTACGAATAAATCCATAGGCTTGTTCCACCATAGGGAATGGTTTGATTTGAAGCACATCACTTCGAATTTTATCTAGTCTATCATCAAGTCCATCGAGGAAGGTATAAACTCAATCTTTCTGTACGATAGAGTTGTATTTTTGATTGTCACTCGCACATTCCATTGGTTAGGACGATGAAAATCAATTTCTTGCCATAACCCTTGAAGGTCATTGTAGTATTTTTCAATGGATCCACCCGCCTGCTTCATATGAGTAACTTGACGACGAAGATCATACACTTGAGACGTGTCTATCCCATCATAGTAGGTTGTAGCAGCATAATCCCAAACCTGTTTCGCAGTTGGGAATCAAATAAAATTTGCAATCAAGGAGGGGTCCATCGAATTGATCAACCATCTCTTGACAATGGCATTTTCAGTACGCCATCTCCTGAATGAGGGGTCGGTTTCGGCAGGTTGAGGAAAATCCCCATTAATATATCCCTGTTTGTCTTTGCCAGAGATATACATCTCTACCACCTGGGACCACAAGGCATAGTTGGATCCTTCCAACTTGATACTAATGGGAGTAGTCGACGCTTCAGTTAGCGGAGGTTGCGAGGCGGTTTGAGCTCTAGTTAGAACTTCAGTCATTTTTGTAGTCAAATCGTTTGAGATGAAATTTGTGGTTAAATCTCTAGATTCTGCCATGAATCTATCAATTATGTTTTTTTTCGTTCGTACACCAGCCAATATATATAGAAAAATTCATAACTCTAACCCTAATTTTATTTCTCTATTCGCGCAGCCCTCCCATAGAGCGGTGCCTTTCTCCTGCCTCTTTTCTGAACTGCTTCTACTGTTGCAGCTTCCACACTTTCTTCTACAGAGCTTTCCTGAACTACTTCCACCGTCGCAGCTTCCACACTTTCTTATGCTGTGCTTTCCTGAATTGCTTCCACCGTCGCAGCTTCCACCTTTAGAAGAGTCGTTGTTCAGCTTGTGCTTTCCCAACTTCGCAATGTTCCTTGCAGATTCAAGAGGGATTTATAGAGGGCCACCAAGGAACAACTTCAGATATCCATGAAGGACATCAGCTAAAATCTCATATATCTTTAGTAACGGCTGAGAACAAACTGATTAGTGAAACATATCACAAATGCCAAAAATGAATTACAGTCTATGATTTCTAAACTTGAAGAGCAGCTCACAGAAAGCAAAGCAACCGAAGATGTTTTTTTTAGTTTACAGGAACCAATGCGTGAAGTTGGTAAAGCCTTTCATTAAGTTTTTCCCTTCTATTCCTCTCTGCAAAAAATTCTTACAGTGAGACCCTTTATAATTTTTTCGTCGATACTTGAAACCATCCTCATCATCAATCTGATCACTGCAAAATTTTTTTTTTAGTTTACAAAATTGCAGGGCTGAAAAACCGTACGACTGCCACAGATCAACCACACCAAATTAGCCAAACTAGTCAAACTAGCACACCAGATCAATCGGTGAAGAGAAGAACAGAAACTAGCTCAACAGGTAGCTATTGCAATAACTTGCTCTGATACTATGACAAATATTCATTTCTGTTAATTGTCAATTATTTCGTATATTTCTGATCTTATTTCCTGTACAAGAATATTGATTATTTATACTAATGAAAACGAAAATAAAATCCTAACCCTAACAACTGGTGCACACTCATATTTTCTGCTCCACTAAACATTGTTGTCTGTCATTTTCCTACTCCACTAACATTGTTGTCTGTCATTGTCACAACACACGCCAACACAAATTTGGCACATAGCTTGTGAGGCTTTGAAGAGAAAGTGACAATTCATAAGTAAAATACACCGGTGGTCCGTGATTTTTGTTTTAGGTCATCTTTGGCTTAGGTGATTTTGATGTAAAATTGCGCCTTTTTTACTTTTTTGCATTTACTTTTCCGCGCAATTTTCTGTTCGATTGTATGCAACAATTTGATTCCTAAGTGAACATCCAAAATTAAACATTCACCTTCTCTACACTTAATAGATCCGTATGTAAAACTTTCAACAAAAAAAAAATGTTTCTATCGATGAATTGCCAACACTCAAACTGCTAACAATGTTGCATAAGTTCGAAACTTGTCTATGTAAACAGTTCGTACTTCTGCTGCCATAAACATTTAAAATTTGAACAATTTTTCAACAGTTTTTTACAAAAGTAGAAACACACGTGCCCTAAACATGGGAGTTTGCATTAGGTAAATTTGGTAATGTAATTGGATGAAACAAAATAATTTTTACATCCGCAAAGTTTTTATATCAGAAAATAAATTCTTCAATTATCCTCAAACAGTTTTTTTTTTAGTGACAGCACATACTTTAATTATATCTATGAAAATAATGTAATCATTTTATTATTTTTATAATAATTTAGTCTTTTCTTTTTTTTACATTAGTTTATTTTGTTATTTTTTTAGTAATTTAATTCTTTTATTTAGAAAAACTTACACACAAAGATAAATTACCAATTTTTATATTTTTTATTTTTTCTCGTATTGTTTCAACTATTATTAAAATATCAATTCTTTCACAATAAATAATAATAACTATAAAATTAATAAAAAAAATTAAATTAAATTAAAAAATTATAAAATTTAATTATTTATTATTGTATTGTCACTTTCTCTTAACAAAATAACTAAACTTGTAAATAAGAAAAAAGATTAGACTGTTATAACTAACGTAACTCCTCTGGATGCATTTGTTTATTTATTTTTTATATATATTGTTTTTCCGGTTCTTTTGACAAAGTGCCAGTATGCCCTACCCCCTAGGAAAAAATTGTGCTACTTTTGCCCTCCTATAAGAAAGGGTGAAAGACATGCAAATTTAGAAAACAAAAAGACAGTAAATAGAAAAAGAAATCTATCTCAACCCCATTACGTACGTATCAACCACTAATTGTTGTCACTTGTTTTGCGACGCTTAAAATGAAGTCATTCAAAAGAAGAGAAAGCTTGGCAAAAATAATCCCTTGCTTATTCACGATCCAGCCCAAAAATTCATCAAAAGAAAAACACAAATAGACAGCAAACAAGCTTCCCCGTAGTTAATTTAACTTCCATCAGTTTGATATACAATAAGGAATACAAAAATGATATAAATGTACTTACTAAAGGAGTAAGAGAAGGAACTATCTCATACTGCTGCAAGTTGTAAACAAAGTGAAATGGTGAGATAAGGATCACCATTTGACAAGTCCCCCTTATAACCATAGCCTTCACACAGATGGGAACTATTTTTTTAAGATTAAATGCCAGCCAATAGAACTCTTCACTTCTTGTGGCACTTGAAAGACTTGAACTTGCCCCACCAATGCTTACCTCTGTCTTTCGTAACGGAACTTTCACTGCTACAAAAATAAGCTATTAAGTTGGGATTTAAAGTCAGTTTTTGAAAAAAAAAACCTGACTTATAATGAATTTTAAGTCGATACGTTAAAAGACCAACTTAAAAAATTAAAAAAATAGCGTCGTTTAATACATAGAATCGGCGTTACGTCTTTTAGGTAGCGTTGATCCTTCATGTCAACCTACGCTACTATATTTTTTTTCCTTTAATCTCTTCTCTCCCCCATTTTATAGACAATCTACTCGTGTTTTTCTCACTATTTGAAAAATTTATCATCCTCCTCTATACTCTTTCTCATTTTCTAACCACCTCTGACCACCATTTTCGGCGTCATTTAGTGGGTTTTCTTCCTATCCAATTTCTCTTCTAAATCCACTATTTTTTTTTTAGCATAATACTCAAATTTTTTATACCCATTTTCTTTCACTTTCTCACTTATCACACTGTTTCTTGATTTCCTTCATTTTTTCACTTCATTTACTCTTGTAAGTATTTCTATAAATTATTTTACACTTATTATTCATATTTTTTTTATTTTAATGTATATTATGTATTATTGATTATGTGTATAAATTTATGTGTTATATAGGTTCTATATTTTTATTCAAGCATAGAAGAAAAAAAAATATTTTATTCATTTATTTTTTTAATAATTTTATATATTTAGGTTTTTGATATATTTTAATTTATTTTAAACTTAAATATTTTTGAAAATAATTTACATATACATGAAATATATATATAATATAAAATATATTTTTATATGTATATAATGTATAATGGGTTTATTAATATTTATCATATATATATATATATATATATATATATCTAATATTTATTATTATTAGTTAGATGCATTTATATATATATATATAAATTATTATATATTATATATATTGTAATATTATATATTTGTTAATGTTATTATGAGTTTATTAATTGTTTGATTATTATGTATTTATTTTTATATGATGTAAATATATTGGTTGGATACATATTTAATATGTTTATTGTCCTTAATAGAAAATAAAAAAATCTTGGATGTCAAAGTGTAGAATTGAGCAGGACTACATTTCTCGAGTTGAAAGTTTCTTAGAATTTGCTCTTAAAAATAATAATAATGAAATTAGTATGATTTGATGCATATATGTTAAATGTAAAAAAGAGAAATTTCATGATGTTGACAAGGTTAAATATCACCTTATCCATAGTGGTATTCTTTTGAGTTATAAATGTTGGTATTATCATGGAGAAATTATTGATAATACTCATGGAGAAGAGATAAATAAGAATGTGAGTGGATTATATACATCTTATCAGAATGTACAGATAGAAAATATGTTTCATGCTATTGAAGATGAACTACATAAGGATGATCCCGAAACCTTAAAAAAACTTCTAGAAGATGCAAAAAAAAACCGTTGTATTCAGAGTGCAAAAAATATACTAAAATGTTGGGATTGGTTCATTTGTGCAATGTGAGGGCAAAAAATGGTTTTCCGATAAGAGATTCACAGAATTAATAAATGTACTAATATATATGTTTCCTAAGGGTAATGAATTTCCATCTTTAATATATGAAGTGAAGAAATCTCTTAGTCGATTTGGCATGGAATATTATAAGATTCATGCTTGTTCAAATAAATGCATTCTTTATAGAAAAGTATATAAGACATTAGATGATTTTTCGGTCTGTAAAGAATCGAGATGGAAGCATGCTACGAATTAGACAACACCTAAGAAAGGCGTGCCTACAAAAGTTCTTTGGTACTTTCCTCCAATTTCTCACTTTCAAAGATTGTTCAAAAGTAAGTAACATCAAAAATGTTTACTTGGCATTCAAATAATCAATATGATGATGGGATGCTACATAATCCTTGTTATTCTCCAAATTGGAAAGTAATAGATAATTTATCCCCTCAATTTGCATCTGATCCACACAATCTTCATCTTTCCATTACTACTGATGGAATTAATCCACACAGGTCCCTTAGTAGTAGATATAGTTGTTGGTCAGTAATTATAGTGGTAACATATAACCTTCCACCCATGTTGTGTATCAAAAGAAAATTCATGATGTTAACATTATTGATACTCAAGAACGAAACAACTTGGAGTTGATATTGATGTATATTTGTAGCCTATAATAGATGGTTTAAAGATGTTGTGGAATGAATGGTATGACATTCAAACGATATGGAAAGTTGAAAAAAATAATACTCACTGATGGAGGGAAACGAAAGAGGTCAACTAATAAAAGGGATGAAAAGAAAAATGTTGCTGAATGAGTAGATAATGATTGTTGGAATAAAAAATCAAGATTTTGGGAATAATTTTATTGGAAAGACCTACACATTCGTCACACCTTAGATTTCATGCACATTGAGAAAAATTTATGTGAGAGCTTGATTGGTATATTACTTAATATACCTAGAAAACCGAAGGATGAAATTAAAGCAAGATTGGATTTGAAGAAATTGGGTATACAACTTGAGTTGGCACCAAGGGAGGAAAATGATAAGAACCGAACATACTTGCCACTAGCATCATATATAATGTCAACAAAAGAGAAGGATGTGTTTTGTAAATGTTTGGTGGGTGTGAAAGTTCTTGATGTTTACTTATCTAACTTAAGAAATTTTGTGTCTATCACCAATAAGAAATTTTATGGATTGAAATCACATAACTCTCATATCTTACACTACTACAATACATACATATGACCTCGATTTTTAACCGTGATCGTAGATCTATGACCACGGTTATAAGAACCAAGAGCTAAGTGAGAGAGACCATAGATTGTTACCTATGGCCTCGGTTTATCAATAACTGAGGCCATAGGGTATGCATATGGCCTTGGTTTTTCAATAACCGAGGCCATAGGGTATGTCTATGACCTTGGTTTTTCAATAACAAAGGCCATAGGATATGTCTATGGCCTCAATATTTTACATAACTGATTCCATATATACATACCTTATGCCCATAAATTTAAATAAAATTACAATTATTAATTACAATATTAAAAATCAATATAAATTACAATAAATTTATTAATTATAATATTAAAAATCATATTATAATAAAATTAAAAGTGCAATTACAAGTGAGAGTTTATACACTAAAATATAATAAAATTTGAATAACTAATTCTAATATTTACAATGACTTAATAATAGCCTTACTATTATAAAATGACATTTTATTATTACAATCATTTACAAGTGTACTTCTTCAAAGCATTAAAGGTGACATTAGTCAAGCTTAGGAATGACATTACCAAAAGAGACAGATATGCTTATGAGTAGGTATAATATCTCAGAAATTGAACTAGATAGTAGCACATGATTGACAATATTCTTTATTCTTCTACTGCCTCTTCTAGCCACTTCACAAGAAGTTCCAGGCCCTTTACAAAAGTTTTCCTATTACATATTCCAATACATATCTAAGTCAAAAATAGTTCTATAGAAATAAAATTAAAAAAAGTGTATATAAAAAAACATACCTTCCCTTTGCATTTGTTCCTTTGCGAAACTAGTGGAGAATGGTGTCCTTAGTAAGGACATCCTGGTCATACAGAGACCTTACAATTTCAGGAAACAATTTCATTAATTTAGCATCCTCGTAACATTACATTTGAACTTTGTATAACGGTTGTGCCCACTTTTTCACCATTAGCATAACCAATAATATGTTTGTGAACCATTTTAAACACGTAAGTTTTACACGTTACAATAGAACAAAAATGGGTCCAAATTATACCTGGTGAAGAGCTGCATGATGGGGCAAAACCGACATCACCGATCCTGCCAATAATTTGGTTTTATATTTATAAAACTCTCGCAAGTGCACGAATCATTTCGTAGAAAATGATAAGTATACTCCCAAGGTCGATCTAAGGAAGGAATGTATATGGTTTATAATTTATTATTCAAACTTTTAAAAATGAAATTAAATCCTAAACATCCTGTCACGATATTTTGGGGTTTTTGTGTTTCTAATCTAATGACATAAAAATAAACATAGATACATATTCAATAAATATTTATGCAAATTTTATCATTTATAATAGTGGAGTATTTATGGATATAATAACTAAGTTAATTATGCTTGCTCATATTATTTAGGTTATTAAAGATATGAATTGATATTTATTGATTCTCTCTTTTTTATATGAATACCACCTTTGGTGGGGTTAGATATTCTTTGTTAACTAAACAAATCAATTAACACCTATGGGTGGGGTTGATAACTAATTTGGTTAATTAAATTAATTCATTTTTTTAAGTGATTGAAAATGAACCATTTAAATGCCACCTTTGGTGGGGTTAGACAGTTTAAACTTTATTCAAGGTGTCCAAATTAAACCTAAGAATTTAGTTATCCGAGAGTAGGGATGCACGTGTTGCTGGGTGCGCTGCGCGTAGTGGCCGGCGCGGCTGGGTAGCTGGGTGGCTGGGCGGCACGATTTCCTCCTTTTTGACATTTTTGACTTTTTTGACCCATTTTGTCCAATTTTTCCATATTTGTTGACTTTTCCTCATTTATTTTTGAATGTATTTGCGATGTATTGCCTCCAGTATTCCTTTTTGAGTCTTTAAGTTATGTTTTTAAGAAAAATACCTGAAAAACAATAAAAACACCCGTGATTCCGAAAAGACAAATTTATATAAATATATGATAAAATCATATAAATATATATATTTTTAATCAATTAATATGCATAAAATCATGGTAATTTTAGTGCTTTTTGAGCACTCATCACAACCCCCAACCAGCTTCTTGCTAGTCCCTTAGCAAGAGAAGCGATAAAAACTAAAAATTAAACTATCCTAAATCACTTCCGTGGATTGACACGGTTGCATTTAGCCTATGCAACAAGCCTTTAAACCCCTAGGTTGCCCTAGTGGACGAGTTTGAGTCTCGTGAGGGTTTTCAGTAATGATACCCACAAACATTGAACTAAATGTAAAAATTAAAAGAAATAATAAAAACAATCAACTTCAAAACTAAAATTACAACAACATCAAAAATTAACTTTTAAGAATAAAAGAAAACAACATATCACAAAAATGTCTCATACTTTTTAATCTCCTTTAAGATCATAATTAAAATCTCAAGCATAAGTTATTTTAATCTCTTTAAACAATCATGATTTATTATAATAATTAGTCAAAAATCATTTTCATATTTCATATCAAAAATGTATCAATTTAATTTTACCCAATTTTAGTGTCATGAATCTGAATTCGCTTTGACTCTATTCCTCACAAGTCAATACTCTCAAAACACTGAATCCTATGGGTTCAAACACTCATACTAATTTATATGCGAAAGAGTTGATGTATAGAAATGAACTAATATGTTCGCATATGTATAAAGAATAAAGGCTCAAAATGTTATTTTGACGTTGATCTCATGGAAGGAATCAAATGTATAAATTATAAAGATATCATATATAAAAATTATTTTCATGCGTAAATCAAACTCATTAAGAAAAAATTTCAAGATATATGCCTTTTACAAATGAAGAAAGTGCAATGAATTTTTAGGGAATTACTTCCTATATCTTTCTTTTGTAATTAGCCTTTACTCACAACTTTGTAGGCAATGTGGGTCATAGTATGTAGATTATACTATATATTCTTTCTCTCCATATTTTTCTGAAGATATTTTTCAATATATATCATTTTTTAGAGAGTCAACCCATGTACATATTGTACATTTTATTTTTGGATTTTGGGTAATGCGGGTCATAGTGTGTAGATTATACTATATATTCTTTATCTCTCTATATTTTTCTGAAGATACTTTTTAATATATATCATTTTGTTTTAGATAGTCAACCCATGTACAGATTGTACATGGTTTTTTAGGATTTTGGTGAGTGGTTAATTTTGTGGCTTTTCTGTTTGATTTGGTTTAGGTAACCCCAGATATATCTTTTTTTTTGTAGCAGTCATGCATGAATGAGATAAAAGCATATACTATCAATTTCTACTCAAATCATTTAATCTAAGCAAAAATAATAATAAAAAATATACGACACTCTATTAAGATGAGAAAAAATTCATACATTCAATGCTAATGCCTATAGAGATCATCTAAAAATTTGAAGAAATAAGAAATGTGTTTGGAGTAGAAAAAATATATATTTCACTCTGAATAAGGGAAATTAGGCTCAAATTATATCTCACAAAGGTAGTCTCCACTAAAATAAATTCATAAACACCGATTTTGGGTTTAATATAATTTCTACATCTTATCAAGAAATACTAGTTATGACAAAAACTAACTAATTATCAAACACAATTACAAAATATTTCATGATATGTTTTCAAAAATTAATCTAACAGTACAAAACACTTAACTATTTACTTAAATTTGATTTAAAGAAATGATAAATTTTTGTGAGAATTTTTTTTAATTCCAAAAATTACTAAATCACACAAAGAAAATAAAACCAAACACAATAAAAATGAAAATGTGAACATAAATTTTTTTTAATTGTTAAATCTTTTTTTTTAATTAAGCATAGTAACTTTTCACCACCCCCAACCTAGAACTTACATTGTCCTCAATGTAACAACTATAAATTAAAGATAAAGAGAAAAGAGAAGAAATATTACCTATTTCTTGAGAATGTGCAAGTAGTAATGGAGAAATGCAAGTGCATCCATCATATTCATCAATAAAGTTCACACAGACAAATCGCTGTGAACTTCTAACATCTCAACAAATATTTATAGTTTTAATAATTTTAAAATTATTCACATGTAATTAAACTAAAATAATAATAGAAATTAAATAAATAAAAGAAAATTACCTAAAATGATGGGTTGCCTCCCATCAACGCTTAGTTTAACGTCTTAGCAAGACGTAACTTGAGGATTTTATTTTAAGTAAACTCAATGTCCCCTCATCAATGAGTCAATCAAACCTACAAGCAAGACAAGCTTGTCTACCTACACTTTTTCAGTCATGTCCTATGGATTTTCAAATTTTTTCTGTACTTAAAACTAGGGACATGCTTGTGAGTTTTAGATCATCCACGTCTAGGTACAAATCAAATAATTAAAAGGCATCAAAACACAATTGTACCTAGATAAAAAAAACAACTAACTCCTTAGATTGTAATTAAAACTTTAAAATTTTGGAGATAGTTTCAGAATTTTTTTGTTTTTTTGTTTTTGTTTTTTTAAGTATAATATCTAAGTTAAAATAACATAATCAGTATTAACCAAGTGTGCTCCCAGGAAAGAATGGTGAGGCAAAGACTCCTTAAAAACCATCCTTCTAGACAGAGCAACGTTCCGAGGAAAGACTAGTGGCACAAAGGCTTCCAGGAACTAGTCTCCTAGACAGAACTCCCTTAGATCTTTACTTTTCATGTTATTAAAATTAAGTTAATTAAGTTAAGTTAAGTTAAAATTTAAGTTAATTAAGTTAATAAAAAGGTAGGTTAATTAAGTTAATGAAAATCTAGGTTAATTAAGTTAGTAAATTAAATTAATATAAGTTAGTAAATTAAATTACTAAAAACCTAAGTTAATTAACTTAAACGAAAATTAAGATAAAAACAAATGTTAAAAAAATAAAATTAAAAAAAATTAAACCAAAAATAAAATAAATTGAAAAAGTAAAAGAAAAAGAGAAAAATAAAAAGAGAAAAAAATTTTAAATTATAAATTAAGCCAAAAATAAAATAAAAATAAAATAAAATAATTGAAAAAAAAATAATTGAAAAAGATAAAAGAAAAAAAAACAAATTGAAAATAAAGTTTTTGATTTTTTTTTTTTGAAAAAAAAATTTTATTTTTTAAATAAAATAATTTTTTTATTTTTTTATTTTTTTTTATTTTTTTTATTTTTTTTTCATTTATTTATTTAATTTAAATTTTATTTACTTTTTTTTTACTTCAAATTTCAAAATTCAAAATTATTTTATTATTCATGCTATATTTTTTTATGAAATTTAAAATTTAAATTTTTTTATTTATTATGAAATTGAAATTTGAAATTTTTTTTTATTTTTTTACTTTTCACAAACAACAAATTTTTTATTTTTTTTATTTTTTTTAAATAAAAAAATTCACAATTATTTACAACACAAAATTTTTTTAAAATTTTGATAAATAATTTAAAAACGTTATTCCTTTCCCGGCAACGGCGCCAAAAACTTGATGAGATAAAACCGACATTGCCGATCCTGCCAATACTTTGGTTTTATATTTATAAAACTCTCGCAAGTGCACGAATCATTTCGTAGAAAATGATAAGTATACTCCCAAGGTCGATCTAAGGAAGGAATGTATGTGGTTTTTAATTTATTATTCAAACTTTTAAAAATGAAATTAAATCCTAAACATCGTGTCACGATATTTTGAGGTTTTTGTGTTTCTAATCTAATGACATAAAAATAAACATAGATACAGATTCAATAAATATTTATGCAAATTTTATCATTTATAATAGTGGAGTATTTATGGATATAATAACAAAGTTAATTATGGTTGCTCATATTATTTAAGTTATTAAAGATATGAATTGATATTTATTGATTCTCTCTTTTTTATATGAATACCACCTTTGGTAGGGTTAGATATTCTTTGTTAACTAAACAAATCAATTAACAACTATGGGTGGGGTTGATAACTAATTTGGTTAATTAAATTAATTCCTTTTTCTAAGAGATTGAAAATGAACCGTTTAAATGCCACCTTTGGTGGGATTAGATAGTTTAAACTTTATTCAAGGTGTCCAAATTAAACCTAAGAATTTAGTTATCCGAGTACTAACTTTTATGTTTTAAAACCATTACTGAAAAGCTAAAAACTAAAAAAAACTAGAAAAACTAAAAAAAACTAGAAAAACTAAAAAAACTAAGAAATGAAGAGAAAGAAAGAGGAGAGAAGATGTGTTTTTAGGTGTGTTTTGAAGTGAAGAGAAGGGGGGGTATTTATAGGTGAGGATGGAGAGAAAAAGTGGGTGAAAATGTTAAAAAATGATGAAAACGCGGAGTGGTGATTGTTGACGTCATTGATGACATCAACATGATGTGGGGCAATTGTGCGCAGATGGGTAGCGGTAGGCACGCGTCAGATGGGTAGCAATGGCGCAGTAACGCGCGACGCGCGCGTAGATCGACGCAGCGCGCACGTACGGGAGCAGCCGGCGCAGCGCGCACGCACGATGGGAGCAGGCGCGTGACGTCTTGCGGAAGGAAGATCTGGCGCGCGCGTTCTTTGGCCGCCAGCGTAGTGGCAGCCGCGCCGGGAAGCTGGGTGGTTGGGCGGTGTGATTTCCTCTTTTTTGACATTTTTGACCCATTTTGTCCAATGTTTCCATATTTGTTGACTTTTCCTCATTTTTTTGAATGTATTTGTGATGTATTGCCTCCAGTATTCCTTTTTGAGTCTTTAAGTTACGTTTTTAAGCAAAAATACCTGAAAAACAATAAAAATACCCATGATTCCGAAAAGAAAAATTTATATAAATATATATTTTTAATCAATTAATGTGCATAAAATCATGGTAATTTTAGTGCTTTTTGAGCACTCATCACAACATTAGCATTCTATTGTTGGTTCTTCCCAAACCATTGAATGATATCCACAATGACATCCCACAAAATTCGAACAATCTCAACGTCTGGTAATTTGGCATCTTTAACACGTTGTTTCACTGTTTCTATGACTTTAGAAACATCAATTTCCTCTGTTAACTAAGTTATCAAGATAGATTTCATATCCTTAAGCTTCACCTCAAATTTTTTCTTCTCATTGTATTCAACCAAGGAAACTAGCCCTTCCTTCCTGAAAAACAACATTTTAGACACAAACAAGCTTAGGAATGACACTTTTCTAACTGAAAGTTTAATACATATATAATGTATAGCCATTATTGTTGTGCTGCCATACATGAATAGAATTAGATTAAGCCACACCAGTAGATTACAATAAATTTGTTAATTACAATATTAAAAATCATATTATATTAAACACTTCTCTTTCTGAGTCCGTGAGAAACTCTTGATACTTGTCACATAGCTGGATATAGAAAAGCAATTCTTTTAGTTTCAAAAGAAAGAATGAATATAGTACTTATAAACTAAAGACACCTCATACAACTTACCTTGTTCCTTATATCATAAACATATGCCTCAATAGCATTTTTCATGTCTTTTGTTTCTTCCATCACACGGTCTTGAAGTTCCATTTCAAACTCTCTTTCAACTGCCTTTTGTAAATCCATTAGGTTCATTCCTCCATAAACGAACTCTACAACAGGGACATTTGTTTTCTTAACTTTTTTCTTTGGAGCATCAACCTGCAGGACAGGAACCAAAGAGTAAGTAACAAAGTAGCATAAGCTTGGGTTTGATAGACAAATGATAAAAGATTAGCAATTTAAAGATTGATTGATCATATGGAAATATGGTAAATGAGGACTGACCTTTCCATACCTATATAGATCAGTGCAAAGATGTTTGGTCTACTTTTTTAAAAATTATGGAGCAAACCTATTATTTGCGAAAATCTCATAAGAGGTACCTGTGGTTCACCATAATTTAAATATTTCTAATCATGACAGAATCATTAATGCTTTCATTAAAGTCACGCTTAATAAAATTACTAAAGTTAATAAACTAGAAGGATACATGAATGTTTTTGTAAAGATATTTCACCATCTTCAACCTATAAACAAGAGAACATGTTAAAAGAAATCAATGTGGATGTAGTGTATGTTATATAAGCAAGATACCACTAGTGATCTCAAGGAAAATCAGTTGTAAAGAAACATAGACATAGGGAAAAACAACTTATTACCGGATCAATGACATCATAAGTATTTGATGTTATGCCATCGTAGTCATATTCAATTTCTTCTTCATCATCTTTAACAAAGTTGGGATCTCTACATGTGAAAGTTTGGCATGGTATACGCTACTGATTTCATTAATATCTCCTTACCAAAAAGTGAAAGAAATCGATAAATCCAATTCTACACAGTTATCGCACGTGATCTAGAATATAATTGATTTGTGCACTATTGGCCTACCTAAAAAGTGTTGGTAATCCAAGATATTTTTTCTTAAATCCAAAAGTATTGTTTTAAGGCATCGTATTAGCAACAATCCCTTCTAACAGCCCTGAACTTCCAAAGCTCTGGCATTCTACAAAACCCTACACATTATTATCATGTTAGGAACTATAAGAGTATGATAATTACAAAAGATTATTATGCTATTTAACTATAGTAGTGTTGCATACAAGCTAGCTAGAAGGAAATATATTTGAAACCATTTCAGTACAAGCTAAATGGAATAACAATCTCAGCACAACTGATGCAAGATGGTTAAGAATAAAGGTAAATTACTACAATTTTTTTGTCACTAAAAGAACATAGTAGAGGATCTTCTTCACCATAACAGATTTTTAAACAACAAAAGAAAAGTATGAAAATATAGCAAGTAAATCAAGCAACAACAAGCCACATAATCAAGAAAGAATAAAGAAATAAGGAAGACACTTTCCCAATATTGATATTTAATGTACAAAAAGTATAGTAGATTGTGCTCATCAAAAGAGAGGGGAAGTAATGTACACAACAAGAACAAAAAGTTAATTTTAGATATAAAAAAATAACTTAAAGAGAGAATTAAGTACCTTAAGGAGAATGATACATTGGTGTCGAAGTCCAATGTTTTTGAAAGGCAATGAAAACCATCCATTCCAAACAAATTCATCATCAAGTTCATGCAAACACATACGACTTGGAAAGGGTCGTGTGATGTCCCTAGTCTCACAATAGTAGTGCTTTCCATCAATGTCGAGATCAATCAATTCTTGAATGTTCTTTACTTTTCCTTTACTTTAGGGTTGAGGATTTTGAAGTTATATTTTGATCCATTGGCTCTCACTCACTATATATACACACCTTCCACCAGGCAAATTGGGTATGCTTGTAGTTAATTTTGTTGCTACAAGAAGCAGGCTGTACTATCCAAGAGTAGCGTACCCCAGTATTGCATAGGCATAAGTTGTACTCCTATATAACCATCGTGATCCATTTACAATGTAATCTAACGCTTCACTTTTAGATTTGAAAACATCAAATCCTACCTTAGCATCATAGCAAAGTGCGCCTATTGTTGGATCAATATATATCACCTGGATCAAACATCAGATAAGAAATAGTAATGAAGTAGTCAAGAAACATAGGCCAAATAGAGATAAAAAAAAACTTGAGAACGATTGCTTTAAAAGAGATAATTAACAATTCTGAATCTGATAACAACAAACCACGCACCTATAATTCCTATGAGACATGTATACGAGGAGAAATACAAGAGAAACCAATAAATCAATAACTAACCTAGTGATGCCATGTGCTCGTAGGCTAAGCAGCAAAAAGCATATATGTGTGACCTGAGAAAACAAATAAGATCAAAAGTAAGTAGCTAGGCTTTGGGCGATTTGACACCAAAAGCAACGACCAAATAGAATGTTACGATTTGACACCATGCTTTGTGTAGAATTTCAAATTAAATGGACCTATACGAAATCCTTTGTTAATAAAATCCATAAAAAAATTAGACCCTATAATTTTAGAAAAAAACCTAAAATTGTTGAATACAAATAAAGAATAAGATGTAGAATCTACCATTTAGTTGGCTTAAAGCTTTTGTGTAGCATTTCAAATCAAATTTGGAAGAGAAATCCAAAATAAAAAATGAAATGATCTTGAATATGAAAGAACTTTCATGGAAATTAAAATTCATAAACAAAAATCCATGTAACCAAAGGCAATTGCTTGGTGTCATGATGACATAATAGTTGGTATCAAACCACTTGGTCATTTCCATTGCAGGAACATAAGCATTTCCTCTGGCCATTGAGAAGTAGGTACCGAATCTTATTTCGCTACCATTCCATCCATATCTCTCTTCACCCACACTCTGAGAATTTTACAAATTGTAGCGCACTTTCTCTCACTTTCTCAGAGAGTCGTATGAATCGTCAACCTTTTCAGCTTTGTATACAGAGTCAAGAGGAAGAAATTCAACCAAAGGGAATGGACATGGAAGAACAAACTACCGAGGTAGATTAAACACTACACCAAAATAGAGTATTAAATTCAATTATTAACCGATTTTAAATTAGGAGACTTAAAATTTAAAGTCGGTTCATACAAGCTTAAAATTGATTCACTCGCTGAACCGACTTTAAATTCTGTATTTTTTTTATTTTACACATTTTACTCATTTTCTACTTCTACTATACTCAGAACCTGTATTCAATCACATAATAACACAAAAAACCAAAATATGTTAAAAATAGTTTAAATACTACAAATAATTGAAAAAATAAATATTAATTAATTATTTGAGAAGTAAATTTATCACAAAAAAAATAATTTACATATAATACATACATATATGTCGCTTCTTTTGTCATGGATTTTGTGATATTCCCAATTTAAGGAAGCTTGGTTTGCTTAGAATCACCAGCATAGTGACCAGAGAACTAGGAAAGAGAGATGAGATAGAGTTTGGGCAAAAGAAAGCTGGTTTATATAATAATTCATTCCATAAATACATGAGCATATTAATATCCATCAAACAAGCTGCCCAATCTTCAAAGACACAAGAATAGAGAAATTAAAGCATTATAAAAATTACCATGGTGTTGTCCTATGCTATTCAAGATCATCATATTCTTTTTTGGATTCTTCTTGTGATGTTATAATTTGAACCATGTGTTCTGCCCATTCTTCTCGTAAATCATCAAAAAAATTCATATCATAGCTCAATTTGTTCCAACCAAAGAACTACATGTATTTAAATTCAAAATAAGAATGTAATATCATGAATTCACAATAAAGTAACTTATATATGTTAAAAGAGTATATTAGTAAAAGAGATTACCACATCGACACCAGAGTGATATAATAATAAGCCTATCCTTTCAAAATCATATTAGCATTGTATTAATCTTTTGTCTATAAAATATGAAGCTATCTGGAATCAAGCTGATATTTTTAATGCTATAATGAGCTCTAAATATGAATTCAAGTGTAACTCTGATTTTTTACTTGGGTTGGTTGAGTTTTGGTGCCCATAAACTAATACTTTTGTATTTCCTTGGGGTGAAACAAAAATTACTCTTGAAGATATGATGATTCTTGGTGGTTTTCTTGTACTTGGCTTACTAGTGACTACCATGATATTGTCATACCAAGGAACTAGGCAAGAAGATGAGATGGAGTTTGGGTAAAAAATAGGTCCATATAACAATTCATTCCCATAAATACATGAGCACATAAACATTCATCAAACAAGCTGCCCAAACTTTAGAGACACAGGAATATATAAATTAAAGCATTATAAAAATTACCATGATTTTATCATATGCTATTCAAGATCATCATATTCGTCTCCTGATTTTTCTTGTGATGTTATAATTTGAACCATGTGTTTTGCCCATTCCTCTCATAAATCATCAAAATTTGCATATCATAGCCCGGCTTGTTCCAACCAAAGAACTACATGTATTTAAATTCAAAATAAGAATATGATATCATGAATTCACAAAAAATAACTTATATATGTTAAAAAGGTATATTGGTAAAAAACAATTATCACATCTTTAACTGGAATGTTGATATTTATGATGATTTCGCTCATAAACTTCATGACAAAATAACCACACATGACTCCATCATTTTGTTGTGGAACCTACTTAAAAAAAGTGTACATGATTTTTCATATTCGAACATCTTTATTATTCAAGAGTAAAATTAATTAAATTATTAATATTCGCTTGTAAATACCATAACTTTGTCTCATATAAGCTTCTTGTTCCATAGCTTCCATGCCCTATCAAAGTTTAAAATAGTTAATTTTTTTATTAAATATTACAAAGAACAATAGAAGAAAAATAGCTAGTTATAAATCTTAAATTTCAACAACTGCTTTTGTATCTTTACTCAATTTTATGGAAGCTGAGTCACAGTACCAAACATAATTGCATATAGATCAAGGATTATTAACATCCAATGATCTTGGCCTTGTTTAAACTTTAGTGACCAATGGATTATCAACTTCTAATTTATGTTAAATGCTAATGCCCTATCACATAATTATTTAGCTCGAATGCTAACATCTTTCTCTTGATATTGATTGACAAATGAAGAATCATAAAACATTACTAAATATGATGAGTGATTAGCTTGATGTCAATAATAACATGCCCTATATAAAAGAAATATATAAAAATAATTAGATAATATAAATATATTTACATGTGTTCTACATAAATAAAAGTTATTTACTCATTGAGGACTCACCTTGTCCTCACTTGAATTATACTTAAATCAATCATTTGATATTCAAACAGTTGTAATATGCACTCAATTGATATGTATGTTTGGCCAATGTCTACACCAAAAATTTCTCTAGGAAGTGGCATAGTCCATCCATCATTTATGTTAGTCTTGCTTGCAACAATAGTCATCAAAGAGCCAAGATTTCTGATGAAGTTTATACCATAATCATTACTATACTATTCCATGGCTTTTTCTTGAATGACTTAGTGCAAGATGATTACCCACTAGACATAGATTTTCCACGAGATACTTGCTTTGTATCTCTTAAATGTTCTACACTTACTAATTATGATATAATAGACTAAAGAAGAGGTATTATATATGTTAGTAACAATAAAAGAATAATAATATAATAGAAGTAGTAAAAAAGTGTTATCTTAAGTAAAAAAATAGTACCATGTCAAAATTTATCACAACTTGACTCGACGGCTAAGCCACATATTATCTAATGGCTTCTTGGATTATGGTAGCATTAAAAGGCACAGGTAGTGGAAAATCATAGACCAATGATTGATCAATTACTATTTACCAATAATTTGGAAAATATTGATTATGAATCATTCGATCATCACTCAATTATTGTACCATTCCAATAGACACAAAGTATGTTGATGATGGATGTTTTAACAAATATTTCATACTCTGTAAAAAATTTAAGTGTTATATATAATAAATAAAATATATAATAAAAAATAAAAATAATAGACTATCTACATAAACTTTAAATCTTATCACAAATGATTCATCAAATAGAGAAGGACTCTTATGTGGGGTAGCTATTGGAAGGAAATTCTCATCAAAACATTCATCATGATGTGATGGATGGTAAGATTGCAAAAATTGCATTGTAGATATTGAACCACTACCTAATTGCATTTTCATTCCTCACATAAAGGGAGGACCAATAAGATGATTATATCTCATACAAGATATAGGTTGGGCACCATGAGATTGCATGGATGGCATGCCTAGCATGGGTGGTGGCATGACTGGCATGGATGGTTACATACCTTGCTAATAGGGCATGCCCTGATTGAAGTATGTTGACATGCTTAACATGTGTTGTGATTGATATTTCTTTAAAGTGGCAATCTCACTTAACATTGAGGCCTTAAAGGAGCTAAATTCTTCTTCAATTTTACAGTATTTCTCCTTACTGACCATCTGAGGCTTTTGCTTTAGAATGTTAAAAAACTCCATATAACCCTTATATTGGCTTCCTCCCCTAAAACGACCAGGATGCTTGCTTCCAAATGCATGATATATGGCATCTCTTCCTAGCTGTTAGATTATTTCACCCCTAGCTAATTGTTCTTAATCAACTCTCTACAAATAATAAAGCAAAAAAACATATCATACATTATTACACCAATTAGCAAAAATCATAAGGACTTTGTATCAAGTTAAATTACTAACCAACTTATTGAGTTATTTTTCTCCTCGTTTAGTAATTGGTCTTGACTTCTTCATTTTAAGGGGTCTTTGTTTATATATACAATTCAAATCGAGTAATCGGTCTACCCAATTTAGCTTCCTACATAAATTAAATAAATTTATTAACCATGACATTTAACTTTTGGATTTGATGACCTCTCAGTATGGTTAGGAAGAATATTCTACATTTTTTATATTATGATGTTCTTCCCTAATAATTTAAAATTCATCCATATGTCTAAAATCCATGAAGTCTTTCCATACTTAGGGTTCAACCCAGGGGTGTTCTTTAGGAATTTTGTATAGTTCTACTTCATCAAGTGGTTTCGAATATGGAAACACAAAATTTCTGGCTAATTTGGAAGTTTTGTATTCCTTCCATGCCTTATTTGTAATCTTATAACACTTGTTCATCCAATTATTAGGGACTTTAAAACTATTTTGTAAAAACACACATTTTAGATGAGATATAATACAAAAAAAGATATAATATATGTAATTAGTTATAAAACAAAAGAGACATACATAAATGGTTTTCCATATCTTAAACTTTTCAGCATCGTCAACCTTAGTCTAATCATTTATATTGATTAGTATACTTGACTTCACAAGTCTACAAATAAAAGATTTCAATTGTTGGCCATTTTCTAATAATGGATTACCAATTGTGTCAAATGGAATGGGTATACTATCATCTAGATTAAGTGGAGCATCAGGTATATTAGCCCAATCCCTTCTTTTCAAATGCCCCAATAGATCATTTGGATCTACAATCTCTGCTATCTTAGGATCCATGATATATCTGCAAACAATGATTAAATAAAAATTAATTGACAATTCTAAGTCCAAACATATAAACAAGAGTTATTAGAATAATATAGAACATATATTATGTTTAATTAGATTGTTGATCATATATATATATTAACCGACTTAAAATGAAAAGACTTATAATTTAAACTCGATTCAACGCATGAACCGACTTTAAATTCTATATTTTTTTAACATATTTTGTACATTTTATGCTATCCCTACTATTTATTTTCGATCATATAGTAACAGAAGAAAACCAAAATATGTTTAAAAGAGTTTTTAAATAGTACAAATTATTGAAAAATTAAATATTAATTAGTTATTTGAGAATTAAATTTATTAAAAAATATAATTTATATACAATACATATATATATATATAACTTAAATTACAAATAAAATGATAATGCCTCTTTTATCATATATTTTATGATATTCTCACTTTATTTCGGGGAGAGGAAGCTTGGTTTGATGCTTAGAATCACCAGCAATGAGCCATTTATAAATGACCAGAGAACTTTCTAATGAGATGAGATGGAGTTTGGGTAGGAAAACAAGTCCAAACAATAATTCATTCCCCTAAACATCCATCAAATATCCATCAAACAAGCCCAAACTTTAGAGACACAAAAATAGAGAAATTAAAGCATTAAAAAAATTACCATGGTGTTGTTATTCGCTATTCAATATCATGAGATTATTCTTGTGATGTAATAATTTGAAGCATGTGTTCTACTCATTCGTCTCGTAAATCCTCAAAACTTTGCATATCATAGTCAGATTTGTTTCAACCAAAGAACTAAAATCAGGGAATGTAATATCATGAATTCACAAAATATAACTTATATATGTTAAAAAATATATATTAGTAAAAGAGGTTACCGCATCTTTAATTGGAATGTTGATATTTGAGGTGATTTTGCTCATAAATTTCATGACAAAGTAACCACACATGATTCCATCATTTTGTTGTAGAACCTACAAAAAACAATTGTACATGGTTTTTCATATTTGAACATCTTTATTATTCAATAGTAAAATTAATTAAATTATTAACATTCACTTGTACACACCATAACTTTGTCCCATATAAGCTTTTTTGATTTTTTAAGGGCAATGCCCCTACTCTTGTTCCACAGCTTCTATGCTTTATCAAAGTTTAAAATAGTTATTTCTTTATTAAATATTACAAAAAACAATAGAAGAAAAATAGCTAATTGTAACTCTTACATGTCAATAATTGCTTTTGTGTCTTTACTCAATTCTATGGAAGCTGAGTCACATTACCAAACATATTTTCCATATAGATCAAGAATTATCAACATCCAATGATCTTGACCTTGTTCAAACTTTAGTGGCCAAGGGATTATCAACTTTTGATTTTTGTTAAGTGTTATCGTATCACATAATTATTTAGCTCTGATGCTAACATCCTTCTCTTGATATTGATTGACAAATGATGAATCATAGAATATTGCTAAATGTGATACGTGATTAGCTTGAAGTCGATAATAACATGCCCTATATAAAAGAAATATATATAAATAATTAGATAATATAAATATAATTATATGTTCTACATAAATGAAATTCAAATAGTTGCAATATGTACTCAATCAATATATATGTTTGCCCAATGTCTATGCTAGAAATTTCTCTGGAAAGTGGCACAGTCCATCCATCATTTATGCTAGTCTTGCTAGCAATAATTGGCATCAAAGAGCCAAGATTTCTCCTAAATTAAAGCATATTCATAACTATATTTTTTCCATGGCTTCTTCTTGAATGACTTAGTGCCGATGATTGTCCACTAGACATAAATTTTCCACGGGATACTTTCTTTGTATCTCTTAAATGTGCCACACTTACTAATTCTAGTATAATAGACTAAAAAAGAGGTATTATATATGTTAATAACAATAAAATAATAATAATATAATAGTAGTATAAATTTTTTTATCTTAAATAAAAAAATAATACCATATCAAAATTTATCACAATTTGATTCGACGGCCAGGCCATATATTTTCCAATAGCTTCTTGGACCATGGTAGCATCAGAAGGCACAAGTAATAGACAATGATGGAGCAATGATTGATCAATTACTATTTGCTAATAATTTAGCAAATATTGATTATGAATCAATCGATCATCACTCAATTGATGTACCGTTCCAATAGCAACATAGTCCATAGATGATGGATGTTTCAACAAACATTTCATATTCTATAAAAACTTTAAGTGTTATATATAATAAACAATAAAAATAATAGACTATCTACATAAGCATTAAATCTTACCACAAATGATTCATCAAATGTAAGAGGACTCCCGTGTGGGGTAGCAATTAGAAGGACATTCTCATCAAAAGCATTCATCATATGATGGATGGCAAGAATTCATAGATTGCATTGGAGATATTCAACCACTATTTGATTGCATCTGCATTCCTGGCATAAATGGAGGACAAATAGGATGACTATATCTCATAGAGGCTATAGGTTGGCCGCCATGACATTGCATGTGTGGCATGGGTGGCATGGGTGGCATGGATGGTGGCATGCCTAGCTAATGAGACATGCCCTGATTGTAATATGGTGCCATGCCTGACATGTGTTGTGATTGATATTGCTTTAAAATGACAATCTCACTTAACACTAAAGCCTTAAAAGGAGTTCAATTCTTCTTCAATTTTACAATACTTCTCCTTACTAACCATTTGAGGCCTTTGTTTTGGAATATTAAAAAAATCCATATAACTATCATGTTGGCTTCCTCCCCTAACACGATCAAGATACTCACATCCAGATGCATGATATATTGCATCTTTCCCTGACTGTTTGATTATTTCACCTCTGGTTATTTGTTCTTAAATAGCTCTCTACAAATAATAAAGCAAAAAAAAACATATTATACATTATTACATCAATACGTAAAAGTTATAAGGACTTTGTATCTAGTTAAATTACTAACCAACTTATTGAGTTTTTCTTCTCCTCGTTTAGTCATTGGTTTTGACTTCATTGTTTGGAGAGTTTTTGTTTCTATATACAATTTAGTTTAGGTAACCAATCTATCAAATTTAACTTCCTACATAAATTAAATAAATTTATTAACCATGGCATCAAATTAAATTTGAGGAATATATATATATATATACAATTATAAATTAACAAATTAATAATACCATTTTTTGTCTAACTTTAGGATTTGATGATCTCCCAGTACGGTTAGGAAGAATATTTTGCATTCGTATATTATGATGTTCTTCCCTAATGATTTGAAACTCATTCGTACGTCTATAATCCATAAAGTCTTTCTATACTTGGGGTTCAATCCAGGGGTATTCTTCAGGGATTTTATATAGTTCCTATTCATTAAGTGGTTCCAAGTATGGAAACACATAATTTCTTGCCAATTTGGAAGTTTTGTATTCCTTCCATGTCTTATTTGCAATCTTGTAACACTTGTTCATCCAATTATGAGAGAATTTAAAATGATTTTATTAAAAAAATTTAGATGAGATATAATACAAAAAAAATATAATATATGTGATTAATTATAAAACAAAAGAGACATACATAAATGGTTTTCCATATCTTAAACTTTTCAGCATCGTCAACCTTAGTCTATTCATTTATATTGATTGGTATACTTGACTTCAAAAGTCTACCAATAAAAGATTTCAATTTTTGGCCATTTTCTCCTAATGGATTACCAATTGTGTCGAATGGAATGGGTATACTATCATTTAGATTAAGTGGAGCATCAGGTATATTAGCCCAATCCCTTCTTTTCAAATGCCCTAATGGATCATTTGGATCTACAATCTCTGGTACCCTAGGATCCATGAAATATTTGCATACAATGATGAAATATAAATTAATTTATAATTTTAAGTCCAAACATATAAACATGCAAGAGTTATTAGAATAAAATATAATATATTTAATTAGGTTGTTGATCCTATATATATATTCCTTCAAAATCACTTCAAGTCCATGACGAAGAATCATCATCATCAACTAGATCATCACATACATTAGACAATTTTTTTGAGTAATGACTAATATTGGATAATGTATCAAGCATGTCATTATCTTCTAAAGCATCACAATGGTAGAACTCTTTTTAAGGAGGTGTCAACACAACAGACCATATTGTGTCAATTTGATTGCTCATGTAAAATACTTGTTTTGTATGAAGTTATAACATAAAAGGATCATCAGTGTGACTTATCTTGGATAAATTTACAAGGGTAAATCAAAAATCATCTATTTTATATCCAACATTGATAATATTTTTAAGCCAAAACATAAGAATATTGTTTCATGGAAGACCTCATAATTGAGTTCCCAAATTTCTTGAATTATACCATAATATGTTCTATCAGAAAGTAAAGGATTACCATCTTTTGAACTAGAAAATTGCCTAGTTTGTGCAACCATCTTCACACCACTATTCTGATTTACTTGGACTTTGTCCCTTGCTTGAGTTGTAAACCTTGATCCATTAATTGTGAAGCTAGAATATGATTTGACATTAAATTTTGGACCATGTGCAAGCCATTATAAACTTTCTGTTATTTTATGATTGGGTTTGTTGAGTTCAACTCGAATCTATACATATAAAAACATGAAATGTGTTTTAAAAAAAGTTTTAAAACATTATATAGAAGTACTAATGAATTCTTGTATGTGACACTTTCATGGTTGCAAAACCAATTAATAAGCTCTCACTTATCTTTAGTAAGTTTAAATACATTATGTAATGTTACTAAAGATATATCAATTAGATATCATTAATAGTTAAATAAAAAATAATTTTATTTTAAATGAGAAGGTTGAACTTGTTATCACTTACACTATGGACGATTGTGCCTCATTATTATTTACCAAAATGATTGCTGTGCTTTTTCCCATCGAGTGCGATCAATAAAAAATTTCTTCCTTCCACCAAGCATAGGGTTACCTACTTGGATCATGTGACGTTCTAAGAAAAACTTATGCATAGGATTCCCAATTTCAGTGCAACCATTAAAGTATTCAAAACAAAACTCAATGGCCTCTTCAACAATGTAACGTTCCATCATCCATCCTTCAGGATGATTTATATTATTTACATATCCTTTAAGGACTTTCATGTATCTCTCTAAAGGATATATCTACCTTAAGTAAGTAGAACCACATAATTGAACCTCTCAAACTAAATGAACACACGAGTGATTCATTATATCAAAAAAAGGAGGAAAATATTTTTCAAGTAGACACAAATTCTCTACAACATCTTTCTATAAAGAGTTTAACTCGCCAATTGATATAGATTTCTTGCATATTGTATTGAAGAATGAAAAAAGGTGAATTATTGATAATTGATCATGTTTTGGAAAAATTGATCTAATAGCAACTGGTAATAACTATTGCATTAAGATATGACAATTAGTGATTTCAATCCATAAAATTTCTTAAGTTAGATTAGTAACCATCAGGAACTTTCACACCTGCCAAACATTTACAAAACACATCCTTCTCTTTATTGACATTGTTTATGATGTTGATGGTAGGTATGTTCGATTCTTATCATTTTCCACCATTGGTGCCAATTCAAGTTATATGCTGAGTTTCTTTAAATCCAGTCTTGCTTTAATTCCATCCTTTGTTTTTCTAGATATATTAAGTAATGTATCAATCAAGCTCTCACATGCATTTTTCTCAATGTGCATGACATCCAAGATGTGACAAATGTGTAGGTCTTTTCAATAAGGTAATTCCCAAAATATTGATTTTTTATTCCAATAACCACGATCTACTGATTCAGTAACATTTTCCTTTTCACCCCTTTTATTAGTTGATCTCTTTCATTTCCCTCCATTAGTGAGTATTCTTTTTTTCATATTTCCATATTGTTTGAATGTCATACCATTCAATTTCCTTAATATCTCAACACCTCACAAAGTTCTTGGCGTAGGATCATGATCTTCTTCACCAACAAATAGTTTCTTTTGGTATCTAAACTTGTGTCCAAATGGAAAAAATATTCTATGCCTTATATAAGACATCTTTTGTCCGTGAACAAGATAAGTTACAGAAGTGTCATCACTACAAATAGGGATCCTATATAACCTTTTGTTGCATGTTCTAATAAGTTCCCATAGGTAGAAAAATCATTAATTTCCCATAAAAAGACCCCCTCTAGTTAAAGTGTTCTTTTTTATGTGCATCGTAATCATTTACACCATCATTCCACATCTTTAAATAATCTATCAGAGGCTGCAAATATATATCAATATAAAATTCAGGCTATTTTGGTCCTAAGATCAATAATGTTAACATCATGAATTTTCTTTTCATAGACAACCAAGCAGTAAGGTTGTATGTTACCATAATTACTGGTCAATAGCTATATCTACTACTAAGGGAATTGTGTGGATTAATTCCATTTGTAGTAATGACAAGACAAAGATTGCACGGATCAAATGCAAATTGAGGGGATAAATTATCTACTACTTTC
Organism: Hippophae gyantsensis; assembly: GCA_030763125.1. Lineage (NCBI taxonomy): Eukaryota > Viridiplantae > Streptophyta > Magnoliopsida > Rosales > Elaeagnaceae > Hippophae > Hippophae gyantsensis. Next base: position 50,882,869 of record CM061034.1, on the reverse strand, counting down.
CAATTTTAAGATTAAGCCTATGACCATTCAGATGATTCAAACTTCAGTTCATTTTAGAGGATTCAAACTTTAGTTCAGTTTAGAGGCTTACCAGATGATTACCCAAACTCTCATATAGCCAACTTTTTAGAGATTTGTGACACTTTTAGGCATAATGGAGTCATTGATGATGCTATCCAATTAAGACCTTTTCCTTTTTCACTCTGGGATAAGGCAAAGAGTTGATTGAGTTCATTTCCATCTGGTTCTATCACTACTTGGGATGATTTGGCTTAAAAATTCTTAGCCAAATTTTTTCCACCAACAAAGACTGGAAGGATGAGGAATGAAATCACCACCTTTGTGCAATTTGACTCAGAACTGTTATATGAGGCTTATGAGAGGTATAAGGATCTACTTAGAAGATTCTCTCACCATGGTTTACCAAAGTAGCTTCAAGTTCAAACATATTATAATAGTTTGATGGGTCTGACTCGAAACATGATTGACGCTACAACAAGTGGTGCTCTTATGGGAAAATCTATTCATGAAGCCTATAACTTATTAGAGGAAATGGATTCCAATAGCTACAAGTGGCCATCAAAGAGGATGATGCCTAAGAGAATTGTTGGAATTCATGAGATTGATACTATGTCCGCTTTAACTGCTCCAGTAACCGCTTTGGTGAAGAAGATGAATACTCTAGGTGTCCATTTTATTCAGAGTCCTTTTGTTGCATGTGAAATTTTCAATGGAAGCCATTCCAGTGAAAGATGTCCTCACAACTCTGAATATGTTAGTTTTTGTTTCCAACTACAATAGGCATCAAAACAACCCTTATGCCAACACTTACAATCCAGGTTGGAAGAATCATCCAAAATTTTCTTGGAATAATAATCAAGACCCATCATATTCTATGAAGCCTACATATCCTCTGGGTTTTCATAATCAAGCACCATCACAAGAGAAGAAGCCATCATTGGAAGATATGTTTGCTCAATATATGGCTAAGAATGAGACTATTATTCAAAATCAAGTAACATCTATCAAAAATCTTGAAGTTCAATTGTGTCAACTTACTACTGCTGTCAACAATCGTCCTCAATGAGCTTTTCCAAGTGATACTAAAACCAATCCAAAGAGGTAAGGAAAAGAGCATTGTAAGGCAATCACACTTAGAAGTGGAAAAGAGTTGAATGAAATGCAAAAGCCCATTTCTCTGCCAACTCCTATTGTTGAAGCTATTGGCCTAGAAAAACAAGATTATGGAGAATAGAGAGCCGAAGAGAATGAATCAATAGAAAATATGGTGATGAAACCAAGTTCAGATAGTCCCAAGCCTTACACTCCACCAATTTCGTTTCCTCGGCACTTCCATAAGCAAAAGCTTGATAAGCAATTCTCCAAGTTTCTTGAAGTATTTAAAAAGCTCATATTAACATTCCTTTTGATGATGCTTTAGAGAAAATTCCTAGCTATGTCAAATTTATGAAGGATATCTTGTCTAAAAAGAGGAGGTTAGGTGATTTCGAGATAGTTGCTCTTACAAAGGAGTGTAGCACCATCCTTCAGAAAAAGCTACCACCTAAGCTTAAAGATCCAGGAAGTTTCACCATTCCTTGTACTATTGGTGATAAATTCTTTGGTAGAGCTCTGTGTGATCTGGGTGCTAGCATTAATTTTATTCCATTTTCCATCTATCGAAGACTTGGGTTAGGAGAAGCACACCCGACCACTGTAACTCTTTAGCTTACAGATAGGTCTTTTAAGCACCCAAAAGGAATTTTAGAGGATGTGCTTGTGAAGGTAGACAAGTTTATATTTCTTGCAGATTTCATAATTCTCGATATGAAGGAAGACAAAGAGATCCATATTATTCTCGGGAGGCCATTTTTAGCAACAGGTATGACTTTGATTGATGTTTAGAAAAGGGAGATTACCATGAGAGTTCAAGACCAAAAGGTAACTTTCAAAGTGTTTAAAGCTATGAAATTTTGAGGTGAATTTGATGATTGTTATAGAGTTGATATGGTAAATGAGTTAGTTGAAAGCAAGTTCAAAAAAAAATTTACTACTGATTCTTTGGAAGTTTCTCCTGTGAATCTAAATTTTGACTTGAGAGCCACTGGTGAAAAGCGTCTTCTACAACTCAATGAGATGGACCATTTTCGTCTACAAGCATATAAAAATGTTAAGCTTTATAAGGAGAAGACAAAAGGATGACATGACAATAAGATCTTGCATCGGCACTCTGAACAAGGACAAAAAGTTTTGCTCTTCAATTCTCGTTTGCAATTCTTCCCAGGAAAACTAAAATCTAGGTGGTCAGGTCCTTTCACTATTGCCAAAGTGCATCCATATGGTGCTATTGAGATTAAAGATGGAAAATCACAAAGGAATTTCCAAGTGAACGTGCAAAGACTAAAACTTTATTGGGGAGGTGACATTGATCGTCAAAAGTCCACCGTTGTGTTATTTGACCCTACCTGAAGTAGAGAAATAGGAAGTCAAGCCAATGACTCTAAATCAAGTGCTTCTTAGGAGGTAGGCAGTGGATAGATGATAATGTTTTGAATCATATTAGTGAGGAAATACATGCACATTCACTCTGAAATAAACTTGAGGAGTTGTATGCTTGGAAAATAGGAAATAATAAAATGTTTCTCATAAAGCAATTGATGGCTTTAAGGTACCAAGATGAAACTCTATTGATAGATCACTTGCATATGTTCCAAGGAATAATCAATTAGTTAACTAGAATGGGTATCAAGTTTGATGATTAGATTCAAGGGCTGTGTTTATTGGGTATGTTTCTAGACTCTTGGGAAACATTTAGAATGTCATTAAGTAACTTAGCTCCGAATGGTGTAATCAACATGGATCTGGCTAAGAGTAGTGTTTTGAATGAATAAATGAGAAGAAAATCACATGGTTCTTCTCAATAGTCAGAGATTTTGGTTACATAAAGAAGAGGGAGGAGTAAAAGCAAAGGCTTCAAGAGCAAAGAAAAAGGAAGAAGCAAGTCTAACAGGTTTGCTAATATTTAGTGTCATCACTATGGCATGAAAGGGCACATCAAGAAATATTGTAGACAGTTTAAGCGGGATAACAAGAAGAAAGACAAAGAACAAGAGGGTGATGTTGGAAAGGAAAATGATCAAGTTACCGCCGCTAGTTCAAAATATTTTCTCGTTGTTTATGATGAAGATGTTGTCAATGTTGCATGTCATGAGATCAGCTGGGTTATTGATAGTGGAGCCTCCATTCATGCTACGTCTTGAGAGGACTTCTTTACATCCTATATAGTAGATGACTTTGGGACAGTGAAGTTGGGTAATGATGTCTTGGTTAAAGTCATTGGTATTAGAGATGTGTGTTTTGAGATGAATAATGGCACAAGGCTACTTCTTAAAGGGGTAAAGCATATTCCTGAAATTCATTTGAACTTTATATTCGTAGGTAAACTTGATGATGAAGGATATTGCAATACCTTTAGTAATGGTCAATGGAAACTTACTAAAGGTGCTATGGTTGTTGCTCGTGGGAACGAGCATTCTAGTTTGTATATACTGCAGGCAAGACTCTTTAAAGGCGTTATTAATGATGTGATAGATGAGCTCACAATAGAATTGTAGCGTAAGAGACTTGTTCACATGAGTGAGAAAGACTTGGTAGTATTGACTAAAAATAATCTTCTTTATGGAATGAATGATGATTGTTTAAGAAGATGTACTTATTGTTTGGCAGGGAATCAAAATAGAGTTTCTTTCAAGAGTTCCCCTCCTTCAAGAAAATAATACATACTTGATTTGGTACATTTAGATGTATTTGGTCCTATGAAGACAAGAACTTTGGGTGGTGCCAGTTATTTCGTGACCTTCATAGATGATTATTTAAGAAAGTTATGGGTGTACATTTTGAAGAACAAAGATCAAGTATTAGATGTGTTTAAACAGTTTCAAGCCTTAGTTAAAAGATAGACTGGGAAAAAATTGTGATGCATCAGAATAGATAATAGGGGAGAGTATTCAGGTCCTTTTGATGAGTATTGTAGGCATCAGGGCATTCGACATCAAAAGATACCTCCCAAGACTCCTCAGTTAAATGGGTTGGCTGAGAGAATGAACAGGACATTGGTTGAAAGAGTAAGATGTCTTCTTTCGCAAGCTCAATTGCCAAGATCTTTCTAGGGTAAGGCTTTTAATATAATTGTACATGTTCTTAATCTCACACCATGTGTTCCTCTTCAGTTTGACGTACCAAACAGAGTTTGGATTGGCAAATATGTTTCTTATGATCATCTCCGCATTTTTGGTTGCAAGGCATTTATGCATATACCAAAAGATGAGAGATCTAAGCTCGATGTGAAGACACGATAGTGTATCTTTATTGGTTATGGTCTAGATGAATTTGGATATAGATTTTATGATCTAGTTGAGAAGAAACTGGTAAGGAGTCATGATGTTATGTTTATAGAAAATCAAACTATACAAGATGCTGAGAAGATAAAAAAAAGAGTCCATCAGTATAGTGATGATTTGATTGACCTAGATCTGGTGCCTTTATCAATATAGATAGAACAAAATGTTCAAGATGACCAATAGGGTTTAGATGATGTAGATGCTCCTATACAAGTTGAAACAAATCATCAGACTATTGATAAATTGCTAGAACTAGAAATTCCACTCAGGAGGTCTACCAGAGACCGACGTCCTTCAACATGGTATGATATAGATGAGTATGTGTTATTGACAGATGAGGGATAACCTCAATGTTATGTAGAAGAGATGGAAGATGAAAATAAGGCATATTGGGTTAATGCTATAGAAGATGAGGTGCAGTCATTATATGACAATCACACGTTTGAGTTAGAAAAGTTGCCTAAGGGTAAGAGAGCTCTGAAGAACAAGTGGGTCTATAAGGTGAAGCAAGAAGAACACAGTTCACAACCACGATACAAAATTAGACTGGTCCTTAAGGGATTCAGCCATAGAAATGGTATTGATTTTGATGATATTTTTTCTCCTATTGTGAAGATGTCTTCCATACGTGTTGTTCTAGGTCTAGCAGCAAGTTTGGATTCATAAATTGAGCAAATGGATGTGAGCAGCCATAGGGTTTTGATATAAAATGAAAATAGTATTATGTATGCCGGTTAAAGAAAAGCCTCTACGAGTTGAAGCAAGCACCTAAACAATGGTATAAGAAGTTTAAGTCAGTTATGAGGGAGAATAGTTACAAGAAGACTACTTCTAATCATTGTGTTTTTATGTAAAAATTCTCTAATGATGATTTTATCATTCTATTACTCTATGTTGATGACATGTTGATTTTTGGAAGAAACTCTTCAAGGATTGATAATTTGAAGAAGTAGTTGAGTACGTCCTTTTCCGTGAAGGACTTAGGGCCAGCAAAACAAATTCTTGGTACTCAAATTTGTCGAGACAAGAAAGGAAAGAAGTTGTACATGTCATAGTAATGGTACATTAACAAGGAACTTGAAAGGTTTCATATGGATAAAGCTAAGGTGGTTTCTTCTCCTTTATCTAACCATTTTAAGTTGAGATCGAGTCAAGACCGTTCAACAGATAAAGAGAAGGAAGATATGGAAAAGGTTTCATATGCCTCATTAGTAGGAAGCTTAATGTATGCAATGGTGTGTACGAGGCCAAAAATATCTCATCTAGTTGGAGTTGTTAATTGTTTTCTTTCGAATCCAGGAAGAGAGCATTTGGATGTAGTAAAGTGGATTATGAGATATCTTCAAGGTACTTCCAAGTTAACGCTTAGCTTTGGAAGTGGAAAAATAGTGTTAATTGGATACATTGATTCAGATTTGGTAAGAGATGAAGATTCGCGTAAGTCTACTTCAGGTTATCTAATTACTTTCTCTAGTGGAGCAATTTCTTGGCAGTCAAGATTGTAAAAGTATGTTGCACTTTCTATAGTAGAAGCGGAGTTTATTACAACAACGGAAGCTTGTAAGGAGTTGTTGTGAATGAAAAAATTCTTGAGAGAACTTGGTTTCAAGTAGTAGAAATATGTGTTGTTCTGTGGTAATTACAGTTCTATTCACCTAGGGAAGAACTCGGTGTTTCACTCAAGATCAAAGCATATTGATATGAGGTATCATTGGATAAGGGATACTCTTAACAATAAGTTTCTTGGACTTGAGAAAATCCATACTGATTAGAATGGATCTAACATGCTAACAAAATCAGTGTCAAGGGAAAAAATTGAAGTTTGTTGTTCAATTGCTGAGATGGCAGATCCCTCCATCTAATTGGGAAAGGGGAGATTTGTTGGGTTTTCCCTCTTATTTGGAGGAGCCCATAAAAGCATGTGTGGTCTCATGGCCCATGGAGAAAGAAGGGGAAATTTTGTTCATTTGATTGCTTCATTAATAAATCCATTTAGGGTTGGTTGGAAGAGAACAAGAGCTACAGCAGCAAAAATAAAAGCAAAAAAGCAAGTAGAAAAACAGCTCTCAATTTTTCAATTTTTCCTTATCCAGTAAGCCTTCATCAAGTGCTTCGATGGAAGATTTTTTTTGGTCTGATTAAACTAAAATTTTACAGGGATGTTCATGACTCAAGAATCTTCAATCTGAATGGTGGGATTTGGATTTGGCTTATCGGTTTAGGAAATCTGGGCCGTGAATAGTGGCTAGAATTTTTAGGTTAGATCTCTCCATTTTCTTGAAATAATTGTTAGAGATAACTTTTGTACAATTTTTTATTGATAGTGGAAGTTTTGGGAGAGAGGAGTGTCGTGGTTATTTCCTCCTACATCGGGAAGGTTTTCCATGTGAATTGGTTGTGTTGATTTTGTACATGTTTCATTTTGAGCTATATTTATTTGTTTCCTAGAAGATTCACACAAAGAAGGAGAATATGTTTCATTCTGATGTTTAGAGCTTGATTAATTTCGAATTGATATTGTGATTCTCCTAACACCTAAGCATACAATAAAATCATCAACAAATAACTAAAGAGTGCATTTACTTATTTAGAATGAAAATTGAATGGAATAGAATAAAGGATGGATAGAATTTGATGCAAGTGCATGATTTTTTGCCAAAAAAGAGCACTTACACCAGGGAAACCCAGCTCATAGAGCCAAATCCAACAAAACCTACCAAAGGGATAGCTGAAAGTGGACATAGAAACTTGAACAAAAAAACACAATAATTTCTACAAACTTAAAATTTTTCTTCACATAGAATTGTCAGGAGAATTTACTGAATGTGTCAGTACAAAGGTCTATATTCAATAATTTTAATACTACCAAAAGCAATAATTGTTCCCCTTTTAAAATTGGAAGTAGGGAAAGGCTGAAAGTGGACTCTAGTTCTCGATAACTTTGGCTACCAAGGACACCAATGTGATGTGCTCTAGAGGAAATTCTTGTTCATGTTTATAGGACGAACATTTATGGATCCTGGATATACTTTGGTGAAGTACCCTACTTATTTTACAAGTCCTACCATGGGGTATGGAGCACCTTGGATCTATCGAGAGATGAAGCTTAATAATTTAATATCCACCTTCTTACCACTAGTTGATTTTTAAGAGGATTGGTAAACCATTATCAAGAATTCCATAGTTAAGTGTGCTTAAGTTCGAGAAATTTAAGGATGGGTAACCCTCCTTAGAGGTGACTTTATATAAAAAATTTACGATGACTTTCGGTCTAGATGACTTAGAAGGAAGCTTTTCTAGATAGTGCATCCTGGAAGATGGCTATGTATCAAGTCTGGTACAGCTTGAGTGGCGATAGCCTGGACTACTCAACCTAGAAGGGAGCATTCTAAAATGCATAACCTTGGGACGAAGATCTAGATTGCTTAGCCTTCTAAGGTGTGACCTATTCTGTAAGGCCTAATCTTGCATAAATCTTTACACTATTGAAGTTTTAGAAGCTAATACTAGCTGATGTATGGTAGACTATACTGCTATGCTTAGCTGGTCTACCCAACTACTCTACCTTGCTGGTCTTGCTAGGATGTTGGTCTACCTGGCATCCTGGTCTACCTGGCATGCTATGCTTGGCTGGTCTACCTGACTAGCTACCTAGTTGCACTGCATCTTGGAGTACATCTTCTATGTTGATGGCTAGATGCCTATTCAAGATGGCTTCTACCAAGGTAGGTTAATCAAGATTATTTTGAGTGACCATATTATCCAGGTGCACCCCATGTGTAGGTGTATTTGTGTTCCACCCAGCTCCTTCTTATGAGGAAGAAATGAGACATCCTTGGAAACACATCTCTACTCTGTCATAAGAACTCATCTGGTATGTTATAAACTTTATTTAGGTAGGGAGGTGTCAACCCATATAGTTTTGTAAGCTTCTTGTTCTTACAAGATAAGAAGTCTTGTCTTTTTCACTAGCTTAGTTAGATGAATGTGCCTCTTTCTAGGGTCATGCTCTTGTATGAGCATTTTTAGGAATGTTTGTGGGTATCATCATTGAAAACCCTTATGAGACTTAAACTCATCCTCTAGGACAACCTAAGGATTTAAAGACTTAAGTCATACGTTAAATGCAACTGTGTTAATTAACAAAAATGATTTAAAATAGTTTAATTTAATTTTTTTTGTTTTTAGTTTTAAATCGCTTTTCTTACTAGAGGCTAGTAAAAAGCTAGTTGTGATGAGTGCTTGAAAAGCACAAATATTTTGTGCTTTATTTGTATTTATGTGTTCTAAATCATAGGTATTTTCAATTATTTTTTAAATATTTTTAACTTCAATTTGATAAACTAATAACACTTGAAGAATCATGCCTAAAGTACTCATTTTCACTTTAGAAAAATAAAAGAACAATACATTTAAGCCTTACATGTGTTCCAGTCAGTTTTTTTGCGATGAAACAAGAAATGCAGTAAAGAATCGCAAGCTATGGCATGGATTACAGTGGGCTATGGTGCACTCTTCACTGTTTAAAATCAAATTCATCTAGTTTGTTTTGGGTCACTGTGCAACCTGTTCATGGTAAACAAGAGGCGAATGAAAACGTAACTTGGTCCATGGCCTGGATAAACGTGGGCCACATTGCATGATTAAATTTTTTACCAAAACCTTCTAACGATAGCTTCAGCTATAAAAAGGATATTGGGTTTTAGTTTTTAGTGTGTAGTCATAGGAATTTTAGTTTTCTCACAGTTTTTCAACTGCAACAATTTTACTTCTCTTAGTTCTTATGTTTAGTTTATACATAATTTAGATTAGATAATCACAAATAAGAGGCAATAAAAAAGATATTTTTCAGATTAAATGATACAAAAGGATTGTTATAATCTAGGATATATTATAAAGATCAATATCTCTTCTATGGAGCAGGACATTTTTTTTAGAGTTTTGGAATTTTTGGAAATTTTTTATTTGTCTTGTTTTTGTTTCATATTGATTAGCCACCATTATACCCAAATAGTGCTAAGTCATATAGCCTAACACTACCCAGGCCACTACTGGCACTACCAAGGGACCAACCTTGGAAGTTGAGTACATGGCCACTAAATGAATGCCTTGTTAAGAAAGACACTTATAGTGACTAATGGTTGGTGCAATGGCTACATATAGCATAGTTGTAGTGCTGGCTACTTGCAGTTAGGGATTTTTTTAGGTGACCTCTTGTGTCTCAGTTTGATTTCATTATATGATACATAACTGCTATGTTTGGACTCTTTAATACAAAAATTTCAATTTTTGTATTTAATTGGATTGGGGCTGATTTTTTAAGAAAATATAATTATTATGATATGTCTCAATTTGATTAAATCTGTAATAGTTACATACTTTATTTAGTTAGTTTTATTTTCTTATAACTCGAAAGAACCTGATCACATGATTATTTTTATTATTTATCTTTTAGTTTTTTGATTTTATGTATGAATTGTTAATATTGACGTGCATATACCTTGTCATATAGATTTAAAGTGTCTATGTACAGAAATCAATTTAATTCTTGAATTAAATATATGTATCATATGCATGTAGTTCTATTGTTCAAATTTTGTAAAAATAATTTTTCAAAAAAATTGTTAATATCCACTAAGTTGATTTATTGTGATTAAATTAACAAAAATAAAACACGAGAACAATTGTACGTGATTAAACTAAAATTATAAAAGTTATAATTTAAAATGGTGGGGTCTAAATGGTCAAATTAATTACATAAGAAGTTATTATAAATTAAAAAGGTTTAAATTATCCAATAATAAAAATAGGATATTTTTTTAAATTAAGTTATACCATTTAGAATATTAAGTGGGGTACAACCTTCTTATGGTCTTCATCGTTAGTGTATATCTGTGAAAAATCGATTAAGCCATCGAAACATCATAAAGCATCATTCAATTGAGATTAGTAGCAATCGTGACTTATAAGTTGGATACAATAATACTATGGAAGCTAAGTGGTGACTCACTGAGGGGGAGATTAGTGGGATAAATAGTAGGACCCAAAATGATGGATTATACTCAACAAATACAATTAAGGAGCTAGGGTAATGGGTAGCTTCTTTAATTGAGAAAGTGCTGTCAAGTTAAGATATTTAATGAACGACACAGAGCCACCATTCAACTTTTTTGGGAGTTGGATTATTACTATCATAGTAACGATATGTAATTTATACATGTATCATTTACTATATATAAATTAATAGCCAAGATAAGCATGTAAATTGAATTGTTTTTATTTATTATTTTAGGATATAAAAATTCAATTTTAAACCTTCTTGAGAAAGAGAAATTAACTCCTGATAATTTTAACAAGTGGAAGGTAATATAGACCTTTTGTCTAGTATGAAAATATTATATTTTTGCTAAAGAAGGATTTTCCTTCTATCCCAGACCCAAATGACATATACTCTCCTCAAGACGCTTACGATCATTAGATCGAGTAAAATAGAATGGCATGCCATTATCTCCTTCAAATGATGAATAATAAGATCAAGGCTAAACATGAGAAGCAGAATACAATTAGAGTGATTGTGTTTCCTATTCAATAAATGTTTAGTTACCCACAGTTAGAATATAATTCTATTTTAGAGGTTTTTAGAGTTAGTTTTCTATTATGAAGTTTGTTAACAAACTTCCCTCTTTTTCAGTTTTTGTTAGTTACTCCTCTGTGTATATAAGAGGACTCTCCTCTTTGTAAATTCGTATCAATACACAAACCATTTTCTTGCTCTCTTTCATTTCTTGTTTTCTCAACATCTCAGAAATCTTTTTTCGTATCAGAGCAGCCTGGTTGCTCTCTCAAACTTTTTTGGGCATCTTCTTCTTCATGGCAAAGACAAGCAATCACAATGCTAACAATGGGGCTGGATTGGATTCCTCTGCACCCAATGGTAGTGCTCACCCGACCAACAATGAAGATCCTATGAGATCTATCATCAACCCCCTCAGCCAGTTGATCACGATAAAACTTGAAGAAGACAACTTCCTCATATGGAAATTTCAGGTAGAAAACATGATCTTGGGCTATGGTCTTGAGGATTTCATCCATGGAACCTACAATGTTCCACCTAGAATTCGTGATGGAGAATCAAATCCTGCCTTCATTTGCCATCAAAGACAGGATAGATTACTCATTTCCTGGCTTCTTGCCTCGATCAGCACCAGCTATCTTCCTCAGCTGATTGGTTGTTCTTCCTCTCAACAAATTTGGGCCACCATAGAACAACTCTCTAGTTCTCAATCCACTGCCAAGGTGATGTTTTATAAAAAGCAGATCCAACTTCTCAAGAAAGACAATCTTTCTATGAGAGATTATATCTTGAAGATGAAATCCTACTTTGACATGCTTGGAGCTGCTAATCATAGTATGACAGACATTGATCAGATTTTTGCACTCCTCAATGGCCTAGGGGATAAGTACAAGTCCATAGTTGCCATCATCTGCGCAAGAGAGATCCCTTATACCTTCCAACATGTCAATATGCTTCTTTTGTCTCATGAAGGTCGTATATTACAAAAACACTCCACTGCTAATGATCTTTTTGTGAATCTTGCTAACAACAGGAAAAGCTACAATGGTACTTCACAGAACAACCATCAAGGAGGAAGAGGATACAATGGCTATCGTGGCAGAGGAGAGGGGGCAGATCCAACAATGGCAGACCTCAATGCCAACTCTGTGGCAAGATTGGACACACAGTCATCAAATGTTACTATCGTTTTGATCAGAATTTTCAAGGGAGTGAAGGCAATAACCCCTCAAGTTCTTCCAATCAGAACTACAATTCCACTCAGAACCATGCCAATCTTGCTCACACACAAGAAGAAACCCCTTTTGATCAAGCCCCTGCTGAAGCCTTAATTGCTACTGCTCGAAACATTGTCACTAATAAGAATTGGTATCCTGATTTCGGGGCCACCAATCATGTGACCAATGACATTCAAAACCTATCATGCGGGACTGACTACAATGGAACTCAGAAAATTCATATGGGAAATGGTAAAGGCCTATCAATCAAACACATTGGCAAAACTACTATCTCTTCCCCTTTCTACTCTCATTCCATATCTCTAAATAATATTCTCCATGTACCCTCAATTACTAAAAATCTTCTTAGTGTCTCTAAGTTCTGTCTTGACAATAAAGTTTTTTTTGAATTTCATCCCTTTTTCTGTTTTGTCAAAGATCAATTTACTAAGAAACTTCTACTCAAGGGGACTTTGCATAAAGGACTATATCGGCTTGACCTCTTGCTACCTACCAAGACCCCTAGTCTGACCTGCCAACCCTTCTTCCAATCTCTCATATCAGAAACCATTCCTTACAAAGAAAAACTCTCTCTTGACCTTTGGCATATAAGGCTTAGTCATCCTTCTTTTCAAGTTGTTAACAAAATTCTAAATCATTGTAATATCAATTTTTCAGTGAATAAAATGAAACATTACTTCTGTACAGCTTGTTAAATGGGGAAAAGCCATAAACTCTTTTTTCCTACTTCTCAAACTACTTATTCTTCACCTTTACAGCTTGTGGAAGCTGATATATGGGGCCTCTCTCCCATTCTTTCTACCACTAGCCACAAATTCTACATTACCTTTGTAGCTGTATTTTCAAGATTCACATGGATTTATTTCCTCAAACACAAATCTGAAGCTTTAGATTGCTTTATTCATTTCAAAACACAAGTAGAAAATCAGTTGAACACAAAACTCAAGATTTTTAAAAGTGATTGGGGTGGTGAGTTTCGATCTTTTTCAAACTTTCTTGATAAATATGGCATCATTCACAAAGCTTCCTACCCTCACACCTCTCAACAAAATGGTATTGTTAAGAGGAAGCATAGACATGTTGTCGAACTTGGGCTTACCCTCCTTGCTCAATCCTCTGTCCCTAAAACTTACTGGCCAGAGGCCCTCTCCACTGCTATTTTTCTTATCAACAGATTGCCGTCTACAATCCTACAGCAAAAGTCTTCTCTCCAAGTCCTTTTTCAGGTAAAACCCAACTATAAATCACTTCATGTTTTTGGTTGTCAATGTTTTCCTCATCTAAGACCCTACAATTCCCATAAGTTTGATTTTAGGTCCATTCCCTGCACCTTTCTAGGCTATAGCAGTAAACATAAAGGTTACAAATGTTTAGATAACAATGGAAAAATATATGTTTCAAGACATGTCATCTTCAATGAACATATCTTTCCTTTCCAAAACAATACTTCTCAAACTTCCGAGCCATCCTCTCCTATCATATTTCCTCCACCTATAGTTGCAAGTCATCCACTTCCAACTCCACAGAATTCTCATTTTTCTGGTCATATATCAGATAATACACCTGAAACAGGTCTTACACCTATTAATCAAGCCTTGTCCTCTCTTTCTATCTCACAAAATAACTTTTCAAACAACTCAAATCAGCCTATTTCTCATTCTAATTCAGACTCAGCCAATGAAGTCTTTGAAACTATCCTTCACAATGTTGTTCCTGAGGTTACTCCCACTAATCACTCTATGGTTACACGGTCTAAAAAATGGCATCTCTAAGAAGAAAGTTTTTTCTGCTAATCTTTCATATCCTACTTGTATTTCAGTACATGATGCCCTTCTTCATGATAGATGGAAGGAAGCCATACGTGAAGAGTACAATGCACTTCAAAGGAATCGGACCTGGTCTTTGGTTGAACTGCCTCTTGACAAGAAAACCATTTGCTGTAGATGGGTATTTAAGGTCAAAGAAAACCCATATGGCTCCATTTCCATGTATAAGGCAAGACTTGTTACCAAAGGTTTCCATCAAAAACCTGGTTTTGACTTTGATGAGACATTTTCACCTGTTGTTAAGCCAACCACTATCAGAGTTGTCCTCACTGTGGCCCTTTCTCGTGGTTGGTATTTGAGACAATTAGATGTCAACAATGCCTTTCTTAATGGATATTTGAAGGAAATGGTCTATATGGCACAACCCCTTGGTTTTGAAACCAAAGAAGCTTCTCACATGGTTTGCAAACTCAATAAATCCCTTTATGGTTTAAAGTAGGCTCCCAGGGCCTGGTTCAAAAAACTCAAGGGCACCCTCTTTCACATGGGGTTCTCCTCCTCTAAAGCTGACAATTCTTTATTTCTCAGGTTCTCTACCACCTCAACCATTTTTCTTCTTGTCTATGTCGATGACATGATAGTGGTTGGAAGTCAGAAACTTGAACTTGACAACTTCATATCAGTTCTCAATAAACTCTTCTCACTCAAAGATCTTGGAGAATTGAATTACTTCCTTGGCATTGAAGTCTGGTCCACAGATAAAGGTCTCCATTTGTCTCAAAAGAAATACATTTGTGATTTCCTCAAAAGGTCAAAGATGGATCAAGCCAATCCTCTACCTACTCCTATGGTAAGCAGTCTGAAACTCACTGCTACAGATGGTGATCCAGTTCCTAATGTTACTGAATATAGGAGCATTGTTGGAGCTCTTCAATACATCACCATCACCCGACCTGAGATTTCCTATTGTGTAAATTGTGTGTGCCAATTCATGCAGAAACCTCTTGATCATCACTGGAAAGCAGTAAAGAGGATCCTTAGGTACTTGAAAGGAACTGCTGATGAAGGAATCACCTTGAGGAAAATAAACAATCTGTCTCTAATAGGGTACTGTGATGCTGATTGGGGAAATTATTTTGGATAATAGAAGATCCACTACTAGTTACTGTATTTTTCTTGGAGATAGTTTAATTTCCTGGTCTTCAAAGAAACAGAATGTAGTTTCCAGGTCCACTACTGAAGCTGAGTACCGCAGCCTAGCCAATGCCACTTCAGAAGTTGTTTGGCTTCAGTCTCTTCTTAGCGAACTCAGAATTGATGTGAAGACTGCTCCTGTTCTTTGGTGTGACAACACCAGCACCATCTCCTTATCAACTAATCCTATACTACATTCGAGAACCAAACATGTGGAGCTAGACCTTTATTTCATCAGAGAGAAAGTTATCTCAAAGCAACTTCTTGTTTAGTATGTTCCTTCTGCTGATCAAATTGCAGACATTCTAACCAAACCCTTGTCATCACAGTTCTTCAATAGACTCAAGCTGAAAATGAGTATTTGTTCACCTCTTCAACAGACAGGGGGAGAAAAGGAAAAAGAAGAGTGCTTGAATTGAGGGAGAAAGTTAGAATGTAATTCTATTTTAGAGGTTTTTAGAGTTAGTTTTCTGTTATGAAGTTTGTTAACAAACTTCCCTCTTTTCTGTTTTTTTAGTTACTCCTCTGTGTATATAAGAAGACTCTTCTCTTTGTAAATTCGTATCAATACAAAGACCATTTTATTGCTCTCTTTCATTTCTTGTTTTCTCAACATCTTAGAAATCTATTTCCAACGCAATTTCACATACATCACATGGAGATGAGATGATGTTTTGGAAGGAAAACTACACACCTACTAAACCACATGTAAGCAATATGATTGTCCACATCAAAGAAGGGGAATAGCTTATTGGCATGATCCAAATAATGTTTAGCGTGACATCAGGTATATATTTTCAATCATGAAGTAATGGCTCATTGATAGGATAAATAACTATTTGACTTAACTTCAAAAGAAACTATCTACTTTAGATAACATAATTTCTGGTCATCTGGCATAAATGAGTTTCTACTTATCCCAATCTTCCAAGCATAAGAAAAGGAAGAGCTCAACTGTGGAGGGGAATAAGAAAACTCATGTGAAGCACTCCAAGCACAGCAACAATAGGGGTGGAAAGAGGAACTTATCGACTAGAAAGTGTTTCCATTATGGTGAGCCTAGCCATTGAAAGATAGTAAAAGAGGTAAATATGATCTATTTATCTTGAATCATTTGTTGTTGTATGTGGTACATCAACTTGGATAGTTGATTCAAGGCCAGCTAATCTTATCTGTTACCCTTTATAGTTAATTAGTTCACTAGTCAAACTTTGGAATCAACACTTTGCCACTGGGGATCTCTTCTAGGCTAAAGTAGTGGGAGAAGTGATAAGTACTTATTTCATTATTTTATTGTACATAAACATGAATAAATAAATTTGATTAGGAATGTTTATATCATTATTAATGCAAATCTATATGTTTAAAATTATATTTTTTGTTGTATTTTTAGGTTTTTTAGTTTGAAATGTATAAATTTATCAACACTTAGAAATACTTAATTTACAAGCTAAGATCTTTAAAAAATAAGGCATGTAAGCCTTACATGAAGAACCAACCAGTTTGCAAGATGTATAAGGAAATTTTCAAGATAAGCAAGGCATGATGCAATGAAGGAAATAGTGTGTTACGGTACACTCCTCTTAGTATAATATATGTGTCGTAGTGTGGATTAACATGGGACACGACATGATCCTCTCTAATTGAAATGGATGAAGCTTAACATAACGTGTGCCGTTTTAGTATGCAATACCAATCATTGGTATTACTCCTCTATACAGTTGGAGATGGTGGCTAGGAATAATGAATTGAAAAATATTCATTTTTTCATGTTTTCATTCTTCTATGGAAGTCCTAATGAAGATCCTTTTGCTTTTCATTAGAGATTTTTACTCAACTGTATAGACGTTCCCTTTGCATGGACTTACTAAAGACCAATTAAAGATAAGGTATTTCCCATACACCCATAAAGAGAAGGCTAAGGTTTGTCTAAGGAATCTCTCACCACATTCCGTGAAAACTTGGGAGGGAGTCTATAGTTAATTTATAGGAATATATTACTCTGAGTAGAAAACTTCCATTTGGGACAAAAATTGCTACATTCTCTTAAATGGAAGGAGAACCATTTCATGAAACTTGGGATAGGTTCAAATTACTTCTCACTCAATGTACATACCACAGTTTCCCATTGCAAGTGCAAAATCAATTTTTCTAAGATGGATTGACACAATAGTTTTAACTCATAGTCGACCATGCTGTAGATGAAGCTATAGGATAAATAACATCATTAGAGACTTATGATCTCTATGAGATGTTGGGTACTAATTCCCAAGAAACGAATTTTTGAGTGAGAAGAGATAGAGTTAATGAGATAGGTGCCAAGAACATAATTCCCATGCAACTTAGGACATTGACAAAGCAAGTTCAACTCCTAACTACCAAGAACATACCAAAGCAAGAGATGTGTGGAGTTTTTTATATGTATAGGTATGGTATTAATGTTTACTCGTTTGTAGGTGATTCTTATAAAGGTACCAATTAGGAATTTTATTTTATATAGGGGTACCAACCTAGACCCAGGAGTGATTCTTACAACAAGCCAAGGCAACAACAGCCACAGTCACCGAGGCCTCGCCAAGGGTCTTTGCCAACCACTTCTCTAGGGTTCTGATTAGGGGTTAGGAGAGGGCCTCGTTGGTGAGTGTTTAAAAATAGTAAATATTAAATGATTTATTTGAATTTTAATGTCAAAAATAGACTTATATTTGTATAATTTGATCATTATTCTAGAAAATCTATGTTTTTTGAATCAAGGTATGTTTTATTGTTTTGCAATATTTCTAGCTACAAATTGATTAAAAAGATCAATATATGAAGAATCATACATAAGAGCACTCAATTTTAAACAAGTAAAATATAAGGACAACATATGTAAGCCTTACATATGAACCAACAAAGCTTGTAAGGAGGTAAAACAAAAAGAAGTTGAAGAAATGTATTTTAACGTCTGCCATGGTATTGTTTTATATGTGTTATGGTGTGAGTGCCTCAGATCGTAATTGAAATGCATACTAGATTGAAAAAAGTTGCAACAGTGAAACATGTGTACCGTGGCCCCAACCGTACGATCCATTAGTCTCTCATTTTTGCAGCAAATTTCTACCTATATAAATCCCATCCTATTGTAAAAGACACAAACTCAACCAAAAGTTCTGATTTTTTTACAAACAATTCCCTCTTAACTATTATAGTTTTTAGGTTAAGAATTTTTTTTAGTTTAATGTAATAGTTTTTTTATCCAATAAATAGTATTAGTAGATCTATTTGGAGGTTTTCTAGATGCAAATCAATACTGAAATTTTATACTTTGAAGAATACACTCGAGGTATAAATTTTGAATGTATTCCTTTATTTTCAAGACTATTTTTATGTGTTGTTCTGAATGTTATTTTTTATATATTGATCATTTATTAATTCTAAGTATGTGTGGCTAAAAATACTATGGGATATTAGTTATGTTATTATGCTTGTAAAATATTAACTTAGGTAAATATTTTTATAAAATAAATTGATTTTTATTTCTTCATTTAAGAATTTTACAAAGCATAGAAAAATATATTCACGACATATTTTTCATAGTAAGTTTAAAATATCAAACTTAGATTTATAATCTGATTGTTTAGATCTAATTTAAAAGTATATTCTATTTCAAAGATTTTTTAAAAGATTTATTATTAAAAAAATATTAACGATATATTTTTCACAATAGATCTAAAATTTGAAAGTTAGTTATCATATATATCAATTTTAAATCCAATTTTGACACCGCTTGACTGAGAGTCTAAATTATGTATTCTGTCTTAAGTAGTGATTTAGATGGTTTGATGGGTCCTGCCTAAAGATATTAGTTTATTTTTATTAACAAACAATTTTGGCTCCACCTAAGAACATTTTAATACAAAAAAGTGAAATTAGTAATATTAATTTATATCTTTAATAACTTAATTAATATGAGCAAGTATTATTAACTAACATCGCATAAATTCTACATTAAATGATTAAACATTTAGCTATCTACTATTTTTTAAATCAAATTTATCGTTAATAGAATGGACAAGAAATATAGTATAACATTGATTGTAAGCATGGTATAACATGGTTTTAAACATTCACTTATTCACTTATATATTTAATAGCCTTATTAATATTGAGCAAGCATGATTAACAAACTAATATATCCTATAAATTCTCCATTGATTGTAAAGTGTGGAATCATATGGTTTAAAACCATCCCACACTTTACAAAAATAACATTAATATATCTCATAAACTTTCAAGAATTCTAGGCTTTGAAATCTCACAATCTTTAATTGAATAAAATCTTGAACCAAACCTAGACCCTACACTTGAACCAATAATCATAAGGGAAAATCCACAAATTAGGAAGACCGCTATGAAGGAGTATGCAAGGCCAGTCATAAGTACTACTACTACTTTGATCCAACTGGTGAGGTTGCACAGAATTATGAATTGAGAAATATTTATTTTTCCATATTACCTTCTTTTAATGGACCGCCTAATGAAGATTCTCTTCATTTCATTAGGAATTTTTATTCCACAGTTCCAATATTCCTTCTCGGTGTACTCACCATGGACTAAATTCGAATGCGGTGTTTCCTCTACACCCTTGAGAATAGGGCCAAGGCACGGCTGATGTCACTCTCTTCATGTTCCTTGATGATTCAAGAGGATGTATACAATAAATTAATGAGAAAATTCTACTCCCATCAGAATTGAGAGTGAAGATTACTATTTTCTCTCAAATGGAGGGAAAATATTTCTACAAAGCTTGGGATAGGCTTAAACTCTTCCTTAGTCAATGCCCCCATCATAACTATCCTTTGCAACTATAATAAGTTTTTCTATGATGGATTGACACAACAATGCCTGTTTATCATTAACAATACTGTGAGAGTAACAATGGGAGAAAAGATAGCCTAATCGACTTATAATCTCTTTGAGATGTTGGGTGCTAATTCCCAATAGAAAAGCTCTCAAGTGAGAAGGGATGGAGCCCATGAAATCGACATGGGTACAGAAGTATAGATGCAACTTGCACAATTGACCAATCAAGGTATGCTTTAATACTACACATGTCGTAACCAATAAAGAACAATATGGATTGTGTAGTACTTTGGGACATGGTACTGATCCTGTTCCTATCAAGGAAAAGCACTTGTTGAACCAGAATAGATCAATATATTGGGGGGTTACCAACCAAGACCCAAGTACAATCCCAATGTAAATGCATATAAACTAGAGTGGAGGAATCATCCTAATTTCTCCTAAAGGCAAAACAATCATCCATTCCTCAAAAGCTCAAATTAGTAGGGCCAATAATTCCATAAATAGTTACTTAAAAATCCTCCTAGCAAACCAACTTTAAAGGATAACTTGAATGCAATCATTCAAGTTAGTTGAGATAACCAATCAAGAACAAACCAAAGGTCAGACTCTATGGAGGCTTCTATAAAAAAAGATGGAAGTATAAGTGGATTAACTAACTAAACACTTGCATTTTACTTAAATTTAATTTATTTTTAATTTCATAGTTATAATTGTATTGTTTGTTGTTTTGTTTTTGTTATGAAATTATCTAGGTATATATTTTTTGTAGTTATTTAATTTAGTTATTTCTTATTGTTATTTTACAGTTATTAATTATTTAGATTTAAGATCATTAATATTGAGATAAATAATAAAAATTTTATTTTGTTAATTTAACTTTTCTATATAGTTAAGTATGTTTTTAAATAGATAAAAAATAAAAAGTGGGGAAACTAATAAATTCGAGGTGAAGAAAACTAACGCTCGTCACGACACACAAGAAAAGCATCTCGTGACACAAGTATTTATGTTACAAACTTAGCAAAGTTAAAAGGTTGCACCAAAAAAACATCACCGCAGTGCACATTAAAAATTATTGGTAAATTTTCAAGCCCTACATGAAAACACCCATTTTTCTCCCAAATTTTCTCATTTTCTTCACCAAACTCTATATTTTCTCTCTTCCTAAACACCAAAAATCCTTCAAAAATCACCAATTTCTTCCATTATCTCCTAAATTTTTTCATAAAAATCACTTTCCTAAGTATTTCTTGTCCATTCTATTAAAAACAATTGGCCAAATTAAGGTTTGAAAAAGCTACATAAGTGAATAAAGGTTTTATAGTAGAAAAGGGAATGGACTTTGATTCGGGGTCTAATAACCAATTTGAGGAAATTATTGAGGTTACAACATTATTAGGGTGGAAAAAAATTGTTAAGAACCAGATGCTGCTTTAGAATCACTTGTTTGGAAATTTTATGCAAATGTTCACGATGTTGTCAAGGGGTGTACTAGTTCTGTTTATGCCTACTAATATTAGTGCTTATTATAATTTAATGAATATTGACCAGGATGAATATGAGGCATATTTGGAAAATGTCGATTATGTTATTGTAATATAAAGCCTAGCAATAAAAAGGGCTAAATGGGGTTATACCAGTGGAAAACCTAAGGGCTTTGAAGCCAAGTATTTGGTAAGATTACCCAAATTTGGCAATACTTTATTTGTTCAAAACTAATTTCCCACCAAACATCATAGTTTTGTGGATAGAGATCGGGCGATATTATTGCATGCAATAACGTCAAAAAGGTGATATAGGAAATAAAATTAATCACAGGATTAGGTTTACTTTTCCCACCAACTAGTCATACTTTATGTAAAAGAGAAAATGTAACTCACTCAAAAGGTAAAGTTATAATTAAACCTAGTGAGTTATTAAATATGGCCTATTTTAATGAACTCACTTATGGTACAAACATTGCCCAAAGAGATAGAAGGGGCACTTCTTAATCAAAGATGACTATGAAAGATGAAATTCATAATTTTGGTGAAGAATGAGCTACATGGTAGAGTACCAACAAGCCTATACCGCTCAATAAGCTATATTTTTTAATCGACAGTATCATGATTAGGTGGATCATAATCGTTTGATGTATGAAATTAAACAGTTACATCTTAACCATCATTGGGTGGATACAAGCCATTTAGTAACACCCAATATCAATATTATGATTTCACCTTTATACTTCTTGAAAGATCACAACAATAACCTGAAAAGTAAGATTTGGATGACATAGACAACTCAGCTTCAAATTTTTTCTAAAGATTTATGAATTTTTATTTTACGTATTTTGTTTTAATTTATTTTGAGAACTTTTGTTACATTATTTTTTATTTTGAATACTTTTGTTTAATTGTTTTTGATTTTGAATACTATGTTTTTTTTGTTTTATGTTGTTTATTTTATTTTGTTTGTAGTCATGTGAACAATGTTAATTATATTTAGAATTGTTTAATTTTATAACTGTTTGTTGAGATATGTAAGAACATAGTACTCTATATATATGATTAAAGTGATTGAAATGATGGATGTACTTGTATTTTCACATTAATTCTTGAGCACGTGTAACAAATAGGTAAATTTTCATCTATTTTCTCGATTATCTTTAATTTGCATTTATTATAATGAGGGAAATGTAAGTTTAAGATTGGACGTGAAAAAGGTTACATTTACATAAATTTGAGCAATTTTTAAATTTTTTATTAAACATTGTTTTCATTCTTATTTATTTATTTATTTATTTTCATTTGTTTTCTTTTACTTTTTCTATTGGTTTAGGAATTTTAAGTTAATTTTAAAATTTTCTTGTAAAATTATAATGTTTTTTTAATTAATTTTAAAAAAATGATTAAGTTTTTGCAATACGAGATTAATTTTTGAAACATATCATGGAGTAATGTGATAATTAGTTAGTTTTTTCATAATTTATATTGAAATTACAATAAATTCAAAATCGGTGTTTAGGAATCAAATAATTAAATACTACCTTGCGAGAATATTTTGAGCTATTGTCCTTTTATTCTGAGTGATAATATTCTTCAATTCTTTTAAACACTTTTTTTTATCAATTTCAAATTTTTAGATGATCTCTATAAGTTTTTGCATTAAATGCTAGGATTTTTACATCTAATAAAGTATCATATATTTATTTTTATTACTTATATTAAATGACTTAAGTAGAAATTGAAAGTATATGTCCTTCCTCATTCATGCATGACTTCTAAAAAAGAGACATATATGGGATCACTAAGCCAATATAAAAAGAAAAGCTAAAAATTATCCACTCTCCATATCATACAAAAAAAATTATATACAAACTATATATAGGTAATCTCTCTAAGAAAAAATATCTCTAAAAAAGAGAAAGAAAAATAAGTAAAAAAGGAGAAAAATGAATAGTATAAACTAAATACTATGATTCAAAAAATCCTATAAAGTTGTAAGAAATGGATAAATACAAAAGCAAGATAGGAAATAAATTCCCAAAAAATCATTACATTTTCTTCATCTCTTAAAAGCATATAACTTGAAATTTTTTATTTTATGACTTTGATTAATGCATGAGGATAATATTTAATTTCTTTATGAATCACTTCATTCAATTCATTTCATGACATCGATGTTATGCACTGTTTTGATCATTTCTTCTTTAAACATATGCTAACTCATTAATTCATTTTTTGCATAAATTTTATTCACATATATCTTTGAATGAGTATTTAAGCCAATACAATCAAAGTAATATTGAGAGTGTTACAAGAGGATAGAGTCGAAACGAATTCGGCTTCCATACACTAAAATTGAGAAAATTAATATTGATACATTTTTTATGTAATTTTCAATTAATTATTATAATAAACTATAAATTTTTAAGATATTAAAATAACTTATGCTTTGAATTTTAGTTGTGAACTTAAAAAGAGATTAAAAATAAAGAGAAGTTTTTTTTTACTTTGTTTAAAATTTTTGGTTTGTTATTTATTTGTGTGTTATTTGTTTATTCCTTTGTTTGTTTTTTTTTTTTTTTTGCAATTAGTTTGATATTTACGAGTATCATTTTTGAAATCCCTTGTGAGAATTAAACTCTTCCACTAGGGAAACCTAGGGGTTTAAAGGCTTCTTGCATATTCTCAATACAACCATGTAAATCTATATAAAGGATCTAGAAGAGCTTAACTTTACTTTAGTTTTTCTTTTTAGTTTTTCTATTTTCCTTGTTTGGAGACTAGCAAGAAACTAGTTAGGGATTATGATGAGCGTTTAAAAGCACTAAATATGACTTGATTTTATGCGCTTTAAATGTTCAAATAGATTTTCATTTGTACAAGTTTTATCATTTTTTTAGCAAATCTATCTTTTCAAAATCACGTATATGTTTTGTTATTTTTCAAGTATTTTTAGCTTCAAAATGATTGAACTTATCAACACTTGAGGAAAAGTACCTAGAAGAACTCCACTTCAACCATGAAACATAAAAGACTAACATATGAAACCCTTAAATATGTTCCAAACCAATGTAAAGGGGTAAAATATAATGAATTTCTAAAAGAGCAGCGACATGTGTGCCACAGTGCACTTTTACCATGCCACTGCATGAGGTAATTGAATCCTGATTAAAAATGTGTACATGCTAATTCATGCCATGATGCCAATTAAAGCATGCCATAGTGCCTAACTTTATAATAAAAACAATTCTCCGGTTTGTAGCATTTTTCACACCTATAGAAACCCCCATTCACCCTCATTGTAAATCATCCATCATCCTTCAGCTCTTCTCTTTCTATTAAACTTTTTCTCTATTATGAGATTTTCTTTTCTTTTCTCAATTAAAAGTTGACCATAGTTTAGTTTGTGTAGTAGTTATCTTTTAATTCAATAAATAGTGTTGGAAAATCAGTTGGAGGTTTTCGAGTCACATAAATAATACTTAAACTTTGTGTTTGGAAGGATACGCTTAAAATATAAATTTTAAATATATTCTTCTATTTTTAGATTAATTTTTATGTGTGTGTTTTGAATGTTATTTTTAATGTTCTGATCAATTATTAATTAGAATGTGTTTAGCTAAAAATGATGTGGGATATTAATAATGGTTTTATGCTTGTAAAATACTAAAGTAGGTAAGCATTTTTATAAAATTAAGTTATTTTCTGTTCAAGAATTTTATAAAAAATTTATGAATTTAGGTTTTTGAGACCTGAATCGATATTTGATTTAGAATCACACTCTTGGACTAAGGATTTGATTATTTGAGTATGGTTTTGAGTAATGCTCTATTTCAAAGTTTATTGAAAACATATTTTTCGTAATAAATTTATAACACAAAAGTTACATTTTAGATTCATTGATCTATAATTCAATTTAGGAATCTTGAATAGAAGTTTAACATATTAGACCCAGCCAATGGCGGCAACTAAATTGTTTGTTAACTTCTTATAAAAGAAGCATAATTTAATTAAAATTAACTAATAGACCCTACCAAAGACGTTAAGTGATTTTAATTAATAACAAATAGTAGAATAAATTAATCTCCTATTTCTATATATAAGAGAGAATCAAAAATATAAATTCATATCTTTAATAACACAATTAATATTAAGAAAGCATGATTAACTAACTGATCTATCCCATTAATTCTCCATTGAGTTTAAATAATTATCTATCTTATGTTTGTTGAATTTCTCTTTAAATTTATGTCATTAATTTAGATATTTTATTGTGATAGAATGTTTAAGTTTAATTTTCATTTTTAAGAGTTTATTGAATTATTTAAAAACCACATGATTTCTCTTTAGACCGACCTTGGAAGTATCTTAACATTTCTTACAAAGTGATTCTTGTACTTGCAAGCTATTTTATAAATACAAAAGTCAAGCATCAGAAAGGAACTCATACTCTTTGTTAACATCTATAGGTTCAAAACAAATTTTCAAGAAAGATGGACATTTATCAGAAGAAGGAACAACCCCATGTGCAAGTACATAGCAGTGAGATTGAAAATAAGCAAAAAATGATGAAGGAGTATATATTGCCAATCATTGGTAATGCTACTTCTTACATACAAATGGAAAAGGATGCAAGGAATTATGAATTGAAAAATATTCATTATTCTTTGTTACCTTTATTTCACGATATCAATAATGAATACTCTTTAAGTTTTATTAGAGAATTTTATACCACTATGCAAAAAATTCCATGAAGATATTTGATTAAAACCATCTTAGGATGAGGTGTTTTCCTTACACACTCAAGGATAGAGCTAAGTCTTGGTTCATGACTCTACAACTAAGCTCATTAACTACTTGAGAGTTAGTCTACAATAAATTTATAGGTAATTTCTATTCCTATCCAAAGACAACTGATTTGAGGGAAAATGTAACAAAATTCTTTCAAATGGATTGAGAGCCTTTCTATAAAGCTTGGGACAAATTCAAATTGCTATTAATCAATTGCCCACATCATAGTTTTCCACTCCAGTTACAGAACCAATTCTTCTATGATGGATTGACACAATAATGTCAATATATGGTTGATAATGCTATAGGATAAGCTATGGGAGAAAAGAAAACAAAGAAAACTTATGAGCTATATAAGATGTTGGGTACTAACTCCCAAAAAAAGAGTGCTAGAGAAAGGAGATTAAGAGTCAATGAAGTTGTCTTCATAAACAAAATGGCCTTACAACATGTACAATTAACTAAGCAAGTGCAACTCATCATTACCCATCAATGTCAAATCAAGAGTATGTGGAGTTTGTGGTACAGTTAGGCATAGTGCTAATGAGTGTTCAATTGCAGGTGATTTTAATGTTAGTACCTTAGAGGAAGCCAATTTTATGCAAAGGTATCAATCCAACACTTACAATCACCATAAAATTTCATGAAACCAAACAATAACCCAACATATATCCAAAACTAGGTATAATGGAAATATGTAAACCAACCTTACCCACCAAATCAACTCTATAAGCCAACCTTAGAAGATAACTTGAGTGTCTTTATTCAAGTTAGTATGGAAAACTAGAAAATGAATAATTGAAGGTTAAATTCCTTATATACTTAAGTAAAATGGTTGAAACTCGAGTTAGGAAGCTAGTAGAGCAAATACCAAAGCAAGAAAAAGGAAATCTACCCATTCAAGTAGAACAAGTAAAGGATGTCATAATTCTTCAAAATGGTAAGATAGTTAACAAAATTTTACCTAAGATCTCTAATGATTCATTGTATAATGCAGGTGGTAAAGGAGATGAAAATATGGTCTCCCAAGAAAGTGGAGAGACAAGTATAAATCATGATAAACCTTCTCAAGAAAGAATTTTGGAGTCAACTGACATTCCCAAAACAAAAAATACATCATAACCAAGTCAAGCACCAATACCATTCCCATACTAGCATAAGAAATTATCTAATCTTTTTACTATGCTTTCTAAGGTTAAAATAAATTTACCTTTATTAGAATTGATCGAAAATATGCCTTCATATGCTAAGTCTTTCAAGGAATTGAACACTATAAGAAAAGTATGAGCTTAATGATAGAATTGTAGTATCATAGGTTTCTAATGCTATGCTTCAGCATCAACTACTCGCAAAGTTGAAAGACCTAGGACGTTTTATCATTAACATCATTATAGGAGATAGGAAGGTATCTAAAGTATAGTTTGATTTAGGTGCTAGTATTAATTTGATGTCATATTCTATTTTCTTGCAGTTAGGTTTGGGACATTCTAAACCAATAACTATGTCCCTTCCCTTGTAGATAGATCTATTAAATATCCAAAGGAAATGAATGAGGATATTTTGGTATAAGTAGATAAATTAATAATAAATTTTAATTTTGTGGTTCTAGATATACAACAAAAAAATCCTTGCACAAAGAACTTACAATACTTCTCAGCAGACCATTCATTGCCACTATCAAAACTATTATTGATGTCTAAGATAGGAATTTGACAATGACAATCTTGGAAGATACTATTCATTTTAAAGTTTTTAACTCTTCACATTTTCCTTCTATCTTTGCCATTGATGTATGCTTTAATGTTAATTTGATGGATAGACTTGTCATAACACTTTTTGTAGGATAGAATGGAAGACAAACTAGAATTTGCACTTACATTTGAAAAGGTAGAAAAGAACTTAGATAACGAGACTGAGGAGTACCATGATCTATTAGATAGTGTTGAACCAATAAAAGAATCCAATACACTCTTAGATCTAGCTAGTACCCTACCTGGGGAAGAGGTCACTCCACCTAACCTACAACTAAAAGATTTACCTAAACACCTGAAATTTGTGTTTTTAGGAGAATGGTAAACATATCCAACTATTATTTCTTGCACTTTGACCAAAACCTAAGAGAAAGAACTTGTTAAAGTACTTAAGAAATTTAAGAAAGAAATAGGTTGGAGTATCGTAGATATTAGAGAAATTAGTCTAGCTATGTATGAATAATATCAATTTAGAGGACGATATTAAACCCATTAGAAAGGCCTAAAGAAGACTAAACCCAATCATGCAAGAGGTGGTTAGAAATGAAATTCTAAAACTCTTAGAAGTAGGAGTCATTTATCCTATTGCTGATAGTAGGTGAGTTATTTTGGTTCATGTTGTACCAAAAAAATCTGAATTAACAGTTGACAAGAATGATAAGAATGAATTAGTGCCAATTAGGACAAGCACTGGATGAAGGATATGTATAGATTTTAGGAAACTAAATTTGTAGACTAAAAAGGATCACTTTCCTCTTCCATTCATTGATAAGATATTAGAAAGATAAGTTAGGCATAAATTTTACTATTTTTTGGATGGTCTTTCAAGATATTATCACGTACCCATTGCACTAAAGGATCAGGAAAAAACCATAATTACATGTCCTTTGAGACATTTTCTTTTAGAAGGTGTCATTTGGGTTATGCAATGCCTCTACCACATTTCAGAGATGTATGATGTCAATCTTCTATGGCATGGTGGAAAATTTTCATTGAGGATTCAATATATAGTAGGTTAGGGACACGTAGAGTAATCATTAGTGATGGAGAAAGTCATTTTTGCAATAAACGTTTTGATGGGTTATTGAAGAAGTATGATGACACACAGAGTGTCTTATAGATTTTAAAACCTATTATAGAAAATATGTCGTCAATATAATTTCAAATAATAATTCTTATAAAAAATCTTTGAAATAGAATATGACTCTAAATTAAATCTAAATAATCAGATACTAAAATTTAACTTTCATATTTTAAATTTATTATGAAAAATATTTTATCAATATATTTTTCTGTAACAAAATTTGTACAAATCTTGAATGAAGAAATAAAACTTAATTATTGTATAATTTTTTTTACCAAAGTTAATATTTCACAAGCATAACAACATTACTAACATCCCATAGTATTTTTAACCATACATGTTTAATTTAATAAATGATCGGTAAATTAAATATAAAATTAAAATAGTGCATAATTAATTCTAAAAATAAAAGAATATATTTAAAATTTATACATGAAGCGTATATTTCAAAATATAGAATTTTAGTACTAATTCATATCAGAAAAACCTCTAAACAGATCTACCTAAACTGTTTATTGAATTGAAAATTACTACATAAACTAAACTTGTTCAACTCTCAAATTCGAAGAAGAACTTATTGAAAAATTATAGAAACTAAGAAAAGATAAACTAAGGGATATAAAATATGAAAGGGTGAGGGGTCTTTTATGTAAGTGAGAAAACACTTTAAAAATAATGCAAAGTGGATCATATGGTCGGGGGCTACGGCATACATTTTTCCACTATCACAGCATGCGTTGTTTCCTTACCCGCTTGAATTTTGTTCCAATACACTCGCATCGCGGCACACAAATTCCACCACCACAACACACATTAAACTACATGTTTCCAACTTTTTTTATTTCACCCCTTATAAGTTTGATTGATACATATGTAAGGCTTACATGCGCTTATGCTTTTATTCTTCTTGGTTGTAAGTTAGTGCTTTTAGGTACAATTCTTCAAATGTTTATTAATTAAACAATTTTGAGGCTAGAAATACCTTAAAAACAACAATATATATCTGTCATTTGGAAAATATAGATTTGATAAAATAATAATAATATTATGCAAATACAAATCTATTTTCACACTAAAGTGTATATAAGTCATGTTATAATTGAAATTTTTATTTGATGATTTTAATTGATGCATAAGAATAATATGTGATTTCTTTATAAATCATATCATTTGATTCCTTTCATGACATCGATGTTACACATTATTTTGAGCATTTCTTCTTTAAATATATACAAACTCATTAGTTCATTTCTTTACATAACTTCTATTCACATAAAACTTTGATTGAGTGCTTGAACTCATATGATCATTATAATATTAAGAGTATGACTTGTGAGACTTAGAGTAAAAGATAGTTCAGATTCCTAACACTAAAATTGGATAAATCAAAATTGATACATTTTTTATATAGAATATGAATTTATGGTTTTCAACTAATTTTTACCATAAACTATGAATATTTAGAATGTTAATTTAACTTATACTTTGGATTTTAATTATGAAATTAAAAGATACTAAAGACATGAGAAATTTTGCTATTTTATTTTATTTTGTGATCGTTTCTTTTAATTTACTTTGTTAAATTTTAGTTTTTATTTTATTGTTTGTTATTTGTTTTTTTATTATTGTTTTGTTATTTATTTTAATTTTTTAATTTTATTTTAATGTTTGTGGGTATCATCTCTGACAACCCTCATAAGACTTAAACTCGTCCACTAGGCTAGGGGTTTAAAGACTTGTTGCATATGGTAAATACAACCGTGTCAATATACATAAATAATTAAGGATAGTTAAATTTTATTTATTTTAATTTTTATTTATTACATGTTTTATTTAAATTTTGATGTCAAAAATATATTTGTATTTGCATAATTTTATCATTACTTTAGAAAATCTATGTTTTTTGAATCATGAGTATATTGTGTTCTTTTTGAGTTATATTTAACTTTAAATTGATTAAAAAGATCAACACATGAAGAATCATACCTAAAATCACTCAATTACAAATAAGAAGAATATATAGATAATATACGTAAACCTTACATTTGAACTAACCAAGTTTGTAAAGGGGTGAAACAAAAAGAAGTTGAAAAAACACAATTTAATGGGTGCAACAATAGTACTTTATGTGTGATGCCATACGAGTACCACAGATCATAATTAAAACGTGTACCAAATTGATGTAAGTTGTAGCAGTGAAAAATGTGTGCCACGACATCCAATCTTATGATCCAATATTTTCTCGTTTTTGTAGTGTTTTTCTATCTATATAAACCCCCTCATATTGACGTAGGTTTATAATTTTTTTAGTTTAATATAGTAATTTTTCCAATCTAATAAGCAATCTCTATTTGGATTTTTTTCAATTATAGATCAATACTAAAATTTTGTACTTTGAAAGATACAAATTTTGAATGTATTTCTTTATTTCCAATAATTTTATAAGTTATTCTAAATGTTATTTTTAATATATTGATAATTTATTAAATCTAAACACATTTGATTAAAAATACTATAAGATATTAATTATATTGTTATGCTTGTTAAATATTAACTTATGTAAACATTTTTATAAAATAAGTTGATTTTTATTTCTTCATTCAAGAATATTACAAAGCTTATCACAAAAAGAAATATTTTAGTAGTAAGCTTAAAATATGAACCAAATGCGAAGTAAAAAAACATACATTTAACTAGTAGAGGGTATAACACTTCAAAATTTTATTCAAGCTCTCATTCCTAATGAAATCTCATTTTCTGCACAAAGTGAAGCATACATACATGGTAAATAGTCAAAATACAACTTAATACAGACATCAAAAAAGGGAAGAAAATATATAAGTAAATGCAACACAAAGTGAATACTGTATGATTAGGTAACACCTATCAGGTCTTGCAGATGGACGAACTTGATGCGGCAAATAGCCAAACTGAAGTCAGCTCTTCATATGTAGTTGGTGTTGAATCATTCTTTAAACCAAAACTATTGAAACAATCATGGATAAAACTCAACGGTTGCAACAAAACAAGAATGTGAGTTGTGAAATTTTAATTTCATACAGCAACAGATTGACCACTAATGCTATCATGAAGATGAAGTGAACCATCTTTCAATAAATTAATACTCAAGCTCTTGAATCTCTCCCTTGAATACTGCCGAGATGCCTTCCTCCAATCAGTTCCAGTTTTCATCATAGCAACAAAGTCCTCATAGCTGATACGCCCATCCTGAAATTTCTCCGAAAAACATAGAAAAAGATAGATATGTACATGTAGTTTATGAAAATGTTAAAGGAAAAAAAAATTATTCTGTGTAGATAATAAGTACATGTAGTTTATGACAATGTTAGAAGAAAAAAAAATTATTTTGTACCTATCTCACATGGACGGAATGTGAGATCCTTTTTCTTTTTCTTTGGGATTTTGATTTTTTTTTTTCCTTTTTCGTTACATTCACAAATTGGATAGATTAATCACCTTGTTTTAAACTTGTACACTTTAGTCACCTTATTATTACATTATAGGACATTTTAGTCGTTTTTTTTTCCATCTTTAATCATTTTAATCATTTTATTTTTTATGTTTTCTCTTTTTCCTTCCATTTTTAGTAACATTTTCCTCATAAAACATTCACTAGCTCCCTATTAGTAAGTTCAAATTGATTTTATCCAAGTTTTTCCCCAAAAAAAACAAAAATGATAAAAACTGACTAAAGTGTCCAATAATGCAATAATAAAGTGACTAAAGTGCACTAGTTTAAAACAAGGAAACTAATTTGTCCAATTCGTATAAGTAAAGTGACTAAACTATCATACTATCCATTTTTAAAATAGTAAGCACAACTTGAAAGTCAAACCTTATCGGTATCAACTTCGCACATGATGTCATTCAGCACATCACTATCAGTCTCACCGGATTCATCTGCTAAGGCTTCCCGCAGCTCACTCAGTTCAATATATCCACTTCCATCTTTGTCAAAGAACATGAATGCCCGGCGGAAATGCTCTTCATTCTCCATCCTCTGCAAGTGAATAGTCACTGCTACAAACTCCCCATAGTCCAGTGCTCCATTCCCATCTACGTCAGCCTAAATAAAAAGGTCCATATTCTATGAGGACCTTGAAAAGTATGATATAGAAATGGAGGGCAGTCACTAGCACATTTAATACGTTTCTAAACTATTTATTTTTTATTTTTCTGGTTAATAATTTTGCAAAAGCGCAAGTTAAATTTACAAATGAAATCAAACAAATATAATCACTTTAATGACTTTTCTATAAGTTCCGTTTTTTTTTTCTGTTCAAAAAGAATTTCATCCACGAAGGAGGGGGAAAAAAACTTTTTCCTTAAAAGAAATACCTTCTGCCCACACTTTACATTTGACGAGTAACTCAGTTTCCACACTGTAGATAACCAAATGACATTTAATTTAAACTTGTGAGCTTATTCTAAATGCTTGCCAGAACAAGATAATACTGGAAGGTTTACAGTCGTCTAGAAGTAGATGTTAGTCGGCAAGAAATTCCCAAGTATCAAAGAATTGGATTTGCTAGGAGCAAAGTTTACATAGACAAATTTGACAGTGACCAGCAAACTCGACAGATTTCTCTTCCTACCAGAATGGGAAAGTTTTGTTGGGGGCAATTAAGACAAGAGGCAGGAGGGAACACTGGATCAGATCATCTTCCAATTATTTTCGATACAGAGGTTAAAATAATGGGGTCCAATGCCTTTTAAGTTTAGGAATATTTGGCAAGAACATCATTTCTTTAGGTATCAAATGGAGACCCGGTGAGAAGAAGTTGTTTTGTGGGGTGGAGAGCAGCAAACCATAGCAGGATATAGTAATAGAAATGTGAAATGTTTATTCAAGACTACTTTAATAAGTAAAATTATTGTAACTAACTAATGCTAACATGAGCTACATTCTGTTGGCACACTAACACACACCAAACCATCTATAAGCATAGCACCAATGCTTAGTATCGCCTGTCAAGCTAATGGTGGTGGAAAAACCATTAGTTTGGTACAAAGAAATAAAACCATGGCTCTGAAAGTGCTTTAGACAATGCATCATCAACTTGATCCTATGAAGATGCATACCTCACATCTAGAGTACCACCCTTCACCTGATCATGCAAGAAATGCCAATCAATCTCAACATGTTGCATGAGCGCATGTTCAATAGGATTCACGATGAGTTGCTTAGCACTCACATTATCACAAAACATTATGGGAATGAGTAGCTCAACAAACTTCAATTCTTTAAGTAGTGAATAGAGGCAAAGCTAAAGCAAGTGCTAGTGCACAATATTCAACCTCAGTGGATGACCTTGCTACCACCTTCTGTTTATTGTATGACCAAGAAACCAAATTACTACCAAAGAACACATAATGAGCACCTGCGCACCTTCTATCCTCAATGAATTAGTTTGAGCTACACATGCGCACCATTTGAGCTACACCTCCGAAAGAGTATGATATATTTTTCTTGATTAATTTTTATTCTCATCGTTAATGGATTCATAATTGTTATTATTTATATCTTTAAAGTTTCTTTGAAAGTTATTTTTGAGACTTATGCATCGTCACATTAGAGAAAAAAGCTTAAAATGGTCTTTTAAACATCGATTGTAACTAACTAATGCTAACATTTCCTACATTCTATTCGCACACTAACATACACCAAACCATCTATAAGCATAGCATCAATGCTTAGTAGAGAGGATATCAAATTATGAAGAAGTTGAATTGTTTGAAGAACAAGCCAAAAGAGATGGACTTGGACTCTAAAAGTGAAATTAAGTTCGAATGGATTCTTCAACCCTTTCTTACCACGTTGGTGCACTCAATGGAGTATGGATACTTGATTAAGGAGGATACGGCTAAATGATTGGCCCTTTTTATAGAGGCATGGTTCGAGTCTAAAGGGGGCGATGTGTCCTCTTTCAAGGGGAATTGTTAGGTGTGCCAACAAGTTCCATATTAGAAAAATATGGAGAGCAAACTAGGTATATAATTGGGATGGATTACTCCTAATATGTTAACATTTTGGATTGAACCCAGGCCTGACAAGCTTGTGTACACCCACCCAATGCAAATTAGGTACTGGTTCTGATATCAATTGTTGGATCTGGAGTTCCAACCCAAAAAGTTAATCTATTAGGAGTAGCTCATA
The DNA here is from genome assembly GCA_030763125.1 of Hippophae gyantsensis. Lineage (NCBI taxonomy): Eukaryota > Viridiplantae > Streptophyta > Magnoliopsida > Rosales > Elaeagnaceae > Hippophae > Hippophae gyantsensis. Next base: position 50,847,558 of record CM061034.1, on the reverse strand, counting down.
TAAACTACATACTCAATTTGCTCTCTATGTTTTTCTAATGTGAGACTCGTTCGCATACTCAATAGAAATTTTTGGTGATATTCAAGAGGGGAAAAAAGAAAAAGAAAAAAAAGAGATTGAAGAGGAAGTGATAGGCCTATGGCTAATGGAAAGAGATTGGAGTACAAGAAACTGAAATTTCAACATGAAGAGATGATTACAAAGAAAGATTGTGCAGGAAAAAGTCGCACATTACTTGGTTAACAGAAGGGGATACAAGTTCAAGGATTTTTTCATAACATGACAATGATAAAAGGCTTGGGAATTTATAAGCAAACTAGAAGAGGAGTCAGGTGCATTTATTGAGAAGGATAATTTAGTAGAGGAACACGTCCTGCAATTTTGGAGTCTCTACTCTTAATCTTCAACTAGTAGACCAAGAATTGGTAGTTTGGACTGGGGTAAATTAAGTGGTGAGAGAGCACGTTGGTTAGAGAGACCTTTTGAAGAAGAGGATATATGGAAGATTGTTTTGAGTTCCATAAGGAAAAGGCCTTATGTCCAAATGGTTTCATTTTGCTTTTTATCAAAAGTGTGGGATGATGTCAAAGATGACTTGAAGGAGGTGTTCAAAGAATTTTTTGAGAGAGAGTGATAGATAGGACTAACTCAATTTATGTTTGCCTTATTCATAAAATCTCATTAGCATTAAAGGTTAAAGAATTCAGATCAATTAGCTTGGTGACTAGTATACAAGATAATAGCTAATGTCCTTTCCTTGAAACTAAATGAGGTTTTGAAAGAGATTCTTTCAAAAGCACAATCAGCTTTTGGTGAAGACTATGCATATTGAGAAATCATTAAAAGCATAGAGGAGATTAAAAAATTGGAAAATGCTTATATTGTTCTAATTGGTACGAATATAAGAATACAACCATATTTGTAGATAAGCTACGACACTAACCTAGTAACAAAATAGAATTAGGATTCTCTCCCTAATTTTTCTATCTCCTGCCAAATTTGATAGTATATATTTCATCTTAGGTGTTAAATTATTCAAATCATTATAGAAACATTTCAAAATATAATCTATTAATAGCTACAAACTTACTAAGTGCTTTGGATATAAAATACTAGATGGAGATGAAAAGAAAAAAACAAGAAGATGACCCAAGTTTAACATAATAAACCCTAATAGTTAAATAAGTAAACAATAATATTCTAATATATTATTCCTAAACTAAATAGGAAACACACTATTTGATATTTATTTTCCAGAACTCTCCCTCAAGCTGGACATAGATACTATCTATGTTTAGCTTGGACACTTACAATAGAAAATAAAAATTTGACATAAATAAAGACAAAAATTGACGTTCACTAAACAATGACCATAAGACACTAACATAAAATATCCACAACTAGTTGAATCTTGTATAGTTGCTTGGGCAATCCACTTGCTTTTGAAGTTCAGCATTGATCCAAACAACCTCTAAATATCACTTCTTGTGAATCAAATGAGAGTAATAAGTGGTCACAAAAGAGAAGTTTTTTTAACTACCTTAAAGAGATGATAGAATAATGAGATACTGAAGAGTAAAATTTCAATGAAGTGCAAGAGACTCTGAGAGTGTAAGGAGACATAGTAAAGTCCTTATAGGAGAGTAAAATCCCTAAGAGTGTAGGAGAGATACAGTAAAGTCCCCTAAGAGTGTAGAAAAGACAATAAAGCCCTTAAAAGTGTATGGAAGAGATGCAGTAAAGTCCCTAAGAGTGTAGGGAAGACATACAATATAGTTCCTAAGAGTGCAAGGGAGAGACAAAAATTCCTAAGAGTGTAAGGGAAACACAAAATGATAATATTTGTTAAAAATGTGACCGAGAAAAACTCCAATTAAAATCAAGCAATTGCTTCAACACATAAAAGACTTGAATAAAAGAAAATTTTGTTTGTAGCCATAAAACACAAAAACAACTTCAAAGTACCTAAGAATAAAGGTTAATTACGTTTTATGCCCACAGCATATGAAACAATTTGCAAAAATACCCAAGACGTTTACTTTTTTGTAATTATGTCCACAACGTATGGATAATAATAAAAACATGCCCAATTTTGGACATAATTGCATTATTATCCATCGTTACCCATACGTTGTGCACTAATTGCAATGAAGTAACGTTTTGGGTATTTTGTAAAATCTTTATATGTTATGGGCATAAAATGTAATTAACCCTAAGAATAATGACTAGAGTAAAAATAAAGAGCCTATATTTTTTGTTACCCAATTGAGTGATCAACCAAGATTAAGTCCAAGCCATTGAGAAGAAAAAGAGAAAGCATGCCCACCAAGTTCCACCGAGACAAGAAAGGTGACAACTATTTTTTTTTTTTACATATTAGTGGTGGTTAATTGGGATGTTTGGCTATGGAAGACTTCTTTTGCCATTTAACCAATATTAAAGAAAGAACATGAAAGCAAAAATTTTAGGGATTCGAAACAAAACTGCTCTAATTCTATGTTGAGAAATAATTAAAAATAGAGTTGAAAATGCTCTTATGTTCTCATTGATACGAATATAAGAGTACAACAATATTTGAAGATAGTCTATGAGGCTTTACCCTAATAACATAATAAACCTTAATAGTTAAACAAGGAAAAAATAATATTCTATTTCATTATTCTTAAACTAATAAGAAAACATAATATTTGATTATTATTTTCCAACCAAGGATATTCTAGTGGCTAGTAAAGTTGTCAAGGACTATCGAAGAAGATAGAAGGTTTGGTGTTCAAGATCAACTTTGACAAGGCATATGATTATGTAGAATGGGATTTTTTGGACTTCGTTTTGAAAGAAAAAAGTTCTAGTGAGAGGAAAGATCATCAAAATAAGGCTGCTTGAAGTGAACAAAATTTTGATGCTTCAAGAGGACGAAGGCAAGGTGATTCTCTTTCACCTTGTCATTTTGCTTTGGTGGTAGATGAGTTAAGCAAATTAGTGGAAAGAGCTAAGCACTTTAAGTTAGCATTGGGTTTTGTTGTAAGGAGAGCAAACATTGAAGTGAGTCACCTTCAATTCCCTGACTATACCATTTTCTTTTCTTCAAGCGGTGAAGTAAAAAATTTTAATTTAATAAAAGTCTTAAACCTTTTTTTGTCTTGTGTCTGGTTGAAAATTAATATGGCAGAGTTTCTTATTGAGAATTGATTGTGATGAGAATAAGGTGTAATGCGAGAACTTCAAGTTTTTGGATACCATGGCACCAGTTGTGGAGAGAATGAAAAAAAAGATAGGGAAATTTGACGTCATCTTTTTTTATGTAGAGGGGTAGACCAAAGCTCATTCAATTAGTTATATCTAGTTTCCCTACGTACTTCTTATCTTTGTTCATAGTACCAAAAAGACAGTGGCAGAAAGGATGGAGAAAATCATAAGAGATTTTCTTTGGGAGGGTGTTAATGAATGCAAAGGGGACCATGTAAATAATGGGAAAACAACTAAAAACCTAGAGGAGGTTTGTGAATAGGGAAGGTTTTGTGGCTCGTATATTGTTTGAGTTGCATTGCGATAAAGCAACCCAATGCTCACCATTTTGAACACATAAGAATAATAGGATCTTTGAGGAACAAAATCAGGATTGCAGGTTTTGTAGGAGGGGGGCTCTTTTTATAATTTCTTTTTGTGCAGCGGATTCCAAAGATTTTTGAAGTGTTTCATAATCTTCGATTTTTTGTAATTGGGAAGCTTGTGTAGTTTAAGACTAGTATTTTCTTTATTAATTTTTTTTTTTTTTGGTGTGGGGTGTTTCCTCTAGTTTTATTTTTCAATCCTGTTTGGTTTACTTTGTTGACGGGGTGAATGCTTAGTGCGAAGTATTTTACTGCATGGTCCATTCTCTTCTTTGCATTTTTGTTTGTAAACTAGTTTGGACCAATGCAAGGCACAGGTTAGTGTTGTATGCACGGATACCAAGTCTAGCAGACAACCTGAGCCACAAAATGAGTCATTTCAAAAGACCTACCTATGTCCTCGCCCACAACACACCAGTGGGAGAGACTCATCCAAGGGAGTTTTGGATACCTATAGGATCGATCACCAGCCCGAGCTATGGGTGGTCGACCTCTGACCGTAAATACGTTATGTATACTATATAATCAATACCTGTACGTATAATATTCTATAAATAAATGGACTCTCTAAGGGATCCATAGATTCTATCAGTCGCTCTGACTTCTTTTTAGTTCCTCTCTCTATAAATCAGACCAATCCTAACATATATATATATATATATATATATATATATATATATATATATATATATATATATATATATATTAATTTAAATAAAGTATGAGTATAGAGTTTTTCATAGAAATTTATAATGAATATAAATATAATAAATTATTAATTTTTTTTCATATCAAACAATAAACGTGGCTCCATTTATATAATTCATGCAAAAATAAAAACATCATAAAGAATTGTATGGATTATAATTGTAAAAGATATATTTTTTAAATTCAAAGAAAATAAAGATAAAATATATTTTTATTTAAAATATAAGTCAAAATCTCTCTAACATCAAATCACTATGGGCTTTAGAAGAAATCTAAATTGGTATAAAAATATTTTTTATCACAATTTAATATGTACTTAAATTCACATAACACAATCTACTTAGCCCATTTTAGTAAGTGATCCCACAGTCACTTCATAATTTCACATCTCTAACTTTATATCCGTTTAATAGCTAATATATAACTTGATGCATATAGGACTATTCAATCGGTACGGCTCTAAGGATGTACAATTGATAAAAGTAAATAAATAAAATAACATAAAAACATCAATCAAAATGTTTTTTAAATAAATAAATCAACTCTCCTTCTATATATATTTACAATTTTATATATATATCAAACAAAAAACAGTTGATAGAGAAATATTTATTTGATACTTTTTTGTTTGATATTATCAAATAAATATTCCTCCATCAACTCTTTTTTGTTTGATAATTATATATATATATATATATATACACAAAGTAATAGAGAATAATTTTTTGTTAGCTTTCCTGTCAAAAGTAAATATTGATATCACCAACTTAAGCTCTGGTGTAAGATTCATCAAGCTCTGATGGAAATGACAATAAAGTCTCAAGATTTCAAGAGTACAAAGGAAGAAAATGTCACATGGAGAAGATGTTAAACTATGCATGCTAGTGAGCCATTCTATGACAGCTTTTAGTTTATGCTACAACTAGAAATGATAAGGGTTAGTAACCAATTCTCCTTAAAGCTTAGCTATTAAGAAGTAGACTAACTACTTATATTTGGGTTTTTAACACTCCCCTCACTTTTGATGGGCTTTTTTTATTTGTTTTTTAACACTCTCCTTAAATTAATGAGCCCATAAAGTGGTGATAAGACTTTAAAGTTGGATAAGAGTGAAAAAAAAGCCTCGCTTAACATTAGTAGAAATTTTGGAGTTTGCGAGGTTTGAACACAATATCTTAAGCTCTAATATTATAAAGAAGGTTATGATATCATGTTAGAAGAGAGCTAGCAAATTATTCTCTTGAAAGCTTAAGTTGTTAGAAGGTGAATAAATTATTCTCTTATATGTTTTGGATCTTAACAATCATGGCTATATAGCATTAAATATGCAGAATTTAAAATGATGACCGAGTATTATGCAACAATGATTTAATTGGAACGAAAAATAAAGTAGTGTTGAAATCTCAAAAATGAATGCTAAAGATTTGATATGATTGTATATTGATTAGGAGATTAGGAACTTTATTAGAATATTTGGACTTAATTAGGATACTTGTTTTCCTTTTTTGTCTGGACTTAGTTTTCTTAAAAATTAGTGACTAAATCTATAGTACAGAATATAAGTCACAAAATAAAAAGTCTCCAAGTAGGAATACCTAAATTGAAAGTAAGATCAGCAATCTTAAGAAAACTAATTTCAAAATGCCAGAAACAAAAGGATGCCCATAATTGGAGAAATTCAAGAAGCCCAGAGCAATGCAATACCTCAATTAAAAAAGCATCAATTCTAAGTTTTCAGAAGTATCGACAGTATAAAATGCAAGACAAAAATGTACAAGGACATATAAAGTAGGCTAAATTCTATCATTGGTCCCAAACTTTGACTAGATTCACACAAAAGTTCATAAACTTTTAAACGCATGAGCTAGAAATTTTTAAAACTTCACACGTAGGTTCTTAAACTTTTAAATCATATGATTTAATCCTCAAAATTTTATAATTTATGTGTGCGAAGTTGCTCATAATATTGGGACTGCTGAAATAATTACGCCTATGAAGTAATTGATCATGCACATTCATGGAATAAGATTATTAGAAATGAATTTCACTCTGACGATAAAACGAGAGAAGGTTACCACTTCCATCAGCATCTTGATCTCTGGCTCAGCCAATTTGGATCCAACCTTCTGAAGTCCAGCCTTAAGTTCCTCATATGTTATTTTTCCATCTTTATCTGTGTCCATCAGCGTAAACATATCTCTGATTACTTCTACTTCTTCAACAGATAAGTGTTCTGCAATTACCTGCACCATTTGACACTATTGAAATCCCTGATTTGTAGCAGGTCTAGTTATAGAAATATAACTATTAAAAAATTTGTAATTATGGTAATGTTAGAAATTTAATTAAGTGATATTGTTCACATAAATTAGAATATTTAATTTCCTTTTTCATCCATTGAAATTGTGCTATAAATTACTTATTAATCATGTACAAACAGATTAAGTCAATACAAAAGAATAATTTGTTCTGGCTTTCATTTCAAACTTCATGGTATTAGAACAAGGTTATTGCTTAAACATAGCCATGATTGATTCAATAGAATCAGAAACAATAGCTGAAAACACCCAAACCCAAACAGAAACCCACACATGCCATGAATTCCAGTAGATTGGACAATTCTTCTTTCCCAATCACTGTTGATAATTTCAATGGCACAAACTACAAAGAATGAGCACAGTCCGTAAAATTCGTTAAAAACAACAAAGGTAAAATAAGACCTGACATGAAAAACAATAAAACCCACTTCAACCAACGCTCGTACCGTGCAGCAGTGGAATTCTGAGAACTCAATGGTGATTGCATGGCTCATCAATTCCATGCTCCCAGTAATCGAAAAAATGTACCTATTTCTACCTACAACAAAGGATGTGTGGGAAGCTATTAGAGAAACCTACTCAGATGGAAAAGACTTCTCACAAATTTGAGTTAACTTGATTATGACAAATGAAACAGAGGTGTTACCAAATACTATGGATATGAGTGCCCTTTTGCAAGACCTTGTTCTCGGTAAAAGAGTGGGAATGTGCAGACAATAATACTTCTTATCGAAAAATGATTGAAACCGAAAGAGGCTTCGAGTCTCTAGCTGGACTTAGCTGTGAGCTTGATGATATCCATGGGAGGATACTCGACCGACAACTACTACCCTCCGTCCGTGGAGCCTTTACCAAAGTCAAGCGAGAAAAAAATCACAAACAAGTCATGCTTGAAAGTGACCCAGGCAACAATAGCTATCCTCTATCTCGTGATGTTTTCTCTCTCGCGAAGATTCAGCCCTCAAGTCTAACACAAATAGAGGCATTTGGAGTTATAAGACTGGTCGGCTTTAGGCCAAAAGTAGTAATTAATAACACTAGCCCAAACAACTCCTATCTTGGGTTTGATGGGCCAAAAAGAGCCTTTAATGGTATCAGCCTAAATAATTATGTTATTTCTAGTAGTGGGCTTGGGCCTCCCATAAACCTAACCTATGGACACCAAATAGAAAATGGGCCATATATAGGTAATGGTCTTTCAACCAATTTAGCTCATGAGCTTTATGGAATCTAGATAAGAAACAACTCAAATTCACAAAAGAAAATAGCTTTTGCAATCATTTTCGTAAACTCGGACATTCAAAATATACATGTTCAAAATAGTTTATGAGTTAAGGTTTAGGATTAAAATTATTATTTTTCTAAATAGAGTTTTAGGTTTTGGGTTTAGGATTTAGGATTATATTTGTGAGTTAAGGATTAGGATCAAAATTATTATTTTTCTAAATATGGTTTAAGGTTTTGGGATTTAGGGTTTTGGGTTTTGGGTTTTGGGATTTATGGTTTAAGGTTTAGGTTTTAGGATTTAAGGTTTAAGGTTTAAGGTTTAAGGTTTAGGGTTATATTTGAGGTTGGGATAAAGTTGGAAAAAAATTTTGAGATAGGAATGGAATCATGATTACTTAAGGAGGGAGAAGGAATTCTGATTCCTTTTTTTTAGGAATCGATTCCATTTCATTCCCACTTTTCAGCACAACCAAATATAAAATTGGAAGGAATCAATTCTGATTCCATTCCATTCTAGTCAACCAAACGTGCACTTATAGTAAACTAGTAGACTGGAAAACAAGACAGAACTGGACCCGAAGTTATCAGATCTCAATTGATCATCAAAAATCACACAATAACTCAAGTTCAAGAGGAGCATTTAATCTAGAATAATTGGACCAACTTTACAAACTGTTCTCCAACATGCACAATTCCGATCAGCATCTTCTTCATCAACTTCCCTTACCTAGAAAGGTAATTATTTACATGCACTTGTTATTACTTCCTAAACCAAAATCACTTGGATCATTGGTTCTGACACGTCATATCACATAACTAATGTCTATCATTTATTTACCTCATACTCACCCTGTGTTAGAAATCTTAAGGTTAAAATTACAAATAGATCTCTCTCATCCATTGCTAGAAAAGAAAGTACTCAAATTTCAAATTCTCACTCTTAAATATGTACTACATGTTCCAAACTTATCTTATAACCTCATATCTATTAGCCTGATTACTAAAAAATCTTATTATTATGCTAAATTTCTCCCATCTTGCATATTCTGGGACCTATTATCGAAGAATACGATTGACAATGCTAAAGAGTGTGAAAGGTTGTACTACTTTGATGAGACTAATGTAAATGAATGTCATTCGATTGCTATTTGTGATTCTGTTTCTATTCCTAAGACTAGTGAGATTTTATTATAGCATTATAGGATAAGTCATCTTATCTAAAACACTTATTTCCTTCTATATTTATGAATATTAAAACATTTCATTTTCAATGTGAAACTTGTGAGTATTCCAAACATAAACGTACCTTGTTTTCAAAATCTAATATAAACCTTCCAAATCTTTTACATTAATTCACAGTGATATATGAGGTATTTCCCACGTTCCAAATTATACTAACAGTAAATGATTTGTTACATTTATTGATGATCATACTCGGATTTGTGGGTTTATTTATTAAAAGAAAAAAATATGGGTACATAATGTATTCATTAATTTTCACTCAACGATAGAAATCCAAAACCAATTTCAAACACAAATCTAAAACCAATTTCAAATACAAATCCAAACACTTCGAACTGACAATGGCACTATGTTTTTCAACCATACTTTACAAGATTATCTTCAAAAAAAATGGGATTACACACCAAGGTTTTTGCATTGAAACTCCCCAACAAAATGAGATAATCGAACGAAAAAACACACTTACTCGAAACTGCTCAAACCTTAATGCTCATCACAAACATACCCCAAAGATACTAGGGAGATGCCATTTTAACTGATGTATATTTCATCAATCGTACACCTCATAGAACTCTTTTTTGAACACCACTTCAAAAATTACAAATTTTTTTCGCTCATCTCATCTTCAATCTCATTTATCTCTTAAAATGTTTGGGTATATTGCCTTTGTTCATAACCATTCCAAAGGACAATCCAAACATGATTCAATAACTATTAAATGTGTTTTTATTGGGTATTCCCTCACTCAAAAGGGATACAAATATTATGAGCCCTCTACATACAGTACATTTGTTAGTCTTCATACTTTTACTGAAACCATCTCCTACTATCAAAAATCCTCTACTTAGGAGGAGAATCTAAGCGATGATAGCCCATTTGGTCATTACATAAACATTATTCTTGATCGAGTAATGAGTTCCATAACCCATCCAGAGAAACTGAGATTGAGACTGAGCATACCACACCTTCTCATACAAAGCCCATTTGGCTGAACTAAGAGGGATTAAAAATAAAAATAAAATAACAAATAGATGATCACTTACTCATATAGGTTTAACATAGGAGACAGGGAGCAGTTCACACTTGAAGCGCCAAATGAGTCAAAACCAATGGTAGATCTAGATATCCATCATAAGTCTCTAGATAATTTTGAGTTCCCTAAGTCTTTTAAATTACTTATTGTTCTTAGAAAACAAACACGAACTTGTACTCTCCATCCTATATCAAGGTTTGCTTCTTATAGAACTTTATCTTCTAGTTTTCGAGCTTTACCACTAACCTTGACAGAACAAAGACTAAGAACCACTCACGAGACCTTAGAAATCCCAAAGTGAAGAAAATTTGTCATGGAAGAAATAAGAACTCTTAAAAAAATGGAACAAGGGATGTTACAAAACTATCAAAAGGAAATACTCCAGTAGAGTGTAAGTGTATTTTTACAATAAAATATAGGATTGTTGGAACAATATAAAGATACAAAGCCCATTTGGTTGCAAAAAGTTTTACACAAACCTATGGAATTGATTATACTGAGACATTGTCACATGTGGCTAAATTGAATACAGTTCTAATCCTTCTATCCCTAACAGCAAATTAAGAATGGCCTCTACACCAATTGAACATAAAAAATGCCTTCCTAAATAGAGAATTAGAAGAAGTCTTCACAACCATATCACCAAGATTTTGCAAAGTATAAAATACCGTACGTAAACTAAAAAAATCACTCTATGGGCCCAATCACCTAGAGCGTGGTTTGATAGATTTTTAAAGGTAACAAAGAAACAAGAGTAGAATAACAATTTTGATAATATATGTTGATGATATAATTATGATTGGGGATAATTTAGAAAAAAATCGAGAGATGGAATAAAAACTTGGATACAAAATTTGTAGTTAAAGATCTAAGGTAGATATGATACTTCTTAGGCATAGAAATTGCAAGATCAAAAGATGGAATCAGTGTTTAACAACAAAAATACATCCATGATCTCTTTATCGAATCTGATATGCTTGGATGCAAACCAAGTAACAACCAAATATTAGTAAGAAAACTAATACATTTTCCTAACACCAGAACTGATATTGCATTTGTAGTTAGTATAGCAAGTCAACACATGCACTCTCCAAAGGAAGCTCACTTAAAAACTATTTACAAAATTCTCAAGGTCCCCAAGCAAAGAATTGTTCTTTAAGAAAATTGAAAACAAAGACATTGAATTTTTTGCTAATGCAAATTGGATGGGTTCATTAAAAGATAGAAGATCCATTACAAGGTATTGTACCTTTGTGTTCAAAAACTTGGTAACTTGAAAGAGTAAGAAACACAATGTTGTTGCCAATAGTAGTGCTAAAGTTGAATTTAGATCAATTATACAAGAAATTTAGGAAGCGTTGTGGTTAATAAAGTTGTTAAAAGAACATCAGGTTAGGGTAAAATCTCCAATTAAACTTTATTGCGACAACAAAGCAACCATTAATAAATCCCTCGATCCAATTTAACATGACAGAACAAAGCATATGGAAGTAGATAGATATTTCATCAAAGAAAAAATCAAAGATTGCACTATTTGTATGACCTATGCTCTCACAAGCAAACAATTGATATATTTATCAAAGAACTTCCTCAATAGCATTTGATGATTAAATTGACAAGTTGGATATGATCAACATCTATGATCCAACTTGAGGGAGTGTATTGAAGTCCCTTATTTGTAGTAAGTCTCGTTATGAAAATATAACTATTTGAAAATTTGTAATTATAGTAATATTAGGAATTAATTAGGTGATATTATTCACATAAATTAGAATATTTAATTTTCTTTTTCATTCATGCAAATTTTATTATAAATTACTAGTTAACTATGTACAAACAGATTAAGTAAATACAAAAGAACAATTTGTTTTGACTTCCATTTCAAACTTCAAACACACATAACAAAGTCATCTCAACGCGTTCATGAATTCTGCAGCACGTCACCAGCATTTAGTACTTTGACTCATTCAAAAGATCAAATATAGTAGCTTACCCGTAAGACTTTCTTTTTAAATTTATTCATGACAGAGAATTGCTTAAGCCTTGTCCTCACAATATCGCCTAATGGAACATTTGAAGTCTTCTTTGCATTTTGTATCCAAGAATGCTCTAAAATGACATAAAGAAGGATGTTTCAGTATAACAAAATCCTTACAGACCGATGCAGTCACTATCAGAACCAAATTTTGTAGCAATAACACATGCTAGAAGATTAAAACAATAAAAATAATTTTTTGCCCATCTCCCAACAACCTAAGCTTTTGAGTATCAGAAACTAACACACTCCAACATGATATCAAAGCGTAAGAACTTTAGTTTGAATTTCTCCAATTCCAATATTTTCACATTTATTGCTTAATGTTAAATTTTAAATGATTACGCATTGCTATCATCTGTACCCACTTTATGTTTATAATAGCAAAAGATAGTTGAGGATGATCTATTTGAAATGCGCCCACTAAGAAAGAAGAGAAATAAAGCTAAGAAAGTTGATAAATGGCATTTAGTTTATTGATATGCATTTTTTTTTTTCTGTCAATAAAAAATATTGTGCTTATTAATTGAGAATTCATAAACTTGACCAATGTGCTATTTTATTTTTATGTTACTCTCATGGTAGATGTTGAATCCCCAATGACGAAAATTGAAAGGAAAAAAAGGTGTAATTTGACCAAATATATGTTTATGATGCCTTGATTGATATCAATGATGTCAAAATTATCCTCTTAAGAATGACGGGGAAAATCATCCTCACGATGGATAACTTTGAAAGAGGACTCAATATACAAACTAAACAAAATATTCATGAAAATTGAACGATAAAAAATTATAGCAAGTTTCATAGTTCCTTTCAAAGCAAGCTGAGCGAATATCTTCATTCACACCCATCTTGAGGGGTGCAGGTTACGGAAAAAGGAAAAAGGAAAAGTCAAAGTTCAATCATCAATCACTGAGGAAATCAATCAAGGTCATTCAAGAGCCAATCATCCATAACCAAAAAACAAACATCTCTGATCAAAGAGTCATTCAAGGATTTGTTTCTTACGCAAATTTGAATTGTATCTTCCTTATTTGCTCTGATTGTTATGCTATCTCTATAAATATAACTTAAACATTTGAATGATCAATTATGTAAGCCTTTTTCAATAACAATGGAAATCTTCACCTTTCTAATTCTTATTTCTTCTATTTTCTTGTTAAAAGAATACTCACTCACCCCACTTCAAATAAACCATTTCTGGTACATATCTACAATCAAACCAGATAAAATTTAGTATCAAAATCGGAAATCACTTACCAAGCACCTGTTGAGCAGTCAAACGCTTTTTAGGATCCGGCTCTAACATCTGCCGGACAAGACTTTTAGCATTCTCTGAGATTTGAGGCCATGGCTCCCGCTTAAAATCAATCACCCCTCTCAAGATTGCCAAGGCTACACCCTGTTCGGTTTCTGACAAAACATTAAAAACATAAATCACATTTCATAAGAATAATTTCACAATTAAAAATTAAAAACAAGAAGACACATATGCATTATCAAAAACCAATGTACCTGCCCAAAATGGAGGAACACCACACAGTAATATGTAAAGAATAACTCCGCCGCTCCATATATCAACTTCTGGTCCATAATTCCGTCTCAACACCTCTGGCGCCATATAATATGGACTTCCCACAATCTCAGAGAACCTCTCCCCTAAAACCTCAAAAAGCAATTAAAATAGAATTTTAATTAGGAATTAAGCGTAACCATGCTTTAGGCAAGAAATCACCCCCACAAAACCCGCTTGCAAAGAAAAAGGGTGCCTAAATGGTTATTAACCCACTTGCCCATCACATACTAAGCAATGTGACTCGACTGAGAATTTGAAGCCCAAATATTCACCCCTATAAAACCCGCTTGCAAAGAAGGGTGTCTAAATGGTTATTAACCCACTTGCCCATCACATACAAATGGGACTGGACTGAGAATTTGAAGCCCAAAAATAGCATAATATAATACATAATCCAATTTACTTCAAAATAGTATATTAACTTGTATAACGTATACATATGAGATAATATGTACGTAAAAAGCTATTTTATGACCAATTATATCATGTACGTGCAATATATGTTATTTATGACCCAGAACGCTCAATTGGGCGTCACATTAAGCAACAAATCTAAACAAAATTTGCAAGCTAAAAATGCCCAAAAGCCAAAGAAGATTTATCGACAAAGAAATGAAATTTACAAATATACCAGGCTTGAAAAAAACAGAGAGACCAAAATCAATTGCCTTAAGAGGCGAATGCTCTTTCTTATTAGCGAACAAGAAGTTCTCAGGCTTCAAATCCCTATGCATAACTCCGTTAGCATGGCACATCCTAACCACCTCGGCTATGGTCCGAGCAACGTTGGCCGCAGCTCGCTCACTGTAATGCCCTCTGGCCACAATCCTATCAAAAAGCTCACCTCCTTCGCACAATTCCATCACCAGATGCACATTCTCGTTGTCTTCGTACGTCGCTTTCAGCTTCACGATATTTGGGTGCTCAGGTAACGTAGACATTATCGCAACCTCACGCCTAACGTCCTCAATATCCACCTACAACATATACAAATACAACCCGTAATACTACAAATCAACGAAGTAAAAGATGAATTTAGCAAAAAAAAAGGTGGGTTGTTAGTTCTGGTTCGCAGCGAAGAAGCTTCAGTTTTTGAAATCTCACCGCTGTTCGTAGCTTCCGTTTAGAAATGGATTTGCAAGCCAAACCTTCTCCAGTCTCGCGGTCTGTACAGAGATATGTGATACCAAACTCGCCGCGGCCGAGTTCACGACCCAGTATATACTTGTCGCTAATTCGGGTTCGGTGACTCAGTGGGATCACATCATTCAGAACCCGGATCGGAGCCGGATCTTCTAAAAATAGATTGGAGCTTCTCTGACGGGTATTATGGTTCTTATCGTTATTCTGGTCGTCTACTTCAGCTCTCACACATGCGTTACAGTTCCCCATACTGGGAAAGGCTCTAGGACCCAAATCAGACTCCCTATATCGTTGTTGAGATATTTACGACAAAGATATACTCTTTCTGAATGTTGTCGTTGGAATTGAGTAGAGGGTGCTGACCGCAGTATATGGTGGCGCCGATTGGTCCACCCCGGCAAAAAGAAGAGAGAAAACGCGGGTGTCAGTCATACAGTTGGTAAAAGGTCAGCTTTTTGAAAAATAAATCCACTTTGTTGGTCTGTGTCTGTACATCTGCTCTTTCTTTCTCTTAACCTTCTTTAAAATTATTATTAAAAAAAAAACTTCTTTAAAATTTATAATTAAATATTATATTTTTATATTAAATTTATATATTTTTATTAAAAAACTCACAAACTTCAAATTTTTTATTAAACATATTTAACCAAACACCGTTTAAATTTAACATATTTAATAATATATGCTTTATAAAACATATTAAATTTGACATCATTCTTTATTTAACATATTTAATAATATATGCTTTATAAAACATATTAAATTTGACATCATTCTTTATTTAACATATTTAATAATATATGCTTTATAAAACATATTAAATTTGACATCATTCTTTATAAATATTTAATAATATTTAAATACTTTGTATTATGGAGTTATAATATGTTATTTAAAAAAAAAAAACCTTTTCGGGTTCTCTTTCTCTACGAAACTGATGCATAGGTGTCTACTTCTAGTCTTTCTTTTTAATAAAAGATTACTAGGGCTACATCAAAACATCTGAAATTTTAGAATATGCTCTTTTCTAATCTATTGATTATGAATATTATTAAAATAAAAATATGTATAAATTATTTATTATTAAAATTTATAATTAAGTTTGTAATTAATATTTAAAAATTATGAGATATCCTACCACAATATCGATATACATGTACTAAGTGCTTACAATGTTATTCTTCTTAAAAATATATAAATATTAAAAACGTACGTGAATAATCTTTTTTTAATAATCGCCAAATATAATACCATTTTTACGGTACACATGACAAAAAAACATAAATATGCTCTTGTCTTAATATTTCTTCCTATTCATATTTTTTTTAGATTATAATTTTAGATGCATCAATTATAGAATCAAATATAAAAAGAAAAGTTAAATAACATAACAATATAAAATTAATAAAAATTAAACAATCATAGGATAGAATTTGTAAAAGTTTAGAAATAACATTAAAAATACCCCTAAATTTTGATATATTTTCAAAAAATCCTCAAAGTTTAAAAAAATCAAAAATATCCCTCAAACATAACATAAATTAAATCTAAACGAAATAAATATTAAAACTTTATAAAAAAATGAAAAAAAATAATAGAGAACCAAAAAACACTAAGAAATTAAGAAATAATAGAATTAGAAGTAAAAGACATATTATGATATTTTTCACAAAAATGATAATTAGTAAAAAAAATTGAAAAATTTAAAAGGAAAAATTAAGTCTTACATAAAAAGATGGATTTAAAAATCCATCATTTTCATCATTAAGAAAATTATTCTCAAGAAAAAAACATAATCTATTATAAAATAAGTAATAAAGAAATAAGTATTAATATTACAGATGTAATAAAAATAGATAAGTAATATACTATTAATTGCAAAGAAATTATAATGAATAAACTATAAAAAATGCCCTAAAATGATAAAGAAATTGGATACATTCATTTAGGAGAAATTCAAATATTAATACAAACTCATTTCAAAGAAAAAATAGATACATCAATAAAAATAGCATTACTAGATAATAAAATAATAAACAAAAAATATGTTTTACTAGGAATGATCCATGGTAATTTGAAAATTTCACAGCATATCCTAAGTTTGTTATTAAGATTCATAACAAAAACTTAAATCAAGTGTTAAATTTAACTTATGAATTTAAAAGATGATATTAATTAAAGAAAGAAATCATTCGTTTTCAATACACTACATGGTATGATATTCATTAACAAATAGTTATAATAATTTAATATATGGACAAAATGAATATATAGAAATAGATACAAAATTTCAAGAACTTAAAAAAATAATAAAATCAGAGATACTAACGGACTTTGAAATACTAGAGGAATGACACTTAGATATTAAGGAAAAACCTCTATTATTAAGAAGAAAAAGTAATATAGTTAAAAAATAATAATATACCAAGATTTACTTTTATAGATCATGGAGGAAAAACTTCTAACAAAAAAGAAGTTAAAAAAACTAAGAGAATAAGTTCAAGTAATGAAAGTATCAATTCATGATATCATATTAGGAAGATAATATTATTTACATGCAAATTAAAAAAATATACAGTTAAAAGGGTAGTAAAAAATCAAACAACATTAATGAAGGTTTTAAGACTTCTAAAATAGGAAATGCATTTAGTCCAATAATCAAACACAAAGTATCTACTAGAAAGAATGATATTATAAGTAATAAATATGATCCCGTAGAAGGACTAAAAGTAGAACCAAATAGAAGATTAGATGTCTTGATACTTAGAAACGAGAGAAGAAAAAATAAAGAAAAATATATAATTCAAATTTAATGGAATATAGAAAAGAATTAAAAGAAAAATTCATGAATCTTGAAAATAGGGATATGGAAAAATTAATTAGTTTTTTAACATTAACTAATGAAGAATTAGAAAAATATTAGGATGAAAAACTTTTTACAAACAAAGAGGAAGATGATATGACAATAATCAACGAGACTGATTTTAAATAAGAAATCATGACCTTAAAAGATCATATAAAACCAATTTAATTACCAGTTCCTTATTAAGAAGAAACATCGTACCCATATATGTATGAAAGAAATAGATAAAGGTTAGGGGAACCTGATACTTCCAATAGAAGAAGACAGTTATCCAAAATTAAAAAAAAGGTTACGTTGGGAAACTAGAGGTAGTATCCTACCAGAATTCAAGCTACATAAAAATTATAGATTTGATCTCTTAGATCTAGATTGTATAAGAGATCGGGGAAAAACCTTAAATGAATGGGCTAGTGGTATGAGTGTACATACACAAACCTCTCAAACTATACAAACAAATCCCTCAATCTGTAGGGTATTAGTAGCTTATAAAATGACAGGAAATATTAAAGTTTGGTTTTCAAATTTAATAGGCCAACAACATTTATTAATGCAAGGGAATGCTCCTATAGGAAGAGAATATTTAAATATAGTAATAAATAAAATATACAATAAATTTATTAAAAAAGATAAAGAAAGAACTATCACTGAATCTAGTGAAAATAAAATCAACGAAGTCAAATGACATTTAACAAATATGAAAATTTGTAACATATCTTGCATGGATTCTTATATTTGTGAATATAAAATGCATTATTATAAATTACCATCCTCTATGGAAATAATTTATAAGGAAATATTTTTTCAAAAATTACTTGAAATGTTATATAAGACTTTAACAGAAGGTTGGAATCAAAGAAATAGGAAAATCATACTAGATAGCTTAAGAGGAAGAATAAGAAGCCTTAAAAGCTGGATAATCATTAAATGTCAAGAAAGAAAGGAATACAAACAAATAAGAGAAAATGATAAACTTTCTTATGATACAAGAGATTTTAAGATACTAGGAAAATATGGATATAATATAAAATCCTACAAATAGAAATATAAAAAATACAAGAAATTTAAAAGATATAAATTTAGAAAATAAGATATTCAAAAATATAAAAGAATATTTAGTAAGGAAAAGTACAGAAAAAGATATTTTAGAAGAAAAAAGTATAAACCTCATGAAAACAAGAACTATTACCCTTCAGAGAAAAGGAAATGTAGATGTTGGATCTATAATAAAGAAGAACGTTATGCCAATGAAGGCTTCAACATAAGAAAGAATTTAATTTTTTTTTACAGAAAGTAAAAATTTTAGAATAAGTTTTTAAGATGAAATTAGAACTAATTTATGAATTAGATATAGATGATACTTATAGTATTTATCTATTAGAGGAAATTGATGACAAAATAACCGACTTAAAATATGAACACTCAGAATATGGGTACTCTTCATTAGAAGATAAATGATTTATATAGTATTATAAATACAAATAGTACCTATATTAAGATAGGACTAAAGTTTAAAGGCTATATCAACTATCATTTACATGCATATATAGATACAAGAGCTAGTATATATGTAACAAGTAAATATGTATTCCTAGAAGAACACTGAAAACAAGCTTCTAAAGATTTAATTTTAAGAATTGTTGATAATATTGTAGTAAATCTTAATAAGGTTTTAATATATACAAATATGATGATAAAAGTAGAAAATTTTCATATTCCTACCATATAAATAAGAAACATTAGTTGATTTATTAATAGGAAATAATGTTCTAAACTTATATTAACATTTTACACAATATTTAGACAAAATAAGTATAATAGCATTATATGATAAAATCATTTATATATCAAAAATAAGAAAAACTTTGACTATA
Source organism: Hippophae gyantsensis (assembly GCA_030763125.1). Classification (NCBI taxonomy): domain Eukaryota; kingdom Viridiplantae; phylum Streptophyta; class Magnoliopsida; order Rosales; family Elaeagnaceae; genus Hippophae; species Hippophae gyantsensis. The sequence continues at coordinate 50,827,928 of CM061034.1, read as the reverse complement.
TGAAACCAAAATTTTATGCAACAACATAAAAAAACGTGGTGAGATAAACACAAAGCAAATAAAACCTTACTTAGAAAATATTTCATTAGATATTTAAGAAAATAAAACTATTTTCTTAATGAAATACATGAAGATAAAGCCCTAATAGGTATGAGAAAATTATTAAAAATAGTAAGATTAAAAAATCCTTCAAATCCAAAAATTAATAAATCTAAAATGAATGCCAACATAAAATTAGGAGACCCTAACAAAGTTATTAGAGTAAAACCAATGATTTATACTTCAGAAGACATGATTGAATTTGAAAAATAAATTCAAGAAGTTTTGAAACTAAAAGTCATAATACCAAGTAATTCACCTCACTCTAGTCCAGTATTCTTAGTTGAAAAAGAAGCTGAAAAAAGAAGGATAAAAAAATGGTAGTAAACTTAAAAATATTGAATAAAAAAATCATTGATGATGGATATTTTATTCCAAAGAAAAAAGAACTATTATCATTAATAAATGAAAAAAATATTTTTTAAGTTTTGATTGCAAAAATGAATTTTTGTAAATAAGACTAGATGGAGAATCTCAAAATTTAATGACATTTAACTGCCTCCAAGGACAATTCCAATAGATTATTGTACAATTTGGATTAAAACAAGCTCTAGGTATCTTTCAAAAATATATAGATAACATCTTTAAAAAATTACAAAATATTTACTATGTCTATATAGATGATATTTTGGTTTTCATTAGTAAATTAAATAAACATTATTTGGATATTATTAATGTTCTACAAGAATGCAGGAAAAAGGCAATGTACTTTATGAAAGAAAAGCAATAATTAATTTGCATAAAATTAAGTATTCAGGGTTGAAAATCGAAGATAAAAAACATAATCTACAACCCTATATACTAAATAAAATTTAAGGTTTTCTTAGTGAATTAAAGGACAAAACCCAATTATAAAAATTTCTAGGATGTTTGACATATGTTGAAGCATATATCAAAAAACATGTAAAAATGTGAAATTCCTTACAAGTAAAATTGAAAAAATATCATATCTAGAAATGGACAAAATAAGATACTTTGTATATGGATAAAGTAAAAACACATGTAAAATTTTTACCAACTTTATACCATCCAAGGTCAGATGATAAAATGATAATTAAAATAGATGCTTCATAAGAAGATTGAGGAACAGTTTTGAAAGCAAAAGTAGATGACAAAGATAAATACTTTAATATATATACATCAGGATCTTTTATATAGTCCAAAATTAAACTATCACAGTAATAAAAAATAATATATAGTTGTTAAAAGGTTATTAATAAGTTTGTAATATATGAAAACAGTGATTCAACTACTATAATTTTGATATCGAACATTTTGCAAGAAATAAGAATAATTTAGTAGAAGTTCTTACTAAAGAATTAACACTTCTAACTATTTTTATGCTTGTAGGAATGAAACATCTTGATATCAAGATCAAGATAAAGTAAAAGGAGATAAAAATCCTACAAGAATAACTCAAGTTTTTGTACCTCGTGAAGTCTCTTATGGAGACAAGAAATAAACAAGAAGAACGTGATTATTCAAAACAACTCTTAGGGTCCAAAAACTCTAAAAAGGAATCTTCATCAAAAATTCAATTTAAAGAAGATATAACTTCTAAAAAAATAATTCAAGATGAAAAGGAATAACCTAACAGTTTAAAAGAGAGTAACATCTCTGAAACAAAAAAAACTCAATTGGACTAATGAAGTAGAAAGGGAAGAAAAGAAAAAGACTTATATGATCTATAATGACCCAAAACCAAGAATCTACAATAATTGGGAAGAAGCAGATAAATCTATTCTTGGGTTTAATGAAGTAACTCATAGAGCCTTTACTAACAAAATAGAGGCTGAAGGCAGTTATACCAATTACAAAGTACCAAAACTAATAAATGCAAAGGAGATAGTAAGGAATTATTCTTCAACACTACAACAACAATCAGCATTACCTAACATGTTGATAACTCTAGAAATAATAGTAAGGCCTCCAATAATATTTATAGAGGCAACTCTCCTAAAAACATCAAAAGATAGTAAGGCATCTAGTGTTGTTCAGGAAGACATCCCCTAGGAATTCATTAGTCATTGAAGATGAAAATGACCAATTTAGAAATCTCAACAAACCACAATGATTGAGTCTCTACAACTTGGCTAGAAAATCTATCCAGGAACACATAGAAGATATGAAGTTCTATACTACAAAAGAGGAATTCCCTACAGGGAGTAAATTCAAAATTTTGGAAGGAACTGATCCAATATTTGTTTACAAAGCTTTTCATGCAGTTCCAGTAGAAAACATATATCTAGGAATTAATTTAAGTGAATTAAATTATTTTCCAAAAAATTTCAAAAAAATAATCAAGAACTTCAGGAAGAATATAAGAGTAAGTGACAAACTTATTTATCTCAGATTTTTCAGTTCACTAATGGATTAGAATGATGAACGATGTATTAGTCTTTACCACTTCATCAAGTTAAGGATTTCCAACACAAACAAAAAAGTTCACAAGCCAATGACATTTCTAAAAAAGGAATTCAACACAAGGATTCCTTTTATTATAAAAAACCCTTATTTTCATTTGGAGGACATAGAAAAAACGAAGCATACAACTTAGAAAACACACAGCTTCTAATATAGTAACCCTCTATCCAGAAATTCCAACAAGAAATTATGTATCCTAGTAATTATGAGCGGCTAAGAATCTCTTCAAGGTTCTTAGTTGGCCTTAGAATTGTAATAAATATTTTACATTATGAATAAAATGATGTGTAGTCACTCATTCCTAGTAAGTTTAAATTAGACATCATTTATGTATGGATACATAAAGCTCACCATTATGAGAAGGATATTAAGGTTTGAGCAAAGCTGAAGCATAATCCGTGTAACAAGAGAAGACAATTAGAAGGGAAGATCATAGTGAACCAATTAAATTCAGGTATAATAATTATAAATTTTTTAAGCTAATTAAGAATTTTAAATGCTTAAATATTTGCTTATATCAATTTATAATACTGATAAACAAAAAGATGAAGATAGAAATAGCACAATACTATGATAAAGAAATTAAAAATTCTTTAATTAATAATATATAGGAATTATATGAATTAACAACTAACGTTACACAGCTAGTCCCAAATTTGGTATTAGAACACAATATGGATGAAAAACTTAACACCATTAAATTTAAGGATATCAATGGTATTAACTAGTCTATGGGCATTATATTATTTTTTTGCAAACCTCATGGCATAAATAAAGATATGTTAAACCGTACGAGCATTTTAGATAAATTTTCGTATTGTTTTAACCATAAATATATAGTTATGATGATAATTTTATAAGAAACTATTATTGTTAATGATATAAATTTAGATAAATTTTCATATTGTTTAACCATAAATATATAGTTATGATGATAATTTTATAAGAAACTATTATTGTTAATGATATAAATTTCTATAAATTTTAATTATATTAAAAAAATGTAAGATTAAAAATAATTGTTAAAAAAGTAAAAAAAATATCCAAAAAAATTCAAATAAAGTCAACTCTTACTTTTGTAGGATTAATATCATAAATACTCCCATGTTTTGAGGTATTTACAAAAATACCCCTAAGGTTTCAAAAAATTCAAAAATATCCTTGAAATATAACAAAAGTTAAATCTAATGTAAGTAAATAGTAACATTATTAAAATGGAAGAAGAAAAAATAAACCAATAAATAGTAGACATAGAAACAGAAGATATCTTATGATGTTTTTCAAAGGAAATTTTAATAAGTAAAAAGAAATTTGGAGAAATTCAAAATGAAAAAGTAAATCTTAAAAAATAAGATGGATTTAAAGACCCATCATTCTTGTTAAGAAAGTTATTCTTAGGAAAAATATAATTTATTATGGTATAAGTAATAAGGAAATGGGTATTAAGATTACAGATACAAAATAAAGGTATAATATACCATTAATTGATAAAAAAAAACTATATTAAACAAGCTATGCAAAATTTCAAAAAATTTCAAAAATTATATCTTCACCCATTTTCACTAAAAAGTTTATATTTTAATATTTTTTACCATAAAAATACTATTTATTGAATAAAACAAATAAATATTAAGTAAAAAAGTGTGTTAATATTCTACTTTCATAGAGTCATCACACCCCCAAACTTAGCTAAGTCCTTGTCCTTAAGTAAAGCCAAGTATAACTAAATAAAATAACTTAGGTAGTATATCCATAAATATAATTCTATTAGTACATGCATATTTCAAGAAAACTATCCCTCTTAAAAGTCGTACACAGGTTCACATATTCATCAATCAATGTTCCATGAATACAAAGATATGCATGGTTTTTGAAAAATTGATTCGTGTGTGTATGTGATGCATATGATATCATCCAATGCACTCATAAAATCAACCTATATGAGCATGCTAATCAATTCAATCTTAGAACAAGTCTCATAAGTCTATTTTCACATCCCTCTCCACTAATATAAATATGCACTTAGCTCAAGATTAATAAGGACTTTACATGGTTGTAATATAAGGCTTAGGTTGGGGTCGATAAATGAAGATACTTAGGCTCTTTTCACACCTTAGCTTCTTCTTTTTTTCATAATGCACTTTTTAACTACAATTGAGCTTTTACTTGATATTTTAGTGCACCATCTTTTGTCAAATTTTTCATATTCTTATGTTCCACATCTTTTTTTTTTGTAACTTCATAACACCCCAAACTTATGACCTAAGGATCCTACCATCAAATTCTCTATATGTTGTACTGTTATCACTACTATTGCAAGTTGATTGACGTATTCTCAATAGATCTACCTTGATTTAATCTTCGAGATTCTCGAGGTTGATTTTTCCTTACATCGTCAATATTATCTTCATCTTTTTCATGCAATCGTAGTTTTTCTTTCAAAACAAATGATACTTTAAGTTTTAAGAGACGTCATAGATACAAATATTGTTTCATCGATCTCTGTGTAAACATTCAAGTGTGTCCAATCCTTTCTACGATGTGTCAGTAAACATTACATTGAATGCTTTGTTAACCATTGCAACGATTTATTGATGAAATCAATGATCCCATCTTTGACTCGTGCATATTTTCTACACTTTCATGTTCTTTGTTTGATACAAATTGACACTTTTTTGGGTTGAGTGCACAAGGGTATTATGATCTCCAAATTTGTATTTTCTCAACTTTTCATGTAATTTCATCGATTTATAATTGTTTCGAAGTAGTCTTCTTATGAGTTCTTCATCCTCTAAAAGTGCTTGCTCTAAGTTTAGAAGGTAGTTTTGGTACATTCAATTCTTCTAACTTATAATCATTGAGGTTTTTATTCTCATTGCTTGTGTCCTTTAGTTGATAAAATTTTCCATCTAATATTGTTTTAACGATAATTAATGTGCAAATTAAGACTTATATCCTTCTTTTTGATTGGCATTTGACAAAGCTATGATCTTGGTTGAATGAATCATTTTGCTAACGATTCATCCAAATATTTCTTTAACTCCTTTCTTGAATGGTGCCAATTGAGAGATAGTCAAAATTGTTTTGAGGTGAGGGAAGACAAGATAATTCTTCCAAAAATATATTCTAGTATTTATTCACCACTAGTATTCGTGTCAAGCTCTTTCCATTATCAGTATTCACTTCCAAAGAGTTTCAGAGATATTATACTTGCTTCATCATGTCCTCCTTCTAAATAGTAGTTAAGAAAAAACACTAGTAAAGTTTACTCTTTTTATCATAAAATTGAACTTATAAAGGTTTTTGGAAGAGATTTTTAAGGGAAATATTGGAAGTAAGGGGGTTTGTAAGATTTAACACTTGAGCATATATTTAAAAAGTGAAAGAATGTGTCATAAAAGTGTCAGAAAGAATTCGTATCCATGAGTTGTATAGTGAAATTATATCAATTATCATTGATTTATGGTTTTTCTTGTCAACTATCACGATGGTTTGCTCTTTGTGATCCTTTTTCCAGAGTTGCAATGCTTAAATCCTTATCCTTTCCATGTATAGATTGTTGTCAATCATAGGTTTATGAAGGATTAGTTAGAAAAGGTAGTCTAATCAACTAATAAGGTCAGAAGGATTGCTTTTGAAAAGATCATCTTAAAAATTTATGCTACTGCTAACTAGACTATTGACTTTGCCTCGAGAATCTCTTACAAGTATTAGATGATTCAGAGTCAGACACGATCCTCATCTATCATTTATTTACAACTTGAGAAATTATTACACTTGAAATGGATCATCTCATGGCAATATTGGTGGTATAAGATCTAATCATTAGGTTAAGACTTTGATTTCTAGTTCAACTTGTTCAATCCAATAAGTGATTACTATAACAACGAAAGTTGATAGTCATAATCGTATCAATCCTATGAATATTTCGTAAGATGGTTAACTTCTCTATAATCAAATTGCAGCTAATGCTAATCCGTTTAGAAGGTAGATGATATGTCTTTTCTTTTGAAACTATCTTATAGCATTATCAAAATTACATTTGACACTTCATTAAGGTAAAGAAAACAAGTCTTTACAATTTTTGTGGCATGAAATTCTACTTTTCTCTTTAGGTTCTTCCTAAGTTCAATCGTTATTGTCTATTCTACTACAAATAGGAAGCTAAGACAAAAAAAATTTATAAAACAATATTATTCCTCAGAGATCAAAGTTATGTTGTGATACCAAACTATCACGTCCCAAAAAATGGGGTTGAAATGAGTTTTTAAAAAATACTAAAATTATTATGATTTAATGTATTTTAATTGATTAATAGATTTATATTTATATGATTTTATCATATTTTTATATAAATTTGTCTTTTCGGAATCACAAGTACTTTTATTATTTTTCAGATATTTTTGTTCAAAAATAATTTAAAGACTCAAAGAAAAATACTAGAGGTAATACATCACAAATATGTTGAGAACAAAATGAGAAAAAGTAAAAAAAATGGAAAAATTGGACAAAATAGGTCAAAACGGTCAAAATGCCTAAATCTACACGTGCATCATGCGTATCCACCGAGTCTCGTGCACGCTCATGCTTGTGCCATACACAGTCAAGCACATGCCCAACCTTCCCTATACGCAGCTGCGCACATGTCACTTTGAGATCCATGCCCCTGTCCGTGCGCATCTACTGAGTCCCATACCTAACCACATGCATGTCAACCTGTCCAAAATGCATCGAACTCCCATTTTCAAGTTATTTTTTCACTTTTTTTTTATCCTTTTTTCTCACCTATGAAAGGACCATTCCCTATTGTAAAATCCATGCCTAAATATCTCAACTCTTCTCTCTCTAGAAAGCTTTCTTAGTTTTTTTAGTTTTGAAGTTCTTATCTTTTGAGAAAAACTAGTTATGTTTTTGTAAATTTCTAGTTTTTGATTCAATAAATGGAAATGGAAATCCGTTTGGAGGTTTTCTAGAAACAGAAATAGCATCAAAGTTTTGTAATGGTTCTTTTGAGGTATAATTTTGAAATGAATTCTTTACAATTATTTTTATGTTTTATTCTTATATGTTATATTTAATTTGTTTGTGATTAAATTTAACATGATTGAATGTTTGTAAATATAATATAATAATAACATTATTATGTTTGCGAAATATTAAATAGGTAAAATATTTCTATGAAATAAATTAATTTTTTATTCAAGATTTTATATTAAGTATGTTATAGAGAAATATATTATTTTTCATTACAAACTTAAATCTAAAAATTAGATTTTAAGATTTAATTATCCAGTTTGATTTAGAGTAGTGTCTTTTTATTTGTTGATAGAATCGCCCAGTAGTTAGAGGGAAACTTTATTTCAAAATTTTTTATAAGAATTATTATTCGAAAATGTATTGACAACATATTTTTAATAATGGTTTTAAAACTTGAAAGTTAATACTCAGATAATTAAATTCTTAAGTTTAATTTGGACACTTTGAATAAAGTTTAAAATGTATAACTCCACAAAAGGTAACATTTAAATGATTCATTTTTAATCTCTTACAAAAAAAGAATTAATTTAATTAAATAAATTAAGTATCGATCTTACCCATAAGTGTTAATTGATTTGTTTAACTAACAAATAATATCTAACCCCACCAAAGGTGATATTTATATAAAAAGGAGATCATCAATAAATATCAATTTATATATTTAATACTTAAATAATATGAGCAAGCATAATTAACTTAATTATTATATCCATAAATACTCTACTGTTATGAATGATAAAAATTTTCATAATTGTTTATTGAATCCATATCTATGTTTAATGTTTTTATGTTATTAGATTAGGAAACAAAAAAAATCAAAATATCCTAACAGAATGTGTAGGATTTAATTTCTTTTTCAAGAGTTTGAATAATAAATTAAAAATCATATATAGTTCTTCCTTAGATTGGACCTTGGGATTATACTTGTCATTTTCTATAAAATGATTCATGCACTTGTGAGAATTTTACAAATATAAAACTAAAGTATCTGCAAGATCAGCATTGCTAACCCGATGCCAATTTTGTTCATCAATACGTGAGATAGAAAAAGGGAGTATAATTTAAGTTATATTTAAAGGAAATTTCTTTAATAATCATCAAAAATTCTATTTAAAAATCAACAATTTGGGTACCCTTTAGAGATTTTCTATTCAAAAAGAAAATTTAAATTTAAATTTAAATTCAAGACATTTATAGAGTTAATTTTAAATTAATTAGAGTAGTTTCAGCTTGTCTAATCATAAATCATATTAGCCAATAAATTAAATAAGGTTTCAGGTTAAACGTTGAAACATTTGCATTCTTCATATAAAACCTTAATGCCTTCGCTACAATTGTTTCGAATAACGCAACTGGAAGGTAACATAATAGTGGGATGTGAGCTACTCATTTCTTAGTAGGAGTCTTTTCCAAAATATATTTTAATAAATAATTATTCATGATGCATGTTCATTTAATAAATTTCATGATTGTAAGTCATTATCATCATCATACAATGTGGGGATATTTTTGTTATAACACTTGGGTATACCTATACCTCATCGCTTACGGGACCGAGGGAGTGTATATTCTAGGTAACCCAATGTATGCTCATTTAGTACAAACTATGCTATACAATATAAATCCAATATATGATATGTAACCCCATATATATTGATCATCCAAATATATGGGCAAATGTGTGGTCCAACTTTGAGATGCATATGAGTCTACCTCCAACCCCATGTACAATCACAATACATATGATACATATATCGATCAAATCAATGTCTTAAGAGCCTTTGTCGATGGTCTAGAATACAATGGAGGATTTGACTCTAAAACCCATGTGCAACCAATAAATTCAAGACCCAATAAATGACAAAACTCTGACCACAACAAGGGGTCCAACTTTGAGACCATTGTGAGAGCAATAATCTACAGTTAATAATCCAAGGTACCATAATTAGAAAAACTCAACAATCAAAGGCACCATAGACGAAAAACCACTAAGAATACATATGATGCAATGTATACATGTAGTCTTTCAAAAGTAGTATGCTGCAACCAGTAGCCTATGGGTACAATACTTCACAAGACAACATACATGCATACTCTTCAGGAAATAAACCATTTTCATGATGCATGAATAAAAATCTCAAATTCCATGTAATATTTTCAATACTCGTTTCATATCAAAATTTAATACTCGTTTTATAAAATTTTCCAATGTACATAATAAAATGTATATAATGAGTATTTTATTTTAACAATATTTATAATATTACTTATAGAACAATGGCATCTGACTTTACTTTTTATTTATAACATATGATGTATGAAAATTTTATTTAAAAAACTAATGCATGAATAAAAAGTTTAGAGTAGAAAACCCCTACCTCATAACCTTGACTGAATACTCGAATATTTATCCCCAAAATGTGTTTCAAAATGTACCAAAAAATAAAAACTATTTAGAGAGAGAATTTTTTAAAGAGAGAAGGAGAGAGAGAGAGAAGTTGTGTGAGAAGAAGTGGTGGTTTGGCTATTTATAGGAAAATTTTGAGGAGTTATCCGACCAATCTCATCATGGGTGGTAACGAGAAGTGTGGCGAGGGTTGGCAAGGGTGGTGGTGAGATGTGTAGGAACTTTAAAAAAAATTTATGTTCGACCTGATCTTTCACACGAATATTTTTTGATACAGCCATACAATTAAAAATATTATTTAAAATTTGTTTTTAAGACACTTGTATAAATTATAACAAATATTTTGGGGATTTACATTATATGATCGACTATTTATAATTTTTTGGGGTTTTACATGATATGATCGACTATTGATGGCTCTATGATGAGTGCTCAAAAAGCACTAAAATTACCATGATTTTATTTACTTTAATTGATTAAAAATATATATATTTATATGATTTTATCATATTTTTATATAAATCTATCTTTTCGGAATCACAGGTATTTTTATTATTTTTCAGGTATTTTTGCTTAAAAAAGTAACTTAAAGACTCAAAGAAAAATACCGAAGGCAATACATCACAAATATATTTATAAATTAAATGAGGAAAAGTGAAAAAAGATGAAAAAATTGGACAAAATGGGTCAAAAATGTCAAAAAAAGAGGAAATCGTGTACACAGCTGCCCAACCGTGCCGGCCAATGCGTGCAATGTGCCCAGCCGCACCGAGCATCCGTGCGCATCGCCTAGTCCGCGCGCGCCCGGTCTCACGCACCGCATCACCCTATCCGCGCATGCCTGCTCTCCATTCCACACGCCACCTATCTACGCCCCAGTCTATGCACATCGCCACCCATCTGTGCCTCATTCTGCGCACACCGACGCACCCCACCTACCATGATGTCATCATTCACTACTCCGCATTTCCTCCATTTTTAATCATTTTTTTACCCACTTTTTCTTCCTCTCCTCACCTATAAATACCTTCATTCTCTTCATAAAAAAACACACTTAAAAACACATCTTCTTTCCTCTTTCTTTCTCTCAATTTCTTAGATTTTAGTTTTTTTCTTAGTTAGTTTTTCTTAGTTTTAGAGTTCTTCTCTTTTTGAGAAGAACTAATTATGTTTTTGTAATTTATTTGCTTTTTGATTCAATAAATGAAAGTGTAAATTCCGTTTGGAGGTTTTCCAGCAATAGAAATAACATCAAAGTACTATAAGGATTTTATTTTTTTTATAGTTATTTTTTATACTTTATTCTTACATGTTATATTTAATTTGTCTGTGATTAAATTTAACTTTGCTGGCTATTTGTAAACATGATATAATAATAATGTTGTTATGCTTGCGAAATATTAAATAGGTAAAAATCTCTAAAATGAATTCATTTTGTTTTTATTCAAGATTTTATATTAAGAATGTTAGAGAAAAATATATTATTTTTCATTACAAACTTAAATCTGAAAATTAGATTTTAAGGTTTAGTTATGCGGTCTGATTTAGAGTAGTACTCTTTTATTTGTTGGTACAATTGCCCGGTAGTTAGAGTAAAGCTCTATTTCAAAAGTTTTTATAAGAATTATTATCTGAAAATGTATTGACATGTTTTTAGTAGTAGTTTTAAAACTTGAAAGTTAGTACTCGGATAATTAAATTCTTAAGTTTAATTTGGACACCTTGAATAAAGTTCAAACTGTCTAACCCCACCAAAGGTGGCATTTAAATGGTTCATTTTCAATCTCTTAGAAAAAAATAATTAATTAATTTAATTAACCAAATTAGTTATCAACTCCACTCATAGGTGTTAATTGATTTGTTTAGTTAACAAAGAATATCTAACCCCACCAAAGGTGGTATTCATAAAAAAAAGATAATCAATAAATATTAATTTATATCTTTAATAACCTAAATAATATGAGCAAACATAATTAACTTAGTTATTATATCCATAAATACTGCACTATTATAACAGATAAAATTTGCATAAATATTTATTGAATCTGTATCCATGTTTATTTTTATGTCAGTAGATTAAAAACACAAAACCCAAAATATCGTGATAGGATGTTTAAGATTTAATTTTGTTTTTAAAAGTTTGAATAATAAATTAAAAACCATATATATTCCTTTCTTAGATCGACCTTGGGAGTATACTTATCATTTTCTATGAAATGATTCGTGCACTTACCAGAGTTTTATAAATACAAAAACTAAAGCGATGGTAGGATCGGCGATGCTAGTTCTGCCCATCACTCTACCACCTAACATATATATACATTGCGACCTGTAACATCCAACCGAGACACGACACACAAATACAAACACATAGACTCTTTCCCTATGGGAACAGTTGTATCCTTGCAACTATCTATTGATAAATGACACATCACCACAACTTCAAACTCTACCATCAAACACCTTCTTAAGTACATACAACTTAGAACCTAGATTTGTTCTTTCAAACATGATTCATTAATAACAAACAAACACTCAAGGTAATTGTGAAACCGAATGAGGTATCCACCTCAATACTAAGTGTAACTCCTCAAAATGATATGGATCTCCACTAACCAACCATACAATTTACCTCTTATCAAAACCTCATTCAATCTCACATTTTTTACACTTAACTCACTATTTGAGAAATATGAGAGAGACTCATCTATGATGTCCTATATCACACAAATGCTAACTATTTCTTGAACCTAACACCCAAAAGGAAAATGGATCGTGAATGGAACTGAGATGTTTAGTGCCAATGTGTAGAGCTTCCCCCAATTCTAGCCAATAAAACAAGAGGGGGATAGAAGTTTTTAGAGAAAAATCCAACCTCTTGGACCCTTTGCTATTACACACTCACCAACCAGAGTCAGTGAGAGGACAGAAAGCACCTTGATGAGGCAATTGAAATGTAATGGCTATAATGTCAGTGTTTTTGACAATGAGAAATGCCTAGTCTCCAAAACTGACAACCCAATACAAACAAAGTCCCTAATGGGACACCATGACAACAAACACCCAACAATGCAAACTAAAAAGGTAAATATGTGTAATAGACAAACATAAAGCTGTGTTCTAAATGATACTGAACCACAAATAGCCAACCTTATAAAGGACAGATAGAAACATCAAATAAAATACAAACATTATGTTTTGTACATGAGAATTCCAACACCAAAATAACAAGACTTATACAATATAATCTCAATGAGTAGGGAGTTGAATCGCATTAAAACACTTAGAAACACCCACCATACAATCACTAATGTTTCGTCCAGGAATAAACTCAAACTGATTATGAGACAAGATGCGAGAGAAAATGTTTCACAAACTCTCGTTGATAATCTTTTCTATTAGCTTGAACATAAAATTTCCTAGAACGATTGGCCTATATTGATCGATAGCGTATGCATGCGAGTTTTTAGGTATAAGAATTAAAAATTTTGAATTTAGTCCATGATACATCCATCTTGTTTTGAATAGTCTTGAATTATTCGTATTAAGTAATGAATTTCATAAAATTATTTTATATTTATTCTTTATTATTGTCTCTATTTTTATTACTTAATTGTAATTATAACAGATAAAAACTTATATTTATGGTTAAAAATATTTATTTTAACTTTTAAATTTTATCTTATATATATATATATTATTTATAAATACACGTGTAGATACAATTTTAACTTTCTTCATTTTACTTTAAAGTTTTTTCAAAATAATTACCAATACAATATCAAATCTTATTTTAAATACTATTCAAAAACAAATTCTAACTTTTATTTTACAAAGTTTGCTAAATGTATTACTTTATCACAAAATTTAAATGAATATCTTTACTTATCATCTTCTTTTTTTAAAAAAATAAAGTTATATAAATTTATAATTTATAATTAATATTAAATAGTGAAAAATGTAAAGGTTCTCTATATTTTGTCATTTGTTTCCTTAAATTATAAGTAGTATCATTTTATCTTTTAGTTTTGAAAAAAAATAATCAATTAAAGATAAATTAAAATATTTTAATATTTTATATTAAAATATTATTTTTAAAGTCAATTAAAAAAAATCAAGACAAATTAAATTATTTTAATATTTTATATTAAAATATTACTTTAAATATAATATTTTTTAAAAACAATCGTTAAAATAATATATTTTTTCTTTAATTGATCTATTTTTTTTTGAATTAATGAGACTAAGTACTACCACTTTTAATCGAAGAGATCAAATACTAATGATCTCATATTAGAGATATATTTGGTCCTACTCTTTATTGAAAAAAATTAATTATTTATTCAATTTTTATTTTATCTTTTATATTTCAAAAAATAATATAAATTTTTATCTTATGTTGTAATTTTTAATTTAATATTTTTTTTAGTTTTATATATTACGAAAATAACTTGGATTAATGATGACGTATCAAATTGTATGACAAGATGCCCTATTTTTTTACTAAAAATTGAAAATATTTTCTTTCATACTCTATAGTTTTGAAGATTTATGCCTTTTCAAGGTTTATGCACTTTTTTTTGAAAATTTTCACCCTACAGTTGTACTAGAAAAAAAATGTACAAGTACAACCAAGCTGTACCTATTAGAATTTTGACTCAATTTTAGTGATTATACATTATTGATCCAAGTAAATTATAAGTTTTGTTATTTACCATTGGAAAGTTCCGAAAGTTCAGTTTGTAGATAATTTACGGTTTGTGCTTTGAGGCTACTAGAGAAAGTTAAGTAAATTTCAAAGAAGATTATTCAGAAACTACTGAAATCTAAACTTTTATAATTTCTTCAATGGTATTTTATTATGCTTAAGCTTATTATTTTCCTTTATTACTTTGTTTAATTGGTATTCTATTTAGGGATGCCAAATGGGCCAACCTGGCACAAGACGATCCGTTAAACACTCGATTCGTTGGCCTAACAGGCTTGCATGACACGACCCGTTAAGTATTACACAAGACATGACATGACATGCGAAAAAAAAACAAAATGCTCGATCCGTTACGGACGAACTGTGCTAGCCTAATAATAAAAAATTAAATTATATTTAAATATATATTAAATCTATAAATATATCTAAATATTATCAAATGTATGTATAACTCAATGGATAGAGTTAGCATTAGTACATAGGAAGTAGGGGTTTGAGTCACACTATCATCATTTTTACTAAATAACAAACTAAACGAGTCACAAGCCATGTCAGCACATTTAGCATGATTTGACTTGCCAAGCATGGCACGACATAGTAAAGCTCACGAATCATGATATGGCTCGTTAGTAAATGGACCATGGGTTGGCACGACACGCTAATTCACGACTTGGCCCGCCTTTTTGACACCTCTAATTCAATTCACTTTTTCAATATATTTTTACTTCCTTAAACTTAGAGGTTTACTCCAGAAAAAAGTATTTATTCTCTAGTGTATTCTTTGATAGAGTACTTTGTGTTTGATATAATCTTTTAGTGTTAAGCTATTTTTGAATCTTTTCTTTTAGAACCCTATATTGTATTTTTTTTTGGCACTCAATTGAATGATGAGCTTCTAACTTTCTTATCAATCTTTGTGTTTTCTTTAGCTTTATATTTGGCATGTAACAAAAACAATAGTAAAAAAATATAAAATTAAAGTTGTTAATTCCATTCAATTTTAGTATTCTACTTTTATTTGATATTTTATTTGAAATATATCAAAATAGTAAGTGAAAATATATGAATTTGAAATTATTAGTTCTATTTAATTTTGTAGTTATTTATTTATTTTAAAAGAGATAGAATTTGAATATCAATTGTTTGGTATTAAATATATAACGGACATACGACCTAATAAGTACAGGTACTCCACTAGGGTATAGCAAGGATATAGGGTCGACTTAACAAATGGTCTAGGCCCAACAAGCCTGGTAAAGCGTACAACCTAGTCAACAAAAATACTTTATCACAAACTGTGAAGTCTTAGATGTCAAGACCTGGTGAAACTATGATATCCCAACGTGATCAAGGTCCTCCCTCTCCATGAGCAACCTGTATGTAACGACCTTCCTTTATTTATGTGTAACACTTGTAACGATCTGCTTTCTATTTAAACTAGTTCGTGTATAATTTTACTACATATGTAACCATGTATATAGGTCGCTTATATGTACCTTGTTACGTGCGTAGGATGTCATACATATATATACCCCTTAAATGAGGAGAATACAAGATCTATTCATTTGTCTATATTTTCACTTCTCTTTAAAAATCACTAGAATCCCTAACCAGAGAATTCTCTCCAAACAATTGGCGCCGTCCGTAAGAACTCAAATCTTTCTAGTCCATAGTCGGCATTTGAGACCTTCATTTTTATTCCAAGGAGAATTATCTCGTTTTAGGGACATTTACTTGCACATAAAAAATGGACATGAATGGGTAATGAACTAGAATAACGAGCGCTCGCACCATCTGCGTTGATGGATTTGACGTTGAAGATAGGACTACCTGTAGGTCGCTATAGTAGGACCACGATGAACTATGGCTAATGCAGACTAGGAGCGAATTAATGACAGAGCATTGGTCCAAATCACCCAACCATGAGCTAAATTAACAAGTATTGGTTGTTCCTTGTTGGTTATTCTTAGATCCATGTGAGAGCTAGTAGATTGGCATGATTTTGAGCCAAATACGGACAAGACTTGGCATGAACTAATGATCGGGTTGGAGAAGGAGAGTTACAGATCAACTGCAAACACTACCATGAACGGAGAGGAACTATCACCAATTGAGCCTACCTCAATTGATCCTAACCAAAACCAGACGAATAGCTCGTGGGCCAACTAGGAAATGTATAGAGTAAGAAATGGCATAAACTGGAAGTAGTGTTAGTACATACCGAGTAAGATTGAGAATAGGTTGTATAAATGCTATTGTGTGATCTCATCTCCATCACGAATGACAACAGATTAGTGCGTTATGAGTGACCTGAAGAAACGGGTTGAGGAGATGTGGGTTATGTGAACTTTCTTAAATAAACTGGGCCTAGTTCGGCCCAAATGAAAACCTTGGCCCAATTCACATAAAACAACATCTTTTCAAATGAGTCTAATATAGCACAAACATACTACTTTGTCACAAGGTCTCATAGGCTAACATGAAATGGGAAATGGTTGGGACAACAATCGCAAACAAAATAAACATGGACCAAGAAAGAGTTGCCGTCCAATTATTCGACTAATCCACACAGGCAACGCAGATAGGATTTGAAACTCTATAACTCATCTTGAGCATGTGAAACACAAAGAGAACTTTTCTTCATTACGGTTTAATAAGGCCTCTGTATTGTCTTTCACCTGTCACAAAGATCCAGAAAACAATAATAGTTTGGTTTGATTGGATTATCGATCAGTTTAGACGAATAAATGTTCTTCACTCAATATAATTACAAACATGTCGTGGAGTGGTGTCGTGGGAGACGAGGTAAGGATTGGGTGCAAAGTAGTTGGACAAGCTGTCTTATTCAAGTCATTATTGTCAAATGAGGTAGTGGTATTTTAAATTTTAAATTATGATGATAAATACATAAATTATGATCGTATATGTAATGTTGATTTAAACTATTCTATAATTAAGATGATTTAGTAGATTGATTGGTATTTGGAATACTCCCCAATAATTCTATTTTAAAATATATATAAAATAATAAGTGAAAGAAATAAAAATAAAAAAACTAAAAGGAATAAATATTGAAAAAATAAATAAAAAGTAAAAGAGTCGAGGTTTAGAGGGGATTTTAGTGATGTAAATGGAGCAGTGCATGTCGAAGTTGCTATTTTCGTCCTTTATTTAAATTTGTAGGGGACGGTGTAGGATTTTTTTTAATCAAAAGTTAAAGGTATTTTATGAAGATCGATGATTCACTACTAAAAATAAATTAAGGTTAATTGAATTTACAATAAGTTAAGCGTATATAAATTTCAAATATATTTATTTATAATGTAATTGAATATAATAAGTTTAAAATTAAAGTAAAATTATAGCTATAATTAAATTTTTTATTTTATTAGTATAATAACAGTGTGTATATATATATATATATATACCCGACAATGTTACTATTTTTTTCTTTGGACGATTTTATCTATGATTTTGTTTTAATTATTATTAAATTAATCAGTCATCCATCAATGGCTGATTTTTCTTAATTTTTTTTACTTGCTCCATATATAGATATATAATTATATGGTTAAAATTTGGAAAAAAAACATCCAAAGTAAAGCATACGATTAAAATAAGAAAATGTAGAATATTTACACAAATGTAATTATCAAGAATTCATGTTTTCACATGCAATTTATCTACCATTTTAAATAAATTAAAAAATTAGATAATATTTAAATAGAATCTTGAAAGAAATTGAAAGGATTACTTCCATTAAAGTAAAACAAATCCTTGATAAAGAATTGAAAAATTAAATAATATTGATTATATATATATATATATATATATATATATATATATATATATATATATATGGTTAAAACAATTATTACTCAAATAAATTAAAATATTAAAATTTTTGATTTTTTTTGTTTTGTTTTATTTTTTATTTTTATGATATAAAAAGATACTTGATATTTGTAACTAATTATTTATTGTTTTCTCTTCTTACGAGGGAGAGAATCTTTTTATGATAGTAGCTCTTCTCTCCATAAATCAACAATTTTATTTAGATTATTTTAATAAATATATATTATAATATGTGATTTGGATATAGTGTGATTTTTTATTCATCTATAGGAAGATTTTAAATATTTTTTTTATTTTTAATTTGTTTTATTTTTTTAGAATTGAATATATATTTTATATTTTTCTTTTAAGAATTTATACACTTTATAACTTGATAATCTTAAGATATAAATTATCAAATAGATTAATTATGATTGTTAATGAAATCAAGTTGTGGCAAGAGGCAATAAAAGTCTTCAATAGATAATTTGGAAAGTTGAAGAGAAGATTAATCGACAATAATCTTTAACGTTTTTGCTTTTTTTTTTATTATTCTCATTAATATTTGTATGCTTTTATTGTTACTCTAGATAGCTAATTTTCTAGAAGACTGGTGCCTACTAAAAGAAAGGGGAGTAAATGATGAAGACTAAAAAAATGATTTGAGGTGGGTGATTTTAAAACTGTAGACATGAATTTTAATTAATTAATAAAATATATAATGTACTAACTTTCTATTCTCATTAATTCTATATTTAATTTACTATTTTAATATCATTATAGATTTTTTTGATTATTTAAGTATACAATTAAATAATTAAGTTAATTCTTCAATTATAAGTTTAGTTGATTGATATGTAATTGATGAGTGCTTAAAAAACACTAAAATTACTATGATTTAATATACTTTAATTGATTAAATATATTCATATTTGTATAATTTTATCATTTTATATATAAATCTATTTTTTCGAAATCATAGATATTTTTATTGTTTTTCAGGTATTTTAGTTCAAAAATAATTTTAAAAAACTTGAAAAAAATACTAGAGCCAATACGTCATAAATATGTTGAGAAAAAGATGGAAAAAATGGGTCAAAACAGTAAAAAATGTTAAAAAGGTCAAAATTCCGCTCTCACCAGCTCGTGCAGCTACCCATCCACGCTAAGTCCTGTGCGCACCAGCACGGGCACGCCCAGCCAGCACATGCCCGACACACGCCCCCATCGTGTCGCGTGTGTGCCAATACACTCCTCATCGTGTCCCGCACTCGTTTGCCTACTCCAAACGAACGTTTACCGAAAGTTTTGCTTATAATCCACTTGCCAACTTGTCCAAACGCATCCAAATTCAAAATTTGAAATATTTTCCTCCTTTTTTGGCCTTTTCTTCACATATAAAAGAACCATCTTCTCCCATTGTAAAACACACAATTTTATGAGTTCTTTCTCTCTCTAGAATTTATTTATTTTTAGTTTTTAAGTTCTTCTCTTAGAAGAACTAGTTATGTTTTTATAGATTTTTAGTTTTTTGATTCAATAAGCAAAAATGAAAATCTATTTGGAGGTTTTCTAGCAACAGAATTAGTGTCAAAATTCTGTAAGAATTCTTTTAAGGTATAATTTTAATGGATTCTTTACAAAAAAAAATTTATGTTTTATTTTTATATATTATATTTAATCTGTCTATGATTAAATTTAACATGACTGGTTATTTGTAAATATGATATAATTATAATGTTGATATGCTTATAAAATATTAAATAGGTAAAATATTTCTATAAAATAAATTAATTTTATTTTTATTCAAGATTTTATATTTAGAATGTTAGAGAAAAATATATTATTTTTCATTACAAATTTAAATCTAAAAATTAGATTTTAAGGTTTAGCTATTCGATCTGATTTAGAGTAGTGTTCTTTTATTTGTTGGTACAATCGTTCGGTAGTTAGAATCAAACTCTGTTTCAAAAGTTTTTATAAGAACTATTATTCAAAAATGTATTGATAAAATATTTTCAGTTATGGTTTTAAAATTTCAAAGTTTGCACTCGGATAATTAAATTGTTAGATTTAATTTGGACATCTTGAATAAAATTTAAAATATCTAACCCCTAAATGTAGCATTTAAATGGTTCATTTTCAATCTCCTAGAAAAAAAATTAATTATTGACCTCACATATATGTGTTAATTGATTTATTTAATCAACAAAGAATATCTAACCCCACCAAAGATGGTATTCATATAAAAAAGAGAAAATCAATAAATATAAATTTATATATTTAATAACCTAAATAATATGAGAAAACATAATTAACTTAATTGTTATATCCTAAAATACTCCACTGTTATGAATAATAAAAATTTCCATTATTGTTTATTGAAGCTATATCTATATCTATATCTATGTTTATTTTTTTTTGTTATTAGACTAAGAAACAAATAAACCAAAATATCGTGATAGGATGTTTAAGATTTAATTTAATTTTTAAAAT
Source organism: Hippophae gyantsensis (assembly GCA_030763125.1). Taxonomy (NCBI): domain Eukaryota; kingdom Viridiplantae; phylum Streptophyta; class Magnoliopsida; order Rosales; family Elaeagnaceae; genus Hippophae; species Hippophae gyantsensis. The sequence continues at coordinate 50,806,923 of CM061034.1, read as the reverse complement.
TTTGAATAATAAATTAAAAGTCATATATATTCATTCTTTAGATTGATCTTATGAGTATAGTTATCATTTGCTATAAAGTAATTCGTGCACTTAGGAATAGCATTTTAAAATTATTTATCAAAATTTTGAAATTTTTTTGTGAAGTAAATAATTGCGATTTATTTATTTATTTTTAGTTAAAAAGTTTTTAAAAAAATTAATTTTTTTTAAAATATGTCAAAAAAAACCCAAAAAGAAAAATTCAAAATTTTTTTAAAAAAACAATTTTTTAAAAATTATTTAAATAATGAGCCCTAAAAAATAAATAAATAATAAAAAAACCAATTAACTTATATTTTTACTTGACTTAATTTATTAACTTAAATTAACTTAGATTTTAACTTAACTTAACTTAATTAACTTAGATTTTAACTTAACTTAATTAACTTAGATTTTAATATCATAAAAAGTAAAGATCTAAGAGAATTTTGTTTAGGAGACTAGTTCTTAGAAGCCTTTGTGCCACTAATCTTTCCTGAGAACATTGTTTTATCTAAGAGGATGATTTTTTAAGGAGGTCTTACCAAACCATTCTTTGTGGGAGCACTCTTGGTTAATACTAATTATGTTATTTAATTTATAGATTATAATAAAAAAATGAAAATAAAAAAAATTGCTAAAGCTATCTCCAAAATTTAAATCTTTTTAATTACAATCTGTGATAAAATGAGGTAGTTTTTTTGTTAGATTTATGTACAATTTTGTTTTGATGACTTAATTATTTGACTTGCACCTAAAAGTTGGTTGTCTAACACCAATAATCATGTCTCTAGTTTTAAGTAAAGAAAATTTTGAAAATCCATAGGGTATGACTAAAACAACTATAGGTAGACAACCTTATCCTACTTTTAGATTTGATTGACTCAATGATGTGGAGACATTGAGTTTACTTAAAATGATATCCTTCGAGTTACATCTTGATAAGACGTTAAATTAAGCGCTGGATGTGAGACAACCCATTATTTTAGGTAATTTTCTTTTATTTGTTTTATTTATTTAATTTATTTTAATTTAAATTCATGTGAATAATCTTAGAATTGTTAAATTTAAAAATATTTGTTGAGATGTTAGAAGTTCACAGCAATCTGTCAGTATGTACTTTAATGATGAACATGATGGATGCACCTACATATCTCCATCACTACTTACATATTCTCAAGAAATAGGTAACTTTTTTTTTCTTTTATCTTTAATTTACAATTGTTACATTGAGGACAATGTAAGTTCTAGGTTAGGGGTGGTGAAAAGTTACCATACGTAGTTTCAAAAAATTTAACAATTTTAATTTTTTTTTACATTTTCTTTTTTATTGTGTTTAATTTTATTTTCTTTGTGTGATTTAGTAATTTTTAGAATTTTAGGATTAGTTTTAAAAAAAATTTATAAAAATTTATCATTTTTTTAAATCAAATTTAAGTAAATAATTAACTTTTTTGCATTGTTAGGTTAATTTTTGAAAACATATCATGGAATATATGATAATTAGTTGGTTTTTTGTCATGATTAATATTTCTTGATAAGGTGTGAAAATTTTATTTAACCCAAAATTGGTGTTTAGGAATCAAATAGTAAAGACTACTATTGTGAGATATAATTTTAACCTAATTTTCTTTATTCTGGGTGAAATATATTTTTTCGACTCCAAACATATTTCTTATTTCTTCAAATTATTAGATGATCTCTATAGGACTTAGTATTGAATGTCTTGATTTTTATATCTTAATAAAGTGTTATATATTTATTTTTCATTTGCTTAGATTAAATGATTTAAGTATAAATTGATAGTATATGTTTTTCTTCATTCATGCATGACTTCTATTAAAAAAGAGATATATATAGGGTTAATTATACAAATACAAACAAAAAAGTCAAATATTAACCACTCATCTTGCCATATAAAAATGTACAATTTGTACATGGGTTCATTCTCTAAAAAATGTATTCTCTTATATAAAAAAAGAAGAGTATAAGAGAAAGAAAAAAATAGAAAGAAAGAGAGAAAAGAAAAATGAATAGTGTAATTTATATACTATGACCCAAAAAACCTAAACAATTGTGAGAAATGATTTAATGCAAAAGAAAATATAGGAAGTAATTCCCTAAGAAGTCATTGCATTTTCCTACATTTTCTAAAAGGCATATTACTTGATTTTTTTATTAGGTGAATTTGATTGATACATGAAAGTAATGTATAATATTTTATAAATACTTACATTTGATTCCTTTCATGAGATCAATGTTAAAATAACACTTTGAGCCTTTCTTCTTTATACATATGTAAACATATTAGTTCATTTCTATACATAAATTTTCGCATATAAAGTAGTATGAGTGTTTGTACCCATAGGATTCAGTATTTTTGAGAGTATTGACTTGTGAGAAATAGAGTCAAAGTGAATTTGAATTCTTGACACTAAGTTTGGGTAAAATTAAATTAATACATTTTTTATATGAAATATGAAAATGATTTTCAACTAATTATTATAATAAATCATGAATGTTTAGGAAGTTGAAATAATCTATGCTTAAGATTTTAATTATGAAATTTAAAAGATATTATAAGCATGATATATTTTTGTATTTTATTTCTTTATTTTAAATTTTAGTTAACTTATAGTTTTATTTTGTTTTCATTTTTTTGTTAATGTTTGTGGGTATCATTACTAAAAACCCTCATGAGACTTAACTCGTCCACTGGGGCAACTTAGGGGTTTAAAGGTTTGTTGTATACGCTAAATGTAACTGTGTCAATCTACAGAAGTGATTTAGGATAGTTTAATTTTTAGTTTTTATTGCTTCTCTTGCTAAGAGGCTAGCAAAAAGTTGTTTTGGGATTGTAACGAGTGCTTAAAAGTACTAAAATTATCATAATTTAATATACTTTAATTCATTAAACAGATTCATATTTGTATGATTTTATCATTTTTATATAAATCTCTCTTTTTAAAGTCATAGGTATTTTTATTATTTTTTAGGTATTTTTGTTCAAAAATAACTTTAAAAAAACTTAAAGAAAATTATTGGAGACAATACATCACAATTATGTTGAGAAAAGAAATAAGGAAAAGTAAAAAAGATGAAAAAAATTGAACAAAATGGGTCAAAAATGTCAAAATCCCAACACATATTGTGCTGACTTCTGCATGCCAACACACACCCACGTCGTGTCTCGCACACGCTAGCACATTTCTCACCATGTCCCGTGCATGTCCTCGCACGTCAAACGCCTGTCTGCCAAAATTTTCGTTCCCCATACGCTTGCCAACCTGTCCAAATGCATCCAAATTCAAATTTTGAAATATTTTCCCTTCTTTTTTAGCCTTTTCTTCACCTATAAAAAGACCTTCTTCCCCCATTGTGAAATGCACAATTTTATGAGCTATTTCTCTCTCTAGAAAATTTCTTTTTTTAGTTTTTAGTTTTAAAATTCTTCTCTTTTTGAGAAGAATTAGCTATATTTTTATAGATTTTTAGTTTTTTGATTCAATAAGTAGAAATGCAAATATGTTTGGAGGTTTTCTAACAACAGAATTAGCATCAAAATTCTATAAAGATTATTTTAAGATATAATTTAATAGATTCTTTACAATTATCTTTTTATGTTTTATTCTTATATGTTATAATGTTGATATGATTGTGAAATATTAAATAGGTAAAATATTTCTATAAAATAAATTGATTTTTGTTTTTATTCAAGATTTTATATTAAGAATGTAATAGAAAAATATATTATTTTTCATTACAAACTTAAATATGAAATTAGATTTTAAGGTTTAATTATCCGGTTTTATTTAGAGTAGTACTCTTTTATTTTTTGGCACAATCCTCCTGTAGTTAAAGGCCAATTTTATTTCAAAAGTTTTTATAAGAATTATTATTCGAACATGTATGGACAATATATTTTCAATCATGATTTTAAAACTTGAAAGTTAGTGCTCGGATAATTAAATTATGAGATTTATTTCGAACATTTTGAATAAAGTTTAAAATGTCTAACCCCACCAAAGGTGACATTTAAATGTTTCATTTTCAATCTCTTAAAAAATGAAATTAATTTAATTAACCTAATTAATTATTGATTCCAACTATAAGTGTTAATTTATTTGTTTAATTAACAAAGAATATCTAACCCTCCAAAAGTAGTATTCATATAAAAAGGGGAGAATTAGTAAATATCAATTTATATATTTAATAAACTAAATAATATAAGCAAACATAATTAACTTAATTAGTATATCCTTAAATACTCTACTGTTATGAATAATAAAAATTTAGATTATTGCTTATTGAATCATTATTTGTAATGCCGATCTTGTAACTCATCAGTAATCAGTCAATTAATTTAAATAAATAGTGATAAATTACTTTACAATGTGAATTGATACATAAGATAATTAAAAAGTAATCTTATGTGTATAATATTAATCTAATATGCTTTTTAAAATTAAATACTTCTAATATTGAGCTTATTTTATATTAATCATGTATTAAAAATAAATTGAATTAAAAACTTATTAAATTTCAACTATTAATAAGAAGAGTTGACGACTTTCGAGCTTGTGAGTTTTTTTAAGTTTGTATAATCAAAATAATAGAAAGTTAAGATAAGTTTTTATTAAATTATAATTCATATTAGTTGTAAAGATTAATCATTTAATCACGTTTTAATAGTATTATTTAAATCTTATTTTACTTTATTGCTTTCATTTGATTTCTTTATTTTTATTTTCAAAATAAAAAAATCTAATTTCATAAATAAGGGTTATTTTTCTAAAATTTTACGTCGGAAATATTCTTAATTATTCTATAATTAAACACAACATTTTAAGAGAATTTTACTTAAGGTTAAATTGAATATTGTAAATTGAATGCATCACATACAATTAAACTATTTTATTGACTCGTTTATATCATTTAACTATTGTATTTGTTCTTTATATCATTTCGTTAATGTTTGTCTAGTGAAATCATATAGATTTGAAACAACTTAGATAATTAAGTAATATATTTAGAACAACTTAAATAATTAAATGATAGATTTAGAATAATAATTTATTTCAAATATATCATTTAATTATATGATTTATTTTAAATTTATTATTTAACTATTTGATATGTGACTTCATTATATAAAAACTAATAAAATAATATATATATAATAAATATAATAATTTAGTAATATAAACGAGAAAAAAATCTTACAATAATGTGAAAAAATAAATGCAAATTGATGTTACTTTTTATATGTTTGCCCTAAATATATTTTAAGTGAACTAAACACAATATTAAAAACACTTATATAGTGAGAGTGGGTGATAAGCCCTTTACAGTAATATTATTGTTTTCCTTTCCTAGCAATAAAATTAGTTTCTTTTTTAAAGTTTTGTTAATTAGTAAATTGTAACTGATGTTGAGTGAATCATTACATTGCAACCACAACGCACAAGTTTTATTTAATTATCTACAAATGCACGTACTTTACTCCTTCCTCCTCCTCCTCCTCCTTCATGATAAATAAATTTTAAGTTTTGTAATTTTTAATTTTAGTTAAGTTTTGTAATTTTTAATTTTAGTTGTTTATGTATGTAAAAAATAATTTATGAAATTAATATTTCAATAACAATTAAAATATATAAAGAAAATACAAATTAAATGAATAAATTGATTATTTATTATTGTGCTATTAATTTTTCAAAATTAAAAGATTAAATTATTAAAATAAATAACAAATAGATTAAATTGTTATTTTTGATATAATTAAAGAACATATGTTGCCATTTATACTTAAAGAATAATACTATATGCATAAAGTGATTATATAAATTAAATAACATGATAGTGTTAAATTGAATGTTAATTAATACATCCATAAAATTATAATAAAATAAATCTTTGTTTTAATTAGTAGCTACCAATTATCATGCATGGTTGTCTCGTATGGTATTTATTATTAATATAATTTTAAAATTGTAAGATTAAGCTTGCTAAAAATATGTGTATATATTTCTTAAAGAAAAAAAAAAGATCTGTTAATATTAGTCATCTATTGTCAAAATTATTATAAATTCCATTTAAATAGGTAAAAGTATGAGATTTGTAGATCGTACTATGTGTATGAATTTAAGAGGGGTGAATTTAATTAAAAAAAAATTAAAGTAATTCTTTTTTTAATTAAAATGTATTTAAATAAGATTTTACAAAATTGTATAAAAATTTAAGTGTATACAATTAACATTATATAAAAATTATTAAAATTTAGGTGTTTTCAAAATGTTAGAAATTTAAAAAAAATTTAAAACTCAAATTCAGTCTTAAAAAATCTTTAACATTTTTAAAATTTATTAAAATTTAATATTGAAAAATCTATTAAAATTTTAATTGAATTCACTCTTTCAAGTTGATAACAAAATATTGAAAAATAAAAAATATCACTTATAAAACTTATAATTATAAAAATAGTATTTTTTTAATGAAAAACTCATATAATTTTTCTATTAAAAAAATTTGATATAATATTTTATATTTAAAATTATCAAATTGAAAAATATTTAAATTAAATTATAATCATTTAAATATATTTATTGTTAATATAATTGAATTTTGTTTAAATAATATTATTTTTATTATTATAAATTTAAAAAAATTATTTTTTTTAGATTTCTAAAAATATTTGTCGTTAGTTTAAATTTATATACCATAAACGCTCTCATATTGAAATAGTTGTTGACATTTTTTAGGTCAATAGTATTTTTACATGGAACATAGTTGTTGAAGTGGTTTACCAATTTATGATAAATGATCCTTGAGGAAATGTTTGACTGGATCTCATTAGTCATCATACTCATGACACCACCCAATTCAAGGAGTCTCGTAAGATTAGCAGTACTATCTTACCAAACCTTTGAATAATGCCATAATTAATAAATTAATAACCATTTTGAATAATGCCATAATTAATAAATTAATAGCCATTTTGAATAATGCCATAATTAATAAATTAATAACCATTTTGAATAATGCCATAATTAATAAATTAATACCCATATATGGGGTCTCAAATTAGGCAGATTGGCTCAACCCTTAATTAACAGGTATGTCGACCTATAATCCGTGCATGCGGCATGCCGTATCTCTGTTTTTAGCCCTTGGGTTTAATATGATGTGTTGTGTTTGACTAATTAGATTGTGATTTAGAGACTAACACAACTCGTGATTATTTTATTTATATTATGTGTATACATTATTTTTATATACACCATATATATATATATTATTTATATTTATATTTATTATATATTTATATTTATATATAATGTTATTTTACATATTATTTTTATATACACCATATATATATATTATTTATATTTATATATAATGTTATTTTACATATTTAATATGTTCATTCTTTAAATATCAATTTTTTTTAAAAAGTTTTCCTTTCGATTGGACTCTATTTATGTAGTTATTTTTTCATATTAGATCGTCATTTATGTCGTGAAGATGATACTCTATTTGGATTAATTGCTTTTTACTATTAATATATTTATAGGGAAGATAACATTATAGTTGATTGTATAGTTTCTAGGATATCTAGTATTTGTACAACGACATGGTGATCAGATGTCTCATCATTAACTAAGGTTTTTGTTTTTTTGGATGTTAACAACCTATCTAATTATAGGTTTTATTGAAGAATGATTTGTATTATATTTTTTATCATTTCAATAATACTCGTAATTGATAGGTTAGATAAAGAGTGTGTTATAAAAATACCAATTTAATTGAGATATCCTTGTGTATATATGAGGTATTTCGAGGTATTTCAGTTGAGATCTTTCATTATAAACTCCTTACCTCTCACCTCATAATATATATTATGCTACTGGTTATTAAAGTTTGTTAATTTTACACTTTAATTTCTTAATTTTTGGGTAATACTATGTCAACTATTTTTAAAAATTTAACACACTTAGTTCAAATTAAAAAGTTACACTAAATTGTATTGTAATACTTAGAATTAACGTGTTAAAATATTTATTTTTACGTTATTTAGGTCCTTAACTTATAAAATATCATATTTAGTCCTTTAATATTTTTAAGTTTGGACTAATATTCTTAAATAGAAAAAGATAGTGGACATAATTTTATGAGAAAATGTTAAAGACCAAAGTGTTAAATCTAATAAAGTAAATATATATTAATATATAATTACCAATGATTTTAAATAATAAATTTAACTAACTATATCTGATTGTTGGATTAATCATATCTAATCGGTGAATATCTGTCTACATGTGGCTTGATTTTTGGAAGTTATTATTAATTTTAAATTTTAAATTGTGATAGCATCTATATTACTAATTTTAATTATTATGGTTAAGGTGATTGGCTAGATTTATTGGTTTCCAATAAGTTTTTAATTTTTATAAATTTGGTATAAATGTAGAAGTTTTACTTTAACAATTAGATTTAATAAATTAAAATTACATTTTTTTTCTTATGATTTAGTCATTATCTTTTCAAATTTAACATATTTAATTTATTTTGAATCAAATTTATAAAGATTAAAAACTTATCGGACCAAATCTAAATAAAAATAAGGAATCAAAGTATAAAATTAGTATAAGTTAAATGACTATTGATAAGAGTCAAATTATTACATTTTTGTTATGATTTAAATGTTGATATTTGTGTGAAAATTGTATTTATTTGATTATTTAATCCACAAATATCATTTCACGGGTATTTCGTGTTTAAAGTGCAATTTCAGGTAAAATCATGATTTTGGAGAAGTTTGGGACAAAGTTCAATGATCGGGATTGAGTGAAAATAAAAAGAAAACAAAGTTTCAAAATTTGGAAATCCCGCCGCCGGCTAGATTATTCTCGCCGCCGGCGAAAATCCTACAAAAAGTACGGCAAAAATCTTCCCAAGAGCACAAATTTTGGCAAATTCATCTCGCCACCGGCCAAATTTATCTCGCCACCGGCCAAATTTATCTCGCCGCCGGCCAAATGCATCTAGCCGTCGGCCACATTATTTTGGCTGCTGGCCAAAATCGAAAAACCAAAAATTTTATATGATGGAGAAAGGGGCCACGGTAGAGAGAACAGATCTGAGTCATTTTTGGAGGAGAAAAGACAATTTTGGAGAGAAAGTTTGGAGAAGCTTGAAGGATCATCACCATTGTTGCTACCAAGTCTTCATCTTCAAGAGTTTTTCTTCTCTTCTCCTTAGCCTTCATATTCTGCATTTTATTCAGATTTGTTATTCATGAATTCAATTGAAATAATGGTTGTTCTTATTTCCGTTATGAACTAATTCATTTTTGCTAAGACTATGGTGTAGTTGAATCAAGGAAATCTGATTTCTTTTGTTATTGTTATATGAGTTCATTGTTTTCAAGTTGAGTGTTTATTTCCATGCTTAATGCTTTTAAATTTCTGGCCAAGATTTAGATGATTAGTTGCATTATATTGAGATTGAGAGGAGATATGTAATGAATGCTTCTTGTGATAAATACCGTATGTTGAATGTGAGTGTGAGAACTAATGCATGATGTATGTGGTTAATCTATAAATTCCATAAATCTTAATGTGCTTGTTTGTGATTAAATCTTCATAGAAATATAGTTGATTTTCATAGATAAGTAATTCTAATATAACTCGAGATAGAGTATTAGGTAAATTTGGGGTTTTCAACCATCACTTTTAGCTTTGATTCTCATATAACATGACTTGAAATCGGATTGAATGGATTTAGAGAAATCAAATGCCTTAGCGTTTTTAATCATTTATGTTAATTTTCTTTTAAAACAATTTCAACAATTCGGTTTTCAAATAAAATTAGGGTTAGTCAATTTTGGTACTTAGTAACGCCATTCCTTGTGGGTTCGATATCCGTACTTTTGTACACTTTATTACTTAAACGATTCGTACACTTGCGAAAATAAGCATTAAGTTTTTGGCGCCGTTGCCGGGGAATGGTTTGTTTTTATTAATATCGATACTACCTAATCTTAGTTTTAATTTGAAGTTAATTTGCTTTATCTTTCTTTCATTTTTAATTTTGTTTATTTTGCAGTTTTATTTTATTTATCATAAAAAAAATAACTTTGTGTTGTTTTTGTGTTAGTTGATTTTCTGGTTGTAGGATTTTTGTATGAGACGTACAAGAAGCCTTAACCTTCTTCCATTTGATCCGGAGATTGATAGAACATATAGGCATCTAAACCGAGAGAGAAGACGTTCAACTTCAGCTCCTAATAGACAATTAGCCATGGATCCACCATTTGTTGAGAGAGGTGGAAATCGTAGAGCTTTGAGGGATTATGTTGCGCCTAATGTTGCTGGAACTATTTCGGGTATGAGGAGGCCAACTATTTAAGTCAATAACTTTGAGATAAAACCATCCTTTATCCAAATGGTTCAATCAAATCAGTTTGGGGGAATGTCAAAGGATGATCCAAATGCACATATTGCTTACTTTCTGGAGGTGTGTGATCTTTACAAGATAAATGGTGTGTTCGAAGATGCTATAAGATTGAGGGTTTTTCCTTTTTCACTTCGGGATAAAGCCAAGGAATGGCTAAACTCATTACCACCGTGACCAATTACAACATGGAATGAATTGGTTCAGAAATTCTTGTCTAAGTTCTTTCCTCCTGCTAAGATGGCAAAATTGAGGAATGAAATCACATCTTTTACACAGTATGACCAAGAATCATTGTATGAAGCTTGGGAAAGATTCAAAGAAATGTTGAGGAAGTGTCCACATCATGGTATACCGATTTGGCTGCAAGTTTCTACATTTTATAATGGGTTGGTTTCAAACTATCGGGCAATGATTGATGCTGCAGCTAGAGGGTCTTTAATGGGAAAAACACCGGAGGATGCTCATGAGTTGTTAGAGATTATGGCAGAAAACAACAATCAGTGGCATTCAGAGCGGGTAATTGCAAAAAGACCAGCAGGAGTGCATGAAATTGATTCAGTGAATGCTTTGTTGGCTCAAGTTGCTGTTCTTTCAAGAAAGATGGATTCTTTGTCATCCAAATTCGAATCCAAACCAACTGTACAATGTGAGTTATGTGGTGGAAATCATGCTAGTATCGAGTGCCAAGTTGGAAATCCATTTGCTTCACCAAATGCTGAGCAAGAAAATTATGTTTCAAATTTCCAAAAACCTCAACATAACCCATATTCGAACACCTACAATCCAGGTTGGAGAAATCATCCAAATTTGTCATGGGGAAATAACCAAGGGGGATTCAAACCGTCATCATCTTCCTACCAACCCCAAGAGAAGAAACAAACAAATTTGGAAGAAATTTTGGGAAAGTTCATTGAGGAGTCAAGAACAAATTTCAGAAATCAATAGGCAATTAATAGGGATATCCAAAACCAACTGGGGCAACTTTCAAAGCAGATTGCAGAAAGGTCTCAAGGATCGGTGCCTAGTGACACAATAAATCCCAAAGAGCATGCAAAGGCTATCACATTAAGAAGTGGTAGAGAACTTGAGAATCAGAGGAAATTAGAGAAAAAGATGGAAGAATCTAAAGAAAATCCATCAAGATCCCAAGATATTCAACCTTCCTTATATGCGAAATATGAGCCTCCTATCCCATATCCTCAAAGATTGAATAAGAAAAAGCTTGATAATCAATTTGATAAATTTCTGGATATTTTTAAGAAATTGCATATTAACATTCCTTTTGCAGAGATGTTGGAAAAAATGCCCAAGTATGAAAAATTCATGAAGGAAATTCTATCAAAGAAGAGGAAGCTGGGAGATTATGAAACTGTCATGCTAAATGAGGAGTGCAGTGCAGTTCTTCAAAGAAAAATGCCACAGAAATTGAAAGACCCAGGGAGTTTTACTATACCTTGTACTATAGGAAGTTGCAATTTTGATAAAGTCCTATGTGATTTAGGAGCAAGCATTAATTTGATGCCACTTTCTATTTTCAGGAAACTAGGCCTGGGAGAAGTGAAGCCCACTTCAATCTCTTTATAATTAGCGGATCAATCGGTGAAATATCCTCTAGGGGTAATTGAGGATGTTTTAATTAAATTCAACAAATTTATTTTCCCTGTAGATTTCGTGGTGCTTGACATGGAGGAAGATAGAGAGATACCATTGATATTGGGGAGACCGTTCCTTGCAACTGGAAGAACATTGATTGATGTTCAGCAAGGAAAGCTCATTCTATGGGTGCAAGATGAACAAGTAACTTTTGATGTTTTTGAAGAAATAAAATTTCCAAGTGATGTACATTCTTTTTTTCAAATTAACACTCTTGACGGGTTAATCTCGGAAACTTTTTGAGAAGAGAACTCCATTGCTACCACTAGAAGCTTGCCTTGTGAAATCTGCAACAATTGAGGAGGAAGATGAGGGGACGAGACAATGTTCTGAATTACTGGCAACACCTAATGAATATTTATACAATGATGAAACATTTAAGGAGTTGGGAACAAATGAAACTCCAACCTTAGTGGTAAAGAATGGAGCCAACAAGATTGAGCTAAAGCCAATGCCATCCCATCTAAGAAAAAAATCACCGCCGGCGAGGGCAGTTTCACCGCCTGTGGAAAGGAGATCTCTCTTTCCTTTCTTACATTGAGGACAATGTAAGGTTTTGGTTGGAGGTGCGGTAAACGATAAATCTTTTCTTCCCTTCATTTTTAGTAGTTTTGTTTGTGTGTTTATTTGTGTTTAATTTTGATTTTCCATTTATTTTTCTGCATTTTGATTTAATTTCTTTTATTTGTTTATTGTCTTATTTCTATTTTTATTTTTATTTTATTTTATTTGCACTTTACTTATTTTAATTTGCACGTTGATGATAATAATGTGATTGTGATAACAAGTAGCTTTTAGAAGACATTAAATTTTGCTTCGGTTTAAAGATAATTTCAAATGTTGATTTTACCTAGTTGGCGACTCTTTTGGTATGTGGTATGATTTGGTTGATTAGTCTAAATGCTTAGAGAAGTCTTATGTGTGAATTTTTTCATGGACATTTTTGTGATCTCAACAAACTCTAGAACTCATTTGAAAACCTCTTGAGGCGAAATAATTTGGAATTGCACTGTTTAGGATATGATGTAGGCCATTTTTGGATCGATTGTGCCATTTTAAGCCTACCTTGTTATCCTTATATCACTAGTAACCTCTTTGAGCCTATTTAAACATATTGTTAGCCTTACTTTTCTTTCTTTTTGCCTTATATAACCTACCTTTTATTGAGTCAAATATATATATATATATAATTCCTACCTTATTTGTTAAGAGCACTTAATTTTGAACACAAACTTTTCAAGAGCAATTGGAGAAATCTTCCACATATATTGGAAGAAATTGGTTGGGGGTTATGTCTTTTCAAGAATGATTGGAGTAAGGATGAAAAAAATAAGAAGAAGAAGAAGAAAGCCTTCACATTTTAATGAATAAAAGAGTGTTAGTGATGGATGTACTAAGGAGAAAGATTGAGGAAGAATTTGGTTTATCTTTGGAAAAATGGGTTATAATCGGAAGAAACAATTTGGGTTAAATGGTGTTACTCTTTTACTTAATTGGTTGTGTCTAATCTAATAAGTACCCTTATTTGTATTTTGACACTTCCCGTTCTTTCTTAACCAAATACCTAAGCCTAACATTACAAGCCTCGTAAAGTCCTATTGATCCGAAGTGGTGTATTTTTCTTCATTAGTGGAGTGGAGAGAGGTTTGAAAAGTGAGCCTATGGAGTTTGAGATTTCACCTTTTTGTTTGTGGATGTTGTGCATAATATTATCTGGGCATTATGGCTATTGGTTTGTGGTTTGATGGATGTTTAAGAGTCAATAACAAAAGTGAAATTGGCATTTGAGATTTCTTAAAGCTTAGGTGACATTTAATTATTCTATATGTTGGGTGTTATTTACAATTTTTGAGACATTTGTGCAAATTATTTGTTATGTGATTTTATTGTTTTAAGTTAGGATAGTTATAGGTAAGATGTTTGCGGGTATTATCATTGGAAGCCCTCACGAGACTACAACTCGTCCTACTAGGGCCGCCTAGGGGTTTAAAGGCTTATTGCATACGCTTAATGTAATGTTGTAAATAAAATAAATTTCCTTTGAATTTTTCTTTTAATGTCTCCTTTGAAATTATTCATAGATCGCTTTTCTTGCTAGAGACTAGCAAGAAGCTGGTTGGGGGTTGTTGATAAGAGTCAAATTATTGCATTTTTGTTATGATTTAAATGTTAATATTTGTGTGAAAATTGCATTTATTTAATTATTTAATCCACAAATGTCATTTCACGGGTATTTCGTGTTTAAAGTGCAATTTCAGGTAAAATCATGATTTTGGAGAAGTTTGGGACAAAGTTCAATGATCGGGATTGAGTGAAAATAAAAAGAAAACAAATTTTCAAAATTTGGAAATCCCACCGCCGGCGAAAATCCTACAGAAAGCATGGCGAAAATCTTACCGAGAGCACAAATTTTGGCAAATTCATCTTGTCGCCGGCCAAATTTATCTCGCCACGGCGAGTTTCGTCCAAAACAGATTTTTTTGGTTGTTTTGTTCCAAAATTACCCCCAAAACCCTAGATCTATATATACAATATGATGGAGAAAGGGGCCACGGCAGAGAGAACAGATCTGAGTCATTTTTGGAGGAGAAAAGGCAATTTTGGAGAGAAAGTTTTGAGAAGCTTGAAGGATCATCACCATTGTTGCTACCAAGTCTTCATCTTCAAGAGTTTTTATTCTCTTCTCCTTAGCCTTCATATTCTGCATTTTATTCAGATTTGTTATTCATAAATTCAATTGAAATAATGGTTGTTCTTATTTCCGTTATGAACTAATTCGTTTTTGCTAAGGCTATGATGTAGTTGAATCAAGGAAATCTGATTTCTTTTGTTATTGTTATATGAGTTCATTGTTTTCAAGTTGAGTGTTTATTTCCATGCTTAATGCTTTTAAATTTCTGGCCAAGATTTAGATGATTAGTTGTATTATATTGAGACCGAGAGGAGATATGTAATGAATGCTTCTTGTGATAAATACCATATGTTGAATGCGAGTGTGAGAACTAATGCATGATGTATGTGGTTAATCTAGAAATTCCATAAATCTTAATGTGCTTGTTTGTGATTAAATCTTCATAGAAATATAGTTGATTTTCATAGATAAGTAATTCTAATATAACTCGAGAGAGAGTATTAGGTAAATTTGGGTTTTTCAACCATCACTTTTAGCTTTGATTCTCATATAACATGACTTGAAATCAGATTGAATGGATTTAGCGAAATCAAATGCCCTAGCATTTTTAATCATTTGTGAACAATATTAAATTTTGTTATTTGCGTTTAGTTTTATGTTAATTTTCTTTTAAAACAATTTCAACAATTCGGTTTTCAAATAAAATTAGGGTTAGTCAATTTCGGTACTTAGTAACGTCATTCCTTGTGGGTTCGATATCCGTACTTTTGTACACTTTATTACTTGAACGATTCGTACACTTGCGAAAATAAGCATCAAATATAAATATTGTTCAGCCATATAAACGTCGTGTATACATATATGTGTAAACAATTATACCGGTTATTCTCAACTTTTCTTAAAAATAAACAAAATTATATATGTATTATTTTTGTTTACCTTGAATCAAAATTTTTATGTATTGGCAGAACCCATTACGAGTCTTATTGTGCGACTCTTTTGCTCTTAGGTCATATCGTGTCAAATATTTAATAGGCTAAGTTGTGCCATCTCAATGGGCAACAATCCGAGTGGTTAACGGGTCTTGCTAGCCTACCCCTTTGACACTCCCATCACGTCACATGTTATTAAAATACTTAAATTTAGTACCAAATTTGAAGATTGATAGACTTTAATCCAAATAAAAAATTTAATTTAAAATTTTGGTTATGTACCAAGCATATGAAATAAATGGAAAATGAATTAGTATTTTCAGATTGTTTAGCTCTCCCTCTATTCCCACTTGTTACTAACCAAATAATCATTAGATTATTTATTCTCTCTCTCTTCATTTTTATTTTTATTTTTACTAAGTATTTTTTATCAGATAACAACCATAATTTCGTCCCCACACTTTAAACAAAACATAGAACATAATATATGAAATTTTTCACAAGATTATTTTTATCATTAGATTATCTAGGCCTAATTGATTTGGTACGATAATACGATGATTTCTCTTTGTATAATTGACTACATATACTCCATCTTCATCATCTTTAAATTTAAAATTCTTAGAAGTAACATAGACCATGGTTACTACCAACCCAATATTAATTTAAAATTATTTTTCTTTTTGTGTTAGGAACTTCTAAGCTCTTAACAACACTCAAATTAGATGGTGTATTATATTAGAATTGTGTGTTGAGCTTAGGGACCATAACACCCTTTTTATAGTCGTGCTTCCGATTAAAGCATTGAAATTGTTACCAACTTTCAGCCATAACAGATGAGTTATGGCTCTTCAATGGTAGAAACATTTGGACCACACTTGAATGATCCGTTAAATAAAAATAGATTGAAAATTGAAAATTGGAGAACAGATGGATCAATTACATTCTCCCACTTGGTCCAAATGTTTAACTTAATCCCATCGATTATCTTTCTCAAGAAATAAACGTATGAATCATGACAATAGGTCCTCTAATAGGGAGTATTATCTTCCATGTATTATAATGTATTTAATTTCTCAAGTATTTATGTGATAGCAAAACTTAATGAATACATCCTATATTTATTCTTGGTCTTATACAAATATATTTTCTCAAATAAATTAATGTGCACATGAATATGAGAAAATATCACAACATATAAGAGTTTCAATAATAAAATATATATATACATTTACATAGTTGAACCAAGTCCCATTTTCTCTACACGATCCTTAAATTTAAGTGGCCCTTAGTCAAAGGATCATCAATCATTAACTCAGTGATAACGTGCTCGATGATCACTTTGTTTTTCTTAACACGTTTTCTTATGGCCAAGTATTTGATGTCGATGTGCTTACTCTCACTACCACTCTTATTATTCTTAGACATAAACACAGCAGCTAAGTTGTCACAATATAATCTCAATGGCCTAGAAATAGAGTCAACTTCTCTAAGCCTGAAAATAAAACTCTTCAACCATACACCATGTGATGTAGCCTTAAAGCATGACATGAACTCAACCTCTATAGTGGAAGTAGCAATCATGGACTACTTCTCATTCCTCCAAGACATGGCTCCAAGATGCCTCGAAGTCTGTCTCTATGGATCTTAATTCCAATGACATAAGATGCCTCATCGATATCTTTCATATTGATATTTTTAGAGAGAAATTGTTTTACCTCGTGTAGCAAACCCTTATCATTAGTTGTAAGCAAAATGTCATCCATGTATAAAATCAGGAAACATATCTTACTCCTACTAATCTTCTCGTATATATATTGATCTATGGGGTGTTTAACAAATTTGAATGAAGAAATTACTCCATAGAATTTAAAATACCACCGGTGGGATGCTTGTTTTAGTCCATATATGGACTTATTAAGCTTACAAACCAAATGCTCACCATCACTAGAGAGAAATCCTTCTGGCTATTTTCATATAAATCTCTCTTTTATATCTCCATTGAGAAATGCTATTTTCACATCCATTTGTTGCATCTCAAGGTCAAAATGGGCTATTAATTCCAATATAATGTGCAAGGAATCTTTCTTAGATACAAGGAAGAAAATCTCTATATAATTAATTCCTTCTTTCTGAGTGAATCCTTTAGTAACTAGTCTAGCCTTGTATATCTCAATGTTGCCCAAGGAGTCTTTCTTTGTCTCAATAAACCATTTACATCCAATGGCTTTTGCACCATTAGGAAACTCAACAAGGTTCCGTTAATCTTTATGGAACTTATCTCATCCTTCATAGCATCGTACCAAAATTCAGACTCTTTGTAACTCATTGCTTATGAAAAGGATTCAGAATCATTCTCAGCTTCAATGTTATAGTTAGATTTTTGTAAATACACAACATAATCACTAGAAATTGTTGACCTTTTAGTTCTAGTAGATCTTCTTAATGTCGCACCATCATCTTCTTGGAAAGTATAAGGTTTAACTTGTTGTTTAGAAGTTTCAAGAATCTCCTGAATAGTTTGATATATTGGAATGTTGTCAACAACTTGTGGAGTTTCAATGATTGGTTGTTCAACACCAGCTTATACTTGAGGGGTGTTGTGAACAACAATCAATCTATCTTCTAAAGTGGAAGGTTGAGGTTGTAAATGATCAATATCATAAACTATGTTCTTGATTTGATCGCTTCCACTAATCAGGTCATACTCAAGAAACCTTACATTTTTTTTATTCCATAAACTTAGTGTTGTGAAATGGACAACAAAATCTATAGCCCTTAGATCGTTCGATATATCCAATCAAATACCCACTAGTGGTTCTTGTGTCTAGCTTATTCTCTTGTGGATTATAAATCCTCACTTTAGATGGGAATCCTCAAATGTGCATATGTCATAAACTCGGTTTCCAACCTTTCCATAATTCAATTGGCATTTTTAAGACAACCTTGGTTGGAACTTAGTTTAATATATACACAACCATATTTAAAGCTTCAGTACATAAGGATTTAGGAAGATTGGAGTAGTTAAGCATACTCTGTACCATGTCTTATAATTTTCAGTTTCTCCTTTCTGCTATACCATTCTAGTATGGTGAATTAGGCATAGTATATTGGGAAACTATCCCATACTTTTGAAGAAACTTAGCAAACGGACCTGGTGCTTGTCCATTCTCAGTATATCTACCATAATATTCACCACCTCTATTTGATCACACGGGCTTTGTTTACTTTCCACATTGTTTCTCTACTTCAACCTTAAAGATCTTGAAGGCATCTAATGCTTCGTTCTTATTATGAAGCATGTAGAGATACATATATCGAGAAAAATCATCAATAAAGGTGATAAAATATTCCTGACCTTGTATCTCTATGTTTGGACAACATATATCAGTATGTATGATTTTTAATATGTCTGAACTCCTATTGGTACCTTTCTTTGACTTATTAGTCTACTTTCCCTTAATGTAGTCCATACATGTCTCAAAATCAGTAAAATCTAGAGAACTAAGTGCCTCATCTTTTAATTCTTTCTATGGAGATAGGTCTTAATCTTCTATTCCATAATTTAGAAGAGTCATTGTCAATAATACACCTTTTAGTGTCAGCTTAAACATGCATAGCATTATGAGTGACATTATTTTGTAAATTAATGTAGTAAATACCATCAAAAAAATATCATTCCTAACACAATTAGATTTATTGAATAAACTAAAAGATGTTTCTGAAAAGTGAAAGGAATAACCAGAAGGTACAAGTCTTGAAATCGAAATCGAGTTTCTAAAGAAACTTGGAATATAAAATGTCTTTTCTCATTCTTAAACAAAACTACTTAAAATTAAATTGTATGTACCTATAGCCTCCACATGTGAGCCCTTCTTATTGTCGGATAAGATGCATTGCTCACTTCCCAGTGGCTTTCATAGGTTTTTTATACCTTGTAAGGAGTTTCCAACATGGATTGTAGATCCATAATCAATCCACCAAGTGTTAATATTAACATTAACCATATTAGATTTATAACAAATAAACGAGGTTGGATTACCTATATTCTCAAGCCATTTTTGGAATTCGATACATTCCTTCTTCATGTGTCCCTTTTTTTATAGAAGAAACGCTTGGCTTCTTTCTTAATATCATCCTGAGGTGGAACTATCCCTTTCTCTTTCTATTTGTTTTAAGATTTGCCTTTCCCACTAGTTGTAGCCAACATTGTACTTTCATCAAGCTCTATAACAAGCCTCCCTTCCTCTTGAACACATATGGTTATTAGTTCATTAATTGACCATTTATCCTTATGTGTGTGTTGTACGAGATTTTGAATGGCTCGTATTGATGTGGGAGAGTGTTAAGGATATAGTGAACCAGGAAGGATTCAAACATCTCAACCTCAAGATTCTTAAGTTGAGCCGCAACGTCCCTCATTTGCATAATATGCTCACACACACCTTTTACACTGGTGAGTCTTAAGGAATAGAACTTTATAATAAGGGTACTTGCCAAAGCCTTATATGAAGTGATGAATTGATCATCAATGTCTTTTAGTAGGTCCTAAACATTTTTATGCTAATCAATAGAACCACGAATACCAGCAGAGATCTTAGTCTTAATGAACATCACGCTAAGGCGATTAGATCATTCCCATTGTTCATAAAGCGTGATATTCGCTGGAGTGTTGGCTTTAGTAATATTAGGTGGTTCATTTTTCCTAATAGCATAGTCAACATCCACCCACCCTAGATGAAGGATAATTCTTTCATTCCATACTTTATAATTAACTCCTTTTAATTTGGGAATGTCACATCGAATATGAGAAAAATTCACAGGTTGAGAAGTTGCGATTAAAGATTATATGCTTATTAAAATTTGAAACCTAAATAAAAGTCATTCTTTACCAATGTAAATCATGGAAAAATATGAATGTAGTGACATAAAACTTGCACGTGGACTAAAGTTCTAATTTAATTATATTCATCTTAATTTTACGATAAAACTATCAAATTATGTACATTTTCCTAATCCTTGTGAAAAATTAGAAAATATAATTTGATATTCTATCCTAATTAATCATACAAAAATATAATAAAAATTTCCACAGGATAAAATTTATTATATTACATATGATTAATCACAATTATTGTTTATTTTATAAATGTGATTTTAAATAAACCTTATTATATAGTTTTAATTAATTAAAGATACTATGGCTACTCCATAATTAATTAAACTACATGGATCACTTAAACATTAACCAAATCCATATGTTGAGTTTTTGCATAAAACCATAAGCAATATTAATTTAATTTCAAATATATAAATATTATCTAACTTAAGATTTCATGTATAAAGAAATGAATATAAATTATACCATCAAAATAAATAATATAAGCACAAATTAAATTTATAAAGAGCCATTAAAAATTAATTCAATTATGCATAAATTATTTAACCAAATTTCATATATATAATTAATTATAAAATTTATACAAACAAACACCAAAACAAATAATTTAAGTATAATGTATTTAAACATAAATAAATTTTAATGTACCAAAAATTATTTAAACAATGTCACATGTATAAAAAATATTCTACATATGACAAACCTCAGTTAAATA
The DNA here is from genome assembly GCA_030763125.1 of Hippophae gyantsensis. Lineage (NCBI taxonomy): Eukaryota > Viridiplantae > Streptophyta > Magnoliopsida > Rosales > Elaeagnaceae > Hippophae > Hippophae gyantsensis. The sequence goes on along the minus strand of CM061034.1, from coordinate 50,785,618 downwards.
AATTAATCACATTAAAATTATATATTTTTTAATTTAGTAAATAAATAAAAAATAAATTCTGAATATATAAAAAAGCCTTTAGTATATTAAAATAAGACAAATCCACTGTAGCATAGTGGTTAGGATGCTCAGTTCTCACTCAAGAGACCCGAGTTTGATTCTCGAAAATGGAAAAAAATTTCTCTCTGAAATAACAAGTCGTTTCCTTCATCTTTAGCCTCCAGCCAGGTCATGTGACTTAGTTGTGACCTGAATGGAGGCCCGGAGATTTCTGCGATTTCGGTAATGAAAATTGATATTTTTTAATCAAAATTCTCATAATTGAATTTTCAAGTAATTCATGGTCTCAGTTTGAATCAAAAACATCATTTTAAATAAAAAGTTAATTGTATCGTTCCAATGAATGCGAACTACAAATTAGAATAATGTTCTTTATGGTTTTTCACGTTTTAATTCACAAAATCATTGGAATATCAATACTGAAATAATTTATAATTTTCATTTGCATCAAAACTAAGCCAAATAAAAAATGAATTTCAAGGAGCTACGGTGAAACAAAGCAAAACAAAGATGAATATAAACTAATCAAGACATAGGTAATATGCACTTTGATACCAAATATAAGAAAATTTTAATGACCAAAATGCAGAATAAACAAACTAAAGGAATAAAAAATATGTAAAAAAATGATCTTATCTCTAGTAGTGGAAATTGTTCTTCAAGCTCCAAAACAATTAAAACTGTTTTGCTTTCTGTGTTAGGAACTTCTAAGCTCTTAACAATACTTAAATTAGATGGTGTATTGCATTGGAATTATGTGTTGATCTTAGGGACCATAACACCCTTTTTATAGTCATACTTCCCATCAAAGCATCAACACTGTTACCAGCTTTCAGCCATAACTGATGAGTTATGGCTCTTCAATGGTAGAAATTTTTGGACCACACTTGAATAATCTGTTAAAAAAAACATATTAAAAATTGAAAATTCAAGAACAGACAGATCGGTTACATTAATTTCTAGAATAATTTAAATTGATGCATGTTAATCAATGTTCTCTTTGTTTATGAGTAATGTATTTTCTTGATAAAGGACGTTATGGACTTTGATGCTACTACAATGAATAATTGAGACCATGCTGGGTAAGTCATTAATATTCAGTATTTCATATTTATCTTATTTTTAATTTTTTTTTGTACTTTTTGATTGATATGAATAATGATATTAGGTAAGCGATTGATTTCTTAATCTTTAACTTTAAGGATTATAATAAATTTAACATTTAAAAAATTAAAAATAGTACCACTAAAATGTGTTATTTTTGTAGTTATAAGTTTTAAGGGTGTTATTTTTATTGTTTTTCTTTTTTTAGGAAATTACAAAAAATAACACACCAAAACTTACAATAACTCAATATCGTTAAATTTTGAACGGATCTAAATAGTCGTAATTCAATTTCAATGGTGTTCGATGTGAAATGATATGTTAGATTTTTATTTTTAATAATAAAAATATATAAAGTATCTATAAAAATAAAACTTTTGTGATTACAAATTTTAAAGATGTTATTTTTATTTTTTTAATTTTTTTTTCTTTGGTATCTCTTTTTGATGTAGAGTTATTTAGATGTTGCTTTTAGTTCACCTTTATTATGATACGCTGATATACATGAAATGTTGTCTTTATATGCTTTTCCTTTAGATTAATTTGTACGAATTTATTTTATTTTTTATTTTTTGCGTGGATATTATTAAGGCATGACTTACTTAGTAGGCAATATCAAATAGAAACTCTTGTTGGTTTCTTTGTATCTGATTTGGATTTTCCTGTTTAATACTAATTACTCAAATGTTTTGTTGAGTAAGGTTTAAGTGGGATTAAAATAATTGGGATCAATTACAGTATAAATTTTCTATTTTAGTTCTTGGTGTATACATCAGTTGGGATAGTCTATTTTATTCTTACTATAACATGTACAATTGATTTGTTTTACCTCTGCTGTGTAAGTTTCACAATTTGTATAGAAGTGTCATAGTGCATTTTTATTTTATTTTCTTGTAGACTTTTTCGAAAAATAAGGCATGCATAGAACTTTTGTAATTTTAGTAGAATGTAGGACGCTGAGAGCTGTTTTTTCTACTACTACGTTTTTTCTACTACTACGTACTAAAGTAGAAAAACCAACCCTAGCCTACCTTTCTCTCCTCTCTCCCTTTCACCGAATATATCCATTACTACCTATTCCTTGTCTTTGTTTTGTATGAAGTATTATCTATATACTAATAAATCTAAAATATCTTTATCTTTTACCATCTAATTTTTTGTTTTCCAAACCTACTAATTCAAAAGGCCATCTTCTCACGTAGAGGTGGGCTTAGATGAAGGAGAATATGACGATCCAAATTTGTTCTACTTTCATAAGATGTATTAAAACTAATATGGTAATCATTTGTGGTAAGGTCAAGAGGAATAAAATGAATGGTAATTTTCATCTTCTTTGTTTGTAAACTTCATGGTTTTCTCCGTAACGTGGATAAGTACTTTTTTTCAAAGTATTATCCAATCTTGGTTTGATTTAGTTGATATATTACTTAAAAGATAGTATCCAATATGTAAAATTGATCTTATTTGATCTATTTTTGTACTTGATACTTTCTTTGTCTTTTTCTTTGAGTATTTACAAATAGAATTTGTGAAGACTTCTTGCAAATTTTGTCTTCAAAACATTGTTAACTCTAAATGGTTTATACCGGTAGATATATGTTCTTTTAAATACATACTAATAGAAATTTCATCAAGTTGAGAAATGGATAATCATAAATGGTATAGTTATTGAACATATATGATGAGACTATATAGGCTTGTCTTCTTTAGCTATTAGATCAAGTTTTGGAGTTACGAATCTACCTATGTTTTTAATGTGTATATTGAACTATTTGTTCTCTTAGTAATTTATCTTTGTATGTTTGTAATTGTGTCTGTTCATCTGTTAGCTAGATGAACATTACATAATCAAGTTGAGGGTTTTATTCCTTATGTTGTTTTACACAACAAAAGTTTGTTAGTCCTTATAACGAATTCTATAATTAATAGATTAAGGTTTTAAAGAGCAAAAAAAAACTAACTATTCTATAAATAAAATGACTTAATTTTCTATCAAACATCTTAACACACTTGAAACATCACACTTAAAATTTATCTCACAAAAATGTTTCTTCTTGAAATCATTAGACATCCATCTTCTCATCCAAGAACATCCATCTTCTCACCCAAGAAAATCCATCATCAATCTTTTCTCTAAAAACCCTAGTCCCCTTTTCTCTTTGACATCTATTGCTGCCACCCTCTTACCATGTCCATTTGTACACCACTCTTCTGTTCACTACCATTGATGGATCCTCAATGCTCATTCTCCAATCTATTACTTCATCATCTCTTTTATCACTTACTATTTTCACTTTCATCATCGCTCTTTGCCATATCCTTTGTTGATTTTTAATCACCTTCTTCAATTTTTGATTTTAGATTGATTTTTTATAACTCCATCACCAATGATTATAAGCCAAAGATGGTTTTGCTGCTTTGCACCTTCATTTGTACTGAGTTTTTACACAATTTTACAAATCTCTCAAATTTTAAAAATCTTTTAGATCTAAGTTTCCATATCAATTTAAGGCTATGCTATTTTGTCTAGTTCATTATTTTTGTTTAATTATGCACTCATCTTTGATACCTGGATGGATCTTGTTATTTTGTTTCTATTATTATAGTTATTTTTCCTTTTAGTTGAATCTCCCTGAGAGTTATGCATCTTTGGACTTATGTATCTGATAATCAGCATAAAAAAGAGAAGCAAGAGTGGAAGGAAGACAGAAAGAAAGACTCAAAATGTATTATATGTTTGTGCTATATTTGTCATACATGGTATTTATAGGTAGAGCTCTATGACTCTTCTTTTACAGTTTAACTATCAACAATAATATATCAATATGCCAATACCCTCTTATAAGCTCAAGGTCTAGGCACAGTCGAGAGCTTAGTCCTCAATTGTTGAAATCTTTCAACTAGCAATGCTTTAGTTATTACATCTTCTATCTGCTCTTTTGTTGGTGCGTACTCAATTGTTAAGGCTCTAAAAGATATCTTCTCATATATGAAATGAAAATCAATTTCAATGTGTTTAGTCCTTGCATGTAGAATAGGATTCCTAGTCAAGTATCCATCACTTATATTGTCACAATAAATTGTTGGTGTACTAGGCAGCTTGAAGTTGAACTTATACATCATTTTTTGTATCCATAATATCTCATAAATTGCTATAGCCAATGCTTTAAATTCTACTTCTATTAAAGACCTGGAAACAACATGCTGTTTTCTTGATGACCAAGAGATCAGTGAGTTGCCTAAACATAGGCATTACTCCCCTCTACTGTGTCTATCATTATTACATATAGCCCAGTTTACATCTGTGTATGCACTAAGGTGTAGTGACTCAATTTTGTAAAACATAATGCCATAGTAGGCTATGCCCTTGAGGTATCTGAGAATCCTCTTGGTTACATACCAATGCAAATATGTAGAACATTGAAGAAACTAAAAATGGTATACCAAGCCTAATCAAATGTGCAATATTGTAGAGCTCTTAGCACCATTCTCTAAAGGTGTATAAGGACAAGATATATGTCATGTATACCCTCCTTGAAACAAGTAAGGTGCAAGAGCAAGGAACTCAAACCATCCACCAATGTGAAGTGATTTTATTTGACAATTGAATTAATGATGTGACTTGCCAAGTTGACAAGCACTACAAATAGTATGATTACTATTAGGCTACAATATGATTTAGATCCTTTAACACTAGATTAAGGACTGATGCATGTGGATTCCCTAGATAACCTCTACTAACAGAATTTGTATAACATTATTTTGACAGTAGGAATGTTAGGAAAAGACAATGAAATAGATGACTAAGAAGGAAACTTGTACAACCCTTACTCAATTTCTCCCGCTAACAAAACAATTTGTGTGTCTAGATCTTTCATGTAGAATGAGTTAGGAAAGAATTCAATAGAAACTTTGTTGTCAACACAATTTTTTTTATTGAAATGGGGTTTTTTGGCTAGATCAAATACATACAACATATTATATAGATGAAAATTATGATTATTGCTATGAAATTTTACAATGCCAAACACATAAATAGGTACAAAACATTCATTACCTAGTAAAATATTTTCAAATCCTGGATAGAGTGAAGAGTGTGAGAAATTATGTCTATCAAGATTGAGGTGATGATTTACTCCTAAGTCAAGGTACCAACTCTGATTAGTAACTGTGCTAGATGTAACAAATTATCCAAAATGTAACTTAACATTCTTGTCTGAGTTTTGTGAATTTTGTGAAGAGTTAATATGTTCTTTTTCTATCTAATGTTGGCCTATGGCTGTTGATATGAAGGCTTTCCACTGTTTCTAGAAGCAGCATAACAAAATCTACATTTTGTGGCACTATGTCCATACTTCTTACAAATCTAGCACTGCACTTTTGAAAAATCGACAAACTATTTACCTCTTGCATGATCTTGTGATTCATCTTGTTGTCTTGAGCCTTTATTAAAATTCTTATTAGGTTTTGAAGAATGGTTTTGTGACCCTCAATTTTGATTATTAATTTTAGTGTTTTCTTTTGCATAGTTACCTTGAACTAACTAAGGATCTGGTCTAGTTATGTGCCTGCTTATACGATCTAGTTGTTGGTTATGTGTGCATATTCTACTAAACACCTCATCTAGTGAAGGCATGCACTTCTTTTTGTTATCAATGTTACCAATGAGTCATAATTCAGATTAAGTCCTACAAGGACATACAACACTGATCACGATTACTTACATTGTAACAAGCTACAATTAAGTGGTCCATCAGTTATTTTAATGTAGTGATGTTTGACTCTATGCTTTGTGATCCATTACTAAGGGACTGTAATTTCCATCGTAGCTGCATTAATCGTGTTTCAGAATCATCATTAAAGACTTTAACCAAGACACTCCAATACTCACAAGATGTTTTATAGTTGATCAAGTGTTTTAAATAACCATACAAGACAAAGGAATAGATCCAATTCTTAACTGCTACATCCTATTTATGATAAGTTTCATAATTTAAATTAGAGATAAGAACTTCTCATGTACAAGTAGTCTTATTTACTTGAGTGATCTCCATAATTTCCTTAACAAATCAAGTAGGAGGATCAACCGATCCATCGATAAAAGAGTGAAGGCTATAGATTGTGATTACATGTATGAGCTGCTCATGCCATATTTAGTAGTTCATCTTATCCAATTTCACTAAAAAATTATGATTTATCGATAGATTGACTAATGAGCCACTAACACTCTAATTTTGTGGAAGAGAACTTGTACAAGGATCTATTAAAACACATGTTGAATCAGTAGATTTTATGGGAGCTTGATCTATAGTCATTAACATGGCTCTAATACCATGATATTCAACATAAAAGAGAGAAGGAAGATAAGAAGGAAGAGAGAAAGAAAAAATGAAAATGTATTATATGTTTATGCTATGTGTGTATTACATGGTATTTATAGGTAGACCTCTATAGCTCTCCTTTTACAGTTTAACTATCAACAACAATATAACAACATGTCAACAATAACTCTTTTGTTTATAGTTATATTTTCTTGAATAAGTATTTGCAGCATTAAATCCTCTATTACTCCTTCTCTTCAATTTGGTTCAAAAATTTTGTATGTCAACAAGACAAGTTTTCATATGTCTTATGGATCGATTTTGGTGCTTAATTGGTTATTATTAATTAATGACATTTTTTTGAGTTATGGAGAGTGTATTTGATGCTTATGATGTAGAAGGATTTGTACGAGTTGTTTCTATGATGTCATTTAAATGATTGTTTAGCCTTTTTTCTCTCTTGTTCTATTATTGGTTCAACTCCTCTATGTTTGTAGTCATTTGGCTTCTAGTGTGGAATGTTTCTAATTCATGCTCCTAAAGGAAAGCTAGAATAAGGTATGCAATTAGTCTATTCCATAGTATTACTTTTATTACGTGTCAATTACTGAGTAATTAAACTTTGATATTGATCCTTGATATGTTGGTTCATTGTGATTTACAAAATTCCATCTTAGGTATTGTTTTACATAATGGTTTATCATTTGTCTCTTATTTTGAAGAGAATATTGTACTGCTCAATTGAGCCATTAATGAAACATATATCTATTGGGTAAAAACAAACTAGAGCATAAATCTTCTCTACCATTCACACTACCTATTACTAACTCAAATACCTTAATATTGTTATCTCAAATAACTTATAATACTCAAAAGTAAAGATACATATATTGAACATATGAAAGAAGAAGAAAATATAAAAAAAATGGAGTACAAAAAATCAACAAATATAAGTCAATTGCTCAATTTTTTATGAAATTGCCAGTATGTCCGGTAGATCTTACCAAACATTCTAAAACACCTCATTTATAAGGTTTCTTTAGAAGGTTTGGTGAGCCTTTAGGTTTGGTAGGACACATAATGTATAGTTGCAGGTTACACACACCACTTTTGGGGTTTTTGCATAGTATGTATGTTTAGGTTGTGTGTTTTCTTTTATTATTTAGAGGTGTACTTATGAAAAGATTCTTAGTATTTTTAAAATTATAAATGAATCATTGGGATGATTATTTAGACCTCAACAAGGGCTCATTGACCTTGCTAACTTATGTCACAAGGTTCATTGCGGTACTTAGTGAGGCTAGCAAGGCATGTCTTTGTTGCTCTCGTCGAGCTTCTTTGGCTACTATTGTTCTCATTAAGTGGTTGGTGAGGATAGTTAGGGAGGCATCCAAGAGGTTGGATGGTTCTATAAGTACTCCTCATTTAATTTGTATGGTAATTACAATTCACGTGAAAACTTTGGCATCTTTAAAGCTTCATTTTTAATTTTTTTTTTGCAATTCATTTTATCAGTGAGCATGTGAGTTTCCATAACTTAGGTTGTTATTCTTAGTTTTTTAATTTTTTTGTGACCAACCATATCACATGGTGGTAGAGCTCTTGGGAGGAGCTGGATTCATTTTAATCGAGTGCTATATTGAAAGTTTATGGTAGTGGAGGTATTTTCTTTTATACATTCTTTAAGTTGTGAACTATAAATTTATTTTTTAGATTGAATAACTTACTAGTGGTGATTATCATTGCAACTCGTGGAAGTTACCATATGTATACTAGGTATGGGTTTATCATATTACACGTTGTATTATGTATGATCATATGTTGAGATAGTACAATAAGTGTACTTCCAAATATGTCATGTATAAGAGGTGTTATATTGATTGGAACATGTTCTTTATTTCTTGACTTTTTTTTCCTTGTTTGGTTCTCTACCTATGTATGACTTTTTTTTCTCTATCTGGTTGTTCTAGTTGTTTTTTTATTCCTATATATTTATTGTTTTTAATGTAACCAATATACTATTATAGGTAAGGGTGGAAATATTTGACATGACACGAATAATTTTTTTTAATAAGAATTGATCAATAATTTTTTTCATGCCTTTAAAGGTCTTATTATTTCTTACTACTATAAATAGGCAACACAAACAAAAGTCAAGTAAAATTTTTTATGTGTCAACTAAAATTCTTGAAATAATTAATACCAAAATATGACATGAATAACACAAAACGAACCCGACTAACACGACACGATTGCCACCCCTAGTTGTAGGTGATCATATCACCTCCCTCTAAATTTGAGAGTACTTAGCATGGACTTTTAATCGGTATCAGAGTCTATACATCCTATTGGGATTAATCGCTCTGATGTTGATCTTTCTTTGTCACTTTGAATTTTCCCTTTGCTTCATCAAAAATGAGTTCTAATAATCCTATAAAAGTAGAGTTAATTAGCCATTTGAAGTTAGATATTTGTCCTGTTTTGAGATGAATATTATTAAAAAGATATATCTTATGTTCAACTATGTTAATGTAGGTGAAAAGGCATCAAATAGAGAAAAACAAAGATGAATTGGGACAAGTTTAGGACCAATAGGGAACATGGAATTTTTCCTTGGAATAGAAAAAGAAGTGTTAGATCAATCTATAAGGGTATCGATCCATCGAGTATGAATATATCGATTGAGGATCAATTGAGTGCTTATGGGTTGAATGATGACATAGTCAGGTCAACTGGAAAGGCCTTAATCGATTGAGTAAAACAGATTTTGACACATCAGCCCTAATTTGAATTCCAACTTTAATTCGTAGCAATTGGATCAAAACTAATACAAATCCTAAATTAATTAGGACATATTTCACCCTATTTAAACACCATTATGAGACCATAAATAACAACTAATAAAGAGAGAAAGATAGAGATTTCACGAGAGCAAAGAAAGATCAAATAAAGCAAAGTTAAGAAGGCAATTGAATAATTAGTAATAAAGATTAAAGAAAGAGCTATATTCTTCATCAAAGTTAGATCTAATTCTTCTTCATCATTTTTATAACTTTTATGCACTCATATATTTTAACTATAATTTTTAAATTATTTAGGATTTTTGATGAATCTAACCACAAACCATGTGATTGATTTTATTTAGTTGAATGAATTTTTCTTATTAAATATATAATAATTTGGATCTTAATGCTTTAATTATTTTGCCAATAATTATATGATTTGAGATTCATGCCCTAGCATGAAAAACTTAGTTTTTGAATTTGTTATGGAATTATTATCACAAATTTAAGTAGTACGACAATATGATTGATTAATTTATAGCATGTTAGTTGTGATCATAATTGATGTGTAAATGAAATAACATGACAATGTGATTTTTTGTACATAATTCAAAACAATACTTGACAAAAATTCATAGATATATAAGAGTATGTAACTAATTAATTAGATAAAGAAACTGATATAGACCAAGGATCATCTACATATCCTTCATATGTTCCAAGTGCGCCTAATAATGAAAGAATCACTCAATGGGATAATCTAAGAACTTTGGGCTAAATCTAAGTAACTTCATGCCAAGAAAAATCCAAACGAAGGAAGATCAAAAGTTAATCAATGAAAATTAGGATATTTAAAAAATGGGTCATGGATGGATTGAAAAATGGGCCTTGGAAAAGCAAGGAGAGTGGACTCATTGAGTACAAGAAAAGAGTCCTTTTTGAAGAAGAGTTCTTTATAAAGTGCAATTTTAGAGAAATTTTCACTTTAATTATCATATATAATTGTCATATGATATCTGATTAAAGTGATTCAAAATGGGTTCTTAATGGGCCATATTTCATACAAAAATACATGCTTCTAATTCAAATAATTACTAAGTGAAAACGGGCTTACAATCTGTGCCAATATTGTTTGGAAAAAGACTCATTCTTTAAAACTACCACTAAGGAACTTTTTTTTGGCTTTTATTTTGAGCAAATAACTATTATTTTGGAAAGTAATAATCGTAGAAATTTGTTTCTTTTTAGGTATCACCCCTTATAATCTTTTTTAATTATCTTATTAGCTAGTTGTTTTTGTTTTCTTGCCTTTAAATAGTTATAAAGTCGAACCTATGTAATTCGATTTGATGGATTAATAAAATTTGAAAGCTTTAAGTTTTTGTGTGTTCCTAACAAAAATCTAGATTTATGAAAGGTTGATACCTTTTATGGTGTCCTTATACTATGGTTCATGATTCAATAATAGCCATCGTGTTAAGGTCCCACCATTTTTATGCCAAGGTTTGTGGCTCTTCTATAGCCATTTTTTTGAGGTTAAACCAAATCTAAATTTCTTAGCTTTATTGGTGGTTCTAGTTGAATTATGGGTTCTTGGTCCTTATTCTTGTAGTTTTTGATCACAAGTTGTTCAAAGGTTGTAGGATTTGATATTTAGGTTTGCATCAATTGGTATCAGAGCTCAAGCTCTAAAAATTCAGATTCCTATCCTTTGTTTTTGTTATTTTTTTCTTTATCTAGTTCCTTGAATTTTTCTTGTTTTCTTGTTTCTAATCTTTTTGTGTTTTTCTTATCACTTCAAGACTAAATTCCATTAGAGTCCAATTCTTCTTATGTTTGGTTTGTTTTCTTTCCTATTTTTCTTCTTTTTCCCTTTTTCCATTTTGTTATTGTAGTCATGCTCTTCTTTTTTATAGTTTAGGGTTTTAAGGAAAAAACATAAACATATCTCATAAACAGAAGTTCTTGGATTGTTTTCTTGTTCTTTCTCTTTATACCTTGTGTTTCTTTAGTTTATTGTTTGTTCTTGCCAATGACATGGTCCAAGAAGTATCCAAATGTCCTTGATATGTACCAAATGGGCCTAATAATAAAAAAAATCATTGAATGGGCTTATATAAGAACTTTGGGATGAATCCATGCAATTTGCATGCCAAGACAAATCTAAATGAAGAAAGGTCAAAAGTTAATCAATGAAACTCAACTTATTGAAAAAATAGGTCATGGATGAATTGAAAAATGGTCATCGGAGGAACAAGGGGTATGTACTTAATGAGTATAAGAAAAGCGTCCTCTTTGAAGAAGAGTTCTTTATGAAGTGGAATTCTAGCTTAACTGTCACTTTAATTTCCATATAATTTTCATACAATATCCGATTAAAGTTATTCAAAATGAGTTAAAAAGAAGACTTAATAGGCCTTATTTATATAGAAATACATGTTTTCCAATTCAAACAATTATTTAGTGAAAATGGGCTTTGAATCTATACCCTGATTTTTGTATTAATAACTTGAAATAGTAGCATAATAGAAAGAGTGCATATTTATTTAAATAGCACTACCATTCTATTTTGAGCTTTAAAGTTTACATTTTTGTTCTCAATTATCTTTATTCATTTTTTGATCTAGTTTTCTGGTCTAACTGACTCATATTGTTAGTTTTAATTGATTTTTTAATCTTATTTTGTTCTTATCTATTAACAATCTTGCATAGTTATCATATATGTGTATGTCTTATATATTATTCTTTTAGATACATGTATGTCAAACTTACACACTCTTTCAAAAATATGTTTGTGAATCTAATATACTCTTTAAAAAATATACAAGTAAAGCGTAGGTACATTTTTCAAAAATATGTATGTGAATTGAACATACTCTATAACAAAATATGCATGTAAAGCGTAAATACACTTTTCAAAAATATGTACGTAAAACTTACATACTGTTTCATAAATATGTATGTTAAACTTATATATTCTTTTATAAATATGTATATAAAGCTTATATACTCTTTGATAAATTGTGAGTTTTATGTTTTATTTGTGTTATTTAAGTAAATTGATAATTTTTAACAAATCTATTCTATTTAGGTAAAAAAACGTAGATATTGTGTGGAAAATGACTCCTTCTTGAAGACTATTACTTGGACAACTTTTTTTTTTGGATGTTATTTTCAACAAATAACTATTGTTTTGGGAAGTAATTGTCTTGAGAATTAGTTTATTTTCAAGTATTATTACTTAGGATCTTTTATTTATCTCATTATCTAGTTGTTTTTATTTTTAGCCATTAAATAGTTATAACTTATCTAATCCAATTTGATGGATTAATAAAAGTTGAACTCTTTAAGTTTTTATGTGTTCTTAACACAAATCTAGACTTATGAAAAAATTGTTACCCTTTATGGTGTCCTTATACCAAGGTTCATGGCTCAATAATAGCCATCTGATCAAGGTCCCACCATTATGATATCAAGGTTTGTGGCTCTTCTATAGCTACTTTGTCGGTCTTCAACCAAATCTAAATTTCTTAGCTTTCTTTGTGTTTCTAGCCAAATTGTGGATTATTGGTCCGTATTCTTGTAGTTTTGAATTACAGGTTGTTCATAGTTTGTAGGATTTAATATTTTGGTGTTCATTTGATGGTATTAGAGCCGAAGCTCTAAAAATTTAGATTTCTATCCTTTGTTTTTGTTTTTTTGTTTTTTTTTATTTTCTTGAATTTTCTTCTTTTCTTGTTTCTAGTCTTTTCCTGTTCTTTTTTCTTGGTGTCCAATTCTTCTTGTGTTTGGTTTGCTTTTTTTCCTTAATTCTATTTTTCTTCTTGATCCCTTTTTGTTTTTAGTTTTGTTATTGTGTTCTTGCACTTGTTATTGATAATTTAGGGTTTCGAGTAAAAAAAGAATAAAAAAGAAACAGATTTGATAAAAAAAGTTTTTGGTTTTTTTCCTACTCTTTCTCTTCTTGTATTGTGTTTCCTTCGTTTCTTGCTCATTCTTTCCTCTAAAGTTTTGATCTTTGCTTTTAAGTTTTGTTCTTGTTCTGGTTTTTGAATCACATTTTTCTTGCCCTTGAAATATTTAGTGGTGTAAAAAAGAAATTCAAGTAGAAAAATTTTCTGGGATTGATCATATCATTGTGTTTCCTTTTTTTTCCAAAAATATCTGATCATATAAAAATAAAAATAAAAAATATATGATTTTTAATTATGATCCCAATTTTTTGTGATTTGATCAAATTTATAGGAGTTTATTTTTTGCTGAAATTTATTTCTCAAAGTACCAAGAATCCTAGCCGTATTTTACCCCTTGTTAGCCGAGGTATTGAAGAGTTTTAGTACATTTCAAACATTATATTTTTTATCCACAATTACATGAAATTTATGCTATCAAAATTGATTATTTGCTAGGAATTACGCCTTTTATTAACCAGGCTGGGTCTAAAACTGTCCAAAAAAATTGTTTCTAGTTCTTTGTTGTCCCAAATCGGTGCATTGCTACCCAATTTTCTTGTCTAAAAATCTACTATTTTTTTAGTCTTTTCTTTCCTGTCCATTTTTGCTTTAAATCCTAAAAATTCATTCTTTGTGTGTCTTGACTTCTCCATTATTCTTTAATCACTAGAGTCATCCTTGGTATTAGTTGTACTTTGCAAGTTATTTTATATTATGAATGAGTTTTTTTCTTGTTATGGAACCAACAAAAGTTTGAGTACCCGACTTGAGAGCCAAACACTTGAGATGATAGTGCTAGAAAATTCTATGGAGTTGTTAAAGAAAAATAAATTTTAAACTAGATGCCATATTAACAACAAAGTGTGTAATGTAATTATAGATGGTGAGAGCTATACTAATTTTTCTAGTACCATTGTAGTTGAAAAATTAGGCTTACCAACCTCAAAGTGATTTGTGGAGTGAAACCAGAGATTAGTAAATTTTTTTTTGCATAATTTTGTTATTTTTTTCTTGAATAAAGAAGACAAAAGAGGGGATATTTAGAGAAAAATCCAGCCATTCTAGTAACCCTCATCAATTCTCGCTGGCCACTTGTCGAGGTCTCATCGAGGGGGTTGTCGAAGGGCTTATCAAGAAACTCGTCGAGGTATTAAAAATTAAAAATTTTTATTTTGAAAACTGTCGAGTAATTTTTCACACATACCCTTAAATGCAACAATTCAAAAAAACCATAATACTTAACCAAGCATCCATACTATGAAAACTAACCCTGTGATATATGTAAACATGCTCACATACGTAAGTAACTATATATGTTTATGCATTACTGATCATCAGTAACCAACCATACATAGAGTAAGACAAATATACTAAGTAAACTATACAAATTCCATATTTTTTACACGAGAATGCCAACAAGGACTCAAAGGACTACATGACTTACATTTTCCCCTTTTTGGATTTTTGTGGCAGAACACTACACAACTAAGTATAGACGCATATCAAACATGAGATGATCATAAAGATTACCTAAAGATGTTTGTTCTCATGAACGAAACATTGATGCACACCTAACACCTAAAAACGCACCTACTCTAAATGCATCCATCTTATTCGCTCATCCAACTTCGAGATCAATTCATATGTATATAACCAATCTAAAACACGAGGGTAATTTACACTTGTAAGCTACACACATGAAATGACACATACCCCATGAAAATAGCATGCATGAATGTGTGGTTTATCTAGATACTATCATGTTACCCCTACACAGGTACATAATGATAAGCTAAGCATAGTGTTGTTTCTTTTGGAAAATATGAAATCGTGCAAGTATACACGGTCACAAGTAATAATATGATAAGTAAAATATCGTTCCCAAAGAGATTTGTTACTAATGTTCGTTAATTACTAAAATTATTTCAACCTAATTTTATCCAAATAGTCGATAATTTGATACAGTTTGATTAACTAATTCTTATAACAGTTTGTAAGAAAATTCTAGGATTGTAGTTTCATCAAATTAATCCATTTGAACATTTTATTTTCTCTTGATTTATGTTCTCATATTTTAAGTTGTTAACCAAAAACTCCTAATTTATCCATATATCTCTTTCGAGCTCCATACAGACACATATCGCTAAAATAATTCATTATATTCCTATGAGAATTAAATTCAACCAGATTTATTAAGTTTTAAGTTCTCAAGAAGTTACACATACAATAAAAGTATATTCCTATCCCTTATATATATACGTTATTTTATCACGAGCAATACACAAAAATGCCTTTTTCAAGTTTATTTAAGTGTCACAGATCAATTAATTATTCTTCTGATAATTAAAAGCATTAAACACAGATAAAATAAACAACTTAAAATAGTTCCATAAATCATTCAAAAATAATTAATTCAAGTTTCATAATTTAAGCTACATTGCAACCCTAGAACAACTAAATTAGTTCATAGCAGAAATTAAAATTACAACACAACAATAATAAAGCATTTCAGAGAAATAAAAATTAAAAGAAAAAAGATTAGGAGAAACTCTTTCACGATTCCTCAATGAAAAATGTCAAATAAACGTTCTGCGTGTTGTAGAAAACACGTAGAGAGGAAAACAAAAGAAAACTTGAAGAGAAAAATGTAAAACGCGAAGCTACCAAAAAACCAAACTAAAAACTCCAACCCCGATTTTTTCTCGCGTACAAAATATATCCCCCCATCTCCAACTATTATTTTTTTATCAAAATACATGTATTGGGGGAAAAAAATACATTGGGAGAATTAAAATAAACAACACACGTGAAAACCGTTCTGCGCTTTTCTGAATTTTTTTCTTTTACGCATGCCACGTGTCATTATTTTATTGGCTGCAAGATATAAAGAGACACGTGTCAGCCTTTCTTTCGGTGGGAAGAACGGGCGCATGGAGAACAACTGGCCCGCGTCACATAAGATTTCATCGCACTGTAAGTGCACGACAACTGGCTTCAACACGTTTTAAATTTGGACTGTTCAATAGATCCAATGGTCAGCGATGCGCCTTGGGAGAAAATCTACGCAGCCGACACGTGGGCCCCACCCTATGCGGCAGGTGGGCCCCACTCGTGTCGACTGCATGCTTCAGGAATACCAGGTGTGGTCGCTTTGTCGCGTATGGATCGCACGCGCCACATCTTGACCATTGATTGGATGATCGAATTGTGTGTGTTGGGCGTTGTGAATGTCGCGGGTGGTTCTTCTCTTGTGCAGAAATTCAACTTTTATTAATTGCATTTTGACCCACAAATTTAATTCAAATTAATTTCTAATCTTTTGATATTTGCAATTTCACCCATTTTTAATTTTAAATTAAATTGTAAGCTTTTTATAATTGCAATTAAGTCCCTTTTTTATTAAAATTTATTAATTTACTTGAAAATATATATATTAAAAACTAATACTAAATATTAATTTAATTAATTAAAAATTAACTAAAAATGTAAAGAACTAGCAATTATAATTAATAAAATAGACACAAATCACTGTATAAAATACAATTATCACATAGTACACAACTTTCCTTGACTTCATTGAACAATCCCTTTAAGTGAATGCAAGTTAGGAAATAAAACAAAATGCAATGCAATCCTACACTTACATCTTATGCATCACACAAGATTTTAAAAAAATACCAAGTTGCGGACACAAACTAGCATCTAAGCATATGTGGTGAGAAGTATCTATATATTTTTAGGATGTTTTTATGCTAGACTTATAAAGGAAATAGCACATCATTATGGTCAAATTAATGGTGAGTAATATCCATTGATTTGTGGAGAAAGTCTTTGCTATATAATTTGAAAATTAGATAAGTCCTACCCTTTTGGTTTGTATCATTTGGTATCAGAGCTTTAGTTGCTAATTTTTGGATTCCTATCCTTTATTTTTGTTCTTGTTCTTGTAAACTTGTCTGGTTTTTAATACATACGAAAAAACTATCTCTGTGATATTTGTTTTGCTAAAATGTTAGTTTCCAAACCCTAAAAATATTGTTATTCTTTGTTTCCTCAATTTTTTGCATTTTCCTTGCATTTTTTTTTGCATTTTCCTAGTAATTTGTTGGTATTTCTATGGTAGTTCTTGTAAAAACTTTATTTCCCCTTTGTGTCATAATTTATTTGATATTTTTCATTTCGTAAAATTCCTCAAACTTATATTGAAGGTATTGTATTGATTTACTCTTTAGTTATTATCATATTTGTTGAAAAAAGAAAAGAAAAGGAGTGGCCAAAATTTATTCAAGAAAAAAGAAAGACAAAGAAAACTGACCAAATTACATATGCTAATTTCTAATGAGTGTTTGAACTCATAGTTCCAAGAAATTTACCCTATTATTATAAATTTCCAATTGTGTGTTGAGTTCTTTGAGAAAATTATTGTTTTTCTAATATTGTTGATCTTTTGATTTCCCCTTGTGCTTAGTTATTTTAGTCTAGGATCCTAATCACATTGAGTTAGTTTCCCTCGTACTTAAACAAGTGGGATATTGTGAACTACCTTTTGGATGTTTGATAATTCTACAATTTTTTTGGTATTCTTAGATTGGGTTGCTTTTATTAGGAGCTACGAGGGCTATAATGATCAATATGGGTACTAAACACATGAGGTATTAAGTGAATTTACATTGGTTCTATTTTATTACACTAACCTCTTGTTGTGTAGAATTACAAAAATGTCCAATAGGGGTAGTCCCAAAGAAAGATTGGATATGATGTTCATGATGAGGGCTTTGTAACAATCCTTTGAGAGGATAAACAACTTGATGATCTATATGAATGAAAGATTAGAAAGGCAAGAAAATATCTTAGCAACTATACAACTAAAAACACCTCCACCTAATCTTAGGGGGATTAATAGGCAAGCTCATGTTGAATATATTGAGGAAGAAGATTGGGAGGAAGAATTGGAGGAAGAAGAAGGAAAAATGCCTAGAGGAGGAAGAAATGGGCATAAAGGAGGAAGAAATAGTTGACGAGGTATGTGGAGACCCCCACTTAGGGCCCAAGATGGAGTTGATAGGGACCTAGGTAGTATAAAAATGAAGAGACCCCCATTCAAAGGAAAGAATGACCTGGATTTATATTTGGAGTGGGAGAAGAACGTGGAGCATATTTTTAAGTGCCACCCATGGCAAAAAAGGTAAGACTCATTGTCATTGAGTTTTCTGACTATGCTTTAAATTGGTGGGATCAATTGGTCGTTCGTAGGGGGATAAATTATAAAAGGCCCATAGATAATTGGGAGGACATAAAGGCCATCAGGAGGAAGAGTTTTGTCCCTAGCTACTACTATAAAGAGTTACACCATTGCATAGAACGATTGACTCAAGGATATAAATCCGTTGATAAGTACTATAAGGAAATGGAAGTGGTGATGGTAAGAGCTAATGTCGAGGAAAATAGAGAGGCCACAGTTTATAGGTTTCTTAGTGGGTTGAATATGGAAATTTCCAACATTGTGGAACTTCATCATTATGTAGGGATGGAGGATGTGGTCCACATGGAAATTAAGGTGGAAAAACAATTAAAGAAATGAAGTTATCAATCCCAACCATCAAAGTCTAGTTCGATTACTTCAAAACGAAACCCTACTAGTCCTTGGAAGGTCAATGAAAAAAAAAGATGAAAAAGCTTGTTCCAAACCAAGATTTATGCCTTACAAAGCCAAAGAGATAGGGGCTAGCAAGGACAAAGGTAAAATCGATACCCCAACTTGTAACCTTTCAATGCCCAAACAAAAAGGCAATGATCACCTTAGCTAGTGGTGAGGTGGAAACCAATAATGAAAGTGAAGAAGAAGAGATGCCACCTCTAGAGAAAGCTAGTGTAGAGGAGATAGGACCCGTGGATGGAGAAGCACTTGTAATAAGGCGATCTTTGAGTGTTCAAGTCAAGGAGGATGACATTGAACAACAAAGAGATAACATCTTTCACACAAGGTGTCATGTGAGCAACAAGATGTGTAGTGTTATCATAGATGGGGGAAGTTGTACCAATGTGGGAAGTACTATCTTAGTTGTTAAATTAGGGTTGCCTAGATTCAAACACCTTAAGATTTACAAGTTGCAATGATTAAATTATAGTGAGGAAGTGAAGTTTGATAAGAAAGTATTAGTGAGCTTCTCCATTGAAAAGTTTAATACTTAATTAATTAATAGTGAGAAAGTGAAATTTTATAAGAGCTATTATTCGAAAATGTATTGACAACATATTTTCAATAATGATTTTAAAACTTAAAAGTTAGTACTCGGATAATTAAATTTTTAGATTTAATTTGAACACCTTGAATAAAATCTAATTAACTAACTCTACCTAAAGATGTGATTAGATGGTTTGCTATTTTTTCAGAAATAAAGTTAAAGTTTAATACTTAATTAATTAATAGGCCCCTCCTAAAGATATTAGTAATTAATATCAAACAAAATAATTTGGGCCCTACCTAAGAACACTTTCATACAAAAAAAGAGAAAATTAACAAATATCAATTTATATCTTAAATAACCTAAATAAAATGAGCAAACATAATTTACTTAATTATTATATCCCACTATTAATTTGGGTCTTATCTAAGAACACTTTCATACAAAAAAAATAATTTTTTTTACAATTTTAAGTCGAGGTTGGTGAAGGTGAAAAGTTACCATGCTTAATTTCAAAAAATTTAACAATTTTAAAAATTTTTATGATCACATTTATATTTCAAAAAGTTACCATACTCTTTCTCTCTCTAGAAAATTTAATTTTTTTTTTCATTTTTTAGTTTTAGAATTATTCTCTGTTTGAGAAGAACTAACTATATTTTTATGGATTTTTAGTATTTGATTCAATAAACAAAAATCCAAATCTGTTTGGAGGTTTTCTAGCAATAGAATTAACATCAAAGTTTTATAAGGATTTTTTTGAGGTATAATTTAAAATTGAATTCTTTAGAGTTATATTTTATGTTTTATTCTTATATGTTATATTTAATTTGTCTATTATTAAATTTAACATGGCTAGTTGTATATAAATATGATATAATAATAACGTTGTTATTCTTGCGAAATATGAAATAGGTAAACATTTCTATAAAATAAATTGATATTTTTATTCAAGATTTTATATTAAGGATGTTAGAGAGAAATATATTATTTTTCATTACAAACTTAAATGTGAAAATTATATTATAAGTTTTAATTATCCAGTTTGATTTAGAGTAGTGCTATTTTATTTGTTGTTACAATCGCCGGGTAGTTAGAGTAAAGCTCTATTTCAAATGTTTTTTATAAGAACTATTATTTGAAAATATATTGAAAACATATTTTCAGTAATGGTTTTAAAACATGAAAGTTGGTACTTAGATAATTAAATTCTTAGGTTCAATTTGGACACCTTGAATAAAGTTTAATTAATCGATTCCCCCTAAAGTTGTGATTAGATGGTTTGATATTTTCTTAGAAATAAATTTGAAATTTAATACTTAATTAATTAATAGGCTCGTCATAAAGATATTAGTTAATTAATATTAAACAAAATAATTTGGGCTCTACCTAAGAACACTTTCATACCAAAAAAGAGAAAATCAACAAATATCAATTTATATATTTAATAACCTAAATAAAATGAGGAAGCATAATTAACTTAATTATTATATCCATAACACTACTACAAAATGTGGCATTTAAGTCGATATGTAAAGTCAGGTTTTGGAGAAAACCAACTTAAAATGAATTTAAAGTCAATTCGGTTAAAAACTAACGCTACGTATAGCGTTGATCCTACGTGTCAACCGATGCTATCCACGTGTGTAGCATCGATTGACACGTAGAACCGATGCTAAGTCCTCGTGTAGCATCAGTTCAACACGTCAACCAACGCTATCCACGTGGATTTTTCCATTTCTCTTATTTCTTCTCCATCAGACACAACATTTTTAATTTGCAACGTTGTAAACAATACAAAAAAACCCCAAACCAAGCTTCACCTCCTCCACTGTTTCTCATTTTCCGACCACCTATGACCACCATTTATAGTACCATTTAGTGGGTTTTCTTCCTCTCCAAATTATCTTCCAGATCCCCTATTTTTTTGAGAGAAATACTCAAAAAATTTATACTCATTTTCTGACTTACAAAACACCTTTTTTTTTCTTCATTTCCTTCATTTTTTTTCACTTCGTTTACTCTTATAAGTATTTTTTAAAATCCTATGCACTTATTATTCACTTTGTGTTATTTTTTGTATATTATGTGTATAAAGTTTTGTATTATGTATGTTATTATTTTTATTCTGTAGGTTTTGTATAAGTATTTGGTAATAAAATAAATTTATATATATATATATATATTTATGACTGTGATTTAAGGTTAGTGTTTAATTTATTTATTTATGTTAATATGAATTGGGAAAGACATGATTCAATAATATGATGCACATTAAAATATTTATGATTTGAAGTAGTGTAGTTATTTAAAAAGAATCTTAATCATCACAAAATTGTTATATAAATTTTGTTTTATATATTTTAAATTTTAAATAAACTCAAATGATGTGGCATATTATTATTAGTAATTACAATCAATCTCATATAATTATATTTATGTGTATATATTTGTTATGTTTGGTTTTTATGTATTTATTTTTATATAATGTTTTGGTATATATTTTAATAATTAGGGAAGGGAATTCATATATAATAATACCTAAAATATATTGATTAGATACATATTTAATATGCTTAATGTCATTAATAGAAAATAGACAGATCTTGGATGTAAAAGTATAGAATTGAGCATGACTACATTTCTCGAGTTGAAAGTTTCTTGGAATTTGCTTATAGGAATAGTAATAATGAAATAAGTATGATTCGGTGTTCACGTGTTAAATGTAAAAATGAGTGATTTCATGATGTTGACAAGGTTAAGTATCACCTTATCCGTAGTGGTATTCTTTTGAGTTATAAAAGTTAGTATTTATCATGGAGAAAAATATTGATAATACTCATGAGGAAGAGATAAATAAGAATGTGAGTGGATTATATACATCTTATCATAATATACAGATAGAAAATATGTTTCATGGTGTTAAAGATAAACTACATGAGGATGATCCCAAAACCTTTAAAAAAGCTTTTAGAAGATGCTGAAAAATCATTGTATGCAGAATGCAAGAAATACACTAAAATGTCAGGATTGGTTCATTTGTACAATGTGAAAGCAAAACATGGTTTTTCTGACAAAGGATTCATAGAATTACTAAATCTACTAATAGATATGTTTCCTAAGGGTATTGAATTGCCATCTTCAATGTATGAAGTGAAGAAATCTCTTAGTCGATTTGGCATGAAATATCATAAGATTCATGCTTGTCCAAATGATTGCATTCTTTATAGGAAAGAATATGAGACCTTAGATGATTGTCCAATGTGTAAATAATCAAGATAGAAGCATGCTACAAATGAGACAACACCTAAGAAAGGTGTTCCCACAAAGGTTCTTTGGTACTTTCCTCTGATTCCTCACTTTCAAAGGTTGTTCAAAAGTAAAGAGACATCAAAAATGTTGATTTGGCATTCAGATAATCGATCTGATGATATGGTGATACGTCATCCTTGTGATTCTCTAAATTGGAAAGTAGTAGATAATTTATCCCTTCAATTTGCATCTAATCTATGCAATCTTCATCTTGCCATTACTACTGATGGAATTAATCCACATAGTTCCCTTAGTAGTAGATATAGTTGTTGGCCAGTAATTATGGTAACATACAACCTTCCTTCCTAGTTGTGTATGAAAAGAAAATTCATGATGTTAACATTATTGATCTTAGGACTGAAACAACTCGGTGTTGATATTGATGTATATTTGCAGCCTCTGATAGATTATTTAAAGGCATTGTGAAATTATGGTGTAAATGTTTATGTTGTACATAAATAAGAACACTTTAACTTGAGTGGGGTCCTTTTATGGTCAATTAATGATTTTCCTACCTATGGGAACTTGTTAGGACATGCAACAAATGGTTATATAGGATGCCTTATTGTAGTGATGGCACTTCTGTAACTTATCTTATTCATGGATGAAAGATGTCTTATAGAAGACATAGAAGATATTTGCCATATGAACACAAGTTTAGATACCAAAGGAAATCGTTCGATGGTGAAGAAGATCATAATCCTGTACCTCGACCTTTGAGAGGTGTTCAGATATTAAGGCAATTGAATGGTATGACATTCAAATGATATGGAAAGATGAAAAAAAGAATACTCACTAATGTAGGGAAACGAAAGAGGTCAACTAATAAAATGGGTGAAAATGAAAATGTTACTGAATCAGTAGATCATGGTTGTTGAAAAATGATAAGAATCGAACATACTTGCCACCACCATCATAAACCTTGATCCATTAATTGTGAAACTAGAAAATTATTTGACATTGAATTTTGGACCATGTGTAAGCCATTCTAAACTTTTTGTTATTTTATAATTGGGTTTGTTCAATTCAACTCGAATCTATGCATACAAAAACATGAAATGTGTTTAAAGCAAAGTTTTAAAACATTACATAGAAGTACTAATGAATTCTTGTATGTGACACTTACATGGTTGCAAAATCAATTAATAAGCTCTCACTTATGTTCATCATACAACCATTTTTCTCCTCCTTTTTTTATAACAAGGATCGATCTTCAGTAAGTTTAAATGCATTCTGTAATGTTATTAAAGATATATCAAGTAGATATCATTAAGAGTTAAATAAAAAATTATTTCATTTTAAATGGAAAGGTTGAACCTATCATCACTTGCTTTATGTATGGTTGTCTCATTATTATTTACCAAAATGATTCGGTGTGCTTTTTCCCATTAAGTGCGATCAATAAACAATTTCTTACTTCCACCAAACATAGGATTACTTACTTAGATCATATGACATTCTAAGAACAACTTGTGCGTAGGATTCCCAATTTTAGTGCAACCACTAAAATATTTAGAATAAAACTCAATGCGTTCTTAAACAATGTAACGTTCCACCATGCATTCTTCAAGTAGATTTCTATTATTTACATATCCTTTAAGGACTTGCATGTATCTCTCAAAAGGATACATCCACCTTCAGTAAATAGGACCACACAATTGAACCTCTCGAACTAAATGAACACAAAAGAGAATCATTATATCGAAGAAAGAAGGTGGAAAATATTTTTCTAGTAGACACAAAGTCTCTACAACATCTTTTTGTAAAGAGTTTAACTCGCCAATTGATATAGATTTCTTGCATATCGTATTGAATAATGAACAAAGAAAAATTATTGATAATCGAACATGTTTTGTAAGAATTGATCTAATAGCATATGGTAATAACTGTTGCATTAAGATATGGAAGTCATGTGATTTCAATCCATAACTATTCTTATCGATGATAGACACAAAATTTCTTAAGTTGGATAAGTAACCATCAGGAACTTTCACACCCGCCAAACATTTACAAAACATTTCCTTCTCTTTTGTTGATATTGTATATGATGCTGGTGGCTAGTATGTTCGATTCTTATCATTTTCCAAGCTTGGTGCCTGATAGGGGCAGAACCGACATCGCCGATCCTGCCCGATACTTTGGTTTTATCTATTTATAAAACTCTCGCAAGTGCACGAATCATTTCGTAGAAAATGATAAGTATACTCCCAAGGTCGATCTAAGGAAGGAATGTATGTGGTTTTTAATTTATTATTCAATCTTTTAAAAACGAAATTAAATCCTAAACATCCTGTCACGATATTTTGGGGTTTTGTGTTTTTAATCTACTTACATAAAAATAAACATAGATTCAATAAATATTTATGCAAATTTTATCTGTTAAAACAGTGGAGTATTTATGGATATAATAACTAAGTTAATTATGCTTGCTTATATTATTTAGGTTATTAAAGATATGAATTGATATTTATTGATTCTCTCTTTTTTGTATGAATACCACCTTTGGTGGGGTTAGATATTCTTTGTTAACTAAACAAATCAATTAACACCTATGGGTGGGGTTGATAACTAATTTGGTTAATTAAATTAATTTCTTTTTCTAAGAGATTGAAAATGAACCATTTAAATGCCACCTTTGGTGGGGTTAGACAGTTTAAACTTTATTCAAGGTGTCCAAATTAAACCTAAGAATTTAGTTATCCGAGTACTAACTTTCAAGTTTTAAAACCACTACTGAAAACATGTTGTCAATACATTTTCAGATAATAATTCTTATAAAAACTTTTGAAATAGAGCTTCACTCTAACTACCTAGGCGATTGTACCAACAAATAAAAGAGCACTACTCTAAATCGACCAGGATAACTAAACCTTAAAATCTAATTTTCAGATTTAAGTTTGTAATGAAAAATAATATATTTCTCTCTAACATTCTTAATATAAAATCTTGAATAAAAATAAAATCAATTCATTTTAGAGATTTTTACCTATTTAATATTTTGCAAGCATAACAACGTTATTATTATATCATGTTTACAAATAGCCAACACAGTTAAATTTAATCACAGACAAATTAAATATAACATGTAAGAATAAAGCATAAAAAATAACTGTAAAGAAAATAAAATCCTTACAGAACTTCGATGCTATTCCCGTTGCTGGAAAACCTCCAAGCGGAATTTGCACTCTCATTTATTGAATCAAAAATCTAAATTATTACAAAAACATAACTAGTTCTTCCCAAAAAGGGAAGAACTCTAAAACTAAGAGAAATTAACTAAAAACTAAGAAAAACTATAAAAACCTAAAAATCTAAGAAAAGAGAGAAAGAAAGAAGAGAGAAGTGTGTTTTGAAGGTGAAAATACCTGAAAAACAATAAAAACACCCGTGATTCCGAAAAAGACAAATTTATATAAATATATGATAAAACATATAAATATATATATTTTTAATCAATTAATGTGCATAAAATCATGGTAATTTTAGTGCTTTTTGAGCACTCATCACAACCCCCAACCAGCTTCTTGCTAGTCCCTTAGCAAGAGAAGCGATAAAAACTAAAAATTAAACTATCCTAAATCACTTCCATAGATTGACACGGTTGCATTTAGCCTATGCAACAAGCCTTTAAACCCCTAGGTTGCCCTAGTGGACGAGTTTGAGTCTCGTGAGGGTTTTCAGTAATGATACCCACAAACATTGAACTAAATGTAAAAATCAAAAGAAATAAAAATAATCAACTTAAAAACTAAAATTACAACAACATCAAAAATTAACTTTTAAGAATAAAAGAAAACAACATAACACAAAAATGTCTCATACTTTTTAATCTCTTTTAAGATCATAATTAAAATCTCAAGCATAAGTTATTTTAATCTTCTTAAACAATCATGATTTATTATAATAATTAGTTGAAAATCATTTTCATATTTCATATCAAAAATGTATCAATTTAATTTCACCCAATTTCAGTGTCATGAATCCGAATTCGCTTCGACTCTATTCCTCACAAGTCAATACTCTCAAAACACTGAATCCTATGGGTTCAAACACTCATACTAATTTATATGCGAAAGAGTTGATGTATAGAAATGAACTAATATGTTCGCATATGTATAAAGAAGAAAGGCTCAAAGTGTTATTTTGACGTTGATCTCATGGAAGGAATCAAATGTATAAATTATAAAGATATCATATATAAAAATTATTTTCATGCATAAATCAAACTCATTAAGAAAAAATTTCAAGATATATGCCTTTTACAAATGAAGAAAGTGCAATGACTTTTTAGGGAATTACTTCCTATATCTTTCTTTTGTAATTAGCCTTTACTCACAACTTTCTAGGGAATGTGGGTCATAGTATGAAGATGATACTATATTTTTTTTATCTCTCTAATTTTTTTTCAATATATGTATATTTTAGAGAGTCAACCCATGTACAGATTGTACATTTTTTTGGATTTTGGTGAGTGGTTAATTTTGTGGCTTTTCTGTTTGATCTTGGTTTAGGTAACCCCAGATATGTCTCTTTTTTTTGTAACAGTCATGCACGAATGAGATAAAAGCATATACTATCAATTTCTACTCAAATCATTTAATCTAAGCAAAAATAATAATAAAAAATATACGACACTCTATTAAGATGAGAAAAAATTCATACATTCAATATTAATGCCTATAGAGATCATCTAAGAATTTGAAGAAATAAGAAATGTGTTTGGAGTAGAAAAAATATATATTTCACTCTGAATAAAGGAAATTAGGCTCAAATTATATCTCACAAAGGTAGTCTCCACTAAAACAAATTCATAAACACCGATTTTGGGTTTAATATAATTTCTACATCTTATCAAGAAATACTAGTTATGACAAAAATTAACTAATTATCAAAAACAATTACAAAATATTTCATGATATGTTTTCAAAAATTAATCTAACAATACAAAAGACTTAACTCTTTACTTAAATTTGATTTAAAGAAATGATAAATTTTTGTGAGAAAATATTTTTTTTTTAATTTTTTTTTAAATTTCAAAAATTACTAAATCACACAAAACAAACACAAAAAATGAAGATGTGAACATAAAAAAGAAAAAAAAATTTTTTTTTTTTTTTTTGAAATTTTTTTTTTTAAATTGTTAAATCTTTTTTTTTCTTTTCTAATTAAGCATGGTAACTTTTCACCACCCCCAACCAAGAACTTACATTGTCCTCAATGTAACAACTGTAAATTAAAGATAAAGAGAAAAGAGAAGAAAGATTACCTATTTCTTGAGAATGTGTAAGTAGTAATGGAGAAATGCAAGTGCATTCATCATATTCATCATTAAAGTGTATACAGACAGATTCTTTGTGAACTTCTAACAACTCAAAAATATTTTTAGTTTTAACAATTTAAAAATTATTCACATATAATTAAACCAAAATAAACAATAAAATTAAAACAAATAACAAAAAAATTACCTAAAATGATGGGTTGCCTCATCCAACAAGCTTAGTTTAACGCCTTAGCAAGACGTAACTTGGGATTGCCTTTTAAGTAAACTCAATGTCCCCTCATCATTGAGTCAATCAAACCTACAAGTAAGACAATGTTGTCTACCTATCTTGTTTCAAACATGCCCTATTGATTTTCAAATTTTTACGTACCAAAAACTAGGCATGCTTGAGGGTTTTAGATAACCCACATCTAGGTGCAAATCAAATAATTAAGGCATCAAAACACAATTGTACCTAGAACAAACAAAATAACTAACTCCTTAGATTGTAATTAAAGCTTTAAAATTTTGGAGATAGTTTTAATTTTTTTTTTTTAATTTTTTAAGTTAAAATAACATAATCAAGATTAACCAAGAGTGCTCCCAGGAAAGAATGGTGGGGCAAAGGCTCCTTAAAAACCATCCTCCTGACAGAGCAACGCGTTCCTTGGAAAGACTAGTGGCACAAAGGCTTCCAAGAACTAGTCTCCTAGACAGAACTCCCTTAGATCTTTACTTTTCATGCTATTAAAATTAAGTTAATTAAGTTAAGTTAAGTTAAAATTTAAGTTAATTAAGTTAATAAAAAGGTAGGTTAATTAAGTTAATGAAAATCTAAGTTAATTAAGTTAGTAAATTAAATTAATTAAGTTAGTAAATTAAGTTACTAAAAACCTAAGTTAATTAACTTAAACGAAAATTAAAAAAAAAAAAGTAGTTAAAAAAATTTGAAAAAAAAAAAAATTAAACCAAAAATAAAATAAATTGAAAAAGTAAAAAGAAAATAAAAAAAAATAAAAAGAGAAAAAGAGAAAAATAAAAATTAAGCCAAAAAAAATAAAATAAAAATAAAATAAAATAAATTGAAAAAAATAATTGAAAAAGGTAAAAGAAAAAAAAAGAAAAAACAACAAAAATAAAATAAAAAATAAAAATAAAAAAATTGAAAATAAAGTTTTTGATTTTTTTTGATTTTTTGATTTTTTTGATTTTTTTGATTTTTTTGATTTTTTTGATTTTTTTGATTTTTTTGATTTTTTTGATTTTTTTGATTTTTTATTATTTTTTTATTATTTTTTATTATTTTTTATTATTTTTTTATTTATTTTTATTTATTTTATTTTTTTATTATTTTTATTATTTTTTATTATTTTTTATTATTTTTTATTATTTTTTATTCTTATTTATTTATTAATTTAATTTAAAATTTACTTACTTTTTTTTTACTTCAAATTTCAAAATGCAAAATTATTTTATTATTCATGCTATATTTTTTTTTATTTATTACGAAATTGAAATTTGAATTTTTTTTTTTTTTACTTTTCACAAACAACAAAATTTTTTATTTTTTTTAATTTTTTAATAAAAAAAATCACAATTATTTACAACACAAAAAGTTTTTAAAATTTTGATAAATAATTTAAAAACGCTATTCCTTCCCCGGCAACGGCGCCAAAAACTTGATACCATCCCCGGCAACGGCGCCAAAAACTTGATACCATCCCCGGCAACGGCGCCAAAAACTTGATCAGGCAGAACCGACATCGCCGATCCTGCCCGTTACTTTGGTTTTATCTATTTATAAAACTCTCGCAAGTGCACGAATCATTTCGTAGAAAATGATAAGTATACTCCCAAGGTCGATCTAAGGAAGGAATGTATGTGGTTTTTAATTTATTATTCAAACTTTTAAAAACGAAATTAAATCCTAAACATCCTGTCACGATATTTTGGGGTTTTGTGTTTTTAATCTACTTACATAAAAATAAACATAGATTCAATAAATATTTATGCAAATTTTATCATTTATAATGGTGGAGTATTTATGGATATAATAACTAAGTTAATTATGCTTGCTCATATTATTTAGGTTATTAAAGATATGAATTGATATTTATTGATTCTCTCTTTTTGGTATGAATACCACGTTTGGTGGGGTTAGATATTCTTTGTTAACTAAACAAATCAATTAACACCTATGGGTGGGGTTGATAACTAATTTGGTTAATTAAATAAATTTCTTTTTCTAAGAGATTGAAAATGAACCATTTAAATGCCACCTTTGATGAGGTTAGACAATTTAAAATTTATTCAAGGTGTCCAAATTAAACCTAAGAATTTAGTTATCCGAGTACTAACTTTCAAGTTTTAAAACCACTACTGAAAACATGTTGTCAATACATTTTCAGATAATAATTCTTATAAAAACTTTTGAAATAGAGCTTCACTCTAACTACCGCGCGATTGTACTAACAAATAAAAGAGCACTACTCTAAATCAGACCGGATAACTAAACCTTAAAATCTAATTTTCAGGTTTAAGTTTGTAATGAAAAATAATATATTTCTCTCTAACATTCTTAATATAAAATCTTGAATAAAAATAAAATCAATTCATTTTAGAGATTTTTACCTACTTAATATTTCGCAAGCATAACAACGTTATTATTACATCATGTTTATAAACAGCCAGCAGAGTTAAATTTAATCACAGACAAATTAAATATAACATGTAAGAATAAAGCATAAAAAATAACTGTAAAGAAAATAAAATCCTTACAGAACTTCGATGCTATTCCCGTTGCTGGAAAACCTCTAAGCGAAATTTGCACTCCCATTTATTGAATCAAAAGCTAATATATTACAAAAACATAACTAGTTCTTCCCAACTCTAAAACTAAGAGAAATTAAGTAAAAACTAAGAAAAACTAAAAAAACCTAAAAATCTAAGAAAAGAGAGAAAGAAAGAAGAGAGAAGTGTGTTTTGAAGGTGTGTTTTGAAGTGAAGGGAAGGGGAGTATTTATAGGTGAGGATGGAGAGAAAAAATGAGTAAAAAAATGTTAAAAAAATATTAAAAAATGTAAAAACGCGTATTGGAATTCTTGATGTCATTAATGACGCCAAGATGACGTCATTGTATGGCGTGACCTGCATCACGCTGATGAACAAGATCCCGCTGAGTCATGAGTCAAGGCGCTACGCAAGGGCTGCGCAAGACGATTTTCTCCTTTTTGACATTTTTGACCCATTTTGTCCAATTTTTCCATATTTATTGACCTTTCCCCATTTATTTATTAATATATTTGTGATGTATTACTTCCAGTATTCCTCTTTGAGTCTTTAAGTTGCGTTTTTAAGTGAAAATACCTGAAAAACAAAAAACACCCGTGATTCCGAAAAAGACAAATTTATATAAATATATGATAAAACATATAAATATATATATTTTTAATCAATTAATGTGCATAAAATCATGGTAATTTTAGTGCTTTTTGAGCACTCATCAGTGCCAATTCAGGTCGTATGCCTAGTTTTTTAAAATCCAGTCTTGCTTTATTTCCATCCTTCATTTTTCCATGTATATCAAGTAATGTACCAATCAAGATCTCACATACATTTTTCTCAATGTGCATGACATCTACGATGTGACGAATGTGTAGGTCTTTCCAATAAGGTAATTCCCAAAATATTGATTTAATATCCCAAAACATTTTTCTCCCTACCTTAGTGAGTATTCTTTTTTTTTCATCTTTCTATATCGTTTGAATGTCATACCATTCAATTGCCTTAATATCTCAACACCTCGCAAAGGTCAGGGTGCATGATCATGATCTTCTTCACCATCAAACGGTTTATTTTGGTATCTAAACTTGTGTCCAAATGGAAAAAATATTCTATGTCTTCTATAAGACATCTTTCGTTCGTGAACATGATAAGTTGCAAAAGTGCCATCACTACATATAGTGCATCCCTTGTAACGTTTTGTTGTATGTCCTAATAAGTTCCCATAGGTAGGAAAATCATTAATTGTCCATAAAAGGACCCCCCCTTAAGTTAAAGTGTTCTTCTTTATGTGCATTGTAAAAATTTACACCATCATTCCACACGTCTTTAAATCATCTATCAGGGGCTAAAAATATACATCAATATCAACACTAAGTTGTTTCGGTCCTGAGATCAATAATGTTAAGATCATGAATTTTCTTTTCATACACAATCAGGGAGGAAGGTTGTATGTTACCATAATTACTGGCCAACAGTTATATCTACTACTAAGGGAACTATGTAGATTAATTCCATCAACAGTAATGGCAGGATAAAGATTGTGTGGATTAGATGCAAATTGAGGAGATAAATTATCTACAACTTTCCAATTTGGAGAATCATAAGGATGACATAGCACCCCATCATCAGATCGATTATCTGAATGCCAAAAAACCTTTACGGGCATGCCTTTCTTAGGTGTTGTCTCATTTGTAGCATGCTTCCATCTCGATTATTTACACATAGGACAATCATCTAATATCTCATATTCTTTTCTATAAAGAATGCAATCATTTGGACAAGAATGAATCTTATGATATTCCATGCCAAATCGACTAAGATATTTCTTCACTTCATACATTGAAGATGGCAATTCAATACTAGATCTCAGGAAACATATCTATTAGTAGATTTAGTAATTTTATGAATCCCTTGTCAGAAAAACCATGCTTTAGAATATGATGACCCCATGCTTGATACATTATCCAATATTAGTTATTTCTCAAACAAATTGCCTAATGCATGTGACGATCTAGTTGATGACGATGATTCTTCATCATGAATTCAAAGTGATTGTGAAGGAATATATGTATACGAGCAACAACCTAATTAAACATAATGTATGTTCTATATTGTTCTAATAACTCCTGGATGTTTATATGTATAGACTTAAATTTGTCAATTAATTTATATTTCATCATTGTTTGTAGATATTTCATGGATCATAGGGTACTAGAGCTTGTAGATACAAATGATCCATTGAAGCATTTGAAAAGACGGGGTTGGATGAATATACATGATGCTCCACTTAACCCAGATGATAGAGTACCCGTTCTATTTAATACTACTGGTAATCCAATATGGGAAAATGGCCATAAATTGAAATCCTCTATTGGTAGACTTGTGAAGTCAAGTATACCAATCAATATAAATGATTGGACTCAGGTTAACAAAGTTGAAAAGGTCAAAATATGGAAAACCATATGTGTAAGTCTCTTTTATTTTATAACTAATTACATATATTATATCTTTTTGTATTGTATCTCATCTTTTGTAGTGTGTTTTTATAGAATCGTTATAAATTCCCTGACACTTGGAAGAGCAAGTGTTATAAGATTGCAAATAAGGCATGAAAGGAATACAAAACTTCCAAATTGGCCAAAAATTATGTGTTTCCATATTTGGAACCACTTAATGAAGTACAACTATACAAAATCCCTGAAGGACACCTCTAGATTACACCTCAAGTTTGGAAATAATTTGTGGATTAGAGACGTACAGATGAATTTCAAATTATTAGGGAAGAACATTCGAATATACAAATGCAAAATATTCTTCCTAATCGTACTGTGAGGTCTTCAAATCCTGAAGTTAGATATAGAATAATATTATTAATTTGTGTTAATTTATAAATATTTTTATATTTATTTTCCTCAAATCCCTTAGTTACTAAAGTTTGAACAAGGCCAGGATCATTGGATGTTTGTAATCCTTGATATGTATGGCAATCATGTTTGGTATTGTGACTCAGCTTCCAAGTAAAGATACAAAAGTAGTTGTTAAAATGTAAGAGTTATAGCTAGATATTTTTCTTCCATTTTCCTTTGTAATATTTAATAAAAAACTAACTATTTTAAACTTTGATAGGGCATGGAAGCTGTGGAACAAGAGTAGAGGCATTTCCCTTAAAAATTCTCATAAGCTTATATGGGACAAAGTTATGGTATGTATAAGTGAATATTAATAATTTTACTATTGAATAATAAAGATGTTCAAATATGGAAAATCATGTACACTTGTTTTTTTGTAGGTTCCACAACAAAATGATAGATTCATGTGTGGTTACTATGTCATGAAGTTTATGAGT
Organism: Hippophae gyantsensis; assembly: GCA_030763125.1. Classification (NCBI taxonomy): domain Eukaryota; kingdom Viridiplantae; phylum Streptophyta; class Magnoliopsida; order Rosales; family Elaeagnaceae; genus Hippophae; species Hippophae gyantsensis. Next base: position 50,751,510 of record CM061034.1, on the reverse strand, counting down.
GAAATCATCACAAATATCAACATTCCAATTAAAGATGTGGTAATATCTTTTACCAATATACATTTGTAACATATATGAGTTATTTTTTGTGAATTCATGAAATTATATTCTTATTTTGAATTTAAATACATGTAGTTCTTTGGTAGGAACAAGATGGGCTAAGACCCGTAAATGTTTACGAGAGGAATGGGTAAAACACATGGTTCAAATTATATCATCACAAGTAGAATCAGGAGAAGATTTTGATGATCTTGAATAGCATGTGACAACATCATGGTAATTTTTATAATGCTTTAATTTCTCTATTATTGTGTATGAATTTTAGGCAGTTTGTTTGATGGATGTTTATGTGTGCTCATGTATTTAGGGGAATGAATTGTTATATGGATCTATTTTTTACCAAAACTTTCTCTCATATCTCTTGCCTAGTTCCTTGATATGACAACTCATGGTAGTCACTGGCCAACCAAGTACAGGGAAACCACCAAGAATCATCATATCTTCAAGATTAATTGTTGATTCACCCCAAGTAAATACAAAAGTATTAGTATATAGGCATCAAAACTCAACCAACCCAAGTAACAAATTAGAGTTACACTTGACTTCATATTTAGAGCTCATTATAGCTTTAAAAATATCAGCTTCATTCCAGATTAATACAGTGCTAATATGATTTTGAAGGGATGTGGTTATTATTATATATCACTTCGATGTCCATGTGGTAATCTCTTTTACTAATCTTTTAACATATATAAGTTATTTTTTGTAAATTCATGATATTACATTCTTATTTTGAATTTAATTACATATAGTTTGATGTTCAAAAATAACTTAAAGACTTGAAGAAAAATACCATAGGCAATACATCACAAATATGTTGAGAAATAAATGAGGAAAATTCAAAAAAATGGAAAAATTGGACAGAATGGTTCAAAAACGTCAAAAATGCTTCGAGTAGTACGTATCTATAGATGCTAAGCCATATGCATCCAATATCAATGTTTTAGATATTATCCCTCTTTTTTAGCCTTTAACTAATCTATAAAAGGACCCTCTCACCCATCGTAAAAATCACCCCTCAAATCCCTCAAAATCTCTTCTTTCTCTAGCTTTATCTCTATAATTTTAACTTTTTTTAGTTTTAAAGTTCTTCTCTTTTTTAGAAGAACTAGTTATGATTTTATAGATTTTTAGTTTTTGATTCAATAAATGATTTTTAGTTTTAGGTAAAATATTTCTATAAAATAAATTGATTTTATTTTTATTCAAGATTTTATATTAAGGATATTTGAGAGAAATATATTAGTTTTCATTAAAAACTTAAATCTAAAAATTAGATTATAATGTTTAATTATCCGGTCTGATTTAAAGTAGTGTTGTACAATTGCATGGTAGTTAGAGTGAAGCTCTATTTCAAATTTTTAATAAGAACTATTATTCAAAAATGTATTGACAACATATTTTTAATAATGATTTTAAAACTTAAAAGTTAGTACTCAGATAATTAAATTTTTAGGTTTAATTTAGATACTTTGAATAAAGTTTAAAATATCTAACCCTACCAAAGGTGACATTTAAATGGTTTATTTTCAATCTCTTAGAAAAAGGAATTAATTTAATTAACTAAATTAATTATTGACCCCACCCATAAGTGTTAATTGATTTGTTTAATTAATAAAGAATATCTAACTCCACCATAGGTGGTATTCATATAAAAAAGAGAAAATCAATAAATATCAATTTATATCTTTAATAACCTAAATATTATGAGAAAACATAATTAATTTAATTTTTATATCCTTAAACACTCCACTATTATGAATAATAAAAATTTGTATTATTGTTTATTGAATCTATATCTATGTTTATTTTATTAGATTAGGAAACATAAAAACCAAAATATCGTGACAAGATGTTTAGGATTTAATTTAATTTTTAAAAGTTTGAATAATAAATTAAAAAACACATATATTCCTTCCTTAGATCGACCTTGGGAGTATACTTATCATTTTCTATAAAATAATTAACCAAAGTATTTGCAAAATTGATATTGTTGATTTTGTTCATCACCTGGATAGAGCTTGTTATTTTGTTTCTATTATTGCAGTTATTTTCTCTTTTGGTTGAATCTCTTCGAGATTTATGCATCTTTGGACTTGTGTATCTGATAATCAGCATAACGAGAAAAGCAAGAGGAAGGAAGAGAGAAAAAAAATGAAAATGTATTTTATGTTTGTGCTATATGTGTCTTACATGATATTTATAGGCAAAGCTCTGTGACTCTTCTTTTATAGTTTAACTATCAACAATAATATATCAACATGTCAATACTCTCCTACAAGCTTAAGGTCTAGGCACAATTGAGAGCTTAGTCGTCAACTGTTGAAACCTTTCAAGTGGTAATGCTTTAGTCATTGCAACTGCTATCTACTCATTTGTTGGTGCATACTCAACTGATAAGGTTCCAAAAGCTATCTTTGTCACGTATGAAATGAAAATTAATTTCAATGTGTTTAGTTCTTTCATGTAGAATAGGATTCGTAGCCATGTATCCATCACTTATATTGTAACAATAAATTGTTAGTGTACTAGGTAGTTTGAATTTTAACTCATACATCAATTTTTGTATCCACAATATCTCATAAACTGTTATAGCCAATGCTTTGAATTTTGCCTTTATTGAAGACTTGGAAATAACATGTTGTTTTCTTGATGACCAAGAAATCAGTGAGTTGGAAAAATATAGGTAGTACTCCCTTATGTTGCGTTTGTCATCATTACATGTAGCTGTGTATGAACTAAGGTTTGCTGACTCAGTTTTGTGGAACATAATGCCACTATAGGCTATGCTCTTGAGGCATCTGAGAAGCCTCTTGGTTGCACACCAATGAAAATCTGTAGGGCATTTAAGAAACTGACATAGCTTGTTAATTGAAAATGCTATACTAAGCCTAATCAAATGTGCAGTATTGTAGAGCTTCTACCACCATTTTTTAAAGATGTATAAGGATAAGATATAATTCATGTATACCCTCCTTGGAACAAGTAAGGTGCAAGAGCAAGGAACTCAAACATCCACCACTGTGAAGTGATTTTATTTGAAAATTGAATTAACGATGTGACTTGCCAAGTTGACAAGCACTACAAATAGTATGATTACTATTGGGCTATAATTCCATATTTAGATCCTTTAAAACTAGATTAAAAACTGAGGCATATTGATGGCCTAGATGACCATGCCACATTGCTCCACTAACAAAAGCTGTAGTACATTATTTTGGAGTAGGAATGTTAAGAAAATACGTTGAAGTAGATGAGTGAGAAGGAAACTTGTACAACCCTTGCTCAGTTTTTACCTCCAATAGAACAATTTGTGTGTCTAGATCTTTCATATAGAATGAGTTAGGAAAGAATTCAATAGAAACTTTGTTGTCAACACCAAATGTTTTTACTGAAATGAGGTTTTTGGCTAGATCAAATACATACAATAGATTATGTAGATGAAAATTATGATTGTTGCTATGAAATGTTGCAAAGCTAGACACAAAATAGGTACAAAACATTCCTTACCTAGTAAGACGTTTTTAGATCCTAAATAGAGTGAATAGTGTAAGAAATTATGTCTATCCGATGCGAGGTGATGATTTTCTTTTGAGCCATGGTACCAATTCTAATAAGCAATTGTGCTAAGTGCAAACCCTATTCTAGCTATCCTGTAGGAGCATGACTTAGAAACATTCCACACTAGAAGCCAAATGACCATAAACTTAGAGGAGTTGAACCAACAATAGAATGAGAGAAAAAAAGGCTAAAAAATCCCTTAAATGAAATCACATAAACAACTTGTACAAATCCTTCAACATCGTTAGCATCAACAACACTCTCCATAACTCAAAAAAAGGTCATTAACTGATAATAACCAATTAAGAACCAAAATCAATCCATGAGACATATGAGAACTTGTTTTGTTAACATAAAAAAATATTGAACCAAATTGAAGAGAATGAGTAATAGAGGATTTAATGCTACAAATACTTATTCAAGAAAATATAACCATAAACAAAAGAGATAATATTGACATGTTGCTATATTGTTGTTGATAGTTAAACTATAAAAGGAGAGCCATAGAGGTCTTCCTATAAATACCATGTAATACATATATAGCACAAACATATAATACATTTTCATTCTTTCTTTCTCTCTTCCTTCCTTCCTTCCTTCTCTCTTTTATGTTGATTATCATGGTATCAGAGCCATGTTAATTGCTATAGATCAAGCTTCCACAAAATCTACTTATTGAACATGTGTTTCAATAGATCCTTGTACAAGTTCTCTTCCACAAAATTAGAGTGTTTTTTCATTAGTCAATCTGTTGATAAATCATAATTTTTCAGTGAAATCAGATGAGATGAACTACTAAATATAGCATGAGCAGTTCATACATGTAATCCTAGTCTATAACCTTTTGCTTCTTTATCGATGGATCAATTGATGCTCCTACTCAATTTATTAAGGAAATTGTGGAGATCACTCAAGTAGATAAGACTACTTGTATATAAGAAGTTCATATCTCTTAATTGCAGCTTATGGATAACTTAATTGCAGCTTGTTACAATGTAAGTGATTGTGAGCAAGTGTGGTATGTCCTTAGAGGACTTGATCTAAATTATGACTCATTGGTAACATTGATAACAAAAAAGAAGTGCATGCCTTCATTGGATGAGGTGTTTAGTAGAATATGTACACATAACTGACAACGAGATTGCATGAACAGGCATATGACTGGACCAAATCATCAAGTAGTTTAAGGTAACTATATAAAAGGAAACACTACAATTAATAATCAAAATTGAGGATCCCAAAACCATTCTTCAAAACCTCATAAGAATTTTAATAAAAGGCTTAGGATAACAATATGAATCACAAGATCATGGAAGAGGAAAATAGTTTGTCAATTTTTCAAAAGTGTACTGCCAGATTTGTAAGAAGTATGGACAGAGTGCAACAAAATGCAGATTTTGTTATGTTGTATCTAGAAACAATGGAAATCCTCCAGATTAATAACCATAGGCCAACATTAAACAAGCGAAAGAACATATTGACTATTCCCACAATTCATAAAACTCAGACAAGAATGTTGAGTTGCATTTTGGATAATATGTTTGAATTGGAAGCTTGTATTTGTGTATGAAACATGTCCCATTAAGAACCTATTTTGAATCACTTTAATCAGATATCATATGATAATTATATATGGCAATTAGAGTGACAATTTCTCTAAAATTTCACTTCATGAGAACTCTTCTTCAAAAGGGAATCTTTTATTGTACTCAATAAGCCCACTCCTCTTGCTTCTCAAAGGCCCATTTTTCAATACATCTATGACCCATTTTTTCAATAGCCTGAATTTCATTGATTAATTTTTTATCTTTCTTCATTTGGATTTTTCTTGGCATGAAGTTACTTGGATTTAGCCCAAAGTTCTAGGATTAGCCCATTGAGTGATTCTTTCATTATTAGGCACACTTGGAACATATAAAGGACATGTAGATGCTTCTTAGTTTATATTGATCAATTTCTCTATCTAATTAATTAGCTACATATTCTTATATACCTATGAATTTTTGTGAAGCGTTATTTTCAATTATGTATAAACAATCATATTATCATGCTATTTCATATACACATCAATTATGATCATACCTAACATGCTATAAATTCATCAATCATACTGTCATACTACTTAAATTTGTGATAATAATTCCATAAAAAATTCAAAAACCAAGTTTGTTATGCCACAGTATGAATCTCAAATCATATAATTATTAACAAAGTAATCAAAGCATTAAGATCCAAATTATTATATCAATTAATAATAGAGAAATTCATTCAACTAAATAAAATCAATTACATAGTTTGTGGTTAGATTCATCAAAAATCCCAACTAAGAACCTGGCCACTCATAGTTATAAAAATCACAATTAAAATATATAAGTGCATAAAAGTTATAAAAAATGATTAAGAAAAGAATTAGATCTAACTTTGATGAAGAATCTAGCTCATGCTTTAATCTCTATTGCTAATTATTCAATTGCCTTCTTAACTTTGCTTTATTTGATCTCTCTTTACTCTTGTGAAATCTCTATCTTACTCTCTTTAATAGTTATTGTTTATTGCCTCTTAATGGTGTTTAAATAGGGTGAAATATTTCCTAATTAATTTAGGATTTGTATTAGCTTTGATCTAATTGCTGAGAATTAAAGTTGGAATTCAAATTAGGGTTGATGTGTCAAAATCTATTTTACTCGATTGATTGAGGCCTTTTCAATTGATTTGACTATGTCATCATTCAACCCATAAGCACTCGATTGAGGCTTGATCGATCTACTCATACTCGATGGATCAATACCCTTCTTGATTGATCTAAAACTTCTTTTTCTATTTCGTGGCAAAATTCCATGTTCCCTATATCGATTGAGTGTAGTCTCAGTTGATCGATAGGTGACTTGTTCTATGAAACCCCATTGGTCTTGAACTTATCCCAATTCATCTATTTTTTGCTCCGTTTGATGCCTTTTCACCTACATTATCATAGTTGAACATTAGATATATCTTTTTGACAATATTCATCTCAAAACAAGTCAAATAGCTAACTTCAAGTGGCTAAATAACTATACTTTCATACGGTTATTAGAACCCATTTTTGATGAAGGAAGGGGAAAATCTAAACTGACAAAGAAAGATCAACAGTAGAGTGATTAAGCCCAATAGGATGTACATACTCTAATACCAACTAAAAGTCCATGCGAAGTACTCCCAAATTTAGAGGGAGGTGAAATGATCACCCACAACTATGGGTGGCAATCGTGTCGTGTTAGCCATGTTTATTTCATGTTATTCATGTCATGTTTTGGTATTAATTGTTTTGAGAATGTTAATTAACACATAAAAAAATTTAATTGACTTTTGTTCGTGTTTCCTATTTATAGTAGTAAGAAATAATAAGACCTTTAAGGACATGAAAAAATTATTGATCAATTCTTATTAAATTTTTTATTTATGTTGTGTCAAGTTCGTGTCATGTTATCATGTAGTGTCAAATATTTCCATCCCTACCTATAATGATATATTGGTTACATTAAAAGCAATAAACATATAGAAATAAACAAAACAACTAGAACAACCAGATAGGGAAAAAAATGGCACACATAGGTAGATAAACAAATATGGAAAAAAAGTCAAGAAATAAAGAACATGTTCCAATCAATATAACACCCCTTATGCATGAACATATTTGGAGGTACACTTATTGTACTAACTTAACATGTGATCATACACAATACAACATGTAATATGATAAATCCATACCTAGTATATATGTGGTAACTACCACGTGTTGTAATGACAATCACCACTAGTAAGTTATTCAGTCTAAAAAGTAAATTTATAGTTCACAACCTAAAGAATATATAAAAGTAAATACCTCCACTAATTGGAGTATCACACTTAACTACACCTAAGCTACCATAAACTTTCTACATAGCACTCAATTAAAATGAATCTATCTTATCATGAGAGCTCTACCACCACGTGATGTGGTCAATCACAAACAACATAGAAAACTAAGAATAACAACCTAAGTTATGGAAACTCACATACTCATGAACCAAGATATAAAAAATATGTCTTGGTTTTAATTAATATTAATTAAACCCACCAAAATAATTTTTTGTAAACCACGTTTAAAGTGTATCATTGATAAATAAATTGCAAAAAAAATAAAAAATGAAGCTTTAAAGATGCCAAAGTTTTCACGTGAATTGTAATTACCAAAAAATTTGAATTAGGATAACTTATAGAACCATTAACCCTTCTGGATGCCTCCCTAACTGCCTTCACCAACCACTTAACAAGAACAATAGTAGCCAAAGAAGCTCGATGGATGCAACATAGACAAGCCTTGCTAGCCTCACCAAATACTTCAACGAATCGGGTGACACAAGTTAACAAGGTCAATGAGCCCTCATTGAGGTCTTAATGAGAATCCCAAAAAAAAAATTTAATTTTAAAAATACTAAGTATCTTTTCATAAGTGCACCCCTAAACAATAAAAGAAAAAACACAACCTAAACATACATACTATGTGAAACCCTTAAAAGTGGTGTGTGTAACTTACAACTATACATTATGTGTCCTATTGAACCCAAAGGCTCGCCAACCCTTCTAAAGAAGCCTTATAAAGGAGTTGTTTTAGAACTTTTGGTAAGACCTACCGGACATATTGACAATTTTCATAAAAAATTGAACAATAGACTTATATTTGTTGATTTTTTGTACTCCATTTTAATTATATTTTCTTCTTCTTTCATATATTTGATATATGTATCTTTCCTTTTGAGTATTATAAGTTATTGAGATAACAAAATTAAGGTATTTGAGTTAGTAATAGGTAGTGTGAATGGTTGAGAAGATTTATGTTCTAGTTTTTTTTTGACAAAACAGATATATGTTTCATTAATGGCTCAATTGAGTAGTACAATCTTCCCTTCAAAATAAGAGAGAGATGATAAACCCATAGGTAAAATAGTACCTAATATCTTATTTTGTAAATCACAATGAACCAACATATCAAGGAACAATATCAAAGTTTAACTACATGGCAATCGTGTCATGTTATTCGTTTCCCTTAATGGGCCATATTTGATACAAAAATACATGCTTCTAATTCAAACAACTACTAAGTGAAAATGGGTTTCAATCTATGCCCAGATTGTTTGGAAAAAGGCTCATTCTTGAAGACTACCACTTAGGCAACTTTTTTTGGTTTTTATTTTGAGCAAATATCAATTATTTTTGAAAGTAATTATTTTAGAAATTGGTTTATTTTCAAGTATTATCGCTTAGGATCTTTTTTATTTATCTTATTAGCTAGTTGTTTTTGTTTTTTTCCTTTAAATAGTTATAAAGTTGAACCTATGTAATCATATTTGATGGATTAATAAAAGATGAAAGCTTTAAGTTTTTGTGTGTTCCTAACACAAATCTAGACTTACGAAAGGTTGATACCCTTTATGGCATCCTTATACTAAGGTTCATGGCTCAATAATAGCCATCGGGTCAAGGTCCTACCATTCTTATGCCAAGGTTTGTGGCTCTTTTATAGTCATTTTGTTGAGACTCAACCAAATCTAAATTTCTTAGCTTTATTGGTGGTTCTAGTTGACTTGTGGGTTCTTGGTCCTTATTCTTGCAGTTTTTGACCACAAGTTGTTCATAGTTTGTAGGGATTGATATTTAGGTTTGCATAAATTGGTATCAGAGCTCAAGCTCTAAAAATTCAGATTCATAGCTTTTGTTTTTGTTATTTTTGTCTATGTTTATTCTCTTTAATTTTTCTTGTTTTTTTTTATTTCTAATATTTTTTTGTTTTTCTTATTAGCTCAAAACTGAATTCCATTAGAGTCCAATTCTTCTTGTGTTTAGTTTGTTTTCTTTCTTTCAATCCATCTTTCTTCTTGTTCCTTTTTTCATTTTTTTATTGTAGTCTTGCTCTTCTTTTTGATAGTTTTAAGTAAAAAAATAAAGAAACATATTTGATAAACAAAAGTTCATGGTTTGCTTTTTTGCTCTTTCTCTCTGTGTATTGTGTTTCTTTCATTTCTTGCTTGTTCTTTCCAATGATATGGTCCAAGAAGCATCCAAATGTCCTTGATATGTACCAAATAGGCATAATAATGAAAAAAATCACTCAATGGGCTTATCTAAGAACTTTGGGATGAATCTAAGTAACTGCATTCCAAGACAAGTCTAAATGAAAACATGGGTCATGGATGAATTGAAAAATGGTCATTAGACCAATAAGAGGTGTGGACTTAATGAGTACAAGAAAAGAGTCCTTTTTGAAGAAGAGTTCTTTATGAAGTGGAATTCTAGCTTAGCTGTCACTTTAATTTTCATATAATTGTCATACAATATCCAATTAAAGTTATTCAAAATGAGTTAGAAGGATGGCTTAATAGGCCTTATTTATATAGAAATGTATGTTTTCCAATTCAAACAATTACTCGGTGAACATGGGCTTTCAATCTATGCCTAATTTTTGTATTAATAACTTGAAATAGTAGCGTAATGGAGAATAGTGCATATTTACTTAAATAACACTACCACTCTATTTTGAGCTTTAAAGTTTACTTTTTTGTTCTCAATTATCTTTATTAATTTTTTGATCAAGTTTTTTCGTTTAACTTACTCATATTGTTAGTTTTAATTGATTTTTTAATCTTATTTTGCTCTTATCTATTAACAATCTTACATAGTTATCATATATGTGTATTTTTATATATTATTCATTCAGATATATCTATGTAAAGCTTACATACTCTTTCAAAAATGTGTATATGAATCTAATATACTCTTTAAAAAATATGCATGTAAAGCGTAGGTATACTTTTCAAAAATATGTATGTGAATCAAACATACTATATAAAAAATATGCATGTAAAGCGTAGATATACTTTTCAAAAATATTTATGTAAAATTTACATACTGTTTCATAAATATGTTTGAAAACTTACATATTATTCCATAGATATGTTTGTAAAACTTGTATACTCTATCATAAAATGTGAGTTTTATGCTTTATTTATGTTATTTAGGAAACTTGATAATTTTTAACGAATCCATTCTATTTAGGTAAAAATTGTAGATTCATGGACATATTGTGTGAAAAAAGACCCCTTCTTCAAGAATATTACTTGGACAACTTTTTATTTGGATTTTATTTTCATCAAATAACTATTGTTTTGGGAAGTAATTGTCTTAGAAATTAGTTTATTTTCAAGTATTATCACTAAGGATCTTTTATTTATCTTATTTGCTAGTTGTTTTCATTTTGAGCCGTTACATAGTTATAACCTATGTAATCAAATTTGATGGATTAATAAAAGTTGAACTCTTTAAACTTTTATGTATTCCGATCACAAATCTAGACTTATGAAAAGTTGATACCCTTTGTGGCTCTTCTATAGCCACTTTATCGAGCTTTAACCAAATCTACATTTCTTAGTTTTTTTGGTGTTTCTAGCCCAATTGTGGATTCTTGGCAGTTTTTCATTACTGGTTGTTCTTAGTTTATAGGATTTAATACTTTGGTGTTCATCAATTGGTATCAGAGAAAAGGTCTAAAAATTTAGATTCCTATCCTTTGTTTTTGTTGTTTTTTCTTTCTTTACTTTCTTGAATTTTTCTTTTTTTCTTGTTTCTAGTCTTTTCCTGTCCTTTTTTCTTGGTGTCCAATTCTTCTTGTGTTTGGTTTGCTTTCTTTTCTTAATTCTAATATTCTTCTTGATCCCTATTAAGTTATATTTGATATTGTAATTCACTTATACTTCACTTGTACTACACTTCCACTATTTCACTTGTACTACACTTCTACTATTTCACTTGTACTATACTTACTATTTCACTTGTACTACACTTGTTACAACCCTATAAATAGGGTTCTCTATGTACATTCTAAACACACCAATACAACATTAAATCATTCTTTCTTCTTATCTCTCTATACTCTTCACATGGTATCAGAGCCTCTCATATACCTCTAAAATTTCTATCAAAATTTCGCCTCTCTCCATCACAGCCAACCCGGTTTACTCTCAACCCGGTTCACTCCAACCCGGCTCACTCCAAACCCGGCTCATCTCAACTCGGCTCACTCCAACCCGACTCACCTCAACCCAGTTCCAGGCTTGTTTTCAACTTCTCTTTTCATTTTTTAAGGATATCTCCTTTATATTGTTTCTATATATTTGCTTTATATTTCGTTAAAATGGATCGAAATGATGTCCCAAAACCAATCTCTACCACCCTTGATGATACTAACTACCTAGCTTGGGCACAAGCAATGAAAAATTTCTTGAAAGGACGCAAGCTATGGTGTTTCATAACTGGTGATATCTCTATACCCATCCAAGAAACCACTGAAAACAACTCCTTATTTGCTGACCGCCTTGAAGACTGGGAGAGTAAACATCATCAAATTATTACCTGGTTCCGTAACACCACCTTACCCTCCATCCATGGTGAATTTGGGCGTTTTGACACTGCCAAAGAAGTTTGGGAATTTCTTGAAGCTCGCTTCACTACAACAGATTTGGCCAACCAATATCAACTTCTAACAACTCTTCATACCAAACGCCAAAGGGCTGATCAAACCATTAACCAATTTCTCTCTGAAATGCATACTATTTGGGATCAACTCGCTCTCTCTGAACCAACTTGGACGAACAAGATTGATGCTGAGATGTTTGCAACTTACCGTAATCACCAGCGTCTTGTTATTTTTCTCATGGCTCTCCATGATCAATTTGAACCTGTTCGAGCTTCCTTACTCCATCGGAGTCCTTTTCCATCCTTAGATACTGCTGTGACCGAGCTTCGCTCTGAAGAAACTCGGATGGGGGTTTTCAAAGTTCATCATACAGATTCTGTTCTTGCCACCCCCTCTTATCGCCCTAAAGGAGGTTCTAAAGAAGACTTCAAACATCAAGGCTGCACCTACTGTCACAACCCCAATCATGAGCTTCTTACATGTCCCATTCGGGTATGTATATATTGTCACAAGAAGGGTCCAGGACACTTTAACAGAGATTGCTTTCGGAATCCCTCTCAACATGCTTCAGGTAAAAATAGTAACTCATCTATCACTGCTGCTGTTTCTGAGGATAATCATGACAAATTTACCTTCTCTACTCAAGAACTTGAAGGTCTTCTTAAACATGTTCTCTCACAATCTAGTAATCCTCCTCCTACTGCCTTGTCTCTCACATCAGGTAAATCTTTATGGTATTTTGATTTTGCTTGTTGTAATCATATGACTCATGATACTCATATCTTCTCTCCCACACAATCTTCCATCTCCAAACCTTTAATTCAAACAGCCAATGGTTCACATATGCATGTTAATGCTATAGGTCAAGTTTCCACATCTTCTATATCACTTTCTCACACCTTTCATATTCCCAACCTTACTCTAAATCTTATCTCTATTGATCAATTATGTGAACTTGGTCTTACTATTACTTTTTCCTCTTCTGGTTGTCATGTGCAGGATCCACAGACAGGACAGATCCTTGGGATAGGCCGTAAGGTTGGATGATTATTTGAACTTATCAACCTTCATCTACCCAATTCTCCTCATACTTTCATTGCTACTTCTACTATTCCTATCAACCTATGGCATGCTCGTCTAGGCCATACGTCTATAGGATGTCTTTGTCCCTTAGCATCCTCTGGTAAATTAGGATCTGTTTCTATTTCTGATAATATAAATTGTTTGCCTTGTCAATTGGGAAAACAACCTGCTTTATGTTTTAATAAAAGTGATTCTACTTCTGTCTCCCCTTTTGACTTAATTCATTCTGATGTTTGGGGTCCATCCCCACATCCTACTATAGGGGGATGTGTTTACTTTGTCATTTTTATTGATGATTATTCAAGATTCACCTGGATTTTTCTCATGAAACATAGATCTGAATTACCTAAAATTTATTATGATTTTGCCCAAATGGTTAAAACCCAATTTTCTCAAAATATCAAAGTACTTAGAGTTGATAATGCTATGAAATATAAAGAAACAAATTTTTTAAATTTTCTTCGACAAAATGGGACTCTTTCTCAATATTCTTGTCCTGGCACATCTCAACAAAATGGAAGAGCTGAGCGAAAACACAGACATATTCTTAATACTGTCCATACTCTTCTCATTTCTAGTTCTTGTCCTGAACGCTTTTGGGGTGAAGCAGCTCTTACGGCTGTTTATACCATCAATCGTGTTCCCATGCCTATTATTCACAATCAATCCCCTTATGATCGTCTCTATAGTACTTCTCCATCTTATGAACTGCTCAAAGTGTTTGGTTGTTCCTGTTTTGTTCTTCTTCACCCTCATAAACGCAATAAATTATAACCTCGTGCTCGTCTTTGTTGTTTCTTAGGGTATGGAATAGAACACAAAGGCTATCATTGTTGGGATCCTATCTCTAAACGATTGCGCATCTCTCGTCATGTCATCTTTTGGGAACATAAAATGTTTTCTTCTATTTCCTCATTTCATGTCTCATGATTTATTTCCTCCTGACATTGCTCCATTACCCTCACCATCGTCTACTACGGCTTCTCCTGATGTGTCTGCTCCTTCTGCTGATCCTACCATAACAACATCTTCTGAAGACCAACTACCTGATTGTCCAGAGTCATCACTTCGTCGTTCTACTCGTGTAAGTAGTCTTCCTTTTCATCTTCGTGATTACCAATGTTTCTCTACTATTTTGTCTCATCATGAACCCCAAAACTATAGAGAAGCTAGTTCTAATCCTCATTGGCAACAAGCTATGACAGATGAATTACAGGCATTAACAAAAGCACATACATGGGATCTTGTTGATCTTCCATCTAATAAATCTCTGATTGGTTGCAAGTGGATTTTCAAAATCAAAACTCATTCAGATGGGTCTGTGGAACGATATAAAGCTCGTTTGGTTGCAAAGGGTTTTACATAGGAATATGGAATTGACTATGAAGAAACTTTTGCACCTGTAGCTCGCCTCACCTCTGTTCGAAGTATCATTGTTGTTGCTGCTGCCCGAAATTGGAACATGTTTCAAATGGATGTCAAAAATGCTTTTCTCAATGGAGACATAACTGAGGAAGTTTATATGAAACCTCCTCCTGGATACACTCATTCACCTCATCAAGTATGCAGACTTCGTCGTGCTCTCTATGGCCTCAAACAAGCTCCTCGGGCTTGGTTTGCCAAATTCAGCTCTACACTTACTGACTTTGGCTTCACTTCCAGTTCTTATGACTCTGGTCTCTTTATTCGGAAGACTCCCACTGGTGTAACACTTCTACTCCTTTATGTAGATGATATGATCATAACAGGGAATGACTCTAATGGAATTATTGATCTCAAGCAGTTTCTGAGCCATCAATTTGAAATGAAAGACCTTGGTCGTCTCCACTACTTCTTGGGCCTAGAAATCTCATCTGATTCTCAAGGATATTATCTCTCTCAAGCAAAGTACTCTTCTGATATTCTTAATCGGGCTGGCCTTACTGATTGCAAAACTGCATCAACACCTCTAGAAACCAATGTCAAACTTACTCCATTAGATGGTACTATTCTCTCAGATGCCACACTATACAGACAACTAGTAGGCAATCTTGTTTATCTCACAGTCACTCGTCCTGACATTGCCTATGCTGTTCATCTGGTTAGTCAATTCATGTCTGCTCCACGGTCTACCCATTATACTGTGGTTCTTCGCATTCTCCGCTACATCAAAGGCACCATGTTTCACGGTCTCCACTTCTCCAACAAGTCTAATCTTCTTCTTTCTGCCTACTCTGATGCTGATTGGGCAGGTGACCCAACTGATCATCACTCTACCACTGGATATTGTTTCTTTCTTGGAAACTCTCTCATATCTTGGCGAAGCAAGAAACAATCCTTCACTTCTCGATCCAGCACTGAAGCTGAATATCGTGCTCTTGCTGACACCACTCAAGAACTTCTTTGGCTCCGTTGGTTACTTGCTGATATGGGTGTTCTCCAATCAACTGCAACTATCTTATATTGTGACAATCAGAGTGCTATTCAGATTGCTCACAATAATGTATTTCATGAACGAACAAAACATATCGAGATTGATTGTCATTTTGTTCGTCAACATGTTCTTCAAGACACTGTTTGTCTCAAATCAATATCCTCCACAGATCAAACAGCTGACATCTTCACCAAATCTCATCTACCAGGCAGATTTCAAGAATTAGTTTCCAAACTCAAGTTGATTGTTTCTCTTCCTCCTTGAGTTTGAGGGGGGATGTTAAGTTATATTTGATATTGTAATTCACTTATACTTCACTTGTACTACACTTCCACTATTTCACTTGTACTACACTTCTACTATTTCACTTGTACTACACTTCTACTATTTCACTTGTACTACACTTGTACTACACTTGTTACAACCCTATAAATAGGGTTCTCTATGTACATTCTAAACACACCAATACAACATTAAATCATTCTTTCTTCTTACCTCTCTATATTCTTCACAATTCCTTTTTTATTTCAGTTTTGTTATTGTGTTCTTGCACTTGTTCTTGATAATTTAGGGCTTTGAGTAAAAAAATAATTAAAAAGAAACAGATTTGATAAAAAGTTTTTGGATTTTTTTCCTACTCGTTCTCTTCGTGTATTGTGTTTCCTTCGTTTCTTGCTTGTTCTTGCCATAAAATTTCAATCATTCTTATAAAGTTTCGATCTTTGCTTTTAAGTTTTGTTCTAGTTCTTGTTTTTGAGTCTTATTTCTCTTGTCCATGAAATAGTTAGTTGTGTCAAAAAAGAAAGTAAAGTAGAAAACATTCCTGGGAATGATTTGTGTTTTCTTTTATTTCCAACAAAATCTGATCATATAAAAATATAAAAAATAAAAAATAATATGATTTTTAATTTTGATCCCAATTTTTTGGGATTTGGCCAAATTTATAGGAGTTTACTTTTTGTTGAAATTTAATTTTCAAAGTACCAAGAATCCTAGTCGTATTTTTCTCCTTGCTAGCCAAGTTATTGAAGAGTTTTAGTACATTTCAAATATTATATTTTTTATCCACAGTTGCATGAAATTGTTGTTATCAAAATTGATTATTTGCTAGGAATTGCGCCTTTTATTATCCAGGTTGGGTCTAAAACTGTCCAAAACAATTGTTGTGGTAACTGTTCAATTTGAATAGTTCATTCCAATTTCGCTAGTTCTTTGCTGTCCAAAATCAGTGCATTGTTACCCAATTTTCATGTCTAAAAGTCTACCATTTTTTCGAGTCTTTTCTTTGCTGTCCATTTTTGCTTTAATTCCTAAAAATTCATTCTTAGTGTCTCTTGAATTCTCCAGTATTGTTTAATCACTAGAGTAATCCTTGGTATTAGTTATACTTTGCAAGTTATTTTATATTTTGATTAAGTCTTTTGCTTACTTAGGAACCAACAAAAGTTTGAGTGCTCAAAAACACTTATGAGAGTGCGAGAAAATTCTATAGAGTAGTTAAAGAAAAATAAATTTTAAACTAGATTCCATGTTAACAACAAAGTATGTATTGTAATTATAGATGGTGGGAGCTACACTAATACTCAAGTACATCCATCTTGTGTACTCATCCATTTTCGAGATCAACTCATATGTATATAACTAGTCTAAAACACAAGGGTAATTTACACTTTTAACCTACACATGAAACAACACATACCTCGTGAACGTAACATGCATAAATGTGTAGTCTATCCAGATACTATCATGTTACACTTACACAGGTACACAATGATAAGCTAAGCACAATACATAGCTCTCCTTGTCTTCATGGAACACTCCCCTTAAGTAAATGCAAGTCGGGCAACAAAACAAAATCCAATGCAACACAATCCTACACTTACATCTTATGCATCACACAACATTTCAAAAAATACCAAGTTGTGCACACAAACTTCTTCTCCTTTATTGGCATATAAAGTCAAAGGAACACCTCTATATAAGGGAGAGAAGATATACAAATATGTAATAATTCCTAACACTCATACAACATATCATAGAAGTTCAAAGCAAACATATCGGGGAGTAACACATGCTAGAAGAAAGAACAGACAAAAAAGACAAAGAATAAACTCATTCTCCTTAAACAAACTTTTTATTGAAATTTTTATTTCAAAAAGTAAAAAAGAAAATACAATACAAACACCACAAAACAAGTCTACCACTCAACGTTGCTCTCTACAACATCATCATTAGGGAAAATATTGCGTGAGGACTGTCTATGACCAGAAGGGTTAGTAAATGGTGCCAAGGAATGATGGTGGAAGAAATATGAAAGAAATTGGTTAAAAGAAGGGTCAATTTCATATCTAGCAAAATTTCTAAATAGCAAGGTAAGTGAATCAATAGATAAGGCACCAAAGCGAGAAGAAGGGCCTTTAGAGTTAGTAGGTTGAGGTCTAGCTAAGGCTGAAGAGTAGGGGGAACCAAAAGTAGGAGGTGGAGGAGCAAGGTGATAAGAAGTAGATTGAGAATATGCATGTGCCCTCTAGATATCATGTAATTTTGGTTGAAGGAACATAACTCCTCAGTAAGGGTATTGATGGTAATGAGAACATCATCCCTAAAAGGAGGAGAGGAAGAGTGAGTAGAAATGGGAGTAGAGGTACAACAAGTGGACTAAGTAGCATTTTAAGAAGGAGGAGAAGGAGGTTGTGAGCCTTTACTAGAAGGATATAGAGTGAGTGAAAGAGGAACTTGACTATTACAAGGAAAATAAATACTAAGAAGTAAGTTGTCACCCCATCTAGAGATGAACAAAGGGCAATGAAAAGAAGAAAGAGAAGGGGTAACATATTAAAATTTTCATTTTCCCTTTGTGTCATAATTTATGTGATATTTTACGTATCATAAAAATCCTCAAACTCATAATAAAGGAGTGGCCAAAATTTATTTAGAAAAAAAAAAGAAAGACAAAGAAAAGAGGCCAAATTACACATGTTAATTTCTAGTGAGTGTTTGAACTCATAGTTCCAGGAACTTTACCCTACTATTATAAATTCCTAATTGTGTGTTGAGTTCTTTGAGGAAATTTTTGTTTTTCCAATATTGTTGATCATTTGATTTCCCTTTGTGCTTAATTATTCTAGTCTAGGATCCTAAAAAATTTGAGTTAGATTCCTTTATGCTTTAACAAGTGGGATATTGTGAACTACCTTTTGGGTGTTTGATAATTGTACAAATTTTTTGGAATTCCTGGATTGTGTTACTTTGATTAGGAGCTAAAAGGGTTTGAGTCATCAATCCAAACACTAAACACGTGAGGTATCCAGTGAATTTACATTAGTTCTATTTTATTACACTAACCTCTTGTTGTATAGAATTGCAAAAATGTCCAAGAGGGTTAGTCCCAAAGAAAGACCAGATATGATGTTCATAATAAGGGCTTTACAACAATTCTTTGATAGGATGAATAACTTGATGGTTGATATGAATGAAAGAATGGAAAGGCATGAAAATTCCTTAGCAACTATACAACTAGAAACACATTTACCTAATGTTAGGGGGTTAATAGGCAAGCTCATGTTGAAGATGATATTAAGGAAGAAGATTGGGAAGAAGAATTGGACGAAGAATTCCTAGAGGAGGAAGAAATGGGCATAGAGGAGAAAGAAATAGTTGAGGAGGTATATTTAGACCCCTACCTAGGGCCCAAGATAGAGTTGATAGGGACCTAGGTAGTATAAAAATGAAGATACCACCATTCCAAGGAAAGAATGACCCGGAGTTATATTTGGAGTGGGAGAAGAATGTCGAGCATACTTTTGAGTGCCACAACTACTCCACGGAGAAAAAGGTGAAACTCGATGTCATTGAGTTTTCTAACTATGCTTTAAATTGGTGGGATCAATTAGTCATTAGTAGGAGGAGAAAACAAGAAAGGCTTATAGAATATTGGGAGGACATGAAAGCCATCATGAGGAAGAGGTTTGTCCCTAGCTACTACTATAGAGAGTTACATCGATTCATAGAATGATTGGCTCAAGGATATAAGTTCGTTGACGAGTACTATAAGGAAATGTAAGTGGTGATGGTAATGGATAATATCAAGGAATATAGGGAGGCCATAATCGCTAGGTTTCTTAGTAGGTTGAATTTAGACATTGCCAACATTGTGGAACTTCATCATTATATAGAGATGGAGGATATGGTCCATGTGGCAATTAAGGTGGAAAGGCAATTAATGAAATATAGTTATCGGTCCTAACCATCAAAGTCTAGTTGCATTACTTCAAAACCAAACCTTACTAATCCTTGGAAGTTCAATGAAAAAAAGATGAAGGGGCTAATTCCAAACCAATATTTGAGCCTTACAAAGCCAAAGAGATAAGGGCTAGCAAGAACAAAGGTAAAATCGATAACCCAACTTGTAACCATGACATTAAGTGTTTTCAATTCTTGGTAATGGTCATATAGCCTCTCCCGTAATCAAGTTGGTCCTATGGAATCACACTTAGAAAATGTAAAGTGAATCATCATATATTTTTTAGGAACAAGTAATTATCATCTATATTGTTACTATTGACAATACTTGTGAAGTAAAATGTTATACAGATGTCAATTGAGTAGGCAACCAGGATGATTGGAAGAGCACACCAGGTTGTTGCTTCTATATACGGAACAACTTAGTTTACTGGCACTATAAAAAATAGAACTCTATCTCATTCCCTACATCTGAGGTAGAATACATTGTTGTAGGAAGCTCTTGCACACAAATGCTATGGTGAAAAAATGCTCAAGGAATATGGTCAACCATAAGATATGGTGCCCTTATATTGTGATAACTCTAGTGCTATATGTATTTCTACAAACCTAGTTCAACATTCTAGAACTAAGCACATTGAAATTAGGCATCACTTTATTTGAGAATTGGTTTAAGAGAAAGTAGTGACACTTACATTTATTCCTACTAAGAGATAACTAGATGACATATTCACTAAAGCTATAGACAATCAAAGATTTGAGTATCTTAGGAGTGCCTTGGGAATCTCTCCCTCAAATTGAATTCCAAATTTTATATTTAAAACAGAGATAAGTAAAATCCTTATATATCCAACATAGTATTGGACTTAATTAACACTTAGATATATATAACCTAATTTGATTCATTTTGATTTTTATTGTATAAATTATTCTACAATTTTGACTTATACACACACATATTCTTGTACATGTGATGATCGATGTTAACATAAACTTATTCACACACTCATGAACACATATATATGTTATACTTGAAGTTTATGAATCCTCTTAAAAGACTCTAAGACTTCAACTAATCTTCATTGTAAAATTGTGTTGAGTTCTACTTCTATCTTTCTAAAATTTTACCGTATAGAGACACCTAGTATTGGGAGAGTTACCTACTATGATGTGTGAAGCTACAATAGTGAACGAATAGGGATACCTCATAACAAGTGTAAAAGTCATCATGCAAGGTTTATGGCTTGTGTAGAAAAAAATAATGTGCAAAAAGTGACTACTTATAAAACTTGTACTTGACATGCACAAAATGAAGAGGCCAATAGAGGTTAAAAAAAATTAAGTCCTTATTTGTAAATATATGTAATTTAATGAGATTGAAGACTTAATTATAATTTTACATGGTAGGTGAATTTTTTATCTTTTGAATTTTTTTTGATTGATCACAAATGACTTAGTTGGCATATATGTGGAGTTTAAACATATATACTACTTTTAACTAAATGCCAATATTTAAAAAAAATAGATTTTTATTCATTTACATCTTCTTCTTATTTATTAACTTTTTAATTGGTTTTTAAGTTAGAGAGTTATAGAACTTAGGGGGTGTTTAAATCATATTTCACTTATGCATTAATTTATTTTTACATTTCTCTTTTGTTTTTAGGGGGAATTTAGCTCTATTGCTTTGTCCAATGTTTTTTCCTTCTCGTGTGTCAAAAATGGGGAGAATGTGTTTCACTTTCATGTTTCATTTTGTTATGCATATATAGGGAGAATATATTTAGGATAAAAATGCTTTCCATCATTATGCATATAGGGGGGACAACAAATTTAGGATAAGAATGCTTTCCATCATTTTGTCTTATATTAAGCTTAATTGGTATGAATGCATCCACTATATGATTATTCTTTACACTTTACTTATTTATATGTAAACTGAACTAACATATAATGAGGCTTTCAAGCCAATTTGTCGTATGCTTTGTCTATGTCATTTCAATTACTTAAAAGTTTGTCAAGTTACAGCGAAGATGGATTTATTAGGCCATAGGATAATTCCACTATGGTGTGTAGGACATCATTGTATTTTTATCTTATTCCTATAAGTATTATGTAGTGAGAAAGATGTTTTTCCACACAAAAATTCCAAAGGGGGACTTTATAAGGATTGTAAATGTTGACTATTTTCGTAGATAAAATATTTACTTATAAACTTGTTTTTAGGCCTGCTATCAAGTCCATCAAGAAAAGCCGAACAAATACTCGAGTTCCAGATAGTCGTACTTTAGGTATATATGTTATAACTATCATACATAAGATTACACTCATTTATTCATTTGCATATGTTTACAACCCTTGAAATTAACTTTATAGCTAAAATATTGATTTAAACTTGAATCAATTTATGAAATTACTAATTAGTTATTTCTTAAATGTGTTTCAGTATTTTTAAGATGTGTCTTAAAAATTTATTTTTATAATATTAAGGCTTTTAATGGGCTTTAAATAATTGAATAAAAAAATATTTAAGAAAAATGAATAAATAACCAAAAACAGTTATGACAAATTAAAGTTTTGTAGACCAGCAAGCATGTAATCACGTGTAAATAAAATAATATAGAATTGTAAAGATTGAGACACTATATTTCTAGTGGAAACAACCTAGATCACATGAATGACCTAAGAGGAAAATCATTGATCCATTGGACTATCAAACTATCCACAATGAAAAGGTCAAATTATAAAGCCAGGTCTTATACTACCCACTAAGATAAAGCCCATAAGTAATTTACTTACAAGTCGCTGCTTTTATCATAGCCACTAGAAGGATGTTTTTTTGTTCTAGACCAACAATGCTCTAATAACTTGAGTCATAAATGAAATTGAACTCGTTCTACGAATACTTGAAACATTAGCACAATAACACAAGTGCAAATATGTGCTTTAGAGAAAATTATATAATGAATAACCCTAACTAGATGATTTGATAAATATATTAGATAAATAGAAATCAACTAGCAACCTTATAACAATTAACTTAAAGCACAATATCACAAATATTGTAGTCTTTTTAATCCATCAAACACAACCAAAAATGTTTGATAAGTTAACTCAATGAAAAAGCCAACTTAAATAGTTTTTTTGCAAAACAATATAAGAGAGATTAAGATGAAGAGAAGAATGCTCTTATGTGGTTGATTAAAGTTGTGTGCTTAGGTTTATATATATAGAATATTTTAAAGAACTAGGTCAAAGTAAAATTACTATGTAGTTCATAAAATCATTAAAAGAGTTATAAAGAAGATGAACAATATAGTAAAAAACTAATTCCATTCGAGTTAGAAATAAGTTTTAAAATCAAAGCCCTAGCTACTTGATCTATCTAACATATTCTCGATGGATCAAGAACATAGTTCAATCGATCAAATGCCCTTATCGAACTATCCAATATAGAAACCAAAACATGTTCGATCGATCAAGTGTAATGAATAATTAATTCTGAACCAAGGTCGGTCGATTTAACTAATAAATTGATCGATCTAATGCTTAATCAATCAACTATTAATTACTTGATCAATATAGCCAATTAAATAATTTATTCAGAATATTTTAAACTAAGAGGGTTAATTCTCAATCGATCAATTGAGTAGCCTAATATTAAAATATTTCAACATGTTTAGTATGAAACATAATGTGCATAAGATCTGAGATATACTTGAATTATGATCGTTGGAGCTTCATAGTTTCTTCGACTTAAAATATTCTCGAAGAAAACACCTAGAAACTAATATTATATTTATATGTTTTGTTCACGATTATGACCAACACTCACTTAGACCTTATAATTTACCCCTTTGGTATATTCATGTGAAAAAATCTTTCTCTCACTACATAACACTCATAAGAAAAATAAATTTTGACACAATGGTACTATCCTACGATCTGATGAAACCATCTTCACTTGAATCTTGTAAGCTCATATTTATAGTCAAAAAGAAAAATACCCAATAACTTGTCCCAAAAGACTCATTGTTCATTAGTTTAGTGTATATAATAATATAAAAAGTGAAGAATATTCATAGGAGTGATAATCACAAAATAAAAATTCCCTTATGTATACTATATCCAAAAAAATATTTTTCAAACTCAATTATCAAGGTAGTTTTTCTTCCCTTTTTTGTCATACAAATAAACCAAAAAAATGATGCATTTTCATATAACATGAATGTTAAATGTCATAGAAAATTCAAGAAAATTAGTAACATATAGATTGAACATGAACAATCATATATGTATATATAGCATAGTGATTAATATGATCCAAATATAGCCCAAGAAAATATCAATTACAATATAAAATATAAAAATTCAAAAACAACAACTTCCAAACATAAAGCTAAATAGAATAAAACAAAAGTAAATCCATGTTTTGAAGGAGGAAACTTGTAATGTGAGTGGATGCTTCTAATCATGGAGAACGTTGCTTCTTGACGTTCATCAATTCTTATCATTCTTTGTTCCATACCATCCACTTTTGCTCCAATTCTTGCCCGTATCTCATTTTCACATAAATCTTGACAAGTAGGTTCATAGTAGGTATATTCTCCATATCCCCATCTCCAAAAATGTTATCTGTAGCTCCTCCATCACTTGTACTAGATTCAATGGGTCTCTGTCTCTTAGATGTCTGGGTAGATGATCTCAAGATGGTTGATTTTCCAATATCATATATTAGATGAATCGAATATAAATCCCTTGTTACCGATACACACGTAGCAAGAATCATTTGGGTAATAAGGTAGCCATAAGGAAGCCCAAATTTAATATTCAAATTTTTCTCCCCTTTTTTTGTCACATGAATAAACCAAAAAATATATGCTATAATTCAATCAAAATGGATATAAAATATCATAGCGAATTCAAGAAAATAAGCAACATATAGATGAAACATAAACTATAAGATGCAACAAATGTAGTGTAATAGCCCAAGCAAGTATCAATTACACTTTAAAATGTGAAAAGAACAAAAAATATTGCCTTACAACCACAATAATAAAATAGGACAAAAAGCAAAAGAAAATAAAAATAAATCATTATCTTGAAAGAAGAACTCGTTATATGAATGAATGTCACTAATTATGGAAAACATTACTTCTTGACATTCATTCATAGTATTAGTTTATTGTTCCAACGTTCCCATTCTCATACTTACATTTTAAAATAAATACTGACAAGAATGTTTAGAAGCATGTATATTTTCGATTTCTTCATCTCCAAAAATATCATATATAGTTCCTTCGTCACTTGTTCCAACATTGGAAAATCTCTGTCTCATTGATGTATGGGCAAATGATCTTGAGATGGTTGAATTTCTAATGTCACCCATCAATCAAACTGAATCTAAATTTCTTATTGGTGGCACACTCGTAGCAAGAATCATTTGGGTAAAGAGGCAGCCATAGAGAAGCCCGATCCTCGATTTTACTATTTAGGATTGCTTTATTATTTTTTCCTTTATTACTATACCTATATTGAATGCTATTTATTTTTCAATACAATATAAAATCTTAGTATATAGGTATCCAATCTTAGATGAGTTCTTGGATGATAGTAGGTCAGCATACACCATTTTATTTAAAACATGATAAAAGGGAGTAAATTCCCCCAGTATATATAACTGTTTGGTATTACAATCGATGTTAGGTGAAACAAAAAGTTTGATCAATAGACCCTCATTGGGAATGACATGCCTGTCCAAGTGAAAATTGAAATTCTCAATGTTCAAGATAGAGAATTATTGATTCTCTTGGGTGAGATATCAATGGTTTTACTTTGGATAAAATCTTTGTAACTTAATGGTCCATGGTTAAGAATTTTTGAATCTATCTTTGTATAAAATTCATAGACCAAGGTTGGACAAAATAATTTTGAGGGATTAAACAATCTTTTCCAACCAAGAGCTTTAATGTCTTAGGTTAACCCAATTTTGGGGATTTCAATCCAAGTAATTCCACTTTCAAGTAAAATAGGGTGTTTAGATAAAGTGTTTTAATACCTCAATTCAGATTCATCCTCCCACCATTGGGATAAAAATAGAGTAGGAGCATCGTGAGGAAGTTCACATCGTCTTGCAGCCACATCAAAAACTGAGAATAAATCCCAAAAAGTTGAAAATATCCCTTAATTGAAATTTAATAAAAATGATCAATTTTTTACCAAAACATTATAGAATCAAAATCAATGGAACAACGTTGTGAAGAAATTGTAGAAACAACCTCAAAAAATGTATTTGTTTTGTAAGAAAGTAAGGAAAAGTGGAGAATTTTGGATTTATTGATTTTTTCCCAAATATAATGTTTTTGGAAAGGATTGGTGCTAAAGAGATTAGCAAATAATTCATAGTATATTAAGGACAAAAATGAGTGATTTTGAATGATTTTTGAGTAAAAATTAAAAAGGGGCGTGCGTATGGAGGGTTAGAGTTTGTAAGGGAGGGAGAAAAAAGAAGAGTATATAAACTAAATCTGCTTGATTAATGAAGATTAATATCAATCAATTGACATTCATACTTCGATTGACCTAGTTCATACTCAATCGATCAACATTCAAAATGTCCAAAAAATGTGAAAACTTCCCCAAGTCTTATTTTTACTCAAATTTTTCACATAAACACTCAAAAAATAAAAATAAAAAATTCACATAAAGATTTGATAAAATTCCACTTTTTATTAAATTAAGGTAGTAGATTTATTCAAATAATCAATTTATGGATAAAAATTATTCTTTAACAAAATTGAATTATTTATAGTAAACATTTATGATAAAGTGATAACTGTATTTTATACAGTGATTTGCGTCTATTTTATTAATTATAATTTCTAGTTCTTTACATTTTTAGTTAATTTTTAATTAATTAAATTAATATTTAGTATTAGTTTTTAATAAATATATTTTCAAGTAAGTTAATAAATTTTAATAAAAAAGGGACTTAATTGCAATTATAAAAAGCTTAAAATTTAATTTGAATTAAAAGTTGGTAAAATTGCAAATATCAAAAGTTTAGAAGTTAATTTGAATTAAATTTGTGGGTCAAAATGCAATTAATGAAAATTGAATTTTCTGCGCAGGAGAAGAAGGCCATTCAAGCCATTCACAACGCCCAACACCCACCGTTCGATCATCCAATAAACGGTCAAGATTGGGCACGTGACTTCCAGACGCGACAAGAGCGATTGACCTGGTATTCCTGAAGCACGCCGCTCGGTACGAGTGGGGCCCACCTGTCGCACAGGCTGGCGTGCATGGTAGGGCCCACGTGTCAGCTGCGCAAATTCTCTCCCGAGGTGTAACGCTAACCGTTGGATCTGTTGAACGGTCCAGATTTAAAATGCGTGGAAACCAGCTGTCGCGCACTTCCAGCGCGATGAAATCGTGTGCGACGTGGTCCAGATGATCTCCATACTCCCGTTCTTGCCACCAAATGAGAGGCTGCCACGTGTCTAATGATATCACGCAGCTAATCAAATGATGACACGTGTGTTTATTTTAATTCCCCCGTGTTTTGTTTGTCCCCCATTACATGTATTGCGAAAGAAAAAAAAATAAAAATAATAATGGGAGATGGGGGATATATTTTGTACGTGAGAAAAAGAGTTAGGAGTTTTTTTTCAGTTTAGTTTTGTTTTCGTTTTAGTTCCCAGTTTTACATTTTTCTCTCCTCACCATTTTCTTTGTTTTTCCTCTCTGCGTGTTTTATACAACACGCAGAACGTTTATTTAACAATTTCTGTGTTGTAATTTCTAGGGAAAATAGGGAGAAAGAAGACAACGAAGAAGAAGGAAAGGGAAGAAATTAATTTTTCATTGAGGAATCGTGAAAAAGTTTCTCCTAATCTTTTTTCTTTTAAATTTTATTTCTCTGAAATGTTTAATTGTTGTTGTGTTGTAATTTTAATTTTTGCTATGAACTAATTTATTTGTTCTAGGGTTGCAGTGTAGCTTAAATTATGAAACTTGAATTAATTATTCTTGAATGATTTACGGAACGATTTTAAGTTGTTTATTTTATCTGTATTTAATGCTTTTAATTATCGAAAGATTAATTAATTGATCTGTGATACTTAAATAAACTTGGAAAAGACATTTTTGTGTATTGCTCGTGATAAAATAACGTATATATATAAGGGATAGGAATATATTTTTATTGTATGTGTAACTATTTGAGAACTTAGAACTTAATAAATCTGGTTGAATTTAATTCTCATAGGAATATAGTGAATTATTTTAACGAGATGTGTCTATATGGAGCTCCGAAGAGATATATGGATAAATTAGGAGTTCTTGGTTAACAATTTAAAATACGAGAACATAAATCAAGAAAAAATATAATGATTCAAGTGGGTTAATTTGGTGAAACTACAATCCTAGAATTTTCTTGCAATCTGTTATAAAAATTAGTTAGTCAAACTGCATCAACTTATCGATTGTTTGGATAAAATTAGGTTGAAATAATTTTAGTAATTAATGAATACTAGTAACAAATCTCCATGGAAACGATATTTTACTTATCATATTATTACTTGTGACCATGTATACTTGCACGATTTTATGTTCTCTAAAAGAGACAACATAAAGCACACCAACATACTTCAACAATATGGTGACATATTTTCAATCGCTTTAGTTGAGCTAAATATTGAAACTACAACAGTATGCCAATTAATTTATTTATGATTAGTTTTGAAAGATTTAAAGAACCATGCATTACCTATTATGCAAAAAAATTAGTTTAATTTATACTTGTATATAATAAAAAATTTCTTACTAAGAGAGAACTTTATTATTTAATAATTTTTTTGAATTTCCTCTCATTACTTATGATTATTATTTATATGAGGGATTGATTATTAATTTTTCTTTTTGCGTAATCATTTGTGGCCCTTTCTTACTATTTCCTTTATCATATTATTTTTGTTTTGCAAAGGAAATATGCATGAGCCAATATTCCTAGAATGATAACTTTCACACTAGTTACGAGGTAGCCCTCTTTGCTCATTGTAGTAGGTAACTCTCTCCAAACTAGGTGTCTCTGTATAAAAGTATTTTATATAATGAAAGATAGAGCTCAACTATAATTTTATGGTTTAGGTTATCTCAAGCCCTAAAATCTAACATAATTAATTACAAACTTCAAGCATGACATACTCATATGTCGAGTGAGTGTGTGAGTGAATTCTTGTTAAGTATCAATCACTAGATGTATGGAAGAATATAAATGCATAGAAGAAGATACTTAATTTTACAAAAAATAATTAATCAAAGTGTTTGGACACATAGATCGTCAACCAAAAGACAACTCGAGCCCAGAGCACTACTTGAGCCCAAAAGTTAGCTTGAGCTGCCTTACATATCTATGGGGTCCATCACTACTATAAGCTCTAGGATAGTCAACCTTGACCAAAAAACACATTCATTTTATCTTTTTCTATCTTTCCTGATACTTATATGTGTTTATTATATGTAATTGACATATGTACATGTAATACTCTATATATATGCATGGACTTCTTGAGGGATACATATATTCAACCAATTTCTCTAACTTCTTTGTAAATGATCTCTCTAGAAATATGGATTATCCTAAACATTTTGGCACCATGGGGCTTAATTCTAAGATCAAGCTCAAGTCTCTAACCCCGCATTTCATAGGATTCACTTTGAGCTTTAAGAGAGGCTTGAAAAATCAAGCGTGTTCCCTTCACAAGCCAACATAGGACTCACAATCCCCTATGCCATATCACAATGGTAGGAACCTATGTTGAAGGGCGATTGAGACTAACTAACTAAGGAGAAACAGTGGCATAGGGAAACATCTCACCAACCCTTAATAAGACCAGAATAGAGGCTAACCTCCACTATGAATTAACTCACCAAATTCTCAAGTTAGGAAGAGAACTCGAGGAAACCAGAAGGAAGATAGGCATTTGATGATCGAGCAGCTAATTTGATCGAAAGAAACAAACCAAGGCGTATCTAGTATAAACCTAACCAGGTTGAATGGGAAGTCAAAGGGAACTCCCTTTCCATCTTGGTAAGGCCTATTGACAAATAATGGATTCAAGAAATAAAGAGTTAGGAGGTGTGATTTAGTGCATTGGAGAAGGCAAACAAAAAAAACTAGGCCTTGAGGGCGAAAAATGAGAAACATGAAAAAGGAAAAAAAAAACCCTCATGATGTGGATAGGGACTGTGAGCAATTATGTGTCTCCATTTTCTGATGAGATAAAGAATGATGAACCACTTGCCAAGTTCAATGCTCCTAAATGCCCCAATTATTTGGGAACGGAGACCCTTGTAACACATGTGCAACACTTCAAGACGGCCATGACCCCTATGAGCCTCACACAGGGAAAGAGAAACGCCATGATGTGTAAGTTGTTCAATTCCACCCTTCACGAGGGCACATAGAAATGGTTCAAAAACTTGGTACCTCATTCCGTAATATCCTTCCCCCAGTTTTCCGTGCTATTCACCATAAACTATGCCTATAACAAGCCTTTGAGAAAAGAATCCCATCACCTCTTCTCAATCATTCAGGAGAGGGGTGAATCTGCGAAGAAATATATGAAGTAGTTTATGGAGGAGAAGTTGGAAATCTCAGAATGTTTGAGCTTTATTGCTATATAAGCCTTTAGACATGGTCTCTCAAAAATTTCTGACTTGTTTGTGTAATTAACCAAAACAATTCCTCCTACTTTAGATGAAGCATAAGGGGAGGAAAAAATTTGTCAACCTTGAAAAAGAGTTAGGCCTAGTTGATGGCCATCAAACTAGTAAGGAGGTCTTACTAGAAAAAGAAAAGAGGAGGATAACTCCAAATAGAGAAAACCAAAGCAATGAGAGAAATAGATGTAAATGTTTTGCACCAAACAATAGGGGAGATGGAAAATGGTCGAAGATTAGAGGACCTTGTAAAAGATCACACTCTCCTTTTAGAGGCCCACCTTTAAGGGTGGATCTGGTCTAGGTTGTATTAAGAATGGAAAAGGAGCCCAATGATAGATGGACCCTAAAGATGAAATCACCGCTTAGAGACACCTATAAATGGTATACCTTCCATAAACATATGGGTTATGAAAAAAAAAGATTACAAACACCTCAAAAAGGAGATAGAAAAGTTGCTAGTGAGAGGATATATGAAGGGCTTCGTAAGAGGAAATAGTGAAATAAGAAACCGACAAAAAAAGCATGAGGTACCTGAGTCACCACAATGAGCCCTACATCAGGATTATACATACCATACATAGGGGGCCTAGGATCAATGGGACCTCGAATAAGTCACGCAAAGGTTTTCTAGGGAGCTAAAGAATTCCCCCATATGTACACCTTAAAAAAGGCGAGATCAACCACATAAATTATTTCCAATGAAAAGGATGAGACCTCATCCATTCACGAGGATCCCTTGGTGATCAATTTAAGGAGAGGGCCTAGTGATGTCTACCCGTCATGAAAAAATGGATGATAGTGAACAATTTTGTAGTCATCGATGTCCCAGCCCACTATAATGCCATCTTGGGTAGGCCATGGATACACAGAATGAGAGTGGTTCCATAAACCTTCCATCAGTTAATCAAGTTCCCCATTGAGGAAGGAATATGAGAGATAAGGAAAGACTAAGAAAAGGCTAGGAGCTTCTATAATGCCACTATGAAAGAGGTCACTCACAAGTAGCAATCACAGAGGGGTCTCCCAATAGGAGACAAAGGTGAGAACCACCCCTTGAAACTAAGTAGGAATTTTCTTCATTTTTTCTCTTTCAAAATCATTCTTTGGACATTGGTCCAAATTTAACTTATCACCAATCACAATAGGAGTAGCACTTGGTGAACAATCTTTCACTCGATATCCCTCTAAAACTTTATTGATATAGGTTTCCTAAGTTAAAATCAAGATGTTTCAAAGTCTATCTCTATGGATCTTAATACTAATGACATAAGATGCCTCACCTATATCTTTTATATCAAAATGTTTAGAGAGGAATTGTTTTACCTCGTGTAGCAAACCTTTATCATTGGTTGCAAGAAAATTTTCATCCATATATAAAATTAGGAAACATATCTTACTCTCACTAACCTTCTGGTATATACATTGATCCATGGGGTTTTCAACAAATTTGAATGAAGAAATTACTCCATGGAATTTAAAATACCATTGCCAGGATGCTTGTTTTAGTCCTTATATGGACTTATTAAGCTTACAAACTAAATGCTTACCATCACTAGAGAGAAATCCTTTAGGTTGTTTCATATAAATATCTTCTTCTAGATCTTCGTTGAGAAATGATGTTTTCACATCCATTTGGTGCATCTCAAGGTCAAAATGGGCTACTAATGCCAATACAATGCACAAGGAATCATTCTTAGATATAAGGTAGAATGTCTTTATATAATCAATTCCTTCTTTTTGAGTGAATCCCTTAGCAAATAATCTGGCCTTTTATCTCTCAATGTTTCCCAACGAGTCTTTCTTTGTCTTAAAGACCCATTTACTTCCAATGGATTTTGTACCATTAGGAAACTCAACAAGGTTTCGGACTCCATTACTCCTTATGGAACTTATCTTATCCTTCATAGCATAATACCACAATTCAGACTCTTTGCAACTCATGGCTTGTGAAAAGGATTCGGGATCATTCTCAACTCCAATGTTACTGTCATATTCTTATAGATAGACAGTATAATCACTAAAATTATTGACCTTTTAGTTCTAGTAGATCTTCTTAAT
Organism: Hippophae gyantsensis; assembly: GCA_030763125.1. Lineage (NCBI taxonomy): Eukaryota > Viridiplantae > Streptophyta > Magnoliopsida > Rosales > Elaeagnaceae > Hippophae > Hippophae gyantsensis. Next base: position 50,718,877 of record CM061034.1, on the reverse strand, counting down.
GTTGCACCATCATCTTCTTGGAATGTATAAGGTTCAACTTATTGTTAAGAAGTTTTAGGAATCTCTTGAACATTCTAATCTATTGAAATGTTGTCAACAACTTATGCAATTTCAATGATTGGTTGCTCAACACTAGCTTGTACTTAAGGGGTTTTGTGAACAACAATCAATCTATATCCTAAAGTGGAAGGTTGAGACTATGTTCTTGATTTGATCGCTCCCACTAATCAGGTTATACTCAAGAAACTTTGCATTTCTTGATTCCACAAACATAATGATGTGAAATGGACAATAAAATATATAGCCCTTAGATCATTTGACATATCTAATGAAATACCCACTAATAGTCCTTAGGCTAGCATCTTTTCTTGTGGATTATAAATCCTTACTTCATATGGGCATCCCCAAATGTGCATATGTCACAAACTCGGTTTCAACCTTTCCATAATTCAAATGACATCTTTGAGATAGCCTTGGTTGGAACTCGGTTTAATATATACACAACCATCTTTAAAGCTTCAGTCCATAAGGATTTAGGAGGATTAGAGTAGCTAAGCATACTCCTTACCATGTCCAATAATGTTCGGTTTCTCATTTCTGCTACACCATTCTAGTCTGGTGAACTAGGCATAGTATATTGGGCAACTATCCCATGCTCTTGAAGAAACTTAGCAAACAAACCTAGTGCTTTTCCATTCTCAGTATATCCACCATAATATTCACCACCTCTATCTGATCTCACGAGCTTCATTTGCTTTCCACATTATTTTTCTACTTCATTCTTAAAGATCTTGAAGGCATCTAATGCTTTTCTCTTATTATGAATCATGTAGAGATACATATATGAGAAATATCATTAATAAAGGTGATAAAATATTTTTGACCTTGTATGTCTATATCTGAATAACATATATCAGTATATATGATTTTTAATATGCCTTAACTCCTATTTGCACCTTGCTTTGACTTATTAGTAAAATATAGAGTACTAAGTACCCCATCTTTCACTAATCTTTTAATTCCTTCTTTGGAGATATGTCCTAATCTCCTATGCCATAATAAACCTTTTAGTGCCAGCTTGAACATGCATAGTGTTATGAGCGGCATTACTTCGTAAATTAATGTAGTAAAGACCATAAAAAATACCATTCCCTACACAATCAGATTTATTAAATAAACTAAAAGATGTATTTGAAAAGTGAAAGGAATAATAAGAAGGTACAAGTCTTGAAATCAAAATCAAGTTTCTAGAAAAACATGGAACATAAAGAGTCTTTTCTAATTATAAAATAAAACCACTACTTAAAATCAAACTACATATCCCTATATTCTCCACACGTGAGCCTATCTTATTGCCAGATAAGATGTATTGCTCACTTCCTACTACCTTCCTTAGGTTTTGCATACCCTGTAAGGAGTTTCTAACATGGATTGTAAATCTAGAATCAATCCACCAGGTCTTATTATTAACATTAACCATATTAGATTTATAACAAATAAATGAGGTTGGATTACCTTTATTCTCAAGCCATTTCTGGAATTTGATACATTCCTTCTTCATGTGAACCTTCTTTTTACAGAAGAAACACTTGGCTTTTTTCTTAATATTAGACTGAGGTGGAACTTTCCCTTTTCCTTTCTGTTTATTTTGAGATTTTCCTTTCCCATTGGTTGTAGCCAACATTTCACTTTCATCATACTCTATAACAAGCCTCCCTTCCTCATGAACACACATGATCATTAGTTCATTAATTGACCATTTATCCTTATGTATGTTGTACAAGATTTTGATTGGCTAGTGCTGATGTGAAAAAGTATTATGGATATACTGCACTAGGATGGATTATGACATCTTAACCTTGAGATTCTTAAGCTGAGCCACAATGTCCCTCATTTTCATAATGTGCTTACGCACACCTTTCACATTGGTGAGTAAGGAAGAGAAATTCATAATAAGGGTTCTTACCAAAGCCTTATCTAAAGTGACGAACTGTTCATCAATGGCTTTTAGCAGATCTCGAATATTGTTATGCTGATCAATAGAACCATGAATATCAACAGCGATCTTAGTTTTAATGAACATCATGCTAAGGTAATTAGACCGCTTTCATTGTTCATAAAACCTGATATTCGTTGGAGTGCTAGTTTTAATAATTTTAGGTTGTTTGTTTTTCCTAATAGCATAGTCAATATTCGTTCATAATTTATAATTATTCCCTTTCAATTTGGGAAAGTGAAATCGAATATCAAAAAAATTCACAAGTTGAAAAGTTGTGATTAAAGATTATATGCTTATTAAAATTTGAGACCTAAATAAAAGTCCTTCTTTACCAATGTATATCATGGAAAAATATGAATATAGTGACATAAAACTTACATGTGGGCTAAAGTTCTAATTCAATTATATTCATCTTAACTTTACAATAAAACTATCAAATTAAGTTCCTTTTTCTTATCCATGTGGGTAAATTAGAAAATATAACTTGATATTCTATCCTAATTAATCATACAAAAATATAATAAAAAATCTTGTGTGATAAGATTTATTATATTACATATGATTAATCACAATTAATGTTTATTTTCTAAATGTGATCTTAAATAAATCTTATTATATAGTTTTAATTAATTAAAGATATTGTAGCTACTTCCTAATTAATTAAACTACATAGATCACTTAAACATCAACTAAATCCTTAGGCTCAATTATTACATAAAATCATAAGCAATATTAATTTAATTCTAACTGTACAAATGTTATCTGACTTAAGATTGCATTTATAAAGAAATGACAATAAATTATACTAGTAAAATAAATAATATAAGCACAAATTAAATTTATAAAGAGCCATTAACAATTAATTCCATTATGCATAAACTATTTAACCAAATTTCATAAGTATAATTAATTACAAAAAATTTACATACAAATACCACACACAAATAATTTAAGTATAATGTATTTAAACATAAATAAATTTTAATGTGCCAAAAATTATTTAAACAAATGTCCTATGTATAAAAAAATATTTTACACATGACAAGCCTCAATTAAATAAATTAATCACATTAAAATTATATTTTTTAATTCAATAAATAAATAAAAATACAAATTTTGAATATATATAAGAAGCCTTTAATATATCAAAATAACACAAATTTGTTGTAGTCTAGTGGTCGCGATGTGTAGTTCTCACGTAGGAGACTTGGGTTGGATTTCCGAAAACAGAAAAAATATTTTTTTCTTCTTGAAACGACAAGTCGTTTCCTTCATCTTAAACCTCAATCTAAGTCATGTGACCGAGTTGTGACCCGAATGGATGCTTGGCAGTTTCTTGAGATTTTGACGACGAAAACCAGTGTTCTTTTTATTACAATTCATATAATTGAATTTTCAAGTGATTCATGGTCTAAGTTTGAATCAAAATCTTCATTTTAAATAAAAAGTTAATTACATCATTCCAATGAACTTGAACAACAAATTGGAATGATGTTCTTTATGGTTTTCACATTTTAATTCAAAGAATCATTAGAATATCAATACTGAAATAATTTATAATTTCCATTTGCATAAGAACCGAGCCAAATAAAAAACTTAATTTCAAAGAGCTACGGTGAAACAAATAAAAACAAAGATGAATATAAACTAATCAAAACAGAGGTAATATGGGCTCTGATACCAAATGTAAGTAAAATTTAACGACCCAATTGCAGAATAAACATAATAAAGGGATCAAAAACAAGTAAAGTAAGGATCTTACCTCTAGCCATTGAAATTGTTCTTCAAGCTCCAAAACAATTAAAACTGTTTCCCTCTATGTTAGGAACTTCTAAGCTCTTAATAGCACTCAAATTAAATGGTGTATTTAACTGATGACTTATAGCTTTTCAATGGAAAAAAGTTTTGGACCACACTTGAATAATCCGTTAAAGAAAAAAGGATTGAAAATTGAAAATTGGAGAACGGACGGATCGGTTACATTAATTTCTATAATAATTTAAATTGATGCATGTTTATCAATGATCACTTCATTTATGAATAATGTATTTTCTTGATAAATGACGTTATAGAATTTAATGCTACTACAATGAATAATTGAAACCATGGTGAGTAAGTCATTAATATTCATTATTGGATATTTATCTTACTTTTTTTTTGTACTTTTTGATTGATATGAATAATGATATTAGGTAAGTAATTTATTTCTCAATCTTTAAATTTAAGGATTATAATAAATTTAACATTAAAAATTGAAAATAATATCACTAAAAGGTGCTATATTTACGATTTTTATTTTATTTTTAAATTTTTTGTGTGGATATTATTGAGGCATGACTTTCTTAGTAGGCAATATCAAATAGAAACTCATGTTTTTTCTTTGAATCTGATTTGGATTTTTCTGTTTAATACTAATTACTCAAATATTTTGTTGAGTAAAATTTAAGTCGGATTAAAATAATTGGGATCAATGGCAATATAAATTTTCTATTTTAGTTCTTGGTGTATACATCAGTGTGTCATAGTGCATTTTTATTTTATTTTCTAATAGACTTTTTTGAAAAATAAGGCATGCTTATATTTTTTGTAATTTTAGTAGAATGTAGGAGATTGAGAACTATATTTTTCTACTACTACGTACTATAGTAGAAAAACCAACCCTAGCCTACCTTTCTCTACTCTCTCCCTTTCACCGAATATATCCATTATTACCTATTCCTTGTCTTTGTTTTGTATGAGATATTTTTATTTTATAGATTCTTATTAACCTATATACCAATCAATCTAAAATATCTTTATCTTTTACCTTCTATTTTTTGTTTTCCAAACCTACTAAGTCAAAAAGCCATTTTCTCACATAGAGGTGGGCTGGGAAGATGACAATCCAAATTTTTTCTCCTTTCATAAGATGTATTAAAACTAATATGGTATTTATTTGTGGTAAGATCAATAGGAATAAAATGAATGGTAATTTTCATCTTCTTTTTTTGTAAACTTTGTGGTTTTCTTCGGAATATGGATAAGTACTTTTGTTCAAAGTATTATCAAATCTTGGTTTGGTTTATTTGATATATTACTTAAAATATGGTATTCGGTATGTAAAATTGATCTTATTTGGTCTATGTTTGTATTTGATACTTTCTTTGTATTTTTCCTTGAGTATTTACGAATACAATTTGTGAAGATTTCTTGCAAATTTTGTGTTCAAAACACTGTTAGTTCTAAATGGTTTATGCTAGTAGCTATATGTTCTTTTTAATACGCAATTATAAAAATTTCATCAAGTTGAGAAATGGATCATCATAAATAGTATATTTATCGAGCATATATGATGAGACTATTTAGGCTTTCCTTCGCTAGCTATTAGATCAAGTTTTGGAGTTATGAATCTACTGTTATGAACAGAATTAGCTTGGCATGTTAGAAGCACAACACCAAGCATAGAGGGGACACATGAAGGGTGTGGATGCATCACATGAAGGGTGCAGTTGAGGGCATGATGGTGCAGAGACAAGCGTAGGGGGGAGCATTGGTAAATTTGTTATGTATCAGAGTTAGTTAGCACATTAGAGCAATTCCTTAGCGTTTCTTCCTTTTAGTCCTAACGTGTAAGGATATATATAGCTCTAATGGATCCAATAAAGTTAAGAAGAAATATATTCCAATTATCTCTCTCTCTCCCCTAGCTCTCTTCCTCTTTTTTCCCTCTTTTTGTAGATTCTACAAAATTCTCGTAACAGTGGTATCAGAGCTGGTTACTGGTATGGATACTCAGGAAAAATCAAATGTTGAGCTCCATAATGATGTCTTTGAGACTCTAGCTTTCCATGAGACTGAATTCAACCGAGTTGGAACCACCATGCAAGCATTGCTTACTAAGGTGTAGGCACTATGAGCCACTCATAACCTACCTAAAGACAATCCTTTTGTCAAGGATGAAACTATACATTCACACCCCTACACATCTCAATCAACCACTAAGAACCCACTACCCAATCTGAAATTATCATTCCTAAGGTTTTCCGAAGATGATCCCACTTGCTGTATTTATAAGGCTGAGTAGTAATTTGAATTCATGAATATCGCTCAGGACTAGGGAGTGCAACTAGCTTCCTTTCATCTACAAGGCATTATGTTACAATGGCACTGATGGCTCATAAAATTTCGTGGACCATTCATCTGGGAGGAATTCACCAAGGCTACCTAATTAAGGTTTAGACCCATTGACTATAAGGACCCCTCAAAAGCATTGACTCAAATGAAGCACACCACGAGCATTACCACTTACCAAGAATCCTTCAAAAATATTTCCCATCACATGGATGGTTTACTTGAGGAATTCCTCATCAATTGCTTCATTTCCAGGCTAAGGGATGACATTGGTATTGACATTAATATCAAATAGCCAAAAACACTAGCTGATGCCATTAGAGTGGCTAGACTAATTGAGGAAAGAAACATCTTACAAAAGAGATATGTAACCAACCCTCGTTATCAGTTCCCGACAACCCAAACCAAACAAGCAGCCAACACTATAGTGGGGTTATTAGGATCGGCACCTGCTCAGCATGTTAATGCAGCTCAACTAGTAGCCTTTCAAAGGTTTACTAACCAAGAGGCACATGAATGGTGAGATAAGGGATTATGCTACTATTGTGAGGAGAAATTTATGGCTGGCCATCGCTGTGCATAACCACAACGGTTTATGATGGATGATTCAAACCAAGATGATGTAGCTGAGTATGAAGACCTCATACCAGAGGAAGATTACCATGAAATATTACCTGAGATCTCCTTCCATGCTATAGCAGGTACTGAACATCCTCAAACCATACGTATTATGGGAAAATTGAAGAATAAAAATGTATTAGTACTGATAGATGGAGGAATTACCCATATCTTCATAGATCAGGACTTAATTTCTCACTTTGATCTACCTATAGTCAAGGGTAAGTGGCTGAAAGTTATTGTGGCTAATTGTGAGAAACTAGAGTGTGTGGGACAATGTTGTAACCTCGCTCTCATCATTCAAGGATGTCCAGTGATGACTGATTACTATGTGATTCCAATGGCAGCTTGCCAACTGGTATTAGGGGTTCAATGGTTAGAAACCCTTAGGCCCATTCAAATGGATTACAAGAAGCTTACCCTAAGTTTAACACAGAAGGGAGCTGTCACACTTTCCAAGGGTTAATGAAAGCCAATATGACAGCCCTAACCAACAAAGAATGTAATAGTTTACAAGGGATAAGGTTGTTCCTCCAAATTAGAATAACAAATAGTCACAAGGATCCTCTTCTAACATACCCACCTGAGATAAGTAAACTATTGACTGAGTTCCCTAAGATATTTTATTCATCCACTTGCTTACCTTCTGCACGAATGCATTACCACATAATTCCCTTACAGCCTAACTCGGGACCAGTGAATGTTCGATCTTATCGCTATCCTCATTATCAAAAAAATGAGATAGAAAAGATAGTGCAAGAACTCTTGAAATCCCAACTAATAAAGCCAAGAAATAGGCCTTTCTCCTCACCAATGTTGCTAGTTAAGAAAGCAGATGGAACCTGGAGATTTTATGTGGAATACTGAGCTATGAATGCCATTACTATCAAAGATAAGTACCCTATACCTATCATTTATGAACTATTAGATGAACTTCCTGGCACCAAAGTTTATTCCAAACTGGATCTTCAGTCAAGGTACCACTAGATAAGGGTTCATAAAGAAGACACCCATAAAATAGCATTCAGAACACATGAAGGCCACTATGAGTTTTTAGTAATGTCGTTTGGGCTAACTATCGCTCTAGCAACTTTCCAAAGTCTCATGAATGATATCTTCTCACCCTTCCTTAGGAAAATTTTCTTAGTTTTCTTTGATGACATACTGGTGTACTCCAGCTCTTGGAAGGATTATATCTCACATTTACAATCTGTCTTACAGTTGCTAACCACCAATAGTTTATTTTTAAAAAATCTAAGTCTCAATTTGGTGTATTACAGGTGGAGTACTTAGGCCACCTTATTTCAGGACAAGGGGTCTCATTTGATCCAACAAAGATTTGTGTTATCATTGAATGGTCCACACCAACCACAACAAAAGGGGTCAGAGGCTTCCTTGGATTAGTAGGCTACCATAGAAAGTTCATTCAAAATTTTGGAGGAGTAGCAACATCCTTAACTTAACTATTGGGTAAATACAGGTTCCATTGGAATGAGGTTGCTGAAAGGGTCTTCCAGCAGCTAAAAATGGCTCTCATATATCCTCCTATCCTACATTTACCTAATTTCACACAGTGTTTTGTGGTTGAATGTGATGTCAGTGGCATTGGACTTGGGGTAGTTCTTAGCCAAGAAAATAGGCCAGTAGCTTATTTTAGTGCTGCATTCAAAGGATCAGCCTTAGCATTGTCTACCTATTAGAAAGAAATGGTGGCTATGGAAAGACTATTAGAATATGGAAACCATATTTGTTGGGAAGACACTTTATAGTGTGCACCGATCAAAGAAGTCTCAAGTATTTATTGGAGCAAAGAATAACCACACCAACATAGGCACATTGGCTGCCTAAGCTCATAGGCTATGATTATAAGATTGAATACAAAAAGGGGATTGAGAACCAAGGGGCTTCTTCTTTTTCCAGAGTAATAGAATTCCAATTCCTATCTATCTCTCTATCCTGATCAGATTGGTGGCCCACACTCCAACATGGATTCCAACAAGATCCTTTTTATGAGAAATTGTGAGACAAAAGCTCCTCTGTAGGTGTTCCTCAAATATGCCTATGAGATGGGGTTTGGTTCAAAAGGAACAAGGTATACCTAAGTTCTCAATCTTCCTTAATACCAAAAATTTTGGGGGATTGCCATTCATCACCCATTGGAGGGCATTTTGGTTTCCACAAAACCCTATCTAGAATTAAGCAAAACTTTTGTTGGCCTAATATGCACCAAAAGGTAAAAGAGTTCCTGTGTAGGTGTGAAGTATGCTAACGGTTCAAAGCTAATTGCATGAAGCCAACTGGATTGTTACAACCATTACCAATCCCTACCCGAATATGGACTAAGATCTCAATGGATTTAATTTAAGGATTACCAACTTTCAAGGGAAACATAGTTATTATGGTAGTGGTAGATCGGTTGAAAAAGTATGCTCACTTCATTGCTATGAAACATCCTTTTACTGCACTTGTGGTAGCCAAGGTATTTGTAGCCAATGTAGTGTGATTACATGGCATGCCAACTTCCATAGTAAGTGATCGATATAAGGTTTTTATCATCTCATTCTACCGAGCATTGTTTTAGTTACAAGGTATCCAATTGTGCATGAGCTCCAGTTACCACCCACAAATAGATGGCCAGACTAAGGTGGTTAACCAGACCTTGGAAAAATATATATGTTACTTTGTTGGTGATCAACCAAAATAATGGGTTGAATGGATACCCTGGGCTATTTAGCTATAACACCTCCATGCATTCCTCACCAATTTCACCCTATTTGAAGTAGTTTATGGTATTCCTTCTCCTCAACTTGTGGCTTACATACCAGGTACTTCCAAGGTTCTTAGTGTAGACGAATACCTGCGTGATCATAATGCCATCATATGAGAACTATGTCACAACCTTCTACAAGCTCAAAATCATATGAAGTGTCAAACCAATCAGTATAGAAGAGAGCTTTCCTTCCTTGTAGGGGATTATGTCTACTTAAAACTGCAACCATACTAGCAGACCTCTATAGCTTTTCGTTCATCCATTAAACTTGCTCTATACTTCTTTAGACCTTACAAATTATTGAAAGAATGATCCAGTAGCCTACAAACTAGCTCTTCCTCTAAACTCTCAGATACATGACATGTTTCACGTCAGTATGTTAAAGAAACACGTGGGAACCATTACCCCAACTAATCTTAACTACCTCCAATCTTGGATCATTCAATGACCATGTCATATCCTAAAGACATCCTAGATGGCCATGTGATTCAGAAAGGTAGATATCGACCAAAATCAAAAATTGTGGTCAAATAGGTTAGAGCTCCAACTGAAGTAGCCACTTGGGAGAATGAATGGCGTTTCTCCAAGTCATACCCTGACTTTATCCTTGTAGACAGGGAGAAATGTTACAAATATAATCAGCTCAGGCTGGTAGGAGCACAACACCAAGCGTAGAGGTGACACACGAAGGGTGCAGATGTAGCACACGAGGGGCATAGTTGAGTGTATAATGGTGCAGATATGGACGTAGGAGGGACCACTGGTAAATATGTTATGAGTCAAAGTTAGTTAGCGCATTAGCGTAATTACTTAGCATTTCTTCCTTTTAATCCTAATGTGTAAGGCTATATATAGCCCTAATGGATCCAATAAAGTTAAGAAGAAATATATTCCAATTATCTCTCTCTCTCTCCCAGCTCTCTTCCTCTCTTTTCCCTCTTCCTACAGATTCTGCAAAATTCTCGTAACATCTACCTAAGTTTTCAAGCATAATATTGAACTATTTTTTCTCCTAGTAACTTATCTTTATATGTTTGTAATAATGTTTGTTCATTTGTTAGCTAGATGAACAATACATAATCAAGTTAAGGGTTTTGTTCCTTATGTTCTTTTACGTCAAAAAATGTTTGTTAGTCCTTATAACGAATTCTATAATTAATAGATTAAGGTTTTAAAGAGAATAACAAAGGACTAACTGTTTGAATATCTCAATTTATTCCATTGTTTGACTGTTTTATTTTCTTTGACATTTGAACTTATGAATAATTCATTTTTTTATATAGAAATTATGGATATATCCTATTATTTCTTATTACATATCAGTTTAAGGCTATGCTATTTTGTCTAGTTCATTATTTTGTTTAATTATACGCTCATCTTTGATACCTGGATGGAGCTTGTTATTTTTTTTTTCTATTGTTGCTATTATTTTAACCTTTTTATTGAATCTCCCTGAGAGTTATGTGTCTTTGGACTTGGGTATCTAATAATCAGCATAAAAGAGAGAAGCAAGAGAGGAAGAAGAAGAGAAAGAAAAACTAAAAAGGTATTATATGTTTGTGTTATATGTGTCTTACATGGTATTTATAGGTAGAGCTCTATGACTCTCCTTTTATAGTTTAACTATCAACAAAAATATATTGACATATTAATACCCTCATATAAGCTCAAGGTCTAGGCACAATGGAGAACTTAGTCCTCAACTGTTGAAACCTTGTAACTAGCAATGCTTTAGTCATTGCATCTGCAATGTACTCCTTTGTTGGTGTGTACACAAATTTTAAGGCTCGAAAAGCTATCTTCTCACGTATGAAATGAAAATAAATTTTAATGTGTTTAGTCCTTATTTGTAGAATAGGACTTCTAGCCAAGTATCCATCACTTATATTGTCACAATAAACTATTAGTGTACTAGGTAGTTTGAAGTTTAACTCATACATCAATTTTTGTATCCATAATATCTCACAAACTTCTATAGCCAATGCTTTGAATTCTACCTCTGTTGAAGACCTAGAAACATGTTGTTTTCTTAATGACCAAGAGATCACTGAGTTGCCTAAATATAGGCAATACTCCTCTATGTCACATTTGTCATCATTACTTGTAGCCCACTCTACATCTGTGTAGTGACTCAGTTTTGTGAAACATAATGAAATAGTAGGCTATGCCCTTGAGGTATCTGAGAAGCCTCTTGGCTACACACCAATGCAAATCTATAGGGCATTGAAGAAACTGACATACCTTGTTTATTGAAAATGCTATTACCAAGCCTAATCAAATATGCATTATTGTAGATCTCTTACAACCATTCTTTAAAGGTGTATAAGGACAAGATATATGTCATCTATACCCTTCTTGAAACAAGTAAGGTGTAAGAGTAAGGAACTCAAACCATCTACCATTATGAAGTGATTTTATTTAACAATTGAAATAATTATATGATTTGAAAAGTTGACAAGCACTACAAACAGTATGATTACTCTTGGACTACAATTCAAGATTTAGATCCTTTAACACTAGATTAAGGACATAGGCATGTGGATGCCCTAGATGGCCATGCCAAATTGCTCCACTAATAAAAGTTGTATAACATTATTTTGGGGTAGGAATGTTAAGAAAAGACAATGAAGTAGATGATTGAGAAGAAAACTTGTACAACCTTTGCTCAGTTTCTCCCTCGAGCAGAACAATTTGTGTGTCCAAATCTTTCATATAGAATGAGTTAGGAAATAATTCAATTGAATTTTTTTTACTAAAATGAGGTTTTTGGATAGATCAAATACATAAAACAGAATATGTAGATGAAAATTATGATTGTTGCTATGAAATGTTGCAAAGCCATACATAGAAATAGATACAAAACATTCATTACCTAGTAAGACATTTTCAGATCCTGGATAGAGTGAAAAGTGTGAGAAATTATGTCTATCGGGAGTGAGGTGATGATTTTCTCTTGAGTTAAGGTACCAACTCTGATAAGCAACTATGCTTGGTGAAACAAATTATCCAAATTGCAACTCAACATTCCTATTTGAGTTTTGTGAACTGTGTGAAAAGTCAATATGTTCATTTTTATTGTCTAATGTTGGCCTATGGTTGTTTATTTGGAGGACTTGAACCAATAATAGAACTAGAGAGAAAAAGACTAAACAATCCCTTAAATGACATCACATAAATAACTCGTACAAATCCTTCTACATCATCAACATCAACAACACTCTCCATAACTCAAACAAAGCCCATTAATCGATAATAACCAATTAAGCACCAAAATTAATCCATGAGACATGAGAACTTGTCTTGTTGACATACAAAATATTTGAAACAAATTGAAGAGAATGAGTAATAAAGGATATAATGCTGCAAACACAAATTCAAGAAAATATAACCATAAAAAAGAGTTACTATTGACATGTCGATATATTTTTGTTGATAGTTAAACTATAAAAGGAGATTCAGAGAGCTCTACCTATAAATACCATGTAATACATGATGAGTGCTCAAAAAGCACTAAAATTACCATGATTTTATGCACATTAATTGATTAAAAATATATATATTTATATGTTTTATCATATATTTATATAAATTTGTCTTTTCCGGAATCATGGGTATTTTTAAGTTACGTTTTTAAGTTACGTTTTTAAGCGAAAATACCTAAAAAACAATAAAAATACCCGAGATTCAGAAGAAGACAAATTTATATAAATATATGATAAAACATATAAATATATATATTTTTAATCAATTAATGTGCATAAAATCATGGTAATTTTAGTGCTTTTTGAGCACTCATCATGTATTACATGGTATTTATAGGCAGAGCTCTGTGAATCTTCTTTTATAGTTTAACTATCAACAAAAATATATCGACATGTCAATAGTAACTCTTTTTTATGGTTATATTTTCTTGAATTAGTGTTTGCAGCATTATATCCTTTATTACTCATTCTCTTCAACTTGTTTCAAATATTTTGTATGTCAACAAGACAAGTTCTCGTATGTCTCATGGATCAATTTTGGTGCTTAATTGGTTATTATCGATTAATGGGCTTTGTTTGAGTTATGGAGATTGTTGTTGATGTTGATGATGTAGAAGGATTTGTACGAGTTATTTATGTGATGTCATTTAAGGGATTGTTTAGTCTTTTTCTCTCTAGTTCTATTATTGGTTCAAGTCCTCTAAGTTTGTGGTCATTTTTCTTCTAGTGTGTAATGTTTCTAATTCATGCTACTACTGGATAGCAAGAATAGGGTATGAAATTAGTCTATTTCAAAGTCTTACTTTTATTATGTGCCAACTACTAAGTAGTTAAACTTTGATATTGATTCTTGATATGTTGGTTCACTATTATTTAAAACATACTATCTTAGGTACTGTTTTACCTAAGGTTTTATTAGTTATCTCTTATTTTGAAAGGAATAATGTACTACTCAATTGAGCCATTAATGAAACATATATCTATTGTGCCAAAAAAACACAAAGTAGAACATAAATCTTCTCCACCATTCACACTACCTATCACTAACTCAAATACCTTAGTATTTTTATCACAATCACTTATAATACTCAAAAGGAAAGATACATATATCAAATATATGAAAGAAGAATAAAATATAAAGAAAATGGAGAACAAAAAATGAACAAATATTAGTCTATTGCTCATTTTTTTTATGAAAATTGTCAATATGCTTAATAGGTCTTACCAAACGTTCTAAAACACCTCCTTTATAAGGTTTATTTAAAAGGTTTGGCGAGCCTTTAGGTTTGGTAGGACATATAATGTATAGTTGTAGGTTACACACACCGCTTTTAGGGGTTTTGTATAGTATGTATGTTTAGGTTGTGTGTTTTCTTTTATTGTTTAGGGGTGCACTTATGAAAAGATACTTAGTAATTTTAAAATTAAAAATGAATCATTAGAATGCCCATTAAAAGCTCAACGAGGGCTCATTGACCTTGCTAACTTGTGGAACAAGGTTCGTCGAGGTACTTGGTAAGGCTAGCAAGGCTTGTCTATGTTGTGCCCATTGAGCTTCTTTGGCTACAATTGTTCTTGCTAAGTAGTTGGTGAGGGTAGTTAGGGAGGCATTCAAGTGATTGGATGTTTCTATAAATACTCCTTATTTAATTTGTTTGGTAATTACAATTCATAAGAAAACTTTGGCATCTTTAAAGCTTCATTTTAATATTTTTTTTCAATTCATTTTATGAGTGATACACTTTAAACGTGCTTTACAAGAAATTATTTTGGAGGGTTTAATTAATTTTAATTAAAACCAATACATAGTTGTTATATCTTGGTTCATGAGCATGTGAGTTTCCCTAACTTAGTTTGTTATTCTTAGTTTTCTAAGTTGTTTGTGATTGACCACATCACATGGTGGTAGAGCTCTCAGGACGAGCTAGATTCATTTTAATCGAGTGCTATGTATAAAATTTATGGTAGCTTCGGTATAGTTGAGTGTGGCGCACCAATTAGTGGAGGTATTTGCTTTTATTTAGTCTTTAGGTTGTGAACTATAAATTTACTTTTTAGACTGAATAATTTATTAGTGATGATTATCATTGTAACCCGTTGATGTTACCACATATGTACTAGGTATGGGTTTATCATATTACATGATGTGTTGTGTATGATCACGTGTTGAGTTAGTACAATAAGTGTACTTCCAAATATGTTCATGCATAAGAGGTGTTATATTGATTGGAACATGTTCTTTAATTTCTTGACTTGTTTTCCTTATTTGCTTCTCTACCTATGTATGCATGTTTTTTTCCTATCTGGTTGTTCTAGTTATTTTATTTATTCTTATATGTTTTTTTTTTGTTTTTAATGTAACCAATATATCATTATAGGTAGGGGTGGAAATATTTGACACGATACAATAAAAAGACACGAACATGACACAACATAATAACAAGACATGAACATTACACGACATAAATAAAAAATTTAATAAGGTACTAAAAATTACAATTTTTTATTTTGAAAAATATCGAGTAATTTTCCATAAATACCCTCAAATACAACAATACAAAAAACCACAATACTCAACCAAGCATCCCTAATATGAAAACCAATCCATCTTAATTGATAATTATATTGGGATACTTAATCACCCAATTTTATAAACATGCAAATTGCTAAAATATCCCATTATAATTATCAATTAAATTACATGAATAATTGAATCTAACTTAGAATGTATTACTCTCTCAAGTAAACTAGTACACACCATATAGTAATTAATTTAATCGCACTATCATGCCAATTAAATTACATACTACTCATTAAGTTCATCAATTATGGATCACATATATAAGAACCATACATCTCTGCCTAGAAACTATAAAAGTTATTTAATCAAGACAAACAATTAAATAATTTTCTTAAATCTATTTAAATGCATCTATAGATAAATTGTTGGCCAAACAATTAATAGCATAAAAATTAGATTAAATAATATAATTAAATTATAATTAAAATTAGGGTAAAATATTAGATCATTACATAGTGAAAATTTGGTTCATAAGATCCCTAGATTAATAAATTAACTACACATAATTGTGTTCATAAAACTCATATTTTTCACAAAGGAAGACATAAAAATTTATAAAGAAAAGAGTAGAAGAAAAAATGCAATCAATCTCTTGAATTGTAGTGCTAATCTCCTCTTGAATCTCCACCAAAATTATGTTCCTTCTTGAATTTTTCTATATTTTCTCTCTATTTAGCTTCAAAAACTTACCAAAATTATGTTAATGACGGCCCATTTTCACTAAAAGATTATATTTTAATATTTTTGGCCATAAAAATACTATTAATTGAATAAAACAAGTAAATATTAAGTAAAAAAGTGTGCTAATAACTCTACTTTCATAGGGTCATCACACCCCCAAACTTAACTCTTTCCTTGTCCTCGAGTAAAGTCAAGTATAACTAAATAAAATAACATGGGTAGTATATTGATAAATATACTTCTATTAGTACATGCATAATTCAGGAAAACTATCTCTCTCAAAAGTCATACAATCCTATGATAAGAAGGTTCACATATTCATCAATAAACGTTTCATCAATACAAGGATATGCAAGGTTTTTTACAAATTAATTTTTGTGTGTGTGTTGTACATGATATCATCCAATGCACCTATGATATCAACCTATATGAGCATGCTAATCAATTCAATCTTAGAATAAGTCTCATAAGTCTATTTTTTACATCTCTCTCAACTAATATAAATATGCACTTAGCTCAAGATCAATAAGGAATTTACATGGTTGTATTGTAAGCCTTAGGTGAGGGGTCGATCAAAGAAGACATTTAGGCTCTTTCCGCCCCTTAGCTTCTTTTTTTTCATCATAAAGCTTTTAACTGCAATTGAGCTTTTACTTTATATTTCAGTGCATCCTCTTTTGTCATTATTTTCATATTCTTTTATTCCACATCTCTTTTTTTAAAACTTCATAACACCCTCAAACTTATTTTCAATTCTATTTTCTCTTTCTTTAGAGGGATAACACATGATTACATTTTTTTTTCTTTTCATACAAGCTAAAGGTGCAAGGATAAAGGTAATGCTTATTGGTTAGGCAAAAAATGTGGCTTAAAGATATGAAATATTCTTTGTTAGGCTCAAATGGGTGACTAAAGATATTAACAGTGGTTAGCTTGAAAGGCTCAATCGATCCAAATAAGGCCTAAATCATTTTCTCTTGCTAAATACTATTTAGAATTTTTCCTCAAGGGATGATCAAATAGATTCTTAAACTTGGTAGATCTCATTGACTCGCATAACTCACTATAAGTATTTTCTCAATAAGCACACCAAAGTCAATCATGAACATGTGCATAAAAATTTGAATCAATTTAATCAAAACTAGCAAGCATATCACATGATTAATGTAAATATCTTAACAAATATGTTATATTCCTTATCCTAGTCAAGACAACCAATTTTTATCATTGAGTTCATATGTTTCATATCAAGAATGCATGCATTTAGTTTCCATATATTTATCAATTTCTACCCAAATCATGATTAAAAACATCCTAAGAATATTTTCCCTAAAAAAATTCCTAAAAATTTGAAATGCATAGTAGAAAAATTAACATAGAGAATGAAGTTCCCTCTCTAAACTTAAGTTGCACAAATTCCCCAATGTGTACATATAAATATGAAAAGGTAAAAGAAAAGAAAACTCCCTTAGTCTTTGTACACCATATCTATCGTTGAAAATGCACATTCTTGTTGCCATTACTCTCCATATTTATTCACCTACAAAATAAAAACAACAAAATTATAAGTAAAATAACATTGAGATGCCTCCCAACCAGCATCACATTCAACATCCTTAACTAGATGGTTATATCAAGTCTTAAGGTACATCCCTTTGTGTCTATTTACTTTTGAGTTTGCTTGGAAATAGTTTGAGTCTTGATTTGTTCAATAATACTTTATGTTGTGGTTCGCAAACATAGTGTTTAATTCTCTTCTCATGCCATATTTTTGTTTTCTTATTGAACTTTTTGGAATTCTTATAAGAACTTCATTGTAACTCATCCAATTTATGTATTTCCAACATTTTTTCACCTCTCCATTGAACTCCTTTGCTTACCTACTTGATTGGGGATGAGAGGGTAAAAGTGTGACGTATAAACTTGTTGGCGCTTCAATTGATGATTTGATCTTAGATCCTATATCAAAATTTTCAATAATCTCCTCTAATACACATATGAGAAATTCATCCTCCAAAAAGTTCACACAGTATATAATATCAACCTTCAATGCCATACTTTCAAAGTTATAATAGGTTGAGGTGTTTTCTGGTGAGTTCATGTCCTTGTTTATAGCAGTATGTGTTTTAAAGTCTTAAGTTTGGGCGACTCAACATATTCTTTTAATCTATTCCCATAATTAGTAACATTTATCCTTAAGCATTCATTCACACTATCAATGTTAGAAGGTTCAAATGCTTTAAAAACTTTAAACATTACTTGTTCATCTTGCACTCTCATTCTAAGTTTACCTTTTTATACATCAATGATTGCTCTTCCAATTGCTAAGAATGGACGACCAAGTATGATAGGAATGCAATAGTCATCTTCCATGTCTAGCACAATGAAGTCCACTGGAAAGATGAATTTGTCTACTTTTACTAACAAATCTTCTACCACATCCTGAGGTCTCTTAATTAATCTATCATTTATAATGTTACTAAAGTGGGTTTGGCCTTACCAACCCCCAATCTCTTGAAGATCGATAATGATATGAGGTTAATGCTAGAAAGTAAGTCATATAGTGCCTTGCCAAAATGGATATGCCCAATAGTGCAAGGGATGTCAAAACTTCTCGGATCTTTCAGTTTTTATGGTAGTTTTCTATCAAGGATAGCGCTACAACCTTCAGTCAAGGTTATTATTTCATGATCTCCAAGCCTCATTTTCTTTGACAATATATCCTTCATGAATTTGGTATAAGATGGCATTTGTACAAGTGCCTCTAAAAATGGTATGTTTATGTGCAACTACTTGAAGACTTCCAAAAATTTTGAAAATTACATATCTGACTTTTGCTTTTGCAGTCTTTAAGGGATAGGAATAATGGGTTTGTAAATGTTGTTTTTCTTTGGCTGAATTTTTTCCTTTTTAGTGCTCTCTTTATCCATTAGTTCCTCTTCATCCTTGTTAATTTCCTATGTATCCTCATCCTTTTCTATCTTATGTTCATGTTTTGATGTTTTACCACTCCTAGAGGCTATGGCATTGCACTAGTCCTTACCTTCTTTTCTTGGGTTACAATTGTGTCACCTGGAAGGTTACTTTGAGGCCTTTGACTTATAGCCTGAGCAAGTTGCCCCATTGGTTTTCCAATTTTTGAATTGAAGCCTCTTGAGTTGACACTTTTGTAATAAATGATTGAATGAAGTCTTTCATCATCCTCATTAAGGAATTTGTATTGTCCTTAGTAGGTGGCTTCATTTCTTGGGCTTGTAATTGTTGTGGTTTTGGGAAACTAGGTGGTGGAAATGATTGATGATTGAATTGATTACCACCCTAATTATTTCTATTCCAAGAGAGTTTTGGAAGTTGTCTCCATCTTGGGTTATATGTGTTTGAGTATGGATTATTGTTTCGATTCACATTACCCACATAGCATATAGATTCAGGATTATTTGGACAATTATCAAACAAATGAGCTCCTCCACAAAACACATATGACACTCTTGAATCTTGGACTTGGTTTACACTCTCTATATAGTTTTGAGCCTTCAAAAGATCAACCAAAGATGACACTTGAGTTGTAAGTGTTGTGATATCATTTACCTCATGTACTCCGGTTACTTTTCTTATGGCTGTCATTCTATCCATTGGCCATTGATAATTATTACTAGCCATTTTTTCAAGTAAATCATAAGCTTGATTGTAAGATTTGGCTAGAAAAGCTCCATTATCATATGCAACAACAATAATTCTTGTTTGAGCATTGAGAAAATTGTAAAAAGTCTCCATTTGAATCCAAGAAGAAATACCATGATAAGGATACTTTCTTAGCAATTCCTTGAATCTTTCCCATGCTTCATATAAATATTCTCTTTCATAATGTTGGTAGGAAGTAATGTCATTCCTAAGCTTGGGATTCTTTGTTGGTGAGAAGTATTTCATTAAGAATTTCTCCACCAAATCATTCCAAGTTGTAATGGAATCAAGTGGCAAAGAGTTTAGCCAAGTTTAAGCACAATCTCGTAAAGAGTAAGGGAACAATCTAAGCTTGAATGTCTCCTCTGTCACACCACTGAACTTGAATGAATCTCCAACTTCAATAAACAATCTGAGATGCAGATGAGGATCCTCTATTGGTAATCCGCTAAATTTTCCAACTATTTGTAGCATTTGAAACATCACTAGCTTTAACTCAAACTGATTAGCCTGAATGTTTGGCCTTTTAATACTTGGATTCATCCCTTATAGCGTAGGTATTGCATATTCATTCATAGTTCTATCTCTATCATCCATCAAATGCATTTGATTGTTCAATTTTAGCATATTAATGTTTATGTCTAATGGATTAGTCATTTTTTTTCTCTTGGGTGACAACTTGTTTTTTTCCTTATTGATTTCAAAGTACCCTCAATTTCAAGATCTAAAGGTAAGGTTTCTCCCTCACAAATAAACTCAACAATGTTTTTAAAATACTAAAGGAAATGTCTAAATAAAAACTAAATAAAAATTAAAAAATAACAACTAAATAAATAAATAAAACAAATAATTAACTAAGTCAGTAAAAGAAAATAATTAAATTAATATTAATATTAAATTAAAGAAAATAAATAAAATAATAATAATAATTAATTTCTAATATTTAAAATCACTGGCAACGACGTAAAAACTTGATCGCCACACAAATTATGTGCAATGAATATGTAAGTATACGTATCGCAACAAGTAATGCAATGATAAAAAAGATTGTTCCCAAAATGATTATTTTATTATAAACTAATTTTTAAAACTAAAAAAATAAAAATCAATTTTTTTTGTTTTTCTATATTTTAAGGAACCAAAATTAAAATAACTAAAAATAAATAGCAATAATTAATTAAATCAAATTAGGTAAATTGCATGAGTAATTGAATCTAACTTAGTATGTGTTCATCTCTCAAGTAAACTATGTACACACCATATAATAATTAATTTAATCACACTTTCATGTCAGTTAAATTGCATACTACTCATTAACTTCATCAATTATGCATCACATACATAAAAATCATGCATTTCTACTTAGAAACTATACATGTTATTTAATCAAGAGAAATAATTAAATAATTCTCTCTAATCTATTTAATTTTCTTTATAGACTCATGTAAGTATTTAATGGACTTATTCAAAAGTTGAATCATGATCAAGGAGTGCCACAAATGAAATAGAAGACATGGAGAGATCCAGTCAATAAGAGAAAGGAAACTATGGAATTTCAAGCAAGGTAATGCATGCTATGGCATGGATTTTTTGCTACCATGGTAAAGAGATCTCGGGTAGATTTTAGAACTTAAGTAAGGGCATACGTACCACTACAGGAATTTTTGACCGCCATGGTGAGAGGCTCTCGTGAAAGATTGGATTTTAAGTGGTGGCATAGGTTCCACAGTAGGGGTTTTTGGCCGTTGTGGCCTACATACCTTTCTTGGACTTTTTCTCAAATTTTTAGTGTTTTGTTTGTACCCTATATAAACATCGTAAACCCATAGCTACCACCTCACCTTAAATTTTAATGCTTTTGATAATTATCAAAGTTGAGAGCTTGAATGCTCCATATTCCTCTTCAAACCAATTTATCAAGGAATTTACAAACCTTATGGCGTCCTTTCATTTTGAATGATTGGTAAGTAGTATTCATTTAATTAAGAGAAGTACTCTAAAATTCAATTATTAATTTTTAGGAATCGATTTCAATTTCATTACTGAGCCTTTGGACATGTCTATTATGTTTCTCAAACCATATCATGTTTGGACTTTTCAAGGACCATATTCTCGGGTTCGCATTATTTGGTATCTAAGTCCTAGGTTATAATTTTCATATTCCTATCCTTTAATTTCCGTTCTTTATTTTAGTGTTCTTGAATTAATTATCTAGAAAAAAATTCAGTTTTTATAATTTCCATTTTGTTCCTTATTTTAGTTATTTTTCTAGTATTTCTATGCTATATTTTGGAATTATCTGTGTTAGAATTCCTTTTTCTGAAGTACTTTTAATTTCCAAATTTGTTCACATTCCTATTAATTTCTTAAAATTTCTATGTTATTTTCAAATCATAATTTTTTAGATTTTGTTTCATAATTTCTTGGCTAGTTTTGAATATTTTTGTATTATTTTTGTAGAGTAAATTTTTAAATTTATATCAAAATTTTCTATGTTAGTTTTTGAAATTATTTGTAAAGATTATAAGTATTGGTTATTTTTGTAGATAAAATATGTGTCTATAAACTTGTTTTTAAGTTTGCTATCAATTTCATAAAAAAAAAATCAAACAAATACTCGAGTTTTAGATAATCGTACTTAAGTTACATTTATTATAACTGTACACATATGATTGTACTCATTTATTTATTAGCATGTATTCACAATATTTTTATTGATAAAATATTTATTTAAAAATAAATTAATTTATGAAATTATTAATTAGTTATATTTTTAAATGTGTTTCAATATTTTGTGTCTTAAAATTTTACTTTTTATAATATTAAATTTTTTAATGAATTTTTAACAATTAAATCTAAAAAATATTTAATTTTAATATTATAAATTTATTATTATTATTATTATTATTATTATTATTATTATTATTATTATATTACGGTTGAATACATTAAAAATAGCCGAAAACATCAAAAGGAGAATTGAGTGTGGCGGGCTGCAAACTGCTAAAAAAGCCGAAAAAAAAAGAAATGGGAACAATAGTGAAGTTGAAAAGCAGTAATCAATATATATAATCAAATCTAATATTACTTCATCAAAAGAGGGTCAACATCAAGGAAATTGACAACGATATATTAATTGGCTTGAGATTTTTTGGTACTAATTGACTTGATCATAGGCTTATTGGCAAAGCAGAGGTAATATTTGACAAAACTAAGTATTTAACAAAGGTAATGTTTTGGTTTAAATTATATTTTTATATATTTTTAATCTATATATTAGTATGAGATTATTTGTTTCTCGGACCTCACATATTCATTAGCCTATTTGTCTTATATTTTTATCTTCATATAAATATTTTTTTAATTAAGTTCACGTATGTTTTTATCAAATAATTTGTGTGTGATAATGATTATTTGATTTACTTATTAAATTTCAAAAAAGATATTTTTATTGAATTTATACTTAATATTTTTCCTCTAGAATTTGATAGTTGATTTATTTTAAGTAACATTGTTTTGAAATATCTAATTAGGATTATTTATTATTGAGTCCATTCTAGAACACACACGAACACTTGTATTTTTTTGTGCTAACTCTTTTGCAGTTAATTTGTGAAGGTATCTGATTGACAAAAAGCTTATTGAAACATTGATCTGGATACTGCTCATGCTAATATTAAAAACTGTGAAAACAGAGTAGGGTCTCGTAAGCAAGGTATAGTATGGCAGTATCCTAGGAAGGGTAGCATAAGACCAAGTTTGTACTTAAACATTTGGTTTTCATAGTAGAAAGTTAGGTTGTTTGATGGACCGTTGGTTTTCCTCTTAGGTCATAGTTATGACCTAAGTTGTTTACATCTAAAAATATCGTGTATTATTCTTTCATTTTTGCATTTGATTTTTACACCCGATTGCATGCCTCATAGCATTGTTTAGGTTATTGAATTATAAATTGATAAAAATTAAAAATAACTTATTTACCCTCTAGGTTAATTAAGTCTATATTTTAATTGGTATCAGAACGAACATTAGACACACTTAGTGAGTTTGATCCTTAGAGATGCACACTTCTACTTATAGACCAAATGAAAGAAGGTGGATCATCTATTAGACTCCCACTCTTTGATGGGTATAATTAACATTACTAGAAAGCTCGCATGCAAGACTTTCTTAGACAAGATAAAAAAGTCTAGGATGCTATTCTTGATGGTTGGGAATCACCTTCGATAAAGAAAGATGGTGTAACAATCATAAAGCTAAGAAAATACTAGACCATTGAAGATAGCACCCTTAGTAGAGCAAACCAAAAAGGTCTAAGCTTAATCTTTGCTGCATTGTTGATGGATGATTTCTATTGCATCTCCGACTGTGAGATTGCTAAAGATGCATTGAATATACTTACTCTTGCTCATAAGGGAACTTCCCAAGTGAAATGAAAGATGGTGTAACAACCATAAAGCCAAGAAAAGAATGGACCACTGAAGAACGCTCCCTTTGTGGAGCAAACCAAAAAGGTCTAAGCTCAATATTTTTTGTAGTGTTGATGGATGAGTTTTATTGCATCTCCGACTATGAGACTGTTAAAGATGCATGGAATTTAATTTCACTTGCTCATGAGGGAATTTCCTAAGTGAAACAAATAAAATAGAGATTTCTAACATCTCAGTTTGATTTCGTTAAAATGAGCAACACTAAAACTTTTGACCAATTATATGCTCACTTTTGTGATATCACTAATGGTTGTTCTAACCATAGTGAGAAAATTCCATAACCTATACAAGTATTTATGTGGACCTTCTAAGCAAACAACCCTAGGAACTCACAATCTCAAAGGAATGGGAACAATTGATTTGTTAAGAATGTGTTGAAGATGATCATATTAGAACCCTAAGGAAACAAAGTCCTTAAAACCCCAATCTTAAGACTCTACAAAGGATGTCACTCCCTTTTATAAGTCAAATTCAAGCATTCAATCAAGAACATAAGAAGGCAAACCAAAAGCTTTTTGAAATATAGTTTTCAGTAATGATATTCGTTCTCCCTAATTACATAGCTTCGATTTTCTTTTATAAGCCTTATGCAAAAAATTCCAATTCAAACCAAAAATAAACCTACGTATAAGTTGAACCCTATTGGCCTATTTAGTTATGGATTGGGCTTAATCTATCCTTAAAAAATAAAATACTAAAAATTTATGATAAATAAGACATAAAAAAGCCCACAATTTACTAAAACAAAAATTGCTAAATATAAAAGGCCCAAAATTAACTAAACAAAAAAAAATTGCTTCTTAAATTGTTCCTTGCATCCAATTTGATATTCCAAATGTATCCCTTGTATAAGATCTTGAGAATATTTGTAGGATCTTTATGATGGGAATTATGGAACCATACAAATCTCAAGTGGACTAATCACAAGGTATAGTAGGGCACAACTTAAAGACGCTTTAAATGGGCTCAATCAAGAGGTCATGAATAACTAAGAGGAGAAAAAATGGGAGTGCAAGGATTGGGAAAATCCTAGTAAGGAAATTAGAGAAAAATTGGAAAAATTGAACTACGGTTGGCCGCGTTACAGTTTTCTTTTGGCTCACCTCCACAGGTGCCCCTTTTTGACTATTTTTATTTTTCAGCCCTTGGATGAAATCAAGGGTTATGATGTAATATTTTCTAGGATTAAATTGTATCTTATAAATACTTAAAAGTATCTCAGCTGCTTCCACTTGACACATTAATGATATTTGATTTTTCATATCATTTGAGAGCTCATTTATGCTCTTTGTTCATCTTCAATCAACTTATCAAGGGATTGGAAACCTTTGTGGCTTTGTTTAGAACCCATGCATTTTTCGTGAGTAATATCCATACTTTTTAGGGTGTTTTTATGCTAGACTTATCTACGAAATAGCACTTCCTTGTGGCGTCTTTCCCCTCAAATTAATGGTGAGTAATATACATTGATTTGTGGAGAAATCCATTGCTATATAATCTAAAAATTAGCTAGGTCCTACCCCTTTGATTCGTATCATTTGGTATGAGAGCTTTAGGTGCTACTTTTTGGATTCCTATCCTTTATTTTTGTTCTTGTTCATATGTTCTTTTCTTTTTATGATACGTAGGAAAAAATATGTCTCTGTGTTGTGTTCTTACTGAAATGTTAGTTTCCAAACCCTAAAAATATTGTTCTTCTTTGTTTCCATGATTTTCTTCATTTTCTATTGTTTCTGATATTTTTCTTCATTTTCCAAGTTCTTTTCTGGTATTTCTGTGGTAGTTCCTATAGAAAATCATTTCCCCTATGTGACATAATTTATGTGATATTTTATGTACGGTAAAATTCCTCAAATTTATATTGATGGTGTTGTATTGATTTACTCTTAAGTTATTAGCATATTTGTTTTAAAAAAAGGAGTGGCCAAAATTTATTCAGAAAAAACAAAGACAAAGAAAAGAGGCCAAATTACATATGCTAATTTCTTGTGAGTGTTTGAACTCATAGTTCCAAGAACTTTATCCTACTATTATAAATTCTCATTTGTGTGTTGAGTTCTTTGAGTAAATTGTTGTTTTTAAAACATTGTTAATCTTTTGATTTCCCCTTTGTTCTTAATTATTCTAGTCTAGGATCCAAAACATTTTGAGTTAGTTTCCTTTGTGCTTTAACAAGTTGGATATTGTTAACTAGCTTTTCGGTGTTTGATAGTTCTACAAATTGTTTGAAATCCCTAGATTGGGTTGCTTTAATTAGGAGTTAAGAAAGCTTGAGCGATCAATCTGAGTGCTAAACACATGAGGTATTGAGTGAATTTACATTGGTTCTATTTTATTACACTAACATCTTGTTACGTAGAATTGCAAAAATGTCTAACAGGTATAGTCTAGAAGAAAGACCGGATATGATGTTCATGATGAGGGCTTTTCAAAAATCCTTTGAGAGGATGAACAACTTAATGGTCGATATGAATGAAAGATTTGAAAGGAAAGAAAATGCCTTAGCATTTATACAACTAGAAACACCTCCACTCAATGTTAGGGGGTTAATAGGCAAGCTCATGTTGAAGATGATATTGAGGAAGAAGATTGGGAGGAAGAATTGGTAGAATAAGAAGGAAGAATTCCTAGAGGATGAAGAAATCAGCACAGAGGAGGAAGAAAGAGTAGATTAGGTATGTGAAGACCCCCACCTAGGGCCCAAGATGGAGTTGATAGACACCTAGGTACTACAAAAATGAAGATACTAGCATTCCAAGGAAAGAATGATCCAGAGTTATATTTGGAGCAGGATAAGAATGTGGAGCATAATTTTGAGTGCCACAACTACTCCAAGATGAAAAATGTAAAACTTGTTGTAATTAATTTTCTAACTATTCTTTAAAATGGTGGGATAAATTGATCATTAGTAGGAGGAGAAACAATGAAAGGCCCATAGATAATTTGGAGGACATGAAGGCCATCATGAGGAAGAGATTTGTAACTAGCTACTAATATATAGAGTTACACCAACATAGAACGATTAACTTAAGGATATAAGTCTATTAATGAGTACTATATGGAAATGGAAGTGTTGATGGTAAGGGCTAATGTCGGGGAAGATAGGGAGGCCACAATAGCTAGGTTTCTTAGTGGGTTTAATCTGGAAATTTCCAATATTGTAGAATTTCATCATTATGTAGAGATGGAGTACATGGTCCATATGGCAATTAAGGTGGAAAGGCAATTAAAGAAACAGAGTTACCGATTCCAACCATCAAAGAGATAACGTCTTTCGCATAAGATGTCATATGAGCAACAAGGTGTGTAGTGTTGTCATAGATGGGGGAAGTTGCACCAATGTGGCTAGTACTACCTTAGTTGAGATATTAGGGTTTCCCTACACTCGAACACCCTAAGCCTTACAAGTTGAAATAGTTAAATTATAGTGGGGAAGTGAAGGTTGATAGGCATGTATTAGTGAGCTTCTCCATTGAAAAGTACAAAGATGAGGTGATGTGTGATGTGGTACCCATTCAAGTCGGGAACATATTGCTAGGTAGGCTTTGGAATTATGATAGGAGGGTTACACATGATGGATATAGAAACAAGTATTCATTTGTAAAGGATGGTAGAAATATCACACTTGTCCCCCTATCACCCAAACAAGTTTTTGAAGATCAAATGAAGATGGTTAGAGGAAAAGAAAAGAGTGAAAGTGAAAAAAAAGAGTGAGACTAAAGAAAAGAATGAGAGTAAAAAAATAGTGAAATAAAAAAAGAGGGAAGAAAAAGGAGAGGAGAGTGGAAAAACAAGTGATAAAAAAGTGTGAGTTTTTATGCTAAGGCAAGTGAGGTCAAGAGGGCTTTTTATTCAAAATAGCCATACTTGTACTTTTGTACAAGGAGGATAATTTTTGTATAAATGATCTTAACTAATCTTTGCCTAGTGCCACTATTTATCTTTTGTAGGAATTTAAGGATGTGTTCCCTGAAGGGATTCTGGATAGGATGCCCCCAATTAGAGGGATCAATCATCAAATTGACTTCATATCGGGAGCTTCTTTTCCAAACCAACCCACCTATAGGATCAACCTTGAAGACACTAAAGAGATTCAAAGGTAAGTTGAAGAGTACTTAATCAAAATTCAAGTAAAGGAGAGCCTAAGTCCATGTGTTGTTCCCGTGCTACTCGTGCCCAAGAAGGATGTGATAACTCTATGTTTAAGAGTTATTTTGTCCAATTTATTAATTATAATTGCTATATTCTTAACATTTTTAGTTAATTTTAAGTTTCTAAAATATTATTTGGTGTTAATTTTGTAAGAAATTATATTTTACAAAAAAGGAAACAGTTTGAATTAAAAAATGACTTAAATGCAAATAACAAAAGTTGATCGGAAATTCAACGGTGTAGACCAGGAGAGTGAGCTTCACACGCTACGCTGGTGAGTAGACTAAGATTTCTAGCTATTCTGTATGGTGCAATGCACAGAGTGGGGTCTACCTGTCTATAGTGTCAGAGTGTAGAGTGGGGTTCACATTCCTACAGCATTAGCGCACAGAGTGGGGCCCAGTCTATCTACACATCCCAATGTGTGAATTCTCTACGACGTAGTCCACCGAAGCTCCATACACCCTTGCCTCTCACCCAGCTCGCATACACCACGTGTTCGATTCTCCAACCAATGAATCAAATCTCACCATGTGTCATGCATAGTGTAAAAAAATTTCAAAAAATTTCTCCACTAGCTCAGCTTCTCTTTTGTTGTTCTTTTAAAATTCCTCTTTTAGCTATTTTGTGTGTGTGTGATATTTTTACGAAACTAGAGAGCAAAGAAGCAAAG
The DNA here is from genome assembly GCA_030763125.1 of Hippophae gyantsensis. Lineage (NCBI taxonomy): Eukaryota > Viridiplantae > Streptophyta > Magnoliopsida > Rosales > Elaeagnaceae > Hippophae > Hippophae gyantsensis. The sequence continues at coordinate 50,689,640 of CM061034.1, read as the reverse complement.
GCCATTCTATTTTTATTTTTATTGTTCTATTACTAAGAAAATATATAGAACATAGAGAAGCCATTATTTTGTTGTTGGTTTTTTAGTTGCTAAGAAAAAGAGAAAAAAACACACATTGAGTAAAAATAAAGATAGAGCAAATGTATTCTTTTGTTTGTAGTTGGATATTGAGTTAACAAATTTTGAATATTAGGAAATATTGCTTGGAGATTGAGGAATAATCAAAGAGTTTCTTCTAATCCGTTTGTCTTTACATTTAATTTTTCTTAAATGTCTAAATATTCTTGGATTGTGATTTCAATATTTGCTATGAACTAAATTATTTGTTCTAGGGTTGCAATGTAGCTTACATTATAAAGCTTGCATTAATTATTTTTGAATGATTTGTGTGATTTTTCTTTTAATTTTTTTATTCTATTTGTGCTTAATGCTTTTGATTGTTGGGAGATTAATCAATTGATTTGTGAATCCTAATGAGCTTAGAAAAGGAATTTTTGTGTTTTGCTCTTGGATAGAATAACATATATATATATATATATGAATTTACCTTTATTGTATGTGTAGTTATTGAGAACTTTGAGCTTAATGAATATTTGGTAAATTTAATTCTCTTAGGAATATAGTGAATTAATTTAGTGAGATGTGTTTATTTGTTATCGGAAGAGACATGGAAAAAGTAGGAGTTATTGGTTGAAAAATTAAATGTGAGAACATAAAGCAAGAGAAAATAATATGACTCAAGTGGATTACTTTGGTGAAATTACAATCCTAGAGTTTTCTTCAAGTGTTAATCTTATATATTGTTATTTAAAATTAGTTTAGTTTAACTATATCCAAATATTGATTGTTTGAATAAAATTAGGTTGAAACAATTTTAGTACTTAACAAATATTAGTAACAAATCTATATGGGAACGATATCATATTTATTACTTACTACTTGTAATCGTGTATACTTGCACACCAATGTTCTTTTAAATCACCAACAGGATGGATCAAGCAGGATGTGTGTTGATTTCTGTGCCATCAATAACATTACCGTAAAATATCAGCATCCTATCCCTAGACTAGATGACATGTTAGATAAGTTGCATGGTTCTTGCATTTTTACAAAAAAAATTGATTTGAGAAGTGGACATCAAATTAGGATGAAAGAAGGTAATGAATGGAAAACCACTTTTAAAACTAAGTATGGATTGTATAAGTGGTTAGTCAAGTTCTGCGGGCATTTATTGGAAAATTTGTGGTTTTCTATTTTGATGATACTCTAATTTATCGTAAAAATCTTGAAGAGCATGTCTTACATCTTAGGTGTGTGCTTGAAATTTTGAGAAAAGAAAAATTGTATACAAACCTAAAAAAGTGTTGTTTTTGCATGGACAAGTTGGCTTTTCTTGGTTTTGTTGTTAGTTCTAAGAGAATAGAAGGGATGAGGAAAAGTTTAAGGCTATTCGAGAATGGCTCACACCTAAATCTATCACTGAGGTTAGGAGCTTCCATGGCTTGGCTAGTTTTTATCGAAGGTTTGTCAAAGATTTTAGTATACTAGCTACACTTCTAACTGAGGTCATTAAAAGTCTATTGGTTTTAAGTGGGGAGATAAGTGGGGTGAGAATTAGAAGAGAGCCTTTAAAATGTTAAAGGATAGTTTGTTTTCTACACATGTTTTATCTTACCTAATTTTACTAAAGCCTTTGAAGTTGAGTGTGATGCATCAAGAATAGGTATATGAGCTGTGTTGGGACAAGAATGGAAACCTATTGCATATTTCAGCGAGAAACTTCGTGGAGCAACCCTTAATTATCCAGCGTATGATAAGGAGCTCTATGTCTTGGTTAGGACCTTGGAGACATGGCAACATTACCTTTGGCCAAGGGAATTCGTCATCCATGCCGATCACGAATCTCTAAAAAAACTAAGGCACCAAGGTAAATTGAATAAAAGGCATGTTAGATGGATGGAATTCATTGATACATTTCCTTATATTGTTCAATATAAGTGAGGTAAGGAGAATGTTGTAGCTGATGCATTATCACAAAGGTATGTCTTACTGTCAACTTTAAATGCTAGATTGCTAGGATTTGAATATGTTAAGGAAATGTATGCAAATGATGATTACTTCTCTGTTGTTTATCATGCATGTGAAAAAGCTTCTTTTGAATTTTTTTTATAAATTAGATGGGTATTTATTTAAAGAAAATCAATTTTGTATAGTTAAATGTTCAATAAGTGAATTGTTGATTAAGGAGGCCCATGAAGGGGGATTAATAGGGAATTTTGGAATTTAGAAGACTCTAGATGTTTTGCATGAGCATTTTTATTAGTCGACAATGAGGAGGGATATAACGAGAATATGTTCTAGATACATCACTTGTAAGCAACCCAAATCCAAAGTCTTACCATAAGGACTATATAATCCCTTACTCGTACCTAGCACACATTGGGTAGATATTTCCATAGATTTTGTTTTAGGATTACCTAGGTCTAGGAAGGGTAGATACTCCATTTTTGTGGTTGTAAATAGGTTTTCTCAAAAGTCACAATTCATAGTTTTTCATAAAACTGATGACACCACTAATGTAGCAGTGTTGTTCTTTAGAGAGGTTGTTAGGCTTCTTGGAGTTCCTAGTAGCATTGTGTCTGATAGGGATATTAAATTCCTTAGTTATTTTTGGAAAACTCTTTGGGCTAAAATGGGCATTAAACTCTTATTTTCGACTACTTGTCACCTACTAACTGATGGGAAAACTGAGGTAGTTAATAGGACTTTGTCCACTTTGCTTAGGGCGATAATAAAAAAGAATTTGAAAAATTGGGAGGATTGTTTACCTTTTGTTGAATTTTCTTATAACCGGAGTGTGCATTCAACTATTGATCATTCTCCACTCGAAATTTTTTATGGTTTCAATCCACTAACTTCTTTGGATAATTACCTATACCTATTTCAGAGAGGACTAACTTAGATGGTGCCATAAAGGCCAAAATGGTGAAGAAACTCCATGATTTCATTCATGACCAAATTGAGAAGAGAATCGAAGATTATGCTCGAATGGCCAACAAAAGACAGTGAAGAGTCATTTTTTAGCCTGGTGATTGGGTTTGGGTGTATATAAGGAAGGAACGGTTCCCAAAAAAATGACGGCCCAAGTTGCAACCTCGAAAAGATGGACCTTTTCAAGTGATCAAGCGAATTAACAAAAATGCCTACAAAATTGATCATTCTGGTAAGTATAATGTCAACACCTCTTTCAATGTTTTTGATCTTTCTCCTTTTTATTATGTAGGTGATGATTCGAGGATGATTCCTCTTGAAGAGAGGGTGAAGGATGAGAAGCATGATGCCATACAAATCCCAAGTGAACCAATCACAAGGTCTAGGAGGGAAAAACTCAAAAAGGCTTTAAATAGGCTCATTCAAGAGGTCATGCATAACCAAAGGGAGCTATAATAGAAGTGTAAGGATTGGGAAAATCCTAGCATGGAAATTAGGGAAAAATTGGCAAAATTGGACTATGGTTGGCCAAAGCACACTTTTCTTTTCCCTCACCTCCACGTGTGCCCCTTTTTTGACCTTTTTATTTTTAAACCCTTGTATGAAATCAAGGGTTGTGATGTAATATTTTCTAGGATTTCCTTATATCCTATAAATACTTAAAAGCAGCTCAGCTACCTCCACTTGATACATTAATGATATTTGATTTTTCAAAACATTTGAGAGCTCATTCATGCTCTTTTTTTCTCTCCAAACAACTTATCAAGGGATTAGCAACCTTTATGGCATTGTTTAGCATCCAATAATTTATGGTTAGTATATCCATACTTGTTAGGCTATTTCTATGCTAGACTTCTCAAGGAAACAACACCTCCTTATGGCATATTTCCCCTCAAATTAATGGTGAATAATATCCATTGATTTATAGAGAAACTGATAAGAACAAAGGGGATAGGACCTAGCTAATTTCAGATTATATAGCAAAAGGTTTCTCCACAAATCAATGGATATTAGTCACCATTTTTCTAAGGAGAAAAAACACCACAAGGAGCTGCTAATTCCTTGATAAGTCTAGCATAAATGACACCCTAACAAGTATGGATATTACTCACCACAAATGCTTGGATGCTAAACAACGCCACAAAGGTTGCCAATCCCTTGATAAGTTGCTTAAAGAGGAAAAAATAGCTAGAATGAGCTCTCAAATGATCTGAATATTCAAACTTCATTCAAAATTCTATTTTACAACAGTTGAGCTGCTCTTAATAGGATACAAACCAACCCTAAGCTATACTACATCATAGCCCTTGATCTCATCCAAGGGTTGAAAATAAACACAGCCAAAAAGTAGAAAAGGTAGCAGAAAACATTGACCAAAACATGGAAAAAATGGGGCAGCTGACCACAAAGGAATCCTATAAAATATTACATCTTAACCCTTGATTTCATCCAAGGGCTGAAAAGAAAGCTGCCCAAAATTAGTCCAAATGGCACTCCAAAATTGGAGCAGCTGAGAACAAAAGAAACCCTATAAAATATTGCATCTTAACCCTTGTTTCCATCTAAGGGTTGAAAATGAAGCTATTAAAAAAAGTCCAAATGGCACAACAATGTGCCTAGTTTTATTTTGCCAATTTTTCCCTAATTTCCATCCTAGGATTGTCCCAATCCTTGCACTCCTAATTTAGGTCCCCTTGATTATGCATGACCTCTTGAATGAGCTCATTTAAAGCCTTTTCGAGTTGTGCTTTCCTAGACCTTGTGATCGGTCCACTTGGAATTTGTAGAGCTCGATGATTCTCATCAGAAACCCTTTGTTATATAATCTAAAAATTAGCTAAGTTCTACCCTTTAGGTTCGTATCACTTGAGAATATTGGTCATTAGTTGGAAATATTAACTTGATTAGCACCCCTATCTCTATTATTCCCCTCCTTTTCAAAAATATTCATCCTCGAATGTTAGCTTTGTAAACAGATCAATTTGGTATTGTGAATTCAAGTATGAAGTCCATTTGATGTTGCGTATGCCTTACAAATGATGTAAATTATGGGGAATCTCTTCAAGAGATATGTCCTCAAAGTCCTGTAATAAAAATTGCTTCCTAAATTAATCCTTGCATCCAATTTGATATTCTAAATCTATCCCTTGAGTAGGAAATTGAGAATATTTATAGGATCTTGAGAATATAATCTCTAGAACATTTGTAAACATTAACTTAGTCAGCACTTCAATCTCCATTATTCCCCTCCTCTTCGAAAAGATTCATCCTCAAATCTTAGCTCTATAAGCAAGTCGATTTTGTAATCCATAGGAAATCTCTTTATGAAATATATCCTCAAAGTCTTGCAATGAAGAAACAAGAATACTAGGAAAAGATGAATTATGATTGTTAGTAGAAAGATAAACATCCTTGTAAATAAGTACAAGTACTCATTGCCTTGCTATGATTACACTCTTAATCTCATGTTTTTTGGTAATTACACTCATTTTTTTATTCTCCTCTCCTATTTGCTCACTTTCCTCTTCTGTTTGCTTACTTTTTTTTCTCTTTTGCACACTTTTCTCTTCTCTCTGCTAACTTTTCTCTCTCTTTTGATCACTCTTATATATTTTTGCATACTTTTTTATCCCTTTTATCTCCTTTGTGCTTCTCATATCCTTCATCCTTAGGTTGTATATTCAGGGCTCTCCTTGTGAAAAGTAAATGTCCATACACATGTTCTTCCACTTTTATATCAGAAAAATCCTCCAATAGTGGTATCTCATCATCATTTGAATTAGTACTTTCGATTTCTCCATTTGTCTATACAACCAAAACCTTTTTGTCCCACTTATAACTTGCTCTCTCCTCTACTTTGCAATCAGCTTCTTCTTCATCGAACTCACATCTTCTATGTTTATATCTTCTTCTATGTAATTTAGAACCATGAAAGGATTCTAAATCATCCAACCTTACATTTAGCCTTTTAAATAGGCCACTAAAAGTCTTGAGGAAAAATTTCAAGTCGATCTCTTGTGGATCTCTTACTTCCTTATTAATGTTTTCAATATATAAAATAAAATGAGAACACTCACACACTCCCTCATGTGAATGCTCTTAATCTTTTTTTTTCTTTACACGATCTTGGCTTTTTTTCCATACTATTTCAGCTATATTAATTTTCCCTTTTACCACTCAAAGCTCAAGTCAACCTCCTTTTGTGTTCTTAACAAAATCAAACAATTCAACTAATCTTCAAAAATAACCGATTTGTTAATAATATTTTCAAAAATCATAATTTTAAAAACTTAATGACAAAGGATGACAAAAAGAAAGTCCAAATAGGACTTCAAAGACCCAAACAGAATATTTTCAAGATCTTGAAAATCAGAATTATAAAAACTTAATTGAGGATAGAAATAAAGTCTAAAAATGACTCTAAAGAAAGAATCTTGACCATAGAAATTTGCAATCCTAATGAAGGAGAACTGACAACAACCAAAAAAGGTGCGACAAAACATTAACCCATTGATAAGTGGTCTAAACTATGGAATTTGGTGCCTTAAATGGCATAGAACAGAAGCCTAGCCCCATTCCAAGTACAAGAATCAAAATGAGCTTTGATTTGATATTATAATAGTCGTTTCGATACTTGAGTCAAAAGCTATGACCGTTTAAAGTTGCAAATCCGATTTATCAATTTTTTTTTAAATGTGAACAACAATCCTCTTCTATAATTTTTTTGAAGAAAAAAATAGATTGAACATACAAATAAAGAAAAAGAAAAAGATATAAAGAATTCAAAGAGAACTATGAAACAAAATCCAAAGACGAAAAACAACGACAACGAAATTGAAAGACAGCTACAAGACTTGAACACTGAAATAAATACATGGATGGATTGAACACAGAAATAAAGAACAAGAAATAGATACGAAGAATTCAAAGAGAACTACAAACAAAATCAAAATATGAAAACAACAACAATAAAATTGAAAGAAAACACAGGATTTGAAGGACAAGATTTTTTTATTGAAAATAGGTTATCCACCTCCATCTATCTTTGGAATTGTGATTTTCTTTGAGTAACAGATTTCAATAAACAAAGATAGATGGAGGTGGACAACCTATTTTCAACAACCAAAAATCTAATACCAAATGATGTGGATCCTCTAAGTGAACAACGGTAGGAACCCACAAACTCAAAGAAATAGGAAAATTTGATTTACTAAGAACGTGTTGAAGATGATCAAATTAGAACCCTAAGGAAACAAAGTCCTTAAAACCCTAATATTGAGACACCACAAAGGATGAGCACTCCTTTTTTGAAAAATCAAATTCAAGCATTCAATCAAGAACACAAAAAGGTAAAGCAAAACATTTCTAAAATATATTTTATATTAATGATATTTGTTTTGCCTAATTACATAGCTTCGATTTTCTTTTATAAGCCTTATGAAAAAATGCCAATTCAAACCAAAAATAAACCCTGGCATAAGTTCAACCCTATTGGGCCTATTTAGTTATGGATTAGACCTAATCCATCCTTAAAAAATAAAAGAATAAAAAACTTCTAATAAATAAAAAATCCCACAATTCACTAAAAGAAAAACTACTAAAAATAAAATGCCCAAAATTAACTAAACAAGAAAAAATTGCTTCTTAAATTTTTCCTTGCATCCAATTTTCTATTCCAAATGTATCCTGTGAGTAAGATCTTAAGAATATTGGTCAACACTTGGGAATATCAACTTGATCAGCACCTCGATCTCCATTAAGTATCCAAACTTCTAAACTCCTTAACCACAAACTACAAGATGAAAGTTACAGCGATAGCAGAAAGCAAGAATGTGGACATACTAAACATTGATGAACTTGTTGGGTCAATCCAAATCCACCCAATAAAAACAAGGATGTGGCATTCAAAAGCTCCAAAAAGGACATCTCTGATAGTGATGAGGATATGAATGATGAGTGACTAGTCTTATTAGCATGAAAATTTAAGAAGTTCCTAAAAAAGAAGGGTCAATAGAATAAACAATCTAACTGATCACCAGACATGAAGTGTAAGCAATGAATATGCAAGTATACATATCGCAACAAGTAATATAATGATAAGAAAAGATTGTTCCTATAGAGAATATTTTATTAGAAACTAATTTTTAAAACTAAAAAAAATAAAAATCAATTTTTTATGTGTTTTTATATTTTAAGGAAGAAAAATTAAAATAACTAAAAGTAAATAGTAATAATTAATTAAATCAAATCTTGTAACTAAAAAGATATATGAGAAAATATCTAAGAATACTTAATCCCCTAATTTTCTAAACATGCAAATTGTTAAAATCCCTCCAATATAATTATTAATTAATTACACGATCATTTGAATCTAACCTAGCACGTATTCCTCTCTCAAGTAAACTACATGATAAGAGTCAAATTATTGCATTTTTGTTATGATTTAAATGTTGATATTTGTGTGAAAATTGCGTTTATTTGATTATTTAATCCACAAATGTCATTTCACGGGTATTTCGTGTTTAAAGTACAATTTCAGGTAAAATCATAATTTTGGAGAAGTTTGGGACAAATTTCAATGAACGGGATTGAGTGCAAATAAAAAGAAAACAAAATTTCAAAATTTGGAATTTCGCTGCCGGCGAAAACCTTACGGAGAATACGTTGAAAATCATGCAGGGAGCACGGATTTTAGCAAAGCAATCTCGCCGCCGGCCAAAGTAATCTCGCTGCCGGCCAAAGTAATCTCGCCGCCGGCCAAAGTAATCTCACCGCCGGCCAATGCAATCTCGCCGCCGGCCAAATTTATCTCGCCGCCGGCGAAATGCATCTAGCCTTCGGCCACATTATTTTGGCCGCCGGCCAAAATCGAAAACCCAAAAAAATTTATTTTCCAGAAATCTCGCCGCGGCGAGAATAATGTCGCCGCCGGCGAGTTTCGTCCGAAAACAGATTTTTTGGTTGTTTTGTTCCAAAATTGCCCCCCAAACCCTAGATCTATATATATAATATGATGGAAAAAAGGGGGACGGTAGAAAGGGGAGTTCAAAGACATTTTTGGAGGAGAGAAAGAAATTTTGGAGAAACTTGAAAGATCTTCACCATTGATGCCACCAAGTCTTCATCTTCTAGAGTTTTTCATCTCTTCTCCTTAGCTTTTATATTCTGCAATTTATTCAGTTTTGTTATTAATGGATTCAATTGAAATAATGGTTATTCATATTTCCGTTATGAACTAATTTATTTTTGTTAAGGCTATGATGTAGTTAAATCAAGGAAATCTGATTTCTTTTGTTATGGTTATATGAATTCATTGTTTTCAAGTCGAGTATTTATTTCCATGCTTAATGCTTTTAAATTTCTGATCAAGATTTAGATGATTTGTTGCATTATATTGAGACCGAGAGGAGATGTGTAATGAATGCTTCTTGTGATAAATACCGTATGTTGAATGCGAGTTTGACACCTAATGTATGTGGTTATTCCAGAAATTCCATAAATCATAATGTGCTTATTTGTGATTAATCTTCATAGAAATATAGTTGGTTTTCATAGATAAGTAATTCTAATATAACTTGAGAAAGAGTATTAGATAAGTTTGGGTTTTTCAACCATCACTTTTAGCTTTGATTCTCATATAACATGACTTGAAATCGGATTGAATTGATTTAGCGAAATCAAATGCCTTAGCGTTTTTAATCATTTGTGAACAACATTAAATTTTGTTATTTGCGTTTAGTTTTATGTTAATTTACTTTTAAAACAATTTCAACAATTCGGTTTTCAAATAAAATTAGGGTTAGTCAATTTCGGTACTTAGTAACGCCATTCCTTGTGGGTTCGATATCCGTACTTTTGTACACTTTATTACTTGAACGATTCGTACACTTGCAAAAATAAGCATCACTACACACCATATAGTAATTAATTTAACCACAATCTCATGTCAATTAAATTGAATACTACTAATTAAGTTCATCAACTATGGATGACATACATAAGAATCATACATTTCTAACTAGAAACTATGCATGTTATTTAATCAAGACAAACAATTAAATAATTCTCTCAAATCTATTTAATTGCCTCTATATTAAATTGTTCGCCAAACAATTAATAGAATAAATATTATAATTAAATTATAATTATAATTGGGGTAAAATATTAGATCATCACATTGTGAGAATTAAGTTTATAAGATCCCTAGATTAATAAATTAACTACATATAATTGTATTCATAAAGCTCATATTTTTCATAAAGAAAGGCATAAAAATTGATAAAGAAAATAGTAGAAGAAGAAATACAATCAATCTCTTGAATTGTTGAATTAATCTCCTCTTGAATCTCCACCAAAACTGTGTCCCCTTTTAATTTTTTCTCTCTTTTTAGCTCCAAAAATTGACCAAAATTATGCTATTGGAGGCCACTTAGGGTTTATGGGTTGATTAGGTGCTTAAATATTGCTTAGGTACGATCTGGACCATCAGATCAACTTCAGATCAAGGGCTACCATCAAAACAAGAAAAATTGACAGCGTTAGCCAATCACAGCATGACAAGTGGTAAGGGAAATTCATAGGGGAGACCCATCAGAGTCAACACTCGCTAAGTTAGCGACATGCAACATGACGTGATATACGAAAAGGATGGTATGGCGCATGCATGGAACATATATAGTAATGGTATATCAACACGTGGCGATGTTTTTTGACCAAGCCCAAACTCGAATTGAACGTCGTGCTGACACATGGCACACATTTTGTCCTCCTCACACGCTGCATAACTTGATTTGCTCTCCTTGCTTGCGTGGTGTCTGCATGGCTTACCTAGTCAGCCCCTCTAGTTGTGTGGAAGGCCATGTGGTAACTCCTAATTGGTTCTACATTAAAAATCTATAAAAATTTCAAAAAAATCTCAAAATTTTCCATAAATTATATTTTCACCCATTTTCACTAAAAAAATTATATTATAATATTTTTGGTCATAAAAATACTATTTATTAAATAAAACAAGTAAATATTAAGTAAAAATGCATTAATGACTCTACTTTCATAGAGTCATCACTAACAAGCGACAATCAAGGCGTTCAAAGGACCAAAAGTGAGTAGGATAATGCTAGTAACACAGAGGATGATGACACTAACTATCGTGCCTTCACCACAACTACCAAAGCACACCATAATGACTTTGACTCTAACTCAAATGAAGAAAATGAGGGAGTAAACTCTTCTCTCTTATTGTCTAAGTTTAATGTATCGAATTATGATAAACTATTCATAGATTGTCTAGATGTCAAGAAAGAGAGAGATAAACTGCTTGTTGAAGTAACTAAATTTAATGATATCATCAATGTTCACAAAAAACATTATTCTAGCTTATAAAATATAAAAAAAAATTATCTAAACATATTTATGTCTTGAATGTGAGTCTTGTAGAAACCAATCAAGAAAAAAAAAGCTTAGGCAAGAATATAGTATTGTTAAAGAAACTGTGAGGAATTTGTTCAAAAAATTAATGAAAGCCACAGGGAGATAAGATAGGTATTGGATACATAGATGAACAAACGAAATTCTTCATCATCCAAAATTCAATTTGTAAAATCCACCATTGCTTTGGTAGGGAAGGTAATTTATATACCTTATTACTCTAGGCAAAATAAATTTGTTCACATCTATCATCATTGTGGTATGAAAGGACACATTAGACCTAAGTGTAGATTTATTTATACCTATGATTCTATCATGAATACAAATGTTTCTAGGACCCCCCAAATATTTTCCAAATGTAAAGTTTTTACTACAAGAACTACACAAAAAGAGGAACCTAAAAAGCCAGTAGCTCAAACTTCCAAAATCAAAGGAGGATGGGTTAAGAAGTTTAAGTTACACTATTTTGTGGCCCATATAATGTTTAAAGCTAAATCAAATACTATATGGTATTTTGATAGTGGATGCTCTAGATATATGATTGGGTACTATTCTTTATTTAAAACCTTTGAAAAATACAATGAATGGACAGTTACCTTTGGTGATGGTAAAACATCTAAAATTGTTAGGAAACGCTCTGTTCAAATAGAGGGTATCCCTAAACTTGATGAAGTTTAATATGTGGAAGGACTCAAAGGAAACTTGAATAGCATAAGTCAAGTATGTGACAATGATTTCAATGTACATATAAGAAAAATTACTGTATTGTAACAGATCGAAAGGGTGAGTGTATGATTAAGGGAATTAGATCAAATGATAATTATTATTGCATTGACACATAACCTATAGTAACATGAAACCTAGCTAGCAATGATTCAACTACCTTATGGCACAAAAAGCTAGGTCATATAAATTTTAAAGATCTGGTTAGATTAAATAAAACTAAGACTATACATGGTCTACCTATTCTCCCAAAAATTGAAACATCTATATGTGGACTATGTCAATTGAACGTTTCTTCATAAAATCATTAGACATCCATCATCAAGCTCTATCTTTTCTCTAAAATCCATAGTCCATTTTTCCTCTCCGACCTCTATTGTTTCCACCCTCTCTTACTATATCCATCGATCCACTTCTAACGAATCCATAATGCTTGTTTTTCAATATGTTACTTCAATGCCTCTTTTATCACACAGTGTTGTCACTTTCATCATCACTCTCTGCCACCTCCTTTGTTGATTTTCAAACACCTTCAATGTTTGATTTCAGATTGATCTTTCATAACTCCATCACCAATGATTATCAGTCAGAGATGGTTTTCCTACTTTGCACCTTTATCGGCACTAAGTATTTATACAATTTTACAAATCTTTCAAATTTAAAAAATATTTTAGATCTAAGTTTCCATATTAGTTTAAGGCTATTCTAGTTTGGGTATCTAATAATCAACATAAAAGAGAGAAGCAAGAGAGGAAGAGAGAAAGAAAAACTGAAAATGTATTATATGTTTGTACTATATGTGTCTTAAATGGTATTTATAGGAAGAGCTCTTGAACTCTCATTTTACAATTTAACTATCAACAGCAATATATCAATATGTTAATACCCTCCTATAAGCTCAAGGTCTAGGCACAATTAAGAGCTTAGTCCTCAACTATTGAAACCTTTCAGTTCGCAATGCTTTAGTCATTGCATCTACTATCTTCTCCTTTTTGGTGTGTACTCAACTATTAAGGCTCAAAAATATATCTTCTCATGTATGAAATGAAAATCAATATCTTTAGTCCTTGCGTGTAGAATAGGATTCCTAGCCAAGTATCCATCACTTATATTGTCATAATAAACTATTGGTGTACTACGCATTTTGAAGGTTAACTCATACCTCAATTGTTGTATCCACAATATTTCATAAAATTGCTATAGCCAATGCTTTGAATTCTACCTCTATTGAAGATCTGGAAAGAAGATGTTGTTTTCCTGATGACCAAGAGATTAGTGAGTTGCCTAAATATAGGCAATACTCCCTTATGTTATGTCTTTCATCATTACATGTAGCCCAGTCTACATCTATGTATACACTAAGGTGTATTGACTCAGTTTTGTAGAATAAAATTCCATAGTAAGTTGTGCCCTTGAGGTATATAAGAAGCCTATTGGCTACACACCAATGCAAATCTATAGGGCATTGAAGAAACTGACATAGCTTATTTACTGAAAATACTATACCAAACCTAATCAAATGTCTAGTATTGTAGAGATTCTACCACCAATCTCTAAAGGTGTATAAGGACAAGATATATGTCATGTATACCCTCTTTGAAACAAGTATGGTGCAAGAGCAAGTAACTCAAACCACCCACCACTATGAAGTTATTTTATTCGATAATTGAATTAATGATGTGACTTACCAAGTTGAAAAGCACTACAAATAGTATGATTACTATTGGGCTACAATTCAAGATTTAGATCCTTTAACACTAGATTAAGGACTGAGACATATGGATGGCCTAGATGACCATGCCACAACACTCCACTAATATAAGTTGTATAACATTATTTTGGAGTAGGAATGTTAAGAAAAGACACTGAAGTAGATGAATGATAAGGAAACTTGCACAACCCTTGCTCAGTTTCTCCCTCCAACAAAATAGTTTGTGAGTCCATATTTCACGTAGAATTAGTTAGGAAAGAATTCAATAGAAACTTTGTTGTCAACAAAAATTTGTTTTTTACTAAAATGATATTTTTGGCTAGATCAAATACATATAACAGATTATGTAGATGAAAATTATGATTATTGCTATGAAATGTTGCAAACCTAGACACAAAAATAGGTACAAAACATTAATTACCTAGTAAGACATTTTTAGACCCTAGATAGAGTGAAGAGTGTGACAATTATATCTATCGGGAGTGAAGTGATGATTTGAACCTTAGTCAAGGTACCAACTCTAATGAGCAATTATGCTAGGTGCAACAAATTATCCAAAATCCAATTCAATATTCCTGTATGAGTTTTGTGAATGGTGTGAAGAGTCAATATGTTCTATTTCTTATCTAATGTTGGTCTATGGTTGTTGATTTGAAGGTTTTCCACTAGTTTTAGATGCAGCAAAACACAATCTACATTTTTCTACATTGTCTCCATACTTACAAATCTAGAACTACACTTTTGAAAAATTGAAAAAATGTTTTCCCCTTGCATGATCTTGTGATTCATATTATTTTCCTGAGCCTTTATTAAAATTATTATTAGGTTTTGATTGTGATCCTCGATTTTGATTATTAATTGTAATGCTTCCATTTGTATAGTTACCTTGAACTAACTGAGGATCTGGTCCAATCTTGTGCTTGCTTATATGACTTAATTATCGGTTATGTGTGTGCATTCTACTAAACACCTCATCCAGTGAAGGTATGCACTTTTTTGTTTGTTATCAATGTTACCAATGAGTCATAATTCAAATCAATTCCTCTAAGGACATACAACACTTGCTCACGATAAAATACATTGTAATAGGCTACAATTAAACGATCCATCGGTTATTTTGATGTATTGATGTTTGACTCCATTCTTTGTGATCCTTTGCTAAGAGATTGTATCTTCCAAGGCAATCTAGTACTCACAAGATGTCTTACGATTAATCAAGTGTTTCAAATAACCAGACGAGATAAGAGAATAGATCAAATTCTTAACTATTGCATCCTATTTATGACAAGTGTCATAAGCTAGATTAGATATAATAACTTATTATGTACAAGTAGTCTTATTTGCTTGAATGATCTCTACACTTTCCTTCACAAATTGAGTAGGATGATCAACTAATCCATTGATGAAAGAGTGAAGGCTATAGATTGTGATTACATGTATGAGCTGCTAGCTCTAGATTTAGTAGTTTGTCTCATCCAATTTCACTAAACAATTATGATTTATCAACAAATTGACTAATGAACAAATACTCTGATTTTGTGGAAGAGAACTTGTACAAGGACATATTGAAACATATGTTGAATCAATAGATTTTGTGAAAGCTTGATCTATTGCCATTAACATGGCTCTGATACCATGATAATCAACATAAAAGAGAGAAGCAAGATAGGAAGGAAGAGAGAAAGAAAAAATGAAAATGTATTATATGTTTGTGCTATGTGTGTATTACATGGTATTTATAAGCATACCTTTATGGCTCTCCTTTTACATTTTAATTATCAACAACAATATAAGAACATGTCAATAGTAACTCTTTTGTTTATGTTTATATTTTCTAGAATATGTGTTTGTAGCATTAAATCCTCTATTACTCATTCTCTTCAATTTGGTTCAAAAATTTGTATGTCAACAAGACAAGTTCTCATATGTCTCATGGAATGATTTTTGTACTTAATTGGTTATCATAAGTTAATTATCTTTTTGAGTTATGGAGAGTGTTGTTGATGCTGATGATGTAGAAGGATTTGTACGAGTTGTTTCTATGATGTCATTTAAGGGATTTTTTAGCCTTTTTCTCTCTCGTTCTATTATTGGTTCAAATCCTCTAAGTTTGTGGTCATTTTTCTTCTAGTGTGGAATGTTATTCATGCTCCTATAGGATAGCTAGAATAAGGTATGAAATTAGTCTACTTCATAGTCTTACTTTTATTATGTTTCAACTACTGAGTAGTTAAACTTTGATATTAATCCTTGATATGTTGGTTCACTTTGATATTATTGCTCAATTTTTTATGAAAATTACTAGTATGTTTGGTAGGTCTTACCAAACATTCTAAAACACCTCCTTTAGAATTTTTATTTAGAAGGTTTGATAAGCCTTTAGGTTCGGTAAGACACATAATATATAGTTTCCATTTACACACCAATTTCGAGGGTTTTGCATAGTATGTATGTTTAGGTTGTGTGTTTTCTTTTATTGTATAGGGCTGCACTTATGAAAAGATACTTAGTATTTTTAAAATTACAAATGAATCATTGGGATGTTCATTAAGACCTCAACAAGGGCTCATTGACCTTGCTAAATTTGTGAGGCTAGCAACGCTTGTCTGTGTTGCACCCATCGAGCTTCTTTGGCTACTATTGTTCTTGTTAAATGGTTACTGAGAGTAGTTTGGGAGGCATTCAGGAGATTGGATGCTTCTATAAATACTCTTCACTTAATTTGTTTAGTAATTACAATTCACATGAAAACTTTGGCATATTTAAAGCTTCATTTTTTTCACAATTCATTTAATCAGTGATACACTTTAAACATGGTTTACAACAAATTACTTTGGAGGATTTAATTAATTTTAATTAAAACAAAGACATAGCTTCTATATCTTGGTTCATACGCATGTGAGTTTCCCTAACTTAGGTTGTTATTCTTAGTTTTCTAAGTTGTTTGTGATTGACCACATCACGTGTTGGTGGAGTTCCTCGGATGAGCTAGATTCATTTTAATCGAGTACTATGTAGACAATTTATGGTAGCTTAGGTATAGTTAAGTGTAGTGCTCCAATTAGTGGAGGTATTTTCTTTTATATATATTTTTTAAGTTGTGAACTATAAATTTGCTTTTATACACTTTAATGTAACCAATATATCATTATAGGTAGGGGCGGCAATATTTGACATAACACGATAATAGGACATGAACATGACATGACACAAATAAATAATTTAATAAGAATTGATAAATAATTTTTTCATGTCCTTAAAGGTCTTATTATTTCTTACTATAATAAATAGGCAACATGAACAAAAGTCAAGTAATATTTTTTATGTGTCAACTAATATTCTCGAAAAAATTAATACAAAAAAATAAATGAATAACACCAAACGAACATAGATAATATGACATGATTGCCCCACTAGTTGTAGGTGATGATTTCATCTCTCTCTAAATTTTGGAGTACTTAGCATGGACTTTTAATTGGTACCAAATTCTGTACATCCTATTGGGCTTAATCGCTCTAGTGTTGATCTTTCTTTGCCACTTTGGATTTTCCCCTTCCTTCATCAAAAATGAGTTCTAATAACCTGATGAAAGTAGAGTTATTTAACCACTTAAAGTTAGATATTTGTCTTGTTTTGAGATGAATATTGTCAAAAGGATATATCTTATGTTCAACTATGATAATGTAGGTAAAAAGGAATCAAACTGAGAAAAAAAATGAATTTGGACAAGTTAATGACCAATGAGGTTTCAAAAGATCTAGACACCTATCGATTAATTGAGACTAGACTCTATCAATATACAAAACATGGAAAAATAAGGGTTAGATCAATCAAGAAGGTTATGGATCCATCGAGTATGAGTAGATGGATTGATCCTCGATCGAGTATTTATGGGTTCAATAATGACATAGTCAAATCAATTGGAAGGACCTCCATCGATCGAGTAAAACAAATTTTAACATATCAGCACTAATTTGAATTCCAACTTTAATTCTCAACAATTGGATCAAAGCTAAACTAAATGCATGCATGATTGATATGAAACATATGAACTCAATGATAAAAATTGGTTGTCATGACTAGGATAAGGAATGTAACATATTTGTTAAAATATTTACATTAATCGTGTGCTATGCTTGCTAGTTTTGATTGAATTGATTCAACTTTTATGCACATGTTCATAATTGATTTTGGGGTGCTTATTGGGAGAAAATTTGTAGTGAGTTATGCGAGTTGATGAGATCTACCAAGTTTTAGAATATATTTGATCATCCCTTAAGGTGAAATCCTAAAGAGTATTTAGCAAGAAAAATTATTTATGTCTTATTTGGATCGATTGAGCCTTTCAAGCTAACCATTGTTAATATCTTTAGTCACCCATTTGAGCCTAACAAAAGCTACTATTGTTCTTGTTAAATGGTTACTGAGAGTAGTTTGGGAGGCATTCAGGAGATTGGATGCTTCTATAAATACTCTTCACTTAATTTGTTTAGTAATTACAATTCACATGAAAACTTTGGCATATTTAAAGCTTCATTTTTTTCACAATTCATTTAATCAGTGATACACTTTAAACATGGTTTACAACAAATTACTTTGGAGGATTTAATTAATTTTAATTAAAACAAAGACATAGCTTCTATATCTTGGTTCATACGCATGTGAGTTTCCCTAACTTAGGTTGTTATTCTTAGTTTTCTAAGTTGTTTGTGATTGACCACATCACGTGTTGGTGGAGTTCCTCGGATGAGCTAGATTCATTTTAATCGAGTACTATGTAGACAATTTATGGTAGCTTAGGTATAGTTAAGTGTAGTGCTCCAATTAGTGGAGGTATTTTCTTTTATATATATTTTTTAAGTTGTGAACTATAAATTTGCTTTTATACACTTTAATGTAACCAATATATCATTATAGGTAGGGGCGGCAATATTTGACATAACACGATAATAGGACATGAACATGACATGACACAAATAAATAATTTAATAAGAATTGATAAATAATTTTTTCATGTCCTTAAAGGTCTTATTATTTCTTACTATAATAAATAGGCAACATGAACAAAAGTCAAGTAATATTTTTTATGTGTCAACTAATATTCTCGAAAAAATTAATACAAAAAAAATACATGAATAACACGAAACGAACATGGCTAATATGACATGATTGCCCCCACTAGTTGTAGGTGATGATTTCATCTCTCTCTAAATTTTGGAGTACTTAGCATGGACTTTTAATTGGTACCAAATTCTGTACATCCTATTGGGCTTAATCGCTCTAGTGTTGATCTTTCTTTGCCACTTTGGATTTTCCCCTTCCTTCATCAAAAATGAGTTCTAATAACCTGATGAAAGTAGAGTTATTTAACCACTTAAAGTTAGATATTTGTCTTGTTTTGAGATGAATATTGTCAAAAGGATATATCTTATGTTCAACTATGATAATGTAGGTAAAAAGGAATCAAACTGAGAAAAAAAATGAATTTGGACAAGTTAATGACCAATGAGGTTTCAAAAGATCTAGACACCTATCGATTAATTGAGACTAGACTCTATCAATATACAAAACATGGAAAAATAAGGGTTAGATCAATCAAGAAGGTTATGGATCCATCGAGTATGAGTAGATGGATTGATCCTCGATCGAGTATTTATGGGTTCAATAATGACATAGTCAAATCAATTGGAAGGACCTCCATCGATCGAGTAAAACAAATTTTAACATATCAGCACTAATTTGAATTCCAACTTTAATTCTCAACAATTGGATCAAAGCTAAACTAAATGCATGCATGATTGATATGAAACATATGAACTCAATGATAAAAATTGGTTGTCATGACTAGGATAAGGAATGTAACATATTTGTTAAAATATTTACATTAATCGTGTGCTATGCTTGCTAGTTTTGATTGAATTGATTCAACTTTTATGCACATGTTCATAATTGATTTTGGGGTGCTTATTGGGAGAAAATTTGTAGTGAGTTATGCGAGTTGATGAGATCTACCAAGTTTTAGAATATATTTGATCATCCCTTAAGGTGAAATCCTAAATAGTATTTAGCAAGAAAAATTATTTATGTCTTATTTGGATCGATTGAGCCTTTCCAGCTAACCATTGTTAATATCTTTAGTCACCCATTTGAGCCTAACAAAGAACCTTTCATAACTTTAAGCCAAATTTAATTCCTAACTAATAAGTATTACCTTTACCTTTGCACCTTTAGCTTGTATGAAAAAAAAATGCAATCATTTGTTATGCTATAGAGTAAGGTAAAAATGTAATGCACCCTATAAAAAAAGAAGGAAAAAAAGAAGAAGAAAAATTCACAACACAATTATCCCTCAAAAGAAAAAGAAAATAGACTTGAAAATAAGTTTTAGGGTGTTGTGAAGTTACAAAAAAAAGATATGTGGAATAAAATAATATGAAAAGATTGACAAAAAAAAGATGCACCAAAATATCAAGTAAAAGCTTAATTGCAGTTAAAAAGTGCACGATGAAAAAAAAAAGCTAAGGTGTGAAAAGAGCCTAAAATGTCTTCATTTATCGACCCTCACTTAAGCCTTACATTACAACCATGTAAAGTTCTTATTGATCTTGAGCTAAGTGCATATTTATATTAGTGGAAAGGGATGCGAAAAATAGATTTATGAGACATGTTCTAAGAATTAATTGATTAGCATGCTCATATAGGTTAATTTCATGAGTGATTGGATGATATCATGTGCAGCACACACACATGAATCAATTTTTCAAAAACCTTGCATATCTTGTATTGATGAAACGTTGATTGAAGAATATATAAACCTCTTTATCATAGAATTGTAGGACTTTTGAGAGAGATAGTTTTCGTGAAATATGCATTTACTAATAGAAGTATACTTATGAATGTACTACCCAAGTTATTTTATTTAGTTATACTTGGCTTTACTTGAGGACAAACAAAGAGTTAAGTTTGGGGGTGTGATGACTCTATGAAAATAGAGTCATTAGCGCACTTTTTTACTTAATATTTACTTATTTTATTCAATAAATAGTATTTTTTTGGTCAAAAATATTAAAATATAAACTTTTTAATGAAAAGGAGTGAAAATATAATTTTGGTGTTTTTTGGGATTTTTATAAATTTTTTATGAATTTTTAACGCAGGACCAATCAAAAGCTACCATGCGGCATGCCACATAGGCGGAGAGAGAAAATCACGTCGTGCCACGTATGAGTAAGACGAAACATGTGCCACGTGTCAAGATGGTGTTCAATCTGAGTTTGAAAATTGGTCAATGCGTCATGCCATGTGTCGTTACTCCATTGCTCTGCATGCTCTACCTATGGGCCACACCACCCGTTTCTGTGAATCATGTTGCACCACGTTTTTCTCACTCAGGGAGCATTGACACTAATCGGTCTCCCCTACCACGCGTCGCGCCCTGATTCACCTAATGAATTTCCCTTGCCACGTGTCATACTGTGATTGGCTAAAAGTGTAAATTTTACATGTTTTGATCGTAGCCCTTGATTTGAAGTTGATCGGACGGTCCAAATTGCACTTGAGTTTTATTTAAGCCCTTAATCACTTCATAAACCCTAATTGGCCTCCATTAGCATAATTTTGGTCATTTTTTGGAGCTAAAAAAAGAGAAAAATACAGAATTATGTGTAATTAATTTTTTAATCTAGGGATCTTATGAACCCAATTTTCACAATGTGATGATCTAAAATTTTACCCCAATTGTAATTTTAATTTAATTATATTATTTAATTTGATTTGTATACTATTAATTGTTTTGCCAACAATTTATCTATAGAGGTAATTAAATAGATTTGAGAGAATTATTTAATTGTTTGTCTTGGTTAAATAACATGCATAGTTTCTAGGCAAAAATGTACAATTCTTATGTATGTGATCCATAATTGATGAACTTAACGAGTAATATGCAATTTAATTGGCATGAGAGTGTGGTTAAATTAATTACTATATGGTGTGTAGTTTACTTGAAAGAGGAATACATGCTAGGCTAGATTCAATTGATCATGTAATTAATTGATAATTATATTGGGAAGATTTTAGCAATTCGTATGTTTAGAAAATTGGAGGATTAAGTATTCCTAGATATTTTCTCATATATCTTTTTAGTCACAAAATATGATTTAATTAATTATTGATATTTACTTTTAGTTATTTTAATTTTGCTTCCCTAAAATATAAAAACACCAAAAAAAATTGATTTTTATTATTTTTAGTTTTAAAAATTAGTTTCTAATAAAATAATCTATGTGGGAACAATCTTTACTTATCATTATATTACTTGTTGTGATACGTATACTTGTGTATTCATTGCACACAATGCGTGTGTGGTGATCATTGAGGAACTAGAGGTAGTATTCTACTAGAATTCAAACTCCATGATAATTATAAATCTAGTCTTTTAGATTTAGATTCTATAAGAGATAAGAAAAAAGCCTTAGATGAATGGGCTAGTGGTAGGAGTGTACTCATACAAACCTCTCAAACTATACAAACAAACCCTTCAATCTGTAGGGTATTAGTAGCTCATAAAATGACAAGAAATGTTGAAGTTTGGTTTTCAAATTTAATAGACCAACAACATTTATTAATGCAAGAAAATTTTTCCACTAGAAAAGAATACCTAGATATAGTAATAAATGAAATATCTAATGAATTTATTCGAGAAGATAAATGAAGAACTATCATTGAATCCAATGAAAATGAAATAAATGAAGCCAAATGGCATCTAACAAATATGAAAATTTGTTACATGTGTTACATAGACTCTTTTATTTTTGAATATGAAATTTAATAACATAAATTACCACACTCTATGCAAACAACTTATAAGGAAATGTTTTTCCAGAAATTACCTAAACATTGCATAAGACCTTAAGAGAAAGTTAGAATTAGAGAAAGAGAGAAACTATACCAGACATCCTAGGAGGAAGAATAAGAAGCCTTAAAATTTGGATGGTTATTAAATGTCAAGAAATAAAGGAGTATAAACAAATAAGAGGAAATGATAAAATCTGTTGTGATACAGGAGATTTTAGAATACCAGGAAAATATGAATATAACATAAAACTTTACAAATAGAAACATAAAAATTATAAAAAAATACAAGAGATTTAAAAAATATAAATTCAGAAAACAAGATTTTCAAAAATATAAAAAAATATTTAATATGAAAACCTATAGGAAAAGATATTTTAGAAAAAAGAGATATATACCTCTTGAAAATAGGAATTATTGTCCTTCAAGAAAGAAAAAATATAGATGTTGGATCTGTAATGAAAAGGGACATTATGTTAATGAATGTCCAAGTATGGTTCAACATAGGAAAGAATTTAAAAAGGAATTTTCATAGAATGCAAAAAATTTAGAGGAAGCTTTTAAGATGGAATTAGAACCAATTGGGGAATCTGATATAGATTATACTTATAGTATTTATCTATTAGAAAAAACTAAGGAGAAAATAACTGACTCAGAATATGAACACTCAAATTATGAGTACTCTTCATCAGAAGATGAATGATTTGTATAGTCTTACAAATCCAAATAGTACCTACATCAAAGTATGACTAAAATTCAAAGGTTATGCCAACTATCATCTACATGCATATATATATAGGAGTTAGTATGTGTTTTTAGAAGAACACTGAAAACAGACACCAAAAGATTTAATGGTAAGAATTGCTAATAATATTATAATAATTCTTAATAAATTTTTAAAAAATATAGATATAATGATAGGAGGAGAAAAGTTTCACATTCCTACCATATATCAACATGAAACAAGAGTTGATTTATTAATAGGAAACAATTTCTTAAACTTATATCAACTTTTTGCACAATATTTAAACAGAATAAGTCTAACAACATTAGATGGTGATACCATCTATGTATCAAAAAAGAGAAAAGCTTTGACTATATCAAACCCAACTTTTATGAAACAACATAAAAAGAAAAAATGTGGTAAAATAGAACAGCAAAAACCATATTTAGAAAATATTTCATTAGATATAGAAGAGAAACAAAACTATTTTCTCAATGAAATACTTCTCAATGAAATACAGGAAGATAAAGCCTTAACAGGCATCAAAAAGCTATTAATTAAAAATATTAAGCTTAAAAAATCTTTTGGATCCAAAAATAAATAAATCTAAACCACTGTCAACATAAAATTAAGAGACCCTAACAAGGCTATAAGAGTAAAACCAATGATTTATACTCTGAAAGATATGATTGAATTTGAAAGACAAATTAAAAAACTTTTGGAATTAAAAGTCATTATATCAAGTAATACACCTCACTCATGACCAGCATTCGTAGTTAAAAAAGAAGTTGAGAAAAGAAAAGAAAAAAAGAGAATGGTAATAAACTAGAAAGCGTTGAATAAAGAAATCATTGATGATGAATACTTTATTCCAAAGAAAGAAGAATTATTATCTTTAATAAAAGGAAAGAAATACTTCTCAAGTTCTGATTACAAAAATGGATTTGGCAAATAAGACTGGATGAAGAATCTCAAAAATTATCAACATTTAGTTGCCCCCAAGGACAATTTCAATGGACTATTTTACTATTTAGACTAAAACAAGCTCCAGATATTTTTCAAAGATATATGCATAACATCTTCAAAAAATTACAAAATATTTGTTGTGTCTATATAGATGATATTTTGGTTTCCAATAATGAATTAAATAAATATTATTTGGATTATTATACATCTAACTATTTGCATGCTTTCAGGAGTGGAAAATCATGATATCAAGATCAAAATAAAGGAAAAGGAGATAAAATCATACAGGAACAACTCGAGTTGTTGTACCTCGAGAAATCTCTTATGGAAACAAAAAATAAATAGGAAGAACTTAATTATTCAAAACAACTCTTAGAGTCCAAAAACTAAAAAAAGGAATCTTCATTAAAAATTCAATCTAAAAAAGGTGAGACTTCACAAGAAAGATTCAAAATGAAAAAAAGAACCTAATAGTTCAAAAGAGAGTAAAAATTTTGAAACAAAAAGGTTAATTGGGCAGATGAAGTAGAAATAGAGGAATAGAAAAGATTTATGTGGTCTATAATGACCCAAAACTAGGAATAATAAACAACTGGGCAGAAGTCAATAAATCTATTCTAGGAATTAGTGGAATAACTCATAAAGCCTTCACCAACAGAGTAGAAGCTGAAGGCAGTTTTGCCAATTACAAAACACCAAAATTAATAACTCCAGAAGAGTTAGTAAGAATTATTCTACAATATTACAACAATAACTAATAGCACCAAGCAAATTATAAATCTGGGAAAATATTAACGCCTCTAGTACTATTTAGAGAAGCATCTTTCTCACAGATATCAAAGATAGTAAAGCATTCAGTGCTATTTATGGAGACATCCCCCATAAATTCACCAATTACTGAAGATGGGAAGGACTAATATAGAAACCTCAACAAACCACAATGGTTGGGTGTCTATAACTTGGCCAAAAAATCTACTCAAGAATACTTTGAAGACATGAAGTTTTACACTATAGATAAGGAATTCCCTACGAGAAGTAAATTCAATATCATGGAAAGAATTGATCCATTATTTGTTAACAAAGCTTTCTATGCAGGACTAATAGAAAACATATATCTAATAATTAATTTAAGTGAATTAAATAATTTCCCAAAAAACTTCAAAATAGAAATCAAGAACTTCAGAAAAAAAGATTAAAGTAGGTCACAAGCCTGTTTATCTCAAATTTTTTAGCTCACTAATGGACTAGAATGAGGAAGGATGTATCAATCCCTACCATTTCATCAAAATAGGGATTTCCAATAATAAAGAAGTTCATAAACCAAGGGTGCTTCTAGAAAAGGAATTCAACACAAAAGAACTCTGTGTATTAAGGGGTCAAATGTTAGGAAAAATTTACTATGAACTCAAAAAGATTGATAACTCTACTGAGATCAAAGTAAATTATCCAAATAGTAAATTCATCATTATTTCTCATAGTATCATGGATCTTTTAGAGGAAGATGGTGAAAATATTACCAAATATGAAGCCAATTTTAACATCAACCTGAAAATTGGTCAAGAAACAAGAAAGATATTCTGCTTCTATGCCAGAAAAGCTACCAAAGATCACAGATGCATCTACTGCTTCATATATTGAGAAGAAGAAGATGCATCATCATCAATGTCATCAAAAGAACTGTCGACCAAAAACGACGAAGAAGAATAAAGAGAGGAACTATCGGTAGAAAATGACAAAGAAAATAAATATGTAGTCCCACATCTTAATCGGCAACATGTGCTAAGGAAAAAAAGTAGTGGCTACCATTTATAGTAGAAAAGCAAATTAATTATGAAAGCAAGGGAAAATAGTAATTTTAATCTTGTAAATAGGGATTCCTTGTGCTATAAAAGGAGCCCTTATTTTCATTTTAGACACAAAAAAACCAGAGCACTCTACTCTGAAAAACATAAAAATTCTAGCATAGAAATTCTCTCTATCAAGAAATCCCAAACCAGTAATGATATACCTAGTAATTTTGAGCGGTTAAGAATCCATTCAAGGCTCTTAGTTGGCCTTAAGTTTGTAATAATTATAATATTATGAATAAAATGAAATTTAGTTACTCTTCTTAGGTAAGTCAATATTGGACATCATTTGCATACAATGTAGAAGGCTCATTATTACCATGAGGGTATTGAGGTTTAAGCAAAGTTAAGACATAATCGATGTAACCAAAGGAGATGAACATAAGGAAAGACGATGATGGACCCATTAAATTTAGGTATAATAATTATAAATTTAAGCTAGTTAGGACTCTTAGATGTTTAGATATTTGCTTACCAAGTATAATATTGATAAACAGAAAGATGGAAAATAGAAAGAAAAATAAAAATGATTTACAGGAATAAACAAATATTTCCAATATTGAAATAAAAGATAAAAATCTAATTCTATTAGAAAAATTTGATAAAGGATATCTCTTAGCCTTAAATGATTATTTCAAAGATGAGGATTATGAAACTTGTCTTGAAAATTTTAAAAGGTTTAACTCCTCATTAGATATATATACATATTATATTAAATTTATTATAAGCATCATAAATCATCCTGTTTCAAGTTTATTAAAAGACTATTTTAGTCAAAAATATGTAAGAATAGAATAATAGGAATTCAACAACTTAATGTTTAAATACTACTTCTTTGAAGATTATAAGTACACTGTATGTATACAAGTGTATATTATGAATATGAAAAAATATGCATTCAAAACATATGATTTATCAAGATTCTAGTAACTTAACCAGTACATTAAGATCACATTGAATGAAATTTTTTCATAGAGATCTCTAGTGATTAGAAACCCTAAAAGTTGGGGTCAGAGCATGTAATAGAAGTAAGAAACTCTCACTCTTGTAAAGTAGGAAGGGAAGCTCTCTGCCTTATTCCATGTTTGTGCCTAAGGAAAACCTTTATAGGCTAATACAAGTGTTATTTGATAGGTACTGCTTAATTACAATGGGGATGATGACCGTGAACTGGCAAATACTCTGGATAAATAAGTAAAAATTGGTATCATAGCCAAGCATTAGGAATAAGAATGGATGGAAAAGTTAACAACATTAATTTTGAGGACACCAATGGCATTAACTATAAAGTCTAGGGGCATTCTAGATTTGTTTTACAAACCTCAAGAGCATAAGTGAAGATATGCTAAACCTTAAGGGCATTTGAGACATTATCCCATTACACACATATATCATTCTAACCAAAGATATAACATACCTACATTTTGAATCCTTATATTTCATAAAATTATCTTGTCCAATAAATTTCTTTATATATACAAAGCACGAATATTGGTCGAGGACCGATGCTTTTTTTAACCTTTTATTATTTTTATACCAATAAATATATTTTTTTGCTTTTTTACACTAATTAATAACAAAATATTCATATAATAAATATATTTTTTATGAATAGTTATTTTATATAATGTAATTATTTTTGTTACAATAAGGGTGATAATTCATATATTAATGATTAATTATTTAATGAGTGTTCGATCAATTCATTTATAATTAAATCATATTTTTGTTGAACTAAAAATTTTTATGTCTAGATCATATCATATCTCATATCAATTAAAAAGAACCATATGTTAATAAAAAAAATTTAAGAAAAAATGCTAATAAATTCAATCAAGTCATGTTTATTATTCATGTAAGATTAAGTTCTTATATAGTAAAAATATTAATTAAATAAGTTCATATTTTGTTATGTTATATTTGACTTATTTATTAAATAAAGTTATATAATTATTGTTAATATCATGATATATCACTTATATTTATATTGTATTTGAATTCTACTACTCATAAAATAATTACTATTATATATTTATTCATCATTAAAGTAACAAATTAATTAACCATTTATTTTAAGTGTATTTCTAAAAATCATTTTATATTTAACATCAGTTTTTTTATTATAATAAAAGTAACTTAAAAATTTATATTCAAAAACTTACTTTTTTATTTTATTTTATAAAATAAATAATTTAGAACAACAATAAAAATTATTGTTTGACATTTAATGATACTATATATTTATTAAATTTGAATAATCGACACGTGCATTTGCACGGTCTAAAAACTAGTATTTAAAAAAATTGATAAATACCAATCATGTAAGAAGGGTGGTGACATGTAAGTCATAGTTACATTGTTCCTTTGTTCAAGATACAATTTTTTCTAATGATACAAATTTGTTTTTCTAACTAATACCGTTTACTTAAGAAATGAAAAATAAGGATCATGAGCAATTGTTTGTTATTCAATAATAAATGATGCTAGTTGAATGCATGCATACATGTATTTTATGTATTAAAAAATTTAATAATCCATTTTACATAATTATTTATTTTAATTATATAAAAATTAAAATATAAAATTATATTCCGATTATATTTACCTAATCTTAAAGTGAGAATATTAATTTCTATAAAATAAATGATCAACTAAAAAAAATAACACACAATCTTACATATAATAAAACTTTATAAGTAATAATATAAAATAAAATTCATTGCGAAAGAATAATAAACATCAAAATTGTTAAAGATATTATTCGTTTGAACTAAACTTTTACAAGTGCCAAAATAAATCACAAATAAGCCAACAGAAAGTTTTATATATGAAGATATTTTCATATTACAAAGTACTTAAATTTTAATACAGTTAATAACTTACTAGAAATAAAATTCAAGTTCATAAATATAATAGAAACAAATAATATATGTG
Organism: Hippophae gyantsensis; assembly: GCA_030763125.1. Classification (NCBI taxonomy): domain Eukaryota; kingdom Viridiplantae; phylum Streptophyta; class Magnoliopsida; order Rosales; family Elaeagnaceae; genus Hippophae; species Hippophae gyantsensis. The sequence continues at coordinate 50,660,467 of CM061034.1, read as the reverse complement.
ATGTTTTATATTTAATGTTAATAAATATTAACAAAAACAAGATAAATATTTAAAACATATGAAAATAATAAATAAATCATATTAAAAATTTAATCATACTTAAACACATAACGATACATTGTTATTATGAGATTTTTTTATCAAAATTGAGAACCTTAAAAATCTCAATTTTATAAACATTTTGTTGACTTTATTCTCATGAAAATAACTTTAAAATTTTCATTACAAAAAGTAAGGACATATATTTTTTTACCTCTTTTGATAATACATATCAAGGTTTGAAAGTTTTAAATGATGAAATTATAAAATTTCTTGGTTTCAAGGGATGATAACATGAATTATAGAAAAGATTATTTTTGTTTACTTCACGTACTATTATCATTTGTTTTTATTACTTTTTTATTTCTTAATCAATAATTAAAGTTATGTTAATTTAATAAAACTTTTAACTTTCAAATATAATATATGTAAAAAAAACTTACTTTTAACTATCACAAATACCTATGTAGCAAAAAAAAACACAAAGATACATTTTAAAATAAAAATTCTAATTAAATAAATTAGAGGATAGTAATCCATACATAAATTTAAAACAAATAAATTAATATTAAATATAATTACATAGTTATTCATTATTGATGTATGCATAACTAAATTGTGCACTATTATTTAAAAAAAATCTATTACTTTTTCACATATTTATAACGATAATAAAGTGCAAAGGGAGTATATGTGGAAGGAAGAAAATAGTTTTTTTTTTTGTTAAAATGAGATTATTGATTGATTTTCATATTATTTTTATTTATGTAAACAAGAATCACAAATCATGACTAATAAAATACTATCCAAATTATTAAAAGTAAAATAAAATAAATTTCATAGAATTTAAAAAGATAGACAAAGTATTCTTCAAAAAAATGCATCTAAAGGGGAAAATATAGTAAAACAAAACATAATATATCAAAACTTGAAAAAGATAATAACACTCTCATATGTATTAGAAAAGGTGAAAAGAGTTGAATATCTCTTTTTTTGGTTTTAATAAAGTAATCATTTTTAAAAATATTCAACTTTGAGGTTTTATAAATCTTGTTTTGTTGAACCTTAATTATTTCCCAATTATCAATATTTTTTGAAAAATATTCAATAATCATTTCTTTACTATTGATTATGTTTTTTTTATTTTTAAAAGCAGATGAAGAGGAAAAAATATTCATATTTATATATTAACAATTATAATTATATTTTCTAAGAAATCTTAAATCATGTTTTATTCATTACTAACGTTATTCTTGATTTTATAAAATGATAACTGAACTAAGAAGAAGAATAAGCTCTACAGAAAATAGAACTCATCTTTGTTATACTATTTAAACTAGAGTCGATACATACCATTTATATCAACCCTTCGTGGTTTTATTGCCTTTCCCTCGCGACTTATTACCAATCCTCCGATTCAATGGCTCATTACGTTTGTGTATGTATATACATGTATATGTATATATATATATATATATATATATATATATGTATGTATATGTATCTATATATTTGAAAATATTTAAGATTTTATTTATTCAAAAAGAATTTAAAAAAAAAAGATAGAAATTTCAAATTTTAATTTAATATTTTTCTTTTATTTTAATTTTATTTTCTTTATTTAACTATTTAATCAATTCTTTTTCTTTTATTTTATTTCTCTTTTCTTTTGATTTATCTAATTCTTTTATTATTTTATTTATTTTACTTTATGTTTATTAATTTTGTGTACAAAATTATTTCATGTATAATTTATTTTCTTTTATTAACATGTGTATTATTTTATTATTTACTTTAAATTCTACAAGTTTAGTATTTTTGTGTATAAACATGTAATGTGTTTTATACTTATATATTTATTTTATCTTTTTATTTTTCTTACTTGACAAATTATTTTAATTTCTATTTTAAAAAGTTTATGCGAGAGATGAGGTCCTTTAGGTATCCTCTCACAATGTATAAAAATAATATAAATAGAACCAATAGACTCTCAAAAAGGTTAAATTTTGAGCTCTCATAGCCTTTAGTTGAACAAATTTGTGAAACAAACCTTAACTCTCTACCTGAACCATTAAATATGAAAAAGAATCCACCACTTAGGGAAAAAACAATGAAGAAGTATACAAGGCTAGTAATTGGCATTGTTGTTTCCTCAATCTAACTAGGTGAGGCTACTCGAAACTATGATTTTAGAAACATTTATTTTCTATCTTCTTTTGATGGATTGCTTAATAAAGACTCATTGTCTTTCATTAGGGACTTTTACTCAACAGCCCAAACTTTTCCCCTCAGTGCACTTATTGAGGATCAACTCAAAATGCAATGTTTTCCCTACACCCTAAAAGACATATCCAATGCATGGCTAATTTATTTTCACCCAAGTTCCCTAATGACTTTGAGAGGATGTATGTAATAATTTTATGCAAAAATTATATTCTTACCAAAAAACATCAGAGCTAAGAGAAAAGATTGCTACTTTCTCTTAGATGGAAGGAGAATATTTCCATGAAGCATGAAATAGGTTCAAGCTCTTCCTCACTCAATGCCTCCAATATAGTTTACCCTCTACAACGGTAAAACCAATTTTTCTATGATGGATTGACACAACAATGTCAATTCATCATTGGTAATGTTGTTAAAAGAGCAATGGGATAAAAGATTACCTTATAGACTTATAATTTCTTTAAGATGTTAGGTGTTAATTTCCAACAGAAAAGCTTCCCAGTGAGGAGAGTCGAAATAGATGAAATAGACTTTAGTACTTAAGTGTAAATGTAGCTTACTCAACTGACCAAGCAAGTTGCGCTTCTCACAACACATGCCATAACAAATAAAGAATAATGTGGCTTGTGTAGTACTTTGGGACATGGTGTTAATCCCTATCCATATTAAGGAGAAGTGATGGAATTGATTAGGTCAATGTATTAAGGGGATACCAACCAAGATCCAGGTATGATCCTAATACTATTACCTACAATCCATGGTAGAGGAATCATCCCAAATTCTCCTAGAGAAAAAATAACCCTCTACTTGCTCAGAGCTTAAACCAATAGGGCCAGTGATTCCATCACAAGTGCCTAAGAATCTTTCCAACAAGCCAACTCTAGAGGATAACTTGAATTCATTTGTTCAAGTATCAATGACAACCAACCACAAAGTAATCAAAGGTTATAATTTATGGAGACTTCCATTAAAAAGATGGAAATACAAATGGAGCATCTACCTGAGCACTTGTAGAAATAAGGAAAGGAATAGTTGCTATGTTACAAAGAAAAAGGAATTCAATAATATGGAGATATTGAGTTTGCAAAATGATGAAATCCCCCGAGCAAACATCTCACTAAAGATGGTAAATATAGTCCTAGATGGGAGGTAACTCGTTACTTTATTTTATTTTATTTTAAATTAATTCTCATTTCGCATATAAAATTTTTATTTATTGTTTTATTATTTTAATTTAAGTATAGAATTTTGTGTGATTATTTTGTTCTTATAATAATATAGTAATATGATAATATATAAAAAAGATTTAAAAAGGGGAGTAACGTAAAACATATTGTGAAAAACTTTTGATTTTACATTACACTATGCTTTTATTTTGTGTCATGGCATTGGGGTTTTTGTTTCAAATTGGATTGAATTTTAAACACTAGTGCCGCAACATCCTTTTTATTGTCCCAAAACCCACATACAATTTCTAGGTTGAACAACCACCTCTATGTGAAAACACACTAATTTTATATTATTTTCTCTCAAAAACTTCACAAACCTTAAACTTTATTTCCCACCAAATACCTAAATACCCTCAAATATCCCATCTTTTTAAATACTCTTTCACAAAATCACTTTTCTAACCATTTCCTACCCATTCCATAAAAAAACTTCAAAAATCATCAACAATATCAATAAATCTCTACCTTTAAAGAGGGGTATTTTTCATTTTCTTCAATCCACAACAACACATGTATTTAATAATTGTTTTTAGAATTTAAGTCTTTAAATTAAATTCTCTAAAATTTGTGCCTAATTTTGTGAATTTTATTAAGAATTCCAAACCTTAATTAGGAATAGGAGTAAGAAAAATATTGGTATAAAATTTTTATTGTTATTTGGATTGTCTGTTAACCTTTGAAATTTTAGATATTATTAAGTTTTTTTTAAAATGGCACTAAAAAGAAGTATGATTAGTAAAGGTAAAGAGGCTCCAACTTCTAAAGAATACGATAGGACCAAATTTTTGAGTTATGAGGGCCAAATACACTTTGATAAAGCTATTGGATTGAATAAATCTTTTTACACGAGAAGATGATGGAATTTGATGTTGAACTTGAGGGAATTACTGATGTTATAGCAGCTCTAGGATGAAAAAAGTTCATAAAAAACCCTGATATTGCTATTGAACCCATTGTTCAGGAATTATATATGAATGTTCCCGATGCTATTGACAATATAGTAAAAGCACAGGATGTACTAGTCCCGTTTGGGTCAGAAATTATAAATGCTCATTATTATTTGGTAAATATTGAGCAAGGTGAGTATGAAAATTATTTAAGTAATGTTGATTATGCTACAGTAATTTAGACCCTAACTACACAAGGGGCTAAATGAATATATGTTAGTGTTAAACATAAAGGATTTGATACAAAGTATTTGGATAAAGTTGTTTGTATTTGGAAATATTTTATGTGTTCAAGATTAAGCCCACAAAGCATTATAGTTCTATCGATAGAGATATGACAATTTTACTGTACGTAATCAAATCAAAGATGTTTATTGATATAGGTAATATAATTCATCATAGGATAAAGTTTTATGCAAACAATCAAGTTTATTTTTTCCTAGTTAATCACTGTTTTATGTAAGAAAGTAAGGTGAAGTTAATTTATGACCCGAAGAATTATTGAACCTGACATGCTTTGATGAACTCACTTCTGGTATGAACATTGTACCAAGAGAAAAAAGGTCCATTCATTCATCAAAATTGTGTATGAAAGAGCAATTTTATAATTTTGGTAGAAGATTTAGCTACATAGAAGATTACTAGCAAGCTCACAATGCCTAACAAGCTACATTCCATAAACAACATCATTGTGATCAGGTGGATCATAACTAGTTGATGTATGAAATAAACTAATTACAACTAATCCATCTTGGGAAAGATACAAGCCATTTAATAACAACCGAGTATCTTCATTATGATCTCACATTTACATCACTAGAAAGATCATGACAATAACTTGAAGAACAAGGTCCAGACGACATGGAAAAGGAGCTCTAAATATGATCCGGAGTTTTTATATATTTTGCTTTATTTTATTTTAAAAACTTTAGTTTTATTATTTTTGAATATTATATTTGTTTTTACTTTATGAAAAATATTTTGTTTATTTATTTTTTTGTCACGTGAATAATGTATGGACTTGTTAATTTCATCACTGCTTTTTGAAATTTATAATAAGTACATAGTTTATCTGATTGAATTTAAATATTTGAATTGATGGATGCACCATAATTCCATATCGACACTTGAGTAGGTTCAACAATAGGTATTTTTTCTATTCTTTACTTTTTATCTTTAATTTATAATTGTTACAATATGGATAATGTAAGTTCTAGATTAGGATTGAGAAATGTCACATTATAAAATTAAGCTAATTTGAAATTTTTATGTTCACTTCTTTTTATATTGTTTGCATTTTTACTTGTTTTTGCATGCTTTTATTTATTTTTATTGGTTTTTAGGACTTTTAGTTTAAATTTAAATTTTTTTTGCAAAATTATCATGTATTTTAGTTAATTTTAAGTGATTAAGTCTTTGCACTATTAGATTAATTTATTGAATATTGCATGGAGTAATATAATAATTAGTTAGTTTTCTCATAATTTGTATTTCATAATAAAATGTTGAAATTACGATAGATACAAAATCAATGTTTAGGAATCTAATAATGGAGATTACCTTGTGAAAATATTTTGAACTATTATCTTCCTATTCTCAATGATAATATTTTTTTCTACTCTTTTAAACACTCTTTTTATCAATTCTAAATTGCTAGATGATCTCTATAGGTTTTTGTATTGAATGCTTGGATTTTTACATCTAATAAAGTGTCATATATTTATTTTTATTACTTAAATTAAGTGACTTAAGTAGAAATTAAAAGAATATGTCTTTCTCTTTATTCATGCATCACTTAAAAAAAATACATACAAGGGTTCACCTAATTCAATACAAAAGAAAAGCCAAAAAATTAGCCACTTATCCAAATTATACAAAAATATATACAATTGTGCATGAGTCCTTTCTCTAAAGAATAAATAAATAATAGAATATCTCTAAAAAGAGAGACAAATAAAAGAAAAATAAATACTATAAACTACATACTATGACCTAATATTCTACAAAAGTTGTGAGAATTGGTTAAATACAAAAGAAAACATAGGAAATAAATCTCAAGAGGTCATTGCATTTTCTTCATCTCTTAAAGGCATATAACTTGAAATTTTTATTTGATGAATTTGACTAATGCTTGAAAATAATATTTGATTTCTTTATAAATCTTTTCATTTGATTCTTTTCATAAGATCAATATTATACATCACTTTGAGCCTTTTTTATTCGTTAAATATATATGAACTTATTAGTTCATTTCTTTAAACTCTTTTTGCATAACCTTTGACAGAGTGATTGAACCAATAGGATTAGTTTTATTAAGAGTATGCCTTATGAGGTTAGCGTCAAAGTGAATTTAGATTCCTTACACTAAAATTAGGGTAATTAATATTGATACATTTTTATGTAAATAGGAAAATGATTTTTAACTAATTATTATAATAAACAATGAATGTTTAAAATATTAAAATAACTTATATTATGGATTTTAATTGTAAAATTAAAAGGCATGGGAAGTCTTTTTATTCTTTTTATATTTCTATATTTTTCATTTTTTTCCCTTTGTTTTTCATATTATTTTGTTTTTTATGTGCTACTTGTTTGTTTTTGTTACTAGTTTTCCTAAATACAATTGTGTCAATCTACATAAATGATTTAGGATAGTGTAATTTTATTCTACTTTTTGTTTTTAGTTTTTATGCCTTTCCTAATAAGAGACTAGCAAGAAACTAGCTGGGGTTGTGATGAGTGCTTAAAAACACTTAATATATAATGATTTTATGTACTTTAAATGACAAAATAGATTTATATTTGCATATTTTTATTAACTTTTAAAGAAAATCAATCTTTTCGAAATCACGAATATGATTTGTTATTTTTCAAGTATTTTAGCTTTAAAAAAGATTTAATTGATCAACACTCGAAGAATTGTACTTGAAAGCACTCAATTACGATATTGTAGCTTAAAATATAATATATGTAAAACTTGTATATTTTATAAACTATTGAAATGGATGTAAAAGAAAATAGGAGGTTTTAGTTGTTTAAAAAGACATAGGCCGCGGCGTAGAAATAATATGTGCCACGGCACGAGTGAGTAGATCATGGCCAAAATATGTACAATCTATCTCATTCCATAGTGCGAAAATAATGTGTGCCATAATGGCCGACCTTCTGATCCACTTTTTCCTTTCTTTTGTAGTGTTTTCTAAAATTATATAAAAGACCTTTCCTTCATTATAAAAATCATCCATTATCCATTTCATTCTATAGCTTTTCTTTATGCTGGTTTTTTAATTCCTTTTAAATTTTTATTTTCTTTTAGTATTTTCAAAGTTCTTCTCTCAATTAAAGGTTGAACAAATATAGATTATGTAGTCATTTTAGTTTCAATTCAATAAATAGTGTAGGCATTTTCGTTTGGAGGTTTTTTAGAATAGAAATGATACTAAGATTTTGAAATGATATAATTGTGGTATAATTTAAATGTATTTTTTTTAGATTATCTTTATGTGTTGTTTTACATGCTATATTTAATTTTCTAATCATTTATTAAAACATGCATGTCTGGCTATAAATAATGTGAGATATTAGTAACATTGTTATACTTGTGAAACATTAAAATAGGTAAACACTTTTATAAATTCAAGTGAATTTTATTTCTTTATTAAGACTTAAACAAAAGTTTGTTATATAAAATTAAATTGACTCAATATTTTTCACATGGGAGTTAGATTTAAGAATTAATTATCTAAATCTGATTTAGAGTAATACTTGTAGATATTAGCTATTTACTATCTAAATTTTATATAAAGTTGTGCTCTATTTTAATGATTTTTGTAATATTTATATTGAAAAATTTATTGATGACATTTTTTATAATAGATTTAAAATTTGAAGGTTAGCTTCCAAATACCTAAATCATTAACCTAACTTGGTTTTTCTTGCTAAATATCACGAAAGCTTGCCTTTGTGATCATTGTCCTAGAGTTACGATGCTTAAGTTTTCATTCTTTCCTCATACAGATCATTGTCGATCACAAATTTATGAAGGATTTGATAGCTGTTAAAAAAAATTTCTAATCAACTGATAAGGTCAAAAGGACTATTTTAAAAAAAATCATATTGGTTATCAAAAATTCTATATGACTGCCAACCAATCTGTTGCCTTTGCCTCTGAAAATTCCTTTCATTATTTAAAAGTAGAACATTATTCTTATTCATTGTTTCGATCAACTTTGAGAAATTATTTACTTGACATGAATCGTCGCAATATAAGATCATCATCTAATCAAGACCTTAAAGAACAATTTATAATCTTGGCTCTTTTCAAGTTCAATTTTTTCAATCCAATAAGTGACTATTATAATTCGTTCATAAAACTTCTATGCCTCGACAAAAAGTGAATGTTGTTAGTTACTCCTACAATTGGTTCAGTTCGATTAGTCATTTGTAAAATATCCAACTTCTCCAAAAACTCAAAAGGGGTTAGTGCAAACACATTTCAAAGTTATATGATACATCCTATTTTTTGAAACCATCCGAGAATGATAACAAGATTTTTCAATCCTTTGAAGTAAAGAAAATGAGTCCTTACAACTCTTTGTGGAAGTAAATTCTCTCTTTCACCTCTAGTTCACCTTGAGTTCAATTTTTACCTAATGCAATTAAATTTCTCATGTTTATTACTAGCTATTCTTCTACAATTAGGAAGTTGAGACAAAAACAACTATTTGAAAACAATTTTTGTTCCCAGGAGATTAGAACCATACTATGATACCAAACTATCACACCTCAAAAATAGGGATACATGAATTTTGAGAAGATAATTATATAAAAAGAAGTTTTTTTAAATAATCATAAAAAAATCAATTCTTTATAAAAAAATTAGGTACCCTTGAAGTTTTTTTTATTTAAAAGAAAAATTCAATATAATTTCATAAATTTAAGTCAACGCTTATCAAGACAATTAAAATTCATTAAATCAAAATGGTCTCAGTTTGTCTAAATGTAAATTATAATAGCCAATAAATTAAATAAGGTTTTAGGTTAAACCGTGTAACGTCTAAATCCTTCATGTAAGACCTTCATGTTTTTACCGTGATTATCTTAAATAGCATAGTTGAAAGGTAAGGGAAGAGTGAGGGTGAGCTTATAGCTTAGTAGAAGTCTAATCTAAAATATTATCATAATAAACAAATATTCATGATGCAAGTTATAATAAATTTCATGAATTGATCATCATTATCAGTATACAGTGTGGGGAGATTTCAGTTGCAAAAAACTAGGTATAACTCTACTTCCTTGCTTCCGGGGGATAGGGGGAATGTAAAAAAATATTTTAGTTTTAATGATTATCGATATATCACCATATGTATTAGTATGTTTGTGTGTCGTGTCTACGTATAATTATGTTGTCAATGAATAGTCACACTTTGAACAAAATTATTTTATCATTTGTATGTACTGTTGTAATCATGTTAAGCTAAATCTATTACCTTTAATTAAAATAAATTGTATATATGTATATATCAATTTTTATACATTTTTGTTTTATTTTAATTTATTTAGAGGAGTCGAAGAACTTAGGGGAAGTTCATTCATTTTTGGGAAATATATTGCATTTAGCTCTCTATCTTGATTGTTATTGAGCTTTAATTGAAAATGCAATATTATTTTTTGGTTTATTCGTATAAAAAAAGTGAGAAAAATTGGAATATTGAGTCTAGGAGGAGAATCAACTTTGAATTGTTTTTTGAAATATCATAAGGAGAGTAATGCCTTTTAATTTCTATTTTCAGATTACTTACTCTTATGAATTTTTTTTACTTTTTCTATTATTATATGCATTGAAGTAATGAACAATAAGTCTTTCGGGAGAAGTTTTTGGTTGTTTATGTTCTTATTTTTCAGTGTATATACGAACCTTCAAGATTTAATTGAAGATGGTTTCACCAGATCATAGGATAGTACCTCTATGTAAAAATTCATTTTTCCTATGAGTGTTATGTAGTGAGAGGGAGGTTTTATCACACAAATATGTCAAATGGAGAGATTGTGAGGTTTATAAGTATTGGTGATATTCGTGAACAAAATATTTGAATATAATTTTAGTTTTTAAGTGTGTATTTCAAGTATATTTTAAAACCAAAGAAACCAATGAGCTTCAGCGATCACATCTCAGGTATATCTTTGTTCTTGTATACGTTAAATTTCATATTAGACACATAGGAACATTATGCATATAGGCTACTCGATCAATCATGTTATGTCTAGATCGATCGAGCTTAATTACCTGACTAAATTAAGTTTTACATGACTAGAATAATCAAAGAATCAATACTCGATTGATCAAGCACTAGATCGATAGAGATTAATAAGTAGATTGATCCACTTATTTCAAAATGAATTAATTGCTTCACTAGATCAATTGAGGAGCCACGTTTTCAAGTTAAACCTAAGTTTTACTCAAGCCAATTTTTTCAAATTTTTTCAAGGACATATTTGTAATGGACCTTTGACCTAGGGTTTCTACTCATGCTATTGAATCATACCTTGGCTCATAATTTTGTTAACCATACAAGAGCATTATTCTCTTCATTTTAATCTCTCTCTTATTTTGAAAATATAAGATCATAATTCTTTAGGCTTCTTTATTCAGTTAATCTATCAAACATTGGTAGTTGTGTTTAATTGATTAATAAGTGTAATTGGTTTATGATATTTTGGTCATATGCTTTTATAGCTTTTTTTTTATTTTTGTTCTTGAATTGTTGGATCAAATAATTATGTGTCATATCATAACTATTTGGTTTGATTATTAACCTTTAAAAAAGTTATCTTTAGTTAGGTGATCCGGTAGACATGTGGTTTTTGTCTTAGGTTATTGGTGTAATTTATGTTGTTTCCACTTAATCTTATGCCTCAATTTTTATATTTTTATATTATTTTATTTACACATGATTTCATGCTTAGCAATTTATGAAAAATTTTAATTTGTCGTAATTTTGTTGATTATATATTCACCCCTTCTAATTAATTAGATTCATAACTAAAAAAGAAACTTTTACTTGGTATTAGAGCCAGTCATTAGATACACATAGTGTGCCTATGACCCTACTATGGATCATTTTAGAGATGGCTCGTTTACAACTATACCTTACTTTGATAAGTCTAATTACCTTTCTACGGTATATAGAGGAGAGTGTCGAAATATTTTCTTCTCATTACCAAATTGTTTCCATGCAAAGGTCACTGCCATTAATGAAAGCAAAGATGTGGACATCATTAAAATATAGGGACTCATTGGCTCACTTCAAATCTTTGAGATAAACTTTTGAAAACCTCCAAAGAATAAAGGTATCACTTTCAAAACTACAATCATTGAAGATAGTGACAATGATGATAAAGACCTAGTACTCTTAACCATAAGATTGAACAAAATCTTTAGTAAAAATAATTCTCAAAACAAAGGACAATGAAGTTTTCAAAATGATCAGAATCTAAGAAAACTCAAATATGTGAGTTCTAAAGGTAATAAATCTAAACCTATTGGAATTCAGTTTTTTGAATGTATGGGTTTTAGTCATTTCACAGTTGACTGTACAAACAAGAAGAACAAAACTAGAAGAGCTTTCAATGCTATACTAATTGAATTTGAAATTGATAATGAAAATCCAATTGAATTAAAAAATCATGGTACCAACTACTAGGCTTTTACTGCTACTATTGGTAGACAGTTGATGAGTGCTCAAAAAGCACTAAAATTACCATGATTTTATACACATTAATTGATTAAAAATATATATTTATATGTTTTATCATATATTTATATATATTTGTCTTTTTCGGAATCACGGGTATATTTATTGTTTTTTAGGTATTTTTGCTTAAAAACGTAACTTAGAGACTCAAAGAGGAATATTGGAAGCAATACATCACAAATATATTAATAAATAAATGAGGAAAGGTCAACAAATATGGAAAAATTAGACAAAATGGGTCAAAAAGGTCAAAAATGTCAAAAATGTCAAAAAGAAGGAAAACGCGCACGGAGCCGCCGAGCCCGCGCACATCTTGCTCCAGTTCCTCACGTGCCCGCACGCTGCTCCTGCCTTCCGCGCGCGCCCCAGCTCCAGTCCGCGCGCGCCGCTTCCCATCTGCACCCATTCCGCGCGCACAACCGCCCCCAACGTCATGCTGATGTCATCAATGACGTCAATAATCACCACTCCGTGTTTTCATCATTTTTTAACATTTTTTCACCCACTTTTTCTCTCCATCCTCACCTATAAATACCCCCCCTTCTCTTCACTTCATACCACACCTCAAAACACATTCTCTTCTCTCTTTCTTTCTCTCTTTTCTTAGATTTTTTAGTTTTTCTTAGTTTTTTTTAGTTTTTAGCTTTTCTTAGTTAATTTCTCTTAGTTTTAGAGTTCTTCCCTTTTTGGGAAGAACTAGTTATGTTTTTGTAATTTATTAGCTTTTTGATTCAATAAATGGGAGTGCAAATTCCGCTTGGAGGTTTTCCAGCAACGGGAATAGCATCGAAGTTCTATAAGGATTTTATTTTCTTTACAGTTATTTTTTATGCTTTATTCTTACATGTTATATTTAATTTGTCTGTGATTAAATTTAATTCTGTTGGCTGTTTATAAGAATGATGTAATAATAACGTTGTTATGCTTGCGAATAGGTAAAAATCTCTAAAATGAATTGATTTTATTTTTATTCAAGATTTTATATTAAGAATGTTAGAGAGAAATATATTATTTTTCATTACAAACTTAAATCTGAAAATTAGATTTTAAGGTTTAGTTATCCGGTCTAATTTAGAGTAGTGCTCTTTTATTTGTTGGTACAATCGCCCAGTAGTTAGAGTGAAGCTCTATTTCAAAAGTTTTTATAAGAATTATTATCTGAAAATATATTGATAACATGTTTTCATTAGTGGTTTTAAAACTTGAAAGTTAGTACTCAGATAATTAAACTCTTAGATTTAATTTGAACACCTTGAATAAAGTTTAAACTGTCTAACCCCACCAAAGGTGGCATTTAAATGATTTATTTTCAATCTCTTAAAAAAAGAAATTAATTTAATTAACCAAATTAATTATCAACCCCACCCATAGGTGCTAATTGATTTGTTTAGTTAACAAAGAATAACTAACCCCACCAAATGTGGTATTCATATAAAAAAGAGAGAATCAATAAATATCAATTCATATCTTTAATAAACTAAATAATATGAACAAACATAATTAACTTAATTATTATATCCATAAATACTCCACCATTATAAATGATAAAATTTGCATAAATGTTTATTGAATCTATGTTTATTTTTATGTAATTAGATTAAAAACACAAAACCCAAAATATCGTGACAGGATGTTTAGGATTTAATTTCGTTTTTAAAAGTTTGAATAATAAATTAAAAATCACATACATTTCTTCCTTAGATCGACCTTGAGAGTATACTTATCATTTTCTACAAAATGATTCTTGCACTTGTGAGAGTTTTATAAATAAATAAAACCAAAGTAACGGCAGGATCGGCGATATCGGTTCTGCCCGATCAAGTTTTTGGTGCCGTTGTCGGGAAAGGAATAATGTTTTTAAATTATTTATCAAAATTTTAAAAACTTTTTGTGTTGTAAATAATTGTGATTTTTATTTAAAAATAAATAAAAAAATTTGTTGTTTGTGAAAAGTAAAAAAAAAATTCAAATTTCAATTTCATAATAAATAAAAAAAAATTAAAATTTTAAATTTCATAAAACAATTATAGCATGAATAATAAAATAATTTTGAATTTTGAAATTTGAAGTAAAAAAAAAGTAAATAAATTTTAAATAAAATAAATAAATAAATAAAAATAAAATAAATAAATAAATAAAATAAATAAAGAAAAATTAAAAACAAATTAAAAAAAATTAAAAAAATTAAAAAAATAAAAAATTTTATTTTATTTAAAAATAAATTTTTTTTTTCAAAAAAAAATCAAAAACTTTATTTTCAATTTTTTATTTTTTTTTCTTTTATCTTTTTCAATTATTATTTTTAATTATTTTTTATTTTATTTTATTTTTGGCTTAATTTTTAATTTAAAATTTTTTTTCTCTTTTTATTTTTTTATTTTTCTTTTACTTTTTCAATTTATTTTATTTTTGGTTTAATTTTTTTTATTTTTTTATTTTTTAACTATTTTTTTATCTTAATTTTCGTTTAAATTTATTAACTTAGGTTTTTAGTAACTTAATTAACTTAAATTTTAACCTAACTTAACTTAATTAACTTAATTTTAATAGCATGAAAAGTAAAGATCTAAGGGAGTTGTGTCTAGGAGACTAGCTCTTGGAAGCCTTTGTGCCACTAGTCTTTCCTGGGAACGTTGCTTTGTCTAGGAGGATGGTTTTTAAGGAGCCTTTGCCCTACCATTCTTTCTTGGGAGCATTCTTAGTTAATACTGATTATGTTATTTTAACTTAGATATTATAGTTAAAAACAAAAAAAAAACAAAAAAAAACCGAAAAAAAAAGTCTGAAATTATCTCCAAAATTTTAATGTTTTAATTACAATCTAAGGAGTTAGTTGTTTTGTTTGATCTAGGTACAATTGTGTTTTGATGCCTTTAATTATTTGATTTGTACCTAGACATGGATTATCTAAAACTCACAAGCATGTCCCTAGTTTTAAGTACAAAAACAAATTTGAAAATCCATAGGACATGACTCAAAAAAGTATAGGTAGACAATCTTGTCTTACTTGTTGGTTTGATTGACTCATTGATGAGGGGACATTGAGTTTACTTAAAATGAAATCCCCAAATTACGTCTTACTAAGACGTTAAACTAAGCGCTGGATGGGAGACAACCCATCATTTCAGGTAATTTAATTTTATTTATTTAATTTCTATTGTTTATTTTAGTTTAATTACATGTGAATAATTTTAAAATTATTAAAACTAAAAAAAATTTGTTGAGATGTTAGAAGTTTACATCAATCTGTCTGTGTATACTGTAATGAACATGATGGATATACCTGCATTTCTCCATCACTACTTACAACATTCTCAAGAAATAGGTAATATTTCCTCTCTTTTCTCTTTATCTTTAATTTACAGTTGTTACATTGAGGACAATGTACGTTCTAGGTTGGGTGGTGAAAAGTTACCATGCTTAATTTAAAAAATTTAATAATTTAAAAAAAAATAAAAAAAATAATAATTTTTTTCTTTTTTATGTTCACATTTTCATTTTTATTGTGTTTGGTTTTTATTTTTTTGTGTGATTTAGTAATTTTTGGAATTAAAAAAAAAGTTCTAACAAAAATTTATCATTTCTTTATATCAAATTTAAGTAAATAGTTAAATCTTTTGTACTGTTAGATTAATTATTGAAAACATATCATGAAATATTTTGTAATTGTTTTTGATAATTAGTTAATTTTTGTCATAACTAGTATTTCTTGATAAGATGTAGAAATAATATTAAACCCAAAATCGGTGTTTATGAATTTGTTTTAGTGGAGACTACCTTTGTGAGATATAATTTGAGTCTAATTTCCCTTATTCAGAGTGAAATATATATTTTTTCTACTCCAAACACATTTCTTATTTCTTCAAATTCTTAGATGATCTCTATAGGCATTAACATTGAATGTATGAATTTTTTTCTCATCTTAATAGAGTGTCGTATATTTTTTATTATTATTTTTGTTTAGATTAAATGATTTGAGTAGAAATTGATAGTATATGCTTTTATCTCATTCGTGCATGACTGTTACAAAAAAAAAGACATATCTGGGGTTACCTAAACCATGATCAAACAAAAAAGCCACAAAATTAACCACTCACCAAAATCCTAAAAAAAATGTACAATCTATACATGGGTTGACTCTATAAAAAAATGATATATATTGAAAAGTATCTTCAGAAAAATATAGAGAGATAAAGAATATATAGTATAATCTACATGCTATGATCTGCATTACCCAAAATCCTAAAAAAATGTACAATCTGTATATGGGTTGACTCTCTAAAATATGATATATATTGAAAAATATTTTCAGAAAAATATATAGTATAATCTACATACTATGACGCACATTCCCTACAAAGTTATGAGTAAAGGCTAATTACAAAAGAAAGATATAGGAAGTAATTTCCTAAAAAGTCATTACACTTTCTTCATTTGTAAAAGGCATATGTCTTGAAATTTTTTCTTAATGAGTTTGATTTATGCATGAAAATAATTTTTATATATGATATCTTTATAATTTATACATTTGATTCTTTCCATGAGATCAACGTCAAAATAACACTTTGAGCCTTTATTCTTTATACATATGCGAACATATTAGTTCATTTCTATACATCAACTCTTTCGCATATAAATTAGTATGAGTGTTTGAACCCATAGGATTCAGTGTTTTGAGAGTATTGACTTGTGATGAATAGAGTTGAAGCGAATTCGGATTCATGACACTGAAATTGGGTGAAATTAAATTGATACATTTTTGATATGAAATATGAAAATGATTTTCAACTAATTATTATAATAAATCATGATTGTTTAAGAAGATTAAAATAACTTATGCTTGAGATTTTAATTATGATCTTAAAGGAGATTAAAAAGTATGAGACATTTTTGTGTTATGTTGTTTTCTTTTATTCTTAAAAGTTAATTTTTGATTTTGTTGTAATTTTAGTTTTTAAGTTGATTGTTGTTATTATTTCTTTTAATTTTTTTACATTTAGTTTAATGTTTGTGGGTATCATTACTGAAAACCCTCACAAGACTCAAACTCGTCCACTAGGGCAACCTAGGGGTTTAAAGACTTGTTGCATAGGCTAAATGCAACCGTGTCAATCCACGGAAGTGATTTAGGATAATTTAATTTTTAGTTTTTATCGCTTCTCTTGCTAAAGGACTAGCAAGAAGCTGGTTAGGGGTTGTGATGAGTGCTCAAAAAGCACTAAAATTACCATGATTTTATGCACATTAATTGATTAAAAATATATATATTTATATGTTTTATCATATATTTATATATATTTGTCTTTTTCGGAATCACGGGTATTTTTATTATTTTTCAGGTATTTTTGCTTAAAAACGTAACTTAAAGACTCAAAGAGGAATACTGGAAGCAATACATCACAAATATATTAATAAACAAATGAGGAAAGGTCAACAAATATGGAAAAATTGGACAAAATGGGTCAAAAATGTCAAAAAGGATGAAAACATGCACGGAGCCGCCCAGCCCGTGCGCAGCACGCCCAGACCGCGCGCGCCTTGCTCCAGTTCCACGCGCGCCCTAGCTCCAGTCTATGCACGCCCCAGCTCTAGTTCGCGTGTGCCGCTGCCCATCTGCGCCCATTCCGCGCGCGCAGCCGCCCCCAACGTCATGCTGACATCATCAATGCCGTCAGCAATCACCACTCCACGTTTTCATAATTTTTTCACCCATTTTTTCTCTCCATCCTCACTTATAAATACCCCCTTCTCTTCACTTCATACCACACCTCAAAACACATTCTCTTCTCTTTTTCTTTCTCTCTTTTCTTAGATTTTTTAGTTTTTCTTAGTTTTTAGCTTTTCTTAGTTAATTTCTCTTAGTTTTAGAGTTCTTCCCTTTTTGGGAAGAACTAGTTATGTTTTTGTAATTTATTAGCTTTTTGATTCAATAAACGAGAGTGCAAATTCCGCTTGGAGGTTTTCTAGCAACAGGAATAGCATCGAAGTTCTGTAAGGATTTTATTTTCTTTACAGTTATTTTTTATGCTTTATTCTCTTATATGTTATATTTAATTTGTCTGTGATTAAATTTAACTCTGCTGGCTGTTTATAAACATGATGTAATAATAACGTTGTTATGCTTGTGAAATATTAAATAGGTAAAAATCTCTAAAACGAATTGATTTTATTTTTATTCAAGATTTTATATTAAGAATGTTAGAGAGAAATATATTATTTTTCATTACAAACTTAAATCTGAATATTAGATTTTAAGGTTTAGTTATCCGGTCTAATTTAGAGTAGTGCTCTTTTATTTGTTGGTATAATCACCCGGTAGTTAGAGTGAAGCTCTATTTCAAAAGTTTTATAAGAATTATTATCTGAAAATGTATTGACAATATGTTTTCAGTAGTGGTTTTAAAACTTGAAAGTTAGTACTCGGATAATTAAATTCTTAGATTTAATTTGGACACCTTGAATAAAGTTTAAACTGTCTAACCCCACCAAAGGTGACATTTAAATGGTTCATTTTCAATCTCTTAGAAAAAGAAATTAATTTAATTAACCAAATTAATTATCAACCCCACCCATAGGTGTTAATTGATTTGTTTAGTTAACAAAGAATATCTAACCCCATCAAAGGTGGTATTCATATAAAAAAAAGAGAATCAATAAATATCAATTCATATCTTTAATAACCTAAATAATATGAGCAAGCATAATTAACTTAATTATTATATCCATAAATACTCCACCATTATAAATGATAAAATTTGCATAAATGTTTATTGAATCTATGTTTATTTTTATGTAATTAGATTAAAAACACAAAACCCAAAATATCGTGACAGGATGTTTAGGATTTAATTTCGTTTTTAAAAGTTTGAATAATAAATTAAAAACCACATACATTTCTTCCTTAGATCGACCTTGGGAGTATACTTATCATTTTCTACAAAATGATTCGTGCACTTGCGAGAGTTTTATAAATAAATAAAATCAAAGTAACGACAGGATCAACGATGTCGATTCTGCCCGATCAACAGTCTAATAGGTGTGACATTGACACAGATGATGAGGAAAGTGATACTAAATTTCTACTCAATAAATTTAATGTCACTAGTATTAAAGAAATATTCATAGAATATGTAAGATGAAAAAGAGAAAAAGATAGGTTACATGTAGAAGTAATTAAATTAAATGATAAACTAAAATCTTGTGAAATAAATTCCATGGCATTGGAAAAAGAAAAAATTAATTTGTCTAAGTGTATTAATAGTCAAAATTCAAGTCTTACAAGCTTGGAACAAGAAAAACAAAATCTAGTACAGGAACTTGAACAATCCAAGAAAGTTGTAAAAAGGTTAACCATTGGAGATGAAATGCTAAATAAAATTCAAGATTATGGAAACCTATTATAGATAAGAAAGGACTAGGTCATGTAGATAAGGATTCCATACCATCATCTTCAAAAACAACTAAGTTTATAAAACCCTCAAACCCTTCTTTCTCATATGCTACAAATATAACTTCAATATCAAAAACCACACCTGTAAGGCTTTCTCACCTAGCTCCTTATGTTACTCATTATACACAAAGAACAGTTGCACCTATAATTGAAAAATCTATTATGTTTATGCATGTTGATCATCATTATGGTAGGAAATGTCATATTAAGCTCAAGTGTAGATTTTTTATGAATACTTATAAATTTAATAATATTTTTCATACTTCACATAAAATGACTCATACCATCATCTATCTATGCATGTTGTATCTTATTCTAGGATGAATGAAAATTATAATAACATATTCAAAAATTCTACTAGAAAGCATAAAGTTTTTGGTTCAAATAGGTAGGTAAAATTCAACACTTGTAATTCTAGTACTAATTACCATTATCCAATCATACATACTACATCTTCATTTAGGATGAATGAGAAATCTAAAGGTAAGTCTAAGAATATGCCAATGATAACTAAAACAATTGATTTATAACCCATATATATTAAGAAACCAAAATTCAAAAAGGTTTGCGCTAAACAAAATTGTCTCTTTCTAGTCACCTGGCTGTCATTTATTGCTCACCTAGATACTTATGTTTGAGTGCTTAATTGACCATAGGTGACCATTTTTGGTTTGTTTTCTTTTTTTTATTTTTCTTTTTGTTGATATTTTTGTACTTTAAAAAAGATAAAAAAAAGTAGGGAGTTAAACATACTAAAACACTGACATGATAATTACATACTTTATTCTTATTTATTTTTATTGGCTATACATTATACAAATAGATAATTTGACTTGTGAATTTACATATTTTTAACACCTAGTGTGGTCAAACTTTGAGACATAATTGGGGTCCAACTCTGAGGCCCATGTGCGGTCAAACTTTGAGACTCAATAGACGGTAAACTCTAAGACACAACGAGGGTCCAACTCTAAGGCCCTTGTGCAATCAACAATCCAAGGTACCATAGATGTGATGTGAATGTGTATCTGTAATCCATGGTTAATAGTGTGATGCAACCTGTAGCTTATAGGTACCATACTTTGCAAGACAATACTCGTAGCTTATAGGTACCATACTTTGCAAGACAATATACACGCATACTCAAAAAACTTGGTGGGTGCAACTACAAGTGCATAGTATCCTAGTTTTATAGTAAACTGATAAGACATGTATCATTCTTAGGGATTGGTAACTTACTTTTGACAAAAACCAAAAAAATGTTAATCTCAATTTTATCTAGAAAAGTCACTAAGGTTGATGTTATTGGAATTTAAAATAAAATCAATTTAAAGAAAATACGCAAAAGAAAATAAAGTTGTTGTTCGAAGATAAAATTAATAGGAAGAAAACTTCTAAGAAATTGATTTCACCTAATCTTTCACTATGTTTTACTCATCTAGTTAATTGAATTAATTCTCCTTATTTGTTAGTAATCTCCAAAAAATATCCAAAAGCTTCTTTCGATAATCAATTGAAAATATTCTTGTTCATCAATTTACACAAAAATATGTAATTTAACAAAGTAAGAAAGCATTATGACCAATGATTTTAATACTACACAAGTTCATACAAATCTTTCGATATCTATATTAAATTATGTTAGAATATTCCAGATCTATCATATAATTCCTTCTTTTAATAGTAAATCACAATACTAACATCATCTAATTAATGACTAGTTAATTAAAATAATAAATTCAAAATAAATTAGACAAACATGAAGAAAAATAATTTAAATTAATACGAAAAATAAATATAAATTAGAATTAAATTACAATATTTTTTATAATAAAAAAATTAAATTTAACATAATTGATTATAATTTCTCATACAAAAATTGAAAGGAAAATCAATGCCGAAAAATCTTCCATTCCAGCGTTTCTCTTCTATTTTTCTCTAATCTACTTCTGGTTTTTTAGTTTTTCTTTTCGTTTCTAGCCTTTGTTGCTTTCGCTTTTCTCTTTTCTTTTTAATTTCTGCCCCCAGCGCTGCCTTCTGCCTTTCTTCTTTTTTCCTTTTGCGACGCCTATTCTTTGTTTTTTTCTTCTTGTTTCTTCCTGCGCCGCTATTTCTTTTTCTTTGTTTCTGTTCTCTCATGCCAGCGTTTCTAATATATATATATAAGCTTTTCGTTTCTTTTTTTATTTATCCTTTTGTTTATTGAAATTTTTATTTAAATTTGAGACTATGTTTCTTTATTTTTTTTAAATACGTAATAAAATTTAAAACCAATAAAATTATAAAAAAAATTTTAACAATATTTAAAAGTGTAATGACATATCAAAAAAAAATTATGTATAAAAAATGGATTGAACAAAAAAATTGAAATTTTTATAAATAACTCGTCGGACCCACATCAAATCCTCACCAAATTCTTGATGGACTTTCGTTGAGCTATCGGTGAGGGTGATTAGTAAGGTGTAATTTGAATATAAGTAAGGTGTAATTTGAATATATATATATATATATTCAAAAAATTCAATTTTCTCGTACTAAAAAAATTTCTCTCTCTCTCAAATTTTATTTATAATATTATTCGAGTTTTTAGAACATTTTGAAACGTGTTTTGAGGATAAATATTTGAGAGTTCGAAAAGTAAGGGGGTCTACTCTAACTTTTTATTTCATATATCATTTTTAATAAAATATCATATATCGTATATTATAAATAAAAAAAATTAAATGACATGATTTTATAATAAATGTTATAAATATTATTTAAATGAAATACTCGTTATAAACATTTTATTATAAATATATTGAAAATTTTTATAAAGAAAGATTTAATATTTGACATAAAATGAGTATTAAAAACAATTCACATGTCATATGAGATTTTTATATATATACATCGTGAAAATGATTTTATTCGGATAAAATATTAATGATTTGTATAATTTAATATAATTTATCATTTTTTAATTTTATTTTTAATTCCAATCTAATGGACTACGTCATGTAGATGACTAACTAAGGCCCCGATCCAATGAGTGGTTTTTTAAATTTTTTAAATTTTAAAAATTAAAAATTAAAAATTATTTTTCCTTTTATTTCATTTCTACTAAAGTGTAGGGTGATAATTCTGACACAGCGTAACGTAAACTTTGTACAAATATGATTATTATACAACCAAAATGCGATTGTATTAGAATTTATCATTAATTAATTTATAAATTTAAATATCCTGTTAATTTTAATATTATAAATTATTTAAATTATTTTTCTTACCAACCAACAAGTTAACAAGAATACGGTAACTTATAAACTCATCAAACGAACACGACATACATATTCCATAAACATGACCCAATTTACAATCTAATTTAATATATTAAGACAAAGAAATAAGCATAAAGTAACATATCTATACTACCTTATATAAAATAAATTTGATAAATAATAAAATTTTGCCTTTATATATCTGAATCTACGGCCATTTGAATTTGAATCACTCTCTTTATCTTAATTATTTTAATATTTATTAATTTCTACCATTATTTATTTATCTTTCTATGACTATTTAAATTGATAAACATTTCATAATTTTTTTAAGATAATTTCAATTATAATTTTTTATTATTATACATGTACAATAAGTAATGTGTTATTTCAATTATAATTTCTTATCATTATACCTGTACAATAAGTAATGTGAAAATGAATTCTTTTATCTAATGTAAATTTAGTAAATTTATTAGTCATTAGAGACATAAATATTATAGTAAATTTATTAAATTACTTAGAAGTATCATTTCCTACACTCTTAACAAATACTTAATTATTTTTTTATATATTTATGAATTTAAATTCATTAAATACTAAAAAAGTTTACTTAATTTCAATAAATATATAATTAGTTGAGGTAATAAGTATTGTCTATTTTTCAAAAAAAAGTAATTAAAATTTTCATCATATTTTTTTAAAAAAAATTACACTTTAAATTAAAATTTTAATACTTTTAGGTATGTAAATTGTGAAAAGAAATACTCTTTAAAAAAATAACTTTTATGAATTTTCTTAATTTTATTATTTTCAAGAATAAGTTAGTAAGAAATTTTTTATTATAGTGGATAAAAATTATGAAATGTTATTTATTTTTATCCCATCTCTATTTTTTTAAAGTAATGTCAAAATAATATGAACTAAAATTAGTACCCATGACTGTTTTGTATTGTTTTTCAATGTTATAATATTTATATTTTTATTATTAAATATAAAATATTGAAAATTTAAAAATTTAATAAAACTATTATATATAATACATAAAAGTTTCATTTAATGAATTAGGGCTTTGTATTAAGTCTCGCCAAGGGTTCCTTAAATGCTTGGGCCGTCTTTGTCACCATTATGTTAATTTTATATTAGTTTTTAGAAATGCATTCCGTTATTAAGTTATATGAAATTTATAAGTATTTATAAATACCTAGTTTATTTTTAAATAGGATATACAGTGATGTGGAATTTTTATTAGAAATATGTAGAGTTTTCCGCAAATGATCTGTAGTGTCTTACCGTACGTTTTCATCCCTGACAGTGTAATTTGCTCCCGCATTGTTCGCTCGTGTTTTTTTATTAAAAGTTTTTACTTTTCTTTTCTTTTTTTCTTTCCAAACTTTGTAGTTGTATCCACAAATACAAATTAGAATAAAATTCACAGAAAACAAATAGAATAAAATAAAATACAGTAGAATTTTTAAAATATAAGTTGAGATAAAAACAAACCACTCGTATTTCTTTAAAAAAACACTCGTAATAAAATAGCCTATAGGTTTTTCTAAATTATATAAAATAATATACTTAAAATTAATAATAATAAATATAATACATATTAACATTAAAATAATTAAATTGATAAATATTCTATACGTAGTGTTTATACTAAACTTATTTATAATATAATAACATATATATATAGTAATATTAATATAATTTAATGAATAACACGTAACTAATGTTATATTTTAAATTTGATATACATAATATTTTTTTAAATAAATAATATAAAAATAAAAGAAACAAGAGAAGAGAACAATAATAAATATAATCGATATTAATTATAGGATCAAATTTTATAAAAATTCATGATATAATTTAAATTAAATCTATCCTATAATGAAAATTGCATAAATTATTTATACATCCATATATCCACGTCATATATGTGTTGAAATGATTTAAAAAATATTTATTATAAAATCTTAAATTTTTACAAAATTCGTTTGTATAAGTTTCACAATATAAAAAGCGTACAAATTAGATGCCAAGAATTTTTGAACTGTACAGCTTTTCAGAGATATAATATTATCAACCAGCGTGTGAGACTCGTGATTAACATGCCAAAAAAAGGTGCATTTATTCTTAGCAAACTAAAAACCCCGTTTAGTTTTTTATTTATTTATAATTTTTTAATATAAGTAAAAATCCCGCTTTAGTGGATGTAAACTCATTGCTTGTCACTACAAAAAGTTAAAAATAGTTAAGGAAAAGCAAAGAAATCTTTTTAATGACAAAAAGGATGAAATATCAATTTTTTCGCCTGATATCATCGGGAAAATATTTTATTTTTATCATCTTACTATTAAAACATAAATTTATATCTTTTAATTAAATTATCATAAAAATATTTATAAAATATATATTTTTATTAAAATAAATATCTTTTCTACTAAAATATCCTAGATTTATGAATATTATTGCTAATATATCGTTAAAGTGAACAAGTATAACCAAAATATCAAAAATATAAATTTTTTATTTTTTTAAATAATCATTTTAATTCAATTTTTTTTTTACTTTTTTAATAGATAATATATTCTATTTTTTTCTTATTTGTAACATGTTTGATATACATATGAGTACTTTAAAAAATATTTATTTTCATACTATATTTATCTATTTATAATAGTTATAATTAGATAGTTTATTTAATTATTTCAAATTTTTTAACTATTTATTTTATAATATTTATCAAAAAATAATATATATGTTATTATACAATATTTTAATTAATTTATTAATTTATTGATTCATATAAATATTTAAGTATTTAAAAATACATATATTAATAAAAAAATTAATTTAAAATATAAGTAATTGATTGTTTTGATATTTTATAAAATTTTATGAGTTTTTTTTTCATATTTTTGGTAAAATTTTTATAATTTCATGATTTTTTTCAAAGTTTTTTTCGACAATGATAATATATTCTTGATCACAATAACTTTGTTGCTAGAAATTTCCATAAATAGTAATACAAGTAAGTTTATATTTATTTTTGCAATAAGTTTTTTATATTATAAGATGTGTTATTATTATATAAAAAAATAAATCTCTTCTCGATATTCAAAATAGAGCATTTTCTTAGGGTGAAGTGATGTTTTGGTTCATTTGGTTATAGGTTTGATGTCAAAGTGGTTCTTTTGGTTATAAAATATATCAATTGGTTCTTCTAATTGTACAAAAAAATCAAAGAATGATAAACTTTATTATTTAATTATTATTTTAATAACTTTTGAAAATTAATATTTTTTGAAATTTATTTGTAAGGATATTTTTGAAAGAATTCACAAGCTGGTACACAACCAGAATAAAGAGATGTAAACTCCTTAAGGACTCAAGCCTAACTTGCATAGAAAGAAAATCGAACACTTAAGTAGTATACACAACAAAACCATAACACAATATAATATTAGATAAGTAGATAATTTTGAATAACAACTATTAAATAAATTTAGCAAAAAGCAAGGAAGAATATAATGGTTTTTCTAATAAGAGTTTAAGCTTTTAGTATGTTGTAACATACACACCTTAAACTCAGATTATACTAACACAACAGTAAATCATGTATAACAAGCAATATAACAAGATAAACTCATATAGAGACTATATTTATATAATAACATCTCCGAGTTGTTGAAGGCAATCATTCAATAACAAATAATTCACTCAACAGTAAAACATATTATAACACTAATAGAAAGTAAAACCGTTATCCTTCATAACCAACACCACCTAATGTAAAATGATTGGTAATCAATGATTAGTAACTGGATGTGTATCAACTCATATTTTCAAGGGACACACAATCCATTACTAAAATCAAATCGTGTACAGAAAATATATAGTCAAATCACATATGTACACAGCCTACAATTTGGTTACTAAACTTATTAAGTGAACCACACTCAAATATAGTCTCTCCAAAATAATATCAACAATAGATACAAATATCAAAGTGAATTTTGACAAAGTTTTGATTCTTAAACGAAGGGTAAAAAGAAGAGAAATGAGTAGGGCATTTATAACAATTGGATTTTTCACCTCACCACCACTTATGGCAAGGTCCCTAACGAACTTGTTGGCAAGGTGCGTAAAACAAGTTATTTTTTGTTTTCGAAAAAATTCCAAGTACTATCCAAAAAGATGTCATAGAGTTGTTTGTTCCCATGAACAACACAACAACACACACTAAAACCCAAAAGACATACCAACACCAAGTGCATCCATCTCTTGCATTCCATCCATCTTCATTTATCAAGCCATCCATTCTATCACTCTAAAACACGAAGGTCTCAACATTATTGCATACAAAGCATTTGAAGCTTGAAGGCTTCACTTTACACCTGTAACATGCGCCTCGTGATATGTATTATACAAAAACATCGTGTAGGAAAACTACACAACTCCCCCTGACTTTATGAAACACTTTTCCAGAATGCATGCAAGTCAGAAAATAATATGTAGTGTAATCCTACACTTATAGCCTATATGGTACATAGCATGGTAGTAATCTTATAGTTATGAGCAGAAACTTCACTCTTTTTTTGAAACAGAAAGTCAAAGGTATATGTTTATATGAGAGAGAAGAAAAACAGATGTGTAATAATTCTAATAACAATGCAACGAGTTAGATAAAGTTAAGGCAAAATAGAAACTATCACAGTTGAAAACAACACCATCAAACTTATATTCATTAAACAAACTTATTTCACATAAGGAAGTTCAAAGATAAACTAAAGCAACAAACAAAAACTAAAAATAAAAGGAGAAAAAGAAGAGATTAACACTATATATCTCCTTCTCCAGTATCATCATTTCCTTGAACACCACTACAAGAAGACTAATCAGCATTAGATGGGTAGTGAGAAGAGGTGTAGTAATTTATGGAATGAGAAAGTTATTCACAAACTAATCAAAAGAGTGGTCGAGCTTAAAGGGAAAATTGAACTCATTACCACCGTACACAATAAACATGTTGAATAAAGACCCCAGTGACGAATCACCAAAGGGATAAGAAGCTAAAGCACCTTGAGAAAAATCCTGAAAATGATGCACATCAAGAACAATCCTGTTCAAAGTTTACAATTCATATATAAATAGAAGATATGAGAGTTTTAGACTTTGCATCAAGGGATATATAAGTGGAAGGATTAGAGGAAATAGGATTAGACTCACAACAAGTAGATTGAGCAATGTTCATATAAGAAGAGGAAGAAAGGGTAGCGGATGAACTTCGAGAATCATGACTGTTGAAAAAATAGTGCATGAGAAGACAATCCTATTCAAGTAATTGAAAGGAATGTTATGAAAAATTGTAAGGCCCTACTTAGAAATCAAAGAAGGATAGTGAAGAATAGAGGAAAAAGAAACAATATTATGAAAAACGATAGTTTTGTAGATCATAACAGCAAGATCTATATCATCACTCTTTAGAATCCTATAGAGGAAGTGTCCTCGGCACAGAGGAAAAAAAAGATGAGAGTGAGGATGAATAACAACACTGACAACAATATTAAGAGAACAACCTAGGGTAAAAGCGCAAATAACAATGGCATTACCAGTAAAAGGGTAATTATGTCCTACCAGTTGAATAACCATTTTTTCAAAATCGCAAGCATTCACAATATCAAATTTAGAATGGTAGGTGGAAGAAATATTTCCAAATTTAAAAGGGATGACAAGAAATGATAGAAACAAAACAACAGGAAGGGATAATAAATTATGAATATCATCTTGAGAGAAGATAATTCTACATCCTTTAAGGAAAAAAAGCAGAGAATCTAGTAGTAGGAGTATGGGGGAGGGAAACATAGAACTCTCGAACAAACTCGTCATTATAGAACGCTTAGCAAGAATAAGTGCACTACTAGAAATATTGACAAGCTCAAGTTACTTTGATTTCTTTCCACTTATGGAACATTTTGGAGTCATAATTGGTAAAAGTAAAAATGTAAGATAAAATGGTATAATAAGAATAGATATTTTGAGGTGTAAAGAATGTAAGCGTTAGGGGGTTCTTTAAATAAGCAAAGAGAGACCTCGCTAAATACAACATCAACCTCATTGTCTTGTTTGGTGAGCCATGTGGCAAGGTGGTGGTGAGTGCTTGGAAAGCCACATGGCGAGGTGGTAAAAATTGGACATGAAAACCTATGTAAAATAGCTAAAAACACCTAACATAAACATCCATATGAAAATCAATCCAAAATGCATCCATTTAAGAGTATGAACAATAATTTATGGAAAACATGCATTGTGTGTGAAATGCAAAAAATGTTAACTATATGTGTCATCAAGAAATTTTTATATGAATCAACCAAAAGGAAGTATATAATCAAATTGAACAATACTTCATAATCCCACATGTAACCTCTCTCTCCACTAATATAAATTCAATCTCAATAGAAATCAAAAGGTCTTAAAAAGCTTGTAAAAATAGGTTGAGGTTTGAATAAAAGAAAATAAACATTTAAGCAATGGCATACCTTAAGACAAATAAACTTTCACTTTAATCAAAGAGCTTACATTCATAAGAGGTAATCCTTTAAATTGAAGATCTTTTTCTTGAAATTTTTAATATTGAAACTCTTAAAAATAATTCCCAAACAAGGGATCTTTTTCATTTGTGAAATAATGTTTAATCATTAAACCTCCTCCTTTTCATTTTCAATTGTGAAATAATATTTAATCATTGAACCGTTTTAGATCTTTTCATTTTCCTTTTTCTTTCTCTTTCTTTCTTACTTATTTTTATTTTTCTTTCTTTCTCCCTCCCCCTTATTTTTAAAAGGCTTGATAGAAGTTAAATGATCCTAGAGCAAAAACGTTCAACAAGACAAAGTTGAAACTTAACAAAAGGAGTGTTAGGTAAACAATATTGAACATTTAAGCTGAGCTAGTAGGTGCAAAGAAACATAAGTAAAACAAAAAAGGCTCAAGAAGAGAAGTTGTGGATAGGAAAACAAGGGAGGCAAAAAGGATCAAATGGCCCAAAAATGGCCTAAATCATTTTTCTATCTGAGCACCACCTAGGATTTCGCCACGAGAGAAACTACACGTGAATTTTAACGATTGTTAGATGCATACAAATCATTCAAAAGAAAAATCCACACAAACTTCTCAAGCATAACCATATAGATTCACAACAGTATTACATGTGTAAGAAAAGTTCTTTTTTTTATATTTTATGAAAACTTCATAAGAGATTAGTTATACAACTTCTTAGAGAATACGCATCTGAACATCCACACATCCATTTATGTCAAAAACCTTTCAACCAAAAAGCAACAAAGATCACATGAATAGGTAAACTTAAAAAGGTAGGAAAGTAGGACATAATAATTTGCTGAACAGTTTCAAGAGAAGATGGGGTGAGGAAGCAAGGAGCGTTGCCAAACACATCAAAAATAAATAATATATTTATTTTTGTGAAATTTTGTGTTTAAACAAAAAGAAATAAAACATGTAGACAAATAACAAAAGTCACAAGAAGAATGACTAGAACCAAAAGAGATAAGAGAAAAGAACATAACAACTCCCAAAAATATCACCTAAAAATAGTGATCAAACAGAATCAATCCATTTAAAGTATTTATAAAAGGAAACTGATTCAAGAAATAGCCTTTGTGTCATGTGAGTATGTGGAATATAAGGTACATGAGGTTTATTTTGTTTTTTATTTCTTGAAAATCCTATCTAGCAACTTAGAAGTAGAGTTGTTTCTTTTTGTAATGTGTCTTACGTGTATGATGCAACTAGTTTGAATATGCTCAAATGAATCATAATAGTTACATTCTGACATAAGAGATGGATATGAGTGAAAAGGAGAACTTCAAGTAGTACTTTTCACGTATCTAGGACAATGGTTGGAAAGGTGGCTAGTAGTGCCATATAGATACCAAACACAAACATTGGAGTTAGAGAATATGGGTCCCTAACTCCTAGAAGTAGTACGTGTAGGAAAAGAGGATGAAGTGCTCATATTGAATTTTACACAAGGTCAATTTCTAGCAGTGTGGTCTCAAGTGCCCAATTTCACCACAATGGTGGCAAGTAGAAAAGACAGTAGGTAGAGGTAAAAGACCATCACTGGAGCAACGAAAACTGTTAGCCTTAGGTGAAGGGTTCATCGTACTAGAATGATCTCATTGAATGAACACAACAGACTTACCTCTTGGGTCGGTGGTAGTAGATTTTAATTTTTCATTTTGATTAGAAGCTTTCACAAACTTAGTTGAACCCACTATGGAAGTTGAAACCTTTTCATTGTAACCAATACCATGCTTGTCCCTAAACGTCTTTATGTTGCTAAGAATATCATTTAGGTTCTTTGAGTCAATTATCATTTTATTCAAACTAAAGGTAGAGTGCTCTAGTTCATTCTTACTGACTTTCAGAATCCTAACTTTCTCCTTTAATTCTTTAATCTCAGTTTCCTTCTCGGTAAAAGAGTATGCCATATATTCCTCTGTACACTTTAGTGTTATGATCTTATTCTTCAATCTTTTCTAACTCGATGTCTATATTAGAAGAGGGATCAGTACTCATAAGTAGTAGGGTAGTTTTACCAGAGATAAGACCTTTAGTTATTTCTTAAGTTTTTTTAACCTTTTCAAGATTTGTATTAAATTTATCAAGTAGATCTGAATGTCTTCTTTGTATAACCTCACATTTTCTAGTCAGATGATTTTGTTGGTCATCAATAGAGGACTTTTTTCCTCAATATTTTTCTTCAAAGCACCTATATTGTGCTCCTTTTCATCAAGGCTTTTCAATGCCTTATTTTCCTTTTTAGACTTGATATGATTTTCTTTAATAGGAGAGCACTTTAGGATTCAAGCAACTCATCTTGCTTATCATCATCATCAATTACCTCTTAAACTTTTGGGGCAGTAGTAGAAGGATCAATGACACTACTAAAGGCAACAAAGGATAGAAAATTAGTGTCATCCTTATCATCACTACTGGTACTGTCTAAAACATTAACATTAGCTTTTATAGCATGCATGTTCATGCAATTTTGTTTTTGAAAGCACCTTGCAACAATATGACTAGTCTTCTCACATTCGAAGCATATGATTTTATTTAAGTGTCCTTTGCTTGACTATTTAATTTCATTTTTTGAGTCTTTATCAACTTTAATAGATTTTGAACATTAAGAACTTGAAGTATCTCTTCCAATAATCCCATATGCTAGTTTATTCTTTCTAAAGAACTTGGTAAATCTCTAGGTAAGGAAGGCCATTTCTTCCTCATTAAGATCAAAATCATCATTACTATAAACCATGGCACTAACATCTTTGCTTAAGTAACTTCCTTTAGTAGTTTTGAGAGCCACGCTCTTACCCTTCTCAAGAGTTGTTTGTTCCTACCTTGGTAACAGGTGATGCAGTTCAAAGAATTGTAGGTCACCAATTAGCTAATTCATAGAGAGCTTATCAAGTTTATACATTGACTCAAATACATTAAAATTTTAGCATGAAATCTATAAGGTAGACTGGAAATGATTTTTTCTATTTGCTTTTCTTTGCTAATGGGTCTACCTAAGATGTAAAAATAGTTGATAGTGTTAGAGAACTATGCAAAAAAAAAAAATCAAATGTCTCATTTTCTTTCATAATGCACAATTCAAAGTCTCTATTTAGTGTAAGCATTTTATACCTCTTAACAGCAGATGTCCCTTTATGAGTTGTCTCAAGGATATCCCAAGCATGATTTAATGAGGTACAACTCTAAATTTTTCTATACTCATCAAGGGACACGACTATGATGATAACATATAAACCCTTACTATTCAGTTAGGACTATTTAGATTCTTCTTTAGTCCATTCAATCATTAGTTTCAGAATCACAATATTATCAGGTGGGGTTATAGTGGGATAGGTCTAGTCATTCTTAACAAGGGACCACACATAGTCTTCTTGGGACCACAAGAAGGCTCATATTTGAGATTTTCAATAGGTATAGCATAACCCATCGAAAAATAGAGGTCTACCTACATTGCATCCTTTTCCTAACTCCGTTAGAGAGAATGTGTGTGTGTGTGTGTGTGAAGGTGCAAGTTAACATGATCAACATCAGAGCAATTAAGCCCAAAAGGATGCACTTGCTTTGATACCAATTGAAAAAGTCCATAACTAGATACACAAACATGGTAAAAAGATGTATATTCTTTAAGGACTTAGCCTTAACTTGCACAGAAAGAAAATCGAATACTTAAGTAGTATACATATGAGAAGCACAAGTAATATAATATCAAATAAGTAGATAACTTTGAATAATAGATATTATATAAATTCAATAGAAAGTAGGGAAGAATATAATGACTTTCTAATTAGAGTTTAAGCTTTTAGTATGTTGTAACATACACATCTTAAACTTAGAATATACTAATACAACACCAAATCATGCATAATAAGTGATATAACAAGGTAAACTAATGACACTATAAAGGGAAAGTCTTTAGCGCACTTTTTTTACTTAATATTTATTTTTTATTCAATAAATAGTATTTTTGGAACTAAAAATATTAAAATATAAACTTTTAGTAAAAAAAGGTGAAAATATATTTTTTGAAATTTTTTGGAATTTATTTTGAATTTTTAAAGTAGAACCAATTAGAAGCTACCATGTGGCCTACCATGCAAGCAAAAGAGCTAACTAGGTAAGCCACATGGATGCCATGCAAGTAGGGACAACAAATCATAAATCGCCACATGTGAGGAGTGAAAAAGCACGTGACATATATTGACATGACGTTCAATCCTAGTTTGGAGCATGGTCAGACAACCTTGCTATGTGTCGTCATATGATTGCTCCTTGTGATCCACTAGTGTGCCATTCCATCTACATCTGCAAATCACATTGTGTCGCATGGTGCTGACTCAACATGTGTTGACTTGGACCGGTTTCCCCTACCACACGTCGCTCTCTGATTTGCCTAATAAAATTTGTGTGCTTAATGTCGCATTGTTAATTTTGCTTATTTAGATCTCAACCCTTGATTTGAAGTTAATATGAAGGTTTAGATTGCACCTGAGTTATATTTAAGCCTCTAATCAGCCTATAAACCTTAATGAGCCACCATTAGCATAATTTTGATCAGTTTTTTGAGCTAAAAGAAGAGAAAAATATAGAATAATTCAAAAAGAGATAAAATTTTGGTGAAAATTCAAGAGAAAATTTGTACTACAATTCAAGAGATTGATTGTATTTCTTCTTCTATTCTTTACTTTATCAATTTTTATTTCTTTTTTTTTATGAAAAATATGAGCTTTATGGACAAAATTATATCTAGTTAATTTATTAATCTAGGGATCTTATGAACCAAATTTTTACTATGTGATGATATAATATTTTATTCCAATTATAATTATAATTTAATTATATTATTTAATTTGTTTGTTATGCTATTAATTATTTGGCCAATAATTTATCTATAGAGACAATTAAATAGATTTGAAAGAATTATTTAATTGTTTGTCTTGATTAAATAATATACATAATTTCTAGGCAAAGATGTATGATTCTTATATATGTGATCCATAATTCAACTTAATGATTAATATGAAATTTAATTGGCATGAGAGTGTGATTAAATTAATTATTATATGATGTGTAGTTTACTTGAGAGAGAAATACATGCTAAGTTAGATTCAATTGATCATTTAATTAATTGATAATTATATAGAGATGATTTTAGTTATTCACATATTTAGAAAATTTGGAGATTAAGTATTCCTAGATATTTTCTCATATATATTCTTAGTTACCAAATCTGATTTAATTAATTATTGTTATTTACTTTTAGTTATTTTAATTTTTCTTCCTTAAAATATAAAAACACAAAAAAATGATTTTTTTTTATTTTTAAAAATTAGTTTCTAATAAAATAATCTCTATGAGAACGATTTTTTCTTATTATTATATTACTTGTTGTGAGACATATACTCACGTATTCATTGTATACACAATTTATGTGACGATCAAGTTTTTGGCTCTATTGTTGGGGGTTATAAATATTAGAAATTATTTTTTTTACTTTTATTTTAGTTATTTCTTTATTTATTTTTCATAATTTTATTTTTAATTTTTTTAGTTATATAGTTAGTGAGTTATTTATTTATTTATCTATTTATTTATTTTAGTTAATTTTCTTTACTGATTTAATTTTTTTTTAGTTATTTATTTTTAATTTAGACATCTTTTTTAGTGAGAAATAAATATTTTCTTTAGATCTAAAAATTGAGCATACTTTGAAGTCAATAAAAAAACAAGTTGTCACCCAAGAGAAAAAAATTGGCTAATCTATTATAAATAAACAATAATAAGTTAAACTTGAATAATGAAATGCTTTTTATGGATGATAAAGATAGAGCTATAAATGAAAATGTAATACCTACGTTGGAATGGCTGAATCCAAGTATTATAAGGTCAAACATTCAAACTAATCAGTTTGTGTTAAAGTCAATGATGTTTCAAATGCTACAAACAGTTGGAAAATTCAGTGGATTACCAATAGAGGATCCTCATCTTCATTTCAGTTTGTTTATTAAAGTTGTAGATTCATTTAAGTTTAGTGATGTGACCGAGGAGACATTTAGGCTTAGATTGCTCCTTTACTCTTTATGAGACCATGCTCAAGATTGGCTAAACTCTTTGCCACCTAATTCCATTACAACTTGGAATGATTTGGTAGAGAAATTCTTAATGAATACTTCCCACCAACAAAGAATGCCAAGCTTAGGAATGATATTACCTCCTATCAAAAATATGAAGAAGAATTTTTATATGAATCATGGGAAAGATTCAAGGAATTGCTAAGGAAGTATCATCATCATGGTATTCCTTCTTGGAATCAAATGAAGACTTTTTACAATGGTCTTAATACTCAACAAGAACTATTATTGATGTATCTACTAATAGAGCTTTGCTAGCCAAATCTTACAATCAAACTTATGATTTACTTGATAAAATGGTTATCAATAATTATCAATGACCAATGGACAAAATGACAGCTACAAGAATAGTAGCCGAGTGCATGAGGTAAATGATATCACAGTACTTATAACTTAAGTGTCATATTTGGTTAATCTTTTGAAGGCTTAAAACTCGTCAGCGAGTATAAACTAGGTCTAAGATTTAGAAGTGGAGGAGTTCATTTGTTTGATAATTTTCCAAATAATCCTGAGTATGTATGCTATGTGGGTAATGTGAATTGAAACAACAATCCATACTTAAACATATATAGCCTAGGATGGAGACAACATCCAAATTTCTCTTGGAATAACAATAATCAAGGTGATAATCAATTCAACCATCAATCATTTCCACCACCTGGTTTTCAACAACTACATCAATCACAAGCCTAAGAGAACCTACTAATGACAATACAAATTCCTTAAGGGGATGATGAAAGATTTCTAATAAAATAATCTCTATGGGAATGATTTTTTCTTATCGTTATATTACTTATTGCGATACACATATTGGTGTATTCATTGCACACACAATTTGTGTGGAAATCATAAACCTATATAGAGATAGTATCTATATGGTAACATCCTCGAGTTACTTAAGGCAACCACTCAGCAGCAAATAATTAACTAATTTGTAAAATAGGTTAAGCCACTAATAGACAATAAAACCATTATTACCTCTATCAGTCATGACCTTTATCCAAATCACCAACTATTGCTTTTCACTTGCTGCTTTTGCAATCGTTTGGTTCAACACTCGAACCCACCTGTCCTCCACAGCCAACACCACCCAATATGGTATGGCTAGTAATCAATGATTAGTAATTGGAAGTGTATGAAGTAACAATCTTAAGGGACACACAGTCCACCACTACAATCAAATTGTGTGCAAGAGACACAATCAAACCATGTACGCACACAACCTATGATTTGATTACTAAGCTCACTAAGCAACCCACACTCAAATATATTATTTCTAAATTAATTTTGATGACAAATATAAATTTTAGAGTGAATTTGGTAGAGTTTTGGTTCTTAAATGAGGGATAAAAAAGATAAATGAGTGGGGTATTTATAACACTTAGATTTTCCACCTCATTAGCCATTTCACCAGCCATATCGCCACCACCTTGCTACCACTTGTAGCAAGTATATGGTGAGCTTATTGGTGAGTTGTGTAAAACATGGTATTTTTGTTTTCAAAAAATGCCAAGTAATATCCATAAATACCTGTATCTGAAACACGTCAAAAACTACAAGTAAAACCTAGCATATACACTACGAAAACTAATCCTGTGGTGTGTAAACATGCTTGCATATAAAATGTACCTATCTATGTGCATTTTTGAACTACTGATCCGTAACAACCAACCTTACACACAGGAAAATAGATACACTAAGTAAAAAAAAAAGACATTGTGTTTTGTACACCAAAAACCAATACACAAATACGAATACAAAAAAACTTACAATTTTTGTCATTTTTATGTATCCCCTAGTTAAATAACAAATCCGTTCATTAACTAACTAATAACTAATCTAAGCTAAATCTATATCTCATCAAGTTTTTGCTTTAAATCAAAAAACAAAATAGAAAACTAACCAAGCTCAGAGAGGTGCGTACTCTTCCAATCTTTTTTTCTTTGACTTCTTCACTTATCTTGTATTATTATTTTTTTTGATTTTATTTTTCAAATCTATTCCTTTTTATTCAATTAAAATAGTTAATATTGAGATTTGTCTAAATTTTAGAGAGAGAACTTAGAGAGAAGTTAGAACAAATGATGGAATGTATGGATTTATTGGGTACCCATATATTTATAGGAATTTACATGTATATGTATCGATTACATATGATGGACACCTGAGAATACATCAAAAAGAGCATAAAATTAAAAGTACACTTATAGATCAGGGTCGACCACCCTAGGCTCGATCAGGCAGACGACCTCATATACACAATAAAGGATAGGACTATCCCTTGAGCTCGGGCTATGCTTAGACAATCTCTTGGCTCAGGTTATCGTTTGGCTCGAGTTGTCACTTGGCCAATCCATACATCCAAACAGTTAATAATATTTTTATGGTGTTATTGTTTTTAGAATTTCTGAGCAACTATCTACTATGTTTTTTTCTTCAGCAAATGGAATTATAACTCCCCTGATTTTTCTTGAGAAAATTGATTTCCATCTCCTATATTTTGTATTTAGAAAAAAGGGTTCTAACTACTTTTCTTTTTCATATAACAAAGTTATTTACCCTTTGTTTTGCCTTCAGAAAATAGGGGATTCCTTATTTCTTTTTTCTTTTTTGTCTTCGTCTCCTTTGTTTTGTCTTCAAAAAAGAGAGGAGCATATTATTTGTTTCTATTTTTCTATTTATTTATTTCATCTCCTCGAGAGGATACTCTTTGCTTCTGTTCATGTTTTTTTCTTTTTATTTATTTATTTCATCTCTCGAGGGATATGCTTGGTTTATCCAAAATTTTAAACTATATTTAGAAAAATAATAATTTTAACTCTAAACCTTAACCCACAAATATAACCCTAAATCTTAAATCCCAAAATCTAAAACCCCAAACCCCAAATCCCTAAATGATAAATCCCAAACCTCAAAACCGTAGATCCTATTCAGAAAAATAATAATTTTAATAATATATTTTATTTTTAAGTAGTAATTATTTAAAAAAAATAATGATTTCAATAATTATATGATTTTTTCTAATTGTAAACTAAATATTGTAATACTGATTCTTTCTTTAATTCGAGCGGTCAAACCAAACAAAATTATTTTCTTTTTATTACATTCTTATTCTTATTTCATTCTGTGAACCAAACGCCACCTTAGATTAAGTTGAAAGAGACGATAATGAGAAGTTATGACTAACGTAAAAATTGATTACTCTTTGTTTATTTAAAAAAAAATCTAACTTTTTACATAGAACTCTAAAAAAAATTCTCATTTAAATTTAAATTTAAATTATTTTAACCTAAAATATATTAATTTATTTTTAATTATTATCAATTTTACGGTCATATTTAATCTAATTTATTTTTAATTATTACCAATTTTATATTTATATTTAAGATTGATGAATTAAATTACATTTAAATATTAAAAAAATTATTTTATATTTTTTATGTAATAAATTATAATATAATCATAATTAATATAACAATGATTAAAATATTAATATCTATTTTTTTAATTTATAATTAATTATTATATGAGAAATACAAATGTAATTTTTCTCAACGGTGCGTGCAAATTTGGGGTCTAAGTGTGGTCGGAGACTCTGTGCTGGGCACTATTAATTACTACTTTCTAGGAAAAGCTATCTTATTGGGGCCTTTATTTATCCCTTTTTATTTTCCCAATCCCAATTATTGACCTTGAGTGCGCCTCTTCTGAGCCATTTCTTATTTTGAACAATGGTTCCCATACGATGGCCATTTCTGATCAAAATCTTAATCATATTGGTTAATTTCCATCTGGTTAGTGTAATTTCAAGTTTTTCCGCAGACCCATTTGCCCAACAGCAATTAGATAGAGTTTTGGAGCTCCCGGGTCAGACCTTTAACGTCAGCTTTGCACACTATGCTGGTTATTTTACTGTTAACGAGGAGTCTGGGAGGGCTCTCTTCTACTGGTTTTTTGAGGCTGTCGAGGATCCCGATTCTAAGCCTCTTGTTCTCTGGCTCAATGGAGGTCAAACTTTTTATTTCTTTTTTCTATGTGACAATTTACACTAGTCATTACTTTGTTTCACTTTTTTTTAAAACAATTACAACTTATAATCAACAAAATAATACTATCTTATTTTCACATAGTATATTTTTATTATTAAAAAAATATGTTACATAATTTTATATCGAACGTCGTTCAAATTGAAGTATAATCATTGTAATGTTGAACGAATTTGTTTAATGTTATTAAAATGTTATTTTTGTTATTATATTAGAATAAAACAACATTTGAAAACCGTCGTCTAAAAATTAGCTTAAGAATATTCGTATCATCAAGAATCAAAGATAAATATGCGTAAGCGTACTTAAATTCATTGCTATTAATTAATTCTATAACTGAGTGGTTAGTTTTCTAGATCTACATGTTTTCCTTAGAAAACACTTTAGTTTTCTCTCTGCTTTCTCTAAGGATGGGATATCAGATAAGAAGAATAATATTACGTGTGATATAGGAACCATAGCTACTATATGTAGTTGATAATTTAATCTCTATTTTAACTCATCATTAAAATAAATATTAGCCTTAAGTCTCTATACATTGAAGACTCACAACCTATTAGATACATTAAAGCCCAAATTATTTAAACCTTAACAGATTATTTTTAAATGGGTTTAACCTTATATGATAGTATAAAATACATAATTATTCACATATAAGCCCAATGTTGGATTAAGGATCTAACAATTTCCACTTGGGTTATATATGCAATCTTATAATTATGCTTGCAAAAATAATCGTATGAGTTCAACTTTGCTATTATTGTCAAAGTATATTTGTAACCAATTCGGTCCATCAATTATACCAACATAGGATCAAAGCGACCTTCGTTACATTTGTCGTAATTCGATCCATCAATGATCACGTATGCCGATATAATTAAATGACATGGATCATAATGTAGATATATATAAGTTTCATGCAATGTGATCTTAACATGCCTATTTAAAACTAGTCCAACTTTGGACCTTAGTGAGATCAACCATACCAAAATCAAAGTGTAAATAAACCAAAGCTTTATTTCTGTATAAAATAACCTCAAAATATCCATAAATTAAAATAATTGAAAGTGTGTCTATCAAAGAAACATTTAAAATTACAAACTTCTACTAAAACTGAATATCCTCGAATGACATGACACCCATACAAGCATTGTGTTCATGAAACATTTCAGATGTCAATCCCTTAGTAAGCGGATCCACAATCATGGAGTTTGTACTACTTTGTTTTATAGACACCTGTATATTTTGAACTTTTTCCTTAACAACCAGGAAGTTGATCTTTATATGTTTCAACTTCATCGAGTTTTTGTTGTTAGTGGAATATAACATTGCTAACTTCTTGTTATAAAATAACCTAAGTGATCTTTCAATATCATCTACTATGTGCAGCCTTATGACAAAATTCTGTAGCCATATTTTGTTATTGGATGCAACATACTATTAACTTTGTTGCCATGGTAGAATAGGCTATAATAGGAGACTTTTTAGCACTCTTCTGGGAGATAGCACCCCCAGCTAACAGGTAGACATAGCTCGACGTAGATTTCATACTATCTTGTCATCTAACAAAATCAGAGTTAGTATACCTGACGATCTCTAATTGATTTGACCTCTGATACGTGAGCATGTAGTCTTTTGTTCTCTGTAATTACTGCAAGACTTGTTTGGCTGCCATCTAATAATCTATGCCTGAATTGCTTAAATATTTGCCCAACATCATAACAATATACGCAATATCTCTTACATACTTGAGCATACATCAGACTCTCTACTGTTGACGTATAAGGAATCTTATGCATTTTTTTTTCCTCAAAATCATTCTTAAGGCACTGATTGAGACTAAGTTTATCTCCCTTAGCAATAGGGGTGTTACCTAATTTACAATTTTGTATACCATATCTCTTGAGAACCTTTTGAATATAGCTCTTTTGTGATAGTCTTAGAATACTCTGAGAGCGATCTCGAAATATCTATATGTCTAATACAAAAAAGATGTCACCAAGATCCATCTCAACATTATTAGCTAAAAATCTCTTGGTTTCATGCAATAAGCCCATATCGTTGTTGGCAAGCAAAATTCCATCGACATATAAAACTAGAAAAATATACTTGCTCCCACGAGATGATCACTTGATGAAACTTGAATAACCATTGTCGAGAGGCTTAATTGAGCCCATACATGGATTTCTTAAGTTTGTAAAATGCTATCTTTACATCCATATGATATAACTCAAGATCGAAATGTGCTACTAATGCCATTATAATCCTGAAAGAGTCTTTTGAATAAAGTGGAGATAAAATCTCTTTATAGTCAATCTCTTCTTTCTATGTAAAGCCTTGTTTGACAAGACGAGCCCTATATTTCTCCACATTGCCTTCCAAATCTTTTTTTGTCTTAAATATTTATCTACAACAAATGGGTTTCACACATTTTGGAAATAGGACAAAATCCCACACGTCATTGTCCTTCATGGACTTAATTTCCTCATTCATGACATTAATCCACTTTTGAGAGTTAGGACTTTTCATGGCTTGACGGAAGTTGATCAGAACTTTTTATATCACTCCAATATCAAACTCATATTCTTGGAGAATTATAATGTAGTCATCTGGCACTGCACTTCTCCTTTCCTTAGTAGATCTCCTAAATGGCACGAGTTCTTGAGGTGGTAGAGTTTGTTCTTCTGGAACAATTTCTTGAATGAGAGGTTCTTCGAGATTGTCTTGATCAAAGTCTTGAATGTGATCTTGATTAATGTCAATAGCACTTGTGGGAATATCAATATATTTTTCTTCAAAGACAAAATCTCTGATTGTCTCCCCTACAAACTCGACACCCTCAAAGAATTGGGCATTTCTTGACTTGAAAATCAACTTAAATGTAAGATTATAAAACCTGTACCCTTGGATTTTTCAAAATATCTAATAAAATAGCAATTCATCGTCCTTGAATCTAGTTTCTTTTCATTAGGTCTATAGGCCTTTGTCAAGTGCTTTAAACTAGGTTTCTTACTTGTCTAAAATTCATAAGAGGTTTTGGTTGTTGCTTTAGTTGGAACCTATTAAGGATATATGCTGTAGTCTTAAGCTCTTTTCCCCAGAGTGATTTGTGGTAAGGTGGAATAACAAATCATACTTCTTACCATGTCCTCAAATGTCCAA
Source organism: Hippophae gyantsensis (assembly GCA_030763125.1). Taxonomy (NCBI): domain Eukaryota; kingdom Viridiplantae; phylum Streptophyta; class Magnoliopsida; order Rosales; family Elaeagnaceae; genus Hippophae; species Hippophae gyantsensis. The sequence goes on along the minus strand of CM061034.1, from coordinate 50,617,617 downwards.
TTTCGTCTTTTAGCAACACCATTTATAGTGGGCGAGCCCGACATAGTGTACTGTGAGACAATGTCAAATTCCTTTATGAATTTAGCAAACGATTTTGGATGTTGTTCACCTGAACTGTCATATTTGTCATAGTACTCACCATTACGATTAGATCTGACGCTTTTGATCCTTTTGTTGAGTTGTTTCTCAACTTCAACTTTATAATTTTTGAATACATCCAATGATTGTGATTTTTCATGAATGAGAAATAAATAACCATATCTGGAAAAATCGTCTATGAACATTATAAAATATTGTTAGTCATTCCAAGTAACTATAGGAAATGACCCATAAATGTATGTATGTATAAGTTCTAAGACTTCTAAAATTCCTATTGGCCTTATATCTCCTTTTATCGGTTTATTTTTCTTTTTACAGTTAACACAAACATTAAAATCTATAAAATCTAAGGGGTCTAAAATTTCTTCAGACATAAGTCATTCTATTCTCCATATTGAGAGATAAACTAATATTCTCTTGTGCCATAACGTAGCTGAATTTTTATTTGTCAACTTTTCTTTTATACCTTGTGTACTTAACTATAGCTTCCTTATCCTTCTTTATTTTCTGTCTCCTTGTCCTTGTAGTTGGAGGTTGAGGCCAGGCAAATACTTTCTGTCTTATCTTGCTTCAGTCTTTCTTCTTCCTGAACACAGTATGAGATGAGCTCATTCAGAGACCAAGTCTCTTTCTGACATTTATAGCTCATTTTAAATTGGCTAAACTATTTTAGAAGAGATAAAAACTAGATACTACCAAGTCCTTAAAGAGTTCTAGCTTAAGTACTCTCAATTTGGAAGTAAGATGAGACATCTCCATGATGTACTCCTTGATATTACCTTTGTCCTTATACCTCATTGAAATTAGATTTATTAAAAGCGTACCTCTTTCAACCTTTTTGTTCTTGACAAACCTTTTTTCAATGTTTGTGAGGAAATCTTTAGTAGTAGTTATCTTTTCAAACATTGTGTCCTTGAATGCACCTGGAATGACCTTCTTTATGATCATCAAACACATGCGATTTGATCTCTCATATCTTTCCACTTCCTTCTTTTGATCAAAAGTACTCTTATATGTAAGGAGTGTAGGAGAATCAACCCTTATCGCAAGATCCAAATGTTGTGCACAGAAGTAATAAATAGCGATATATGAATATATCGAATCGATAAAAAGAAACACACAAAATTTACGTGGTTCGATAATTTTTCTAGGTCCACGGGAGGTAGCAGATATTATTAAACTGAGTAGGAAATATACAGAATATAGATACAGATTTCCTCACTAATAATATCTCTTAAGTGTTTCTCCAAATTCACAGAAAATTCTCACACTCACCAAGTATTTTCTCTCTTTGTGTTTGCTTATGCTCTCTTTGATTTTGTTTTTTGATTTTTGCCTTGTTCTTCAATGCACGAACTCCTCCATATTTATAGATGAAACAAGGTTCTCTTTTCTTAAATTAGGCCACTAATTTCCTTAAATTATACCACAAATTAGGCCTTAAATTAGACCATTAATTTATTACTTTTAGAGCCAATATTCAACATCTCCACCTTGGCGAAAAAGTTCATAGCACGACCTCCAAATGTGCCCTAGGCGTTCTAAGCTCAAGAGATGTTGATCAAGTTCAAGCAGTGTTGAAACTTGATCCCTGTAACCACCTTTGTAAGCATATCTGTAGGGTTATCTATAGTCCCGACTTTTTGGAGTATAACATTCCCTTTATCGATGATTTCTTGAACAAAATGAAATCGAACATCGATGTGCCAAAACAAATGGCAATCTGGCTATCGCAGAAAACCTCCACATTCTTCTAAACAATACCCAAATCCTTGGTCAATCCGAGAAGCCATATAGTTTCTTTGAATGCTTCTGTTACAGCCATATACTTTGCCTCTGTAGTAGACAAAGCTACAGTTGACTGCAATGTTGATCTCCAACAAACCGGTCCTCTTGTCATTGTGAACACATAATCAGTTGTAGATCAACGCTTATCTAGATCTCCAGCATAGTTAGAATCCACATATCCGACTAGGTGTTTGCCTTTAGTTTTGTCTCTCTCAAATTTCAAACCAATATCCACATTACCATAGATGTACCGTAGAATCCACTTCACTGCTTGCCAGTGTCTTATACTGGGATTGTGCATGTAACAACTCCTCATATTAACAGTATGTGAAATATCAGGTATGGTGCATACCATTGCATACATCAAGGCACCAACGACATTTGCATATGGAACACGCTCCGTTTGCTTCTTCTCATCGGTGGTGCTAGGTGACATCAATGCACTCAATTGAAAGTGAGGAGCAAGCAGTGTACTTACTGGTTTGGTTTTCTCCTTAATGTCAAACCTTTGTAGTACTTTCTTCAGATACTGAGTCTGTGTTAGACAGACTGTGCTTGCAACTCTATCTCTTCTGATCTCCATCCCAAGAATTTTCTTAGCTTCTCCAAGATCTTTCATTTCAAATTCTGAACTTAACAGAGCTTTCAATCTGTCGATCTCCACCTTGCTCTTAGATGCAATCAATATATCATCATCATATAAGAACAAATAAATGAAGGTACCGTCTTGGAGTTTTCGAAAGTATACACAGTGATCAAACTGGCTATGTATGTACTTCTGCTCTCTGATGAAGCTATCAAAGCGTTTCTACCACTGTCGCGGTGATTGCTTCAAACCATAAAGTGACTTGCTTAGCTTGCAAGCCCAATTCTCACTTCCTGGAACTTTAAATCCATCTGGTTGAGAGATGTAGATCACTTTGTTCAAAGTACCATGGAGAAAAGTTGTTTTGACATCGAGTTGAGCTAACTTGAGATGAAACTGTGCTACCAAAGCCAATAGTATCCGAATAGATGAATGCTTAACAACATGTGAGAATACCTCATTGTAGTCTATTCCTTCTTTCTGAGCATAGCCTTTTGCTACCAGTCTGGCTTTGTATCTGATGTTGTCTTTCCCAGGAACACCTTCCTTCTTGGCATAGACCCATATACAGCCAATAGTTTTCTTTCCTTTGGGAAGTTGAACCAACTTAGTCTGATTCTGGTGTAGAGACTTCATCTCTTCATCCATTGCCATCTTTCACTTCATACTATCAACTCGCTGCAAAGCTTCTCTATATGTGCATAGGACATCATCATCAATTACTGGAAGTGCAAATGCTACTATGTCTGTGTATCTAGTAGGCTTCCTAATCTCCCTTCTCGGTCGAGTAGTGACAATAGATTCTGGCTACTGATTGATCGGTGGTGAGGGTGAGAGAACCTCCAGCTCAACTGAGATCTCTTCTTGATCATCAATTTCATCTTTACCACAATTGGTTGTCGGTGCAATCTTTTTTGGATCTTCTGGAGTCTCAAGCATTACCTTAGAAAGAGTATTTGGACTTTCATTCTCTTTTTTTGAATTTGTTTGTCTCAACATAACAGGCTCGTCGAATGTGATATTTCGGTTTAAGTCTTTTTCGATTCACCACACCAAAGTCGAAATCTTTTAACTCCTTCCTTAAAGCCCAAGAAAACAGCTTTCTTTGCTCTAGGATCCAGTTTGGATTCAGTAACATGAAAATATGCAAGACATCCAAATATTCGCAATGAATCATAATTAGAAGAAGGTTGTCCAGACCATACCTCTTTAGGAGTTTTCCCATCTAATGTAGTCGTAGGAAATCTGTGGACTATATGAGTTGCATATGACAAAGCCTTAGCCCAAAATGCCTTGCTCAATTTGGATTGAGATAGTATACATCGAACTTTCTCAACCAAAGTACGATTCATTCGTTCTGCAATTCCATTCTGCTGTGGTGTACAAGAAACTGAAAAATGTCTGATTATCCCTTCATCTTGGCAAACTTTGAAGAAGGGATCTGATTTATACTCGTTATCATTATCAGATCTGAGCCTCTTAATTTTCCTATCTGTCTAAGTCTCGATCATTTTTTTCCATTTAAGAGAGATATCTAGAATTTCATCTTTGTGACTCGTGGTGTATATCCAGACATATCTAGATAAATCATCAATAAAAGTCACAAACCAGCGTTTACTTCCAAGTGAAGCATTCTTGGAAGGTTCCTAAACATCTGTGTGAATATAATCAAGAGATCCCTTAGTATGATGAATGGTTGTGCCGAACTTGACTCTTGTTTGTTTTCCCATTACATAATGCTCACAAAAATCAAACTTTTCAGTCTTGGCACCTTTCAGAAGACCTTGCTTCATTAAGCCTTGCAAAGCCTTGCAAAGCCTTTTCACCGACATGCCTTAAACGCATGTGCCATAGGTTGGAAGAATCATCTGTCTTTTCTTCAAAACTGCTTGAGACAACTGCTCTTCCAGTAGCTGTACTCTTATCTAGGAAATACAAGTTCGTCTTTCGTGTACCCTTCATCGCTACAAATGCACCTTGTACAACTTTCAAGACTCTATTTTCCAATATTACTTTGTAACCATCAGAATCTAGAACACCTAAAGAAATAAGGTTTTTCTTTAGGTCAGGAATGTATCTTACATTCGTAAGTCGTCTGATTGTACCATCATGCATCTTTAGTCGTATTGTTTTGATCCCTTTTGTCTGATAGGTATTGTTGTTGCCCATCAACACAACTCTTCTATCGAACTCCTCAAAACTCGAAAACCAATGTCTGTTTGGACACATATGATAAGAACATCCAGAATCAAGGATCCATTTATCTGAGTAGGTATCTAATGATGAAACTGAAAAAGTTGATTCTTCATCTTCATCGGCCTTCTGTGCAACATTTGCATTTGACTTGTCCTTGTTTGGACAATCTTTCTTCCAGTGCCCTTTCTGGTGATAATAGGCACACTCGTCCTTCGTAGGATGTCTTCTGGATGACTCTCCTTTGGACTTTGATCTGGATTGCCTCCTATTATTTGATCTGCTAGATTTTTTGTTGTTCATCCTACCTTTGGCTGCCATCAACGCTTTTGATATTGAATCTCTATGATCATGTTGATCCTTCTTCCGGTACTCATTATTTACCAAAGCATTTGAAACATCTATAAACTTAACCTCATCTTTTCCATATGTGGTTAAATGCTCATAGTTCTTAGGTAATGAATTCAGTAACAACAAGTCTTATCTTCATCGATAATTTCAACATCTAAATTTTGCAGATCGGTTAAAATTTTATTAAAATTATCTAAGTGCTCAATCATAGGAGTACCTTTCTTATACTAGAAACGAAAAAGATTCTTCTTCAAGTAGAGGCGGTTCTCTATATTTTTCGTCATGTATTTGTCCTCTAGCTTTTTCCAGAGAACTGTAGCTACATTCTCTTTTATAACAAAGTATTTATGATCTTTTCCTAAGCACAGTCGAATTGTACTATAAGCTTGTTGGTTGCCATAATTCTAATCTTCATTGAAATAATTTTCTGGCTTGGTCTCCAAGGTTATATTAGATCCTTCTCGGAATAATAGATCTAATACTTTACATTACCACATGCCAAAATTATTGGTGCTGTCGAATTTCTCCACCTCAAACTTTGTGTTGGACAACATATTTTTTTCAAGTAGAATAACTTAATTTGCCAAAAATTCTAAAGTCAGCTTGTTCATCTTCTTCGATCTCTCTTTTATCAGCCATAAGTACAAACGGATAACAGAAATTTTACACTTACAACTTAAAATAGCGTTTTTCCAAATTTTATACTTTATTTGAAAAAACAGAGTCCGTGGTTGAATTCAGAATGGTCCAATTAGCTAGGAATAGGTCCGACTCAGTTGAAAACGGATGAAAAATGGACAAACTCGGTCCAAATATCACTAATGATTGAGTTGACTCAGTTTCTGGTAGTAGCGCTCCGGCGGCTTCTGGCGATGATTCTAATTTCTGATTTGAGCGATTCTTTCACCGTTGTATTCGTCTCATCGAGAGCTTCGATTTGATATATAATACTACTATATTTGGCTTTGATACCAATTTGTTGTGCACGGAAGCAATAAATAACGGTATATGAATATATCGAATCGGTAAAAAGAAACACAGAATTTACGTGATTCGACAATTTGTCTAGGTTCACGAGAGGTAGTAAATATTATTGAACTGAGTAAGAAATATACAGAATACAGATTTCTTCACTAATAATATTTCTAAGTGTTTTCCCAAACTCACAGAAAACTCTCACACTCACAAAGTATTTTCTCTCTTTGAGTTTGTTTATATTCTTTTTGATTTTTTTTATTTTTGTCTTGTTATTCAATGCATGAACTCCTCCATATTTATAGATAAAGTAAGACTCTATTTTCTTAAATTATGCCACTAATTTCCTTAAATTATGCCACAAATTAGGCCCTAATTTGTTTCTTTTAGAGCCAATATTTAACCCCAAATCCATGATTTTAAGAACTATCAAGAGATCTTTTGCCATAACTTGAAGTTGTGCCATTTATCATATGAATAGAGTTGATGTTGACATAAATATTAGTAGAATAATTCATAACTGAATCCAGAAAACAACAAACAAAACAAACTCACACAAATCTTATAACCAAAATAATAAATTCAAACAAAGGTAAATCTTATCTTAAGATACCGGACACTCTATTAGTATTTTGCTTTGAATAACAATATTAACTTGTAAGTGATATATTGATATAATAATTAACACTAACAATAAAAACATGTCGAATAATAAATCTTTTTTTGGATCAAATTATTATTTACATGTAAAAACAGAACAATTATCACACGTTTATTACCACAAATGTATATACAATTATGTTAAATATTAACCTCTTTTTTTGACGATAGGTTACTTCAATTAATTTATCTTAAAATATATATAAATCATATAAATATTTGAATTTTAAGTTGTATAAAAAAAAATTTGAATCAAAATCAATAGTCAATGCTAGTCAACTTCAGTCAATACCAATAAATTCTGTTGGATTAAAAGTTTATTGGGTCATAAAACTCATTAACCCAAATCCATATGGTTAAGTCCATGAAAGTGTTCTTTAAATTCGTAAAATATTTATGGGTTTTAAAAAAATTTATTCGTAGGCTTTTAAAAAAAAAAATTACTTTTGGGTTTCAATCCAATACGTTATTTGAGAATCAGGAATGAAACCCTAGTTGGAATTATTGGTTGCTGGCATTATTTATGAGCTTTAAGAAAAATATTTATGGATCTTTTTTATTAATTATGCAGTACTTAAAACCTTATAATTGCAACGTAAAAGAAACTCTAGTTACAATACCAAATTTTACGGCTGATGCAATATTACTACCAAATATTACTTTATGTGAGAAAACAACCGCTACTTTAGACAGTGGAGGAAAACAAATTAAAGAGATGCCATGCCGTGTATTAATAACATTCATATTCGAAGTTGAATAAATGATCTGTCTGTTTCCCTTTTTCTAATCATAATGAATAAAAAAAATTAAAAAATTAAAACTTTATCAAATCTAAATTTGTTTCTAAACATGAAAGGTCGAAAATAGCTTTTTTAAGATTTCTTTAATGGTAGAAATTTTTTCATACCAAATTCAAGATCAAATAATCATAATTATAAAATATTTTTGGATTTGAATATATAATTTTAAAAAACAACAATAATTGTTCTCAAATATGATAATTTTAAAACCAAAATCAAATAAATAAGATTCTTATTGATTCAATATGAAGAGGCTCTAATGTTATATATTAGAATAAAATAACTTTGAGTGAAAACTTCTACCTAAAAATTAACCTAGGAAAATTCATGTTGTACCACCAAGAATCAAAAACAAATATACGAAAATATACCTGAATCTATATTTATTAATTAATTCTGTAACTGAGTGGTTAGTTTTTCAGATCTACACGTTTTCTTTAAAGAACCTTTTAGATTACTTTCTACTCTATCTAACAATGTGATATTAGATAAGAAGAATAAGAATACGTATAATATGGGGACCATAACCACTATATACATCCTATTAGATACATTAAAATCTAAATTACTTAAACTTTAGCATATCACTTTTAACTGGACTTAACATTATATGATAGTCTGCAACACATCATTATTCACATATAGGATCCAATAGTTATAAGTTTTAGGGTTTTCTTTTTACTTTTATTTTTTATTTTTTTGCTTTAAATTGTTTATCTGATTCAATCCACCATTTTGCCTTAAATAGGACTCTTTAGCTTTCAAAGTGACGTAGGCCTAGATCTTTTTTCTGTGAGGGAAGTCCCACTGAGGCTCAAAGTCCTATGAACATGGGCTGCTCAACCCAAAATTTAATAAGAGGTTTATGATTTTTATTATCTTTATAGTAATATTTTTTTAACATTACCTATTACCTCTAATATATAGTACTCTTATAAGTGTTGTTTGAACATGGGTATTTACAAAAATGAAGAGTCCATATTACATAAATTTTATTGATTGTATTTATTGTTCATTAAAAGCTGGGTGGTTTATTATAATGGAAATTTCCAATTGTCTGTCTATTTTTTCTGGGACTTTTTATTATTTTAGTTAATATCTAGTTCACTTTGCTAAGGTTGATAATATTTGCGATTCTGATTTCTCTAGGTCCCGGGTGTTCCTCCATTGCTTATGGAGAGGCGGAAGAGATTGGTCCATTTCATATCAAGCCAGATAGCAAGACCCTATATTTGAATCCATATTCTTGGAATCAAGGTATGTACCTTTTTGCAGACTTGCTTTTGAAAGGGTCTATCATGTATGTAACTTATTCTAAAAAATTTCTGGTGGAAGAAATAAAAGCTGCAAAAAAAAAAATTATTTTTTGTAAGTATGAAGCTGTAAGATTGAAGTTCTGTTTGAATTTAGACCATCAGCAAGTGAAATTATGAATAACGGTTACCATATAATTTCGTCCTTTTTCCTACCCTGATATTATAATCAAGAAAGAGTTGAACAGTCAGTATGATAAATTATATCATAAAAAGGGAAGGCTGCTTTCCTGCTTGGTGGAATATCAGTTAAAGTGGGAGTAATTTTTTTTTTTCCAATGATAAGCACCCATTTTTAAGCGTGGGTGTGAGAGTTGAAAATTTAATTTTGACCTTTTTCCCAAAGACACCTTAGCCTTACTAATTGGACTATCGATGCGTGGGCAATGGGAGTATCATTTTCTTAGCAGCATGTTATCTACTTCCAAAGATTATTGAAGATTTATATTTATGAAAATGTATTTCTGAATATATTGAATTGAATTTTACAATAGCTATGATTTACAATTTATAGAACAAAACTTTGTTTAGAAAAAGGAAATAAATCTCCTGATTATGTTTATAATATTTTTCCTAATGTGTGACTAAACTAAATAAGGAAAATATCAATCAATTTATAATTTTCCTAATAATCATTCTAATTAGAAAGAACAAAATAAAGAAACAATCTTTATGTTTAATTCTAGAGATCTCAATACTCCCCTTCAAGTTGGATTATAAATATTGGTTATATCCAACTTATAAATAAGATCATCAAATTGTCGGTGAATTTTTTCGGTAAAGACATCAACAGTTTGTTCTTTTGTTGGAATATAAGTCATGCAAATTGTTTCATCTTCAATCTTTTCTTTGATAAAGTGTCTATCAATTTTCACATGTTTTGTTATGTTATGCTGAACAAGATTAAGAAAAATATTAATAATTGCCTTGTATATCACAGTATAATTTGGTTATAGATCTTGTTGGAATTTGAAGTTTCATTAAGAGATTCCTGAACCATAGTAACTTGCAGATTTCTCTTGCAATTGCTCTAAATTCTACCTCGGCACTATGTTTGGCTACTACATTTTGTTTTTTGTTTCTCCATCTCACTAAGTTCCCAAAAAAAAAGTACAATACTTAGTAGTGGATCGTTTTTCTTTTACCGAATCAACCCAATCTGCATCAGTGTAAACTTCTAAGTTCTTGGCTTCATTTTTTTTAAAAGCATAATCCTCAGTCAGGTGACCTTTTGAGGTATCTAAGAATTCTATAAACTGTTTCAAGGTAGGCTTCGTTTGAAGAATGCATATGTTGACTAACTACACTGACAGAAAATGTAATGTCATGTCTAATGTGAGATAAGTATATCAGTTTTCCACGAGTCTTTGATATGTTTCTTTGTCGATTATTTCACCCAAGTTTTCATATTTATTTTTCAATCTTAATTGGAGTGTCATTTGGTTTGCAGTCAAGCATGCCAGTTTCAGTGAAAAGATCAAGAGCATATTTATGTTGTGAGACATTGATTTCCCTTTTTGATCTTGCAACTTTCATTCTTAAGAAGTATCGCATTTGTTCTAAATCCTTGACTTTAGATTTAGTAGTCAAATTTTCCCATAGTCTTTTACTTTCTAAGTCATCTCCAGTCAAAATTGTATCATCAACATTTGCTACTAGAATTGTTCTCTTCTCATTTCCATTTTGTTTAAAAAACAAGTTATGATCTGACTATCCTTGTTGGTATCTGTGCTTCTTCATTATTTTGACAAACCTATCAAACCATGTTTTAAGTGATGGTTTGAGACCGTACAATGACCTTTTCAATTTGGACACTGTATCTGGTTTGACCTTGTCAAATCTAGGTGGTATTGTCATAAAGACCTTTTCTTTTAATACTCCATTGAGAAAAATATTTTTTATATCAAGTTGTTGAAGTGGCCACTCTAGATTGGTTGCTAATGATAGAAGGATTCTTACAGTATTTAGTTTTGCCACAATCAATTCCAAAGGTGTATATGAACCCTTTTGCAACCAAAGAGGCTTTGTGTCGCTCTATTATCCCATTAGTTTTGTATTTTATTGTAAATATACATTTTCAACCAATTGATTCTTTTTCTTTTGGTAATTCTGTTACATTTTTCTTAAGTGCCCATATTTCCTCCACAACCGTCTCTCTCATTTTGGAATGTTTAAAGCTTCATGAATGTTTTTTGGTATTTTTGTTTTATCAAGGTGAGATGTAAAAGTATGGAAGCCAGTAGACAAAGTTTCGTATGAAATAAATCTAGAGATAGGATGAAGAGTATAAGATTGAGTTTGTTTTCTCAAAGCCATGGGAAAATCAAAATTACTTGTGTTTGGGACAGACTCGGGAATGTTTGAATTTATCATCGGTTTTGACATTCTTGGTGCACGAAGTGTGAAATTATCTTTTGATTTTGACCTTTACGAGTAAACAATCACCTGTTTATCCATATCTTTATATATGTAGTTTCCTTTTGTTGGTAGAATAGAATAGGAAGGCGAGGTAGTAGGTTCATGATTTGGACTATTTTGGTTTGACTCATGGTTGTTTGTTTTGGATTTTTTGGATTATCAAAGCATTCATAGAGACCTAAATTTAGTCTAAGTTATGGCCAACAGGACAATCTTCATTCAAATTCTCTCCTTGAAGAGTGTTTTCAAAGAAAGTGACTCCGTGACTAACAACGATCTTTTTTGTGGAGGATTCATAGTACTTGTATCTTTTTTGAGTAGATGAGTACCTAAGGAAAATATATTTACTAGTTTTGGGATCTAACTTTAATCTATGAAAGGAGTGAATGTAAGCAAAGGTAATACACCCAAAAACCCGGAGAGAGATTAATCTGAAGGTGTGAAAAAAAATAATTTGGAATTTTTGAAGTGAGGTTTTAAAAGGTAGAATCCAACTTGACAATCAATTAATGAGATAAGTGACAGTTAAAACTTCATCTCTGTAGAAAGTTTTGGGCATGTTTGTATTAAACATTAAAGCCCAATCTACTTCAAGAAGGTGTCTATTTTTCCGCTCAACTATCCCATTTTGTTGGAAAGTGTGTGAATACAAGAACTTTGATGAATTATCTCATGTTGTTGAAGATAGTTTCTTAAGTTATAATTGAAATATTTAGTTCCATTATCAGTTCTAAGAATTTGAATTGATGTTTGAAATTTAGGTTTGAATCATAAGGTGAAAGTGAATGAAAATATCACGAACTTCAGTTTTGTCTTTCAATAAATAAATCCAACACTTTGATGTGATCATCAATAAAGGTAACAAATCATTTAGAGTGGGAACGATTTGGAAGACGGGAGGGTCCCCAAACATCATTGTGAATTAGGACAAAAGGCTTGGATGGTTTATATTGATGATTGGAAAATATGCACGTTAATGTTTTGCCAGTTCACAACTTTCACACTGAAAATCGATGGTTTTATTTGAAAACATAGATGGAAATAAATGTTTCAAATATTGAATATTAGGATGTCCAATTCAATAATGTCATAAAAGAATTCCATTATTCATACAACCAGATACAGAATCACATATTACAATTTTATAATTTTCACTCACATTGGTCTCATTAAAGTAATATAATCCCTTATATTTTTTAGTATTGTCAATCGTTTTCCCCGATGATAGGTCTTGAAAACACAATGAGATGGAAAGAACTTAATTGAGCAATTTGAATTTTTTGTTAGTTGGTTAATGGATATCAAATTACAAGATAAGTCAGGGACATGAAAAATAGATTTGAATGTTATAAATTTGAAAATTTGGATATTCCCTTTTCTTGTAATGGTTAAGAGAGATCCATTTATTGATCTGCCACTCTAATTTTAAGATTATTAACACACGGTGAGTAAAATGTGAATAATTGATGGACATTAGTTATGTGATCAAATGCACCAAAGCCAATAATCCAAGAAGTTTTAGACTGTAAGATGGTACTAGGGCATTTAATTAGTTACCTTTATAGGCTAAGGGGTTTGAGGGAATATTTGAGGATGATTGATCCGTATTTTGTACACTGGAGAACATTTTGTATAATTGATCCACTTATTTTGGATTAAATGCTCCCTTTTGAGGTTGAGCATTCTAGGATTGTTAATCACTTGAAATTTGATAACTTTGAGCCCTACTCTGTCTGTAATTTGTACCATTTGGTTTTTCAATAGTAAACTGAAAAAGAGAACTATCTAATCTACTAGAATTCATGGTGGATATGGACTCTGTTTCTAGATTGTTGTTCTCTGGTACTATTTCTCACTCTTGATTTGGAGTCAAATCATTTATAACTCGGTTTTTGTGAACTTTGCTCTAATGCCATGAATATTTGAATTTGTGAAAATGTATTTTTGAATATATTGAATTGAATTTTACAATAACTATGATTTACAATTTACAGAAAAAAACTAGGACTAAGAAAAGGAAATAAATCTCCTAATTATGTGTGTAATATTCTTCCTAACGTGTGACAAACTAAATAAGAAAAATATCAATCAATTTACAATTTTCCTAATAATCATTCTAATCAAAAAGAACAAAAATAAAGAAACTATCTTTATGTTTAATTCTAGAGATTTCAACAATTATTCAACTCATGCAATCCGTAAGATCTGTAGTTATAATGGCATCTTAGGTATGGAACACCCCCACTCCCAAGTAAAAGAAAAGAAAAAGAACGGAACACCCCCACCCTATCCCCAAGTAAAAGAAAAGAAAAAGAACGATGAATGAAAATGAACATTTTTTTCTTTTCATCGAAATTAGTAGTGAATGATATCATCCGTGTGCACTCCGCATTACTTTTAAAAATAATGCAGGAATGTTTAAAATGCATAAAGCTTTTCTTACATTGATAAAATACCAATGAAAGCATGGGTTTATAAGTGCATGAATCAACCCTAACCAATGAGTTAATCTTTTGGAATTGGAACTTATTGCCTTGTGGAAACTCATGGGAGCTATTGGGCCTATCAAATGGTATTAGAGTTTATGAGTGTTGTCTTGGGCCAATTGGTGAAATATTGATTTTGTGGGCTTGAAATGATAATTCTTTAAAAAAAGAAATCTCATGATGGTGTGGACTTGTTCCAAAAATAAAAGGGGGATGTTGAACTTTGAAGACCTTGAGAAGACCCTGAAACCTTGGGCAAACAAGGTGGGTTTAAAGTCAAAGTTCAAGATGGGTTAAACATGCAAGACCTGATTGGATTGGCTTGAGTCGGAGTATGAACTTGAAGAGTTAAGTAATCTTGTTTGAGGGAAAAATTGTTATAAAAGTAAAAGCAAACAAGTCGCATATTGATAAAATACCAATGAAAGCATGAGTTTATAACTGCATGAGTCAATCCCACCCAATGGTTTAACCTTTGGGAGGGGACCGCATTGTTTTATGAAAACTCATGGAAGTTGTTGGGCCTATCAACTACCTATGTTGTGTACGTGGATTTGTTAAAAAGAGATAATCACTATTGTATCTGTTTTTATTTTGTAAATGCACTCCATCTATGTCCTCTGACCTGCGTTTCCAATTTGCAGTTGCTAACATTCTGTTTATTGATTCCCCTGTTGGAGTTGGTTTTTCATATTCAAATACTTCATCTGATCTGGTTACCAATGGCGATGCCAGAACTGGTAAGCATGAAACTTATTGTCTCATAAGTCTACTTATTCCTATATTTTTGTTGGTAGGTTCAACATTAATTTGTCATCCTCTTCTTTTTGCAGCTCAAGACTCTCTTGCATTTTTATTAAAATGGTTTGAACGATTCCCCCAGTACAAAGGAAGGGACTTTTATATCACAGGAGAGAGTTATGCAGGTAGATCAAACTTTTGCTGCTTGTATGTAGTTTACCAAATGTAATGCATTTTTAACCCCGTCTCAAGCTTTCTCCTATTGGACTTTTTTTCTCTGAAGTGATTTAAATCCTTTTATGTTAAAAATTATTTTCCCGTCACATCATTTAGGGTAGCTATATATATAGGTAAGTTGAAAATATTGCATCAATTATCTAGCTCATTCCAATTTATATTCTTTTTGGCCACTTTGTGAGATGAACAAATTATGCTGTGCTAACGAGTCCCATATTTAATAAATGTAAAGATAAATTTGGAATATTGTTAGGATGGGTTACTTCTCCTAATAGATTAACCTTTTTAGTTGAAACCTAGGTAGTTCCAACAGATGATGCAGTAGTTTTCTTCTCAATCGAATTTTATAGTTGAAAACTTGAGTGGTTCCTGGGAGGGATGTATGGCATGGCAGAATTTCATGAGCTTGTAGGCAACAATACCTGTTTATGATTTAGGGAAAAAGAGACATAATTCCTATGCCGCCAAACCTTGAGATATTCAACTCTTTGAGTAATACTTGGTTTTAGAACAATCGTATTTCAACTGTTTAATTTTGCCAGGACATTATGTACCTCAGCTAAGCCAGGCAATTGTTAAATACAACTCAGCAACTACCGAAAACCAAATTCATCTGAAGGGTTACATGGTATTAGATTTTTTGTTTGCTCTATCTAAGCTTCCGATCAGTTCAACACCTTAGCAAACTAAGAAGCTAAAATATATGTGCAATGCAGGTTGGAAATGCTCTAACCGATGACTACCATGATCACTTGGGAATTTTCCAGTTTATGTGGTCAGCTGGCTTGATTTCTGACGAAACATACAAGTTACTCAACCTTCTCTGTGACTACCAGTCATTTATACACACCTCCAATTCATGTGATAATATTCTAGACATAGCTTCTGAAGAACTTGGGAACATTGACCCGTATAGCATCTTCACTCCTACTTGTGCCACTAATGTTAGCGTGTCAAACCGACTCTTGAAAAGAATGCATGTAAGTACACACTTCATTAGTTTGCTAAACATTTATTGTTTTATTTTTTTCTTTTTCTTTCAAAATTCAAATGATAAAAAAAAATTCTCTTTCAACTGTATGTCGTTCGTAATGAGGTGTTTTGAAAATCATTAAGATTGGCTTTGTGTTTCCTATATATAATTCAAGTTTCTTTTGTTTTTATTGATGGCCAAGTACTTGTCTAGAAAAGGAAAATGGGGAATCTAAGATCTGTATTTCTTTGATTTTCTTTTAGTTTATACATTATAGATTAATTTATAATACAAATGAAAATTCAAAAAATGATAACTAATTTAATACATTTATGTCTACTAAATTAGGTCATGATTTGTTTCCTAATTTTCTTTTGGTTAATGATTTCAACACTCTCCCTCATGTTGGGTCATATATATTAATCATATTCAACTTTTAAAAGAAATTATCGAAATTTTTTAGCAAAAGTTCTTTGGTGAGTATATTTGTTGTTTGTTCTTTTGTAAGAACATAAGTCATGCAAATAATTCCATCTTCAATCTTTTATTTGATGAAATGTTTGTCCACTTCTATGTGTTTAGTTCTGTTATGTTGAACATGATTAAGAGAGATATGAATGACGGTTTTGTTTTCACAGTAAAATTTAATTGGAGACTTTACTAATACCTGTAGTTTATGTAAGAGTTTTATAACAACAAAGTTTCACGCATTCCTTGTGCCATTGATCTAAATTCTACTTTTGCATTACTTTTGGCTATCACATATTGTTTCTTCTTCAAATTACTAAATTTATGAAAACAAATGTTTGCATAAAGACCTCTATAGTATTGACTTCACTTTTCTTGAAGAATAATCTTTTAACGAGTGTGATACTTGAGAATTTTATAAATAACTTTCAAGTGGATTTCCTTTAGAGAGTGTATGTATTGGCTCACGACACTATTTGCAAAAGCAATATCTAGTCTGGTGTGAGAAAAATATATCAGCTTTCCAACTAATCTTCGATAGTTATCTCTTTCTACTGGTTTTCTAGTATCTTCATTTTTCTTCCTTGCTTCTATTGGAATATCACTCGGTTTACATCTGAGCATACCAATTTTGTTGTGGAGGTCGAGGATGTATTTCCTTTGAGATTCACTAATTCCTTTTCTGGATCGTGCAACTTCCATCCCTAATAAGTACCTCATTTTCTCCAAATCCTTCACTACTAGCATGCCTCTATTGGAGTATCACTCGAGTTCTTTGTCTAGTCTATTGGATGTATTACTTTTATTAAGGGATTGATCAAAGTCCAAGTACTCATTCAAGTAGTCAAAAGTTCTATCCTCTTTTATTAGATTCTCCCATGAGGAGAGGACTTTTGGTAGCAAGGGTTGTGTTCAGAGAAAGTAACATCAAGATTGACAAACTTTTTTTGTGAGATAGATCATAGCATTTATAGCCTTTTGAGTAGGAAAATATCCTAGGAAAACACATTTGGTAGCTTTTGGAACAAGTTTAGATCGGGTTTTGGAATGAGCGTGAATAAATCCAGTACAACCAAATACCTTCACAGATAGATTAGACTATATATGAGATGTGGAAAGATATTGTTGTAATTTTTGGAGTTGTGTTTTAAAGGGAAGAACCTGACTAGGCACACGATTAATGAGATAGGTTGAAGTAAAAATGGTATCTCTCTATAATTGTTTTGGCATGCTAGTAGTGAATAATAAAGTGACTTACTTCAAAGAGGTATCGATTATGTCGGTCAACTACCCTATTTTGTTAGAGAGTGTCAACACAAGAATTTTGGTACAATATTCCATGGTATAGAAAGCATTTTTGGAGAGTATGGTTGAAATATTCAGTGTTATTATCAATGTGGAGAATTTGAATGTGTTTGAAACTGGGTTTGAATCATTTTGTGAAAACTAATGAAAACATTTCGATCCTTAATTTTTTTCTTTTAGCAAATAACACAACAAATCCAGATATGGTCATCAATAAAGGTAACAAACTATTTATTATGTGTACAATTAGGGATATGTGATAGACCCCATACGTTATTGTGAATTATGGTAAATGGTTTTGATGGTTTATATGGGTTTTGTGGAAAAGAAATACGATGATGTTTTGCACACAAATTTCACACTAAAAATTGCACATTTTATTATTCAAGAACATGGATGAAAATAACTGTTTCAAATCCTGAAAATTGGGATATCCTATTCTATATTGCCATAATAAAATTCTGTCTATTCCTAGGGCAAAAGACATAGCCACATGTAGTAATTTGACAACGCTCACTCACTTCAGTTTTAAAAAAATAGTACAAACCTTCATATTCACTAACATTGTCAACCGTTGTCCCTAATGATAGGTCTTGAAAAACACAATAGGATGCAAAACATTTAGTAGAGTATTGAGAAGTTTTTGTCAATTGGCTGATAGAAATTAAATTGCACGAAAAAATTGGTATATAGAGAACAAAATCCAAAGTTATAGAATTAGAAAGTCGAATACTCTCTTTTTCGGCAACAGATGAGAGAGATTCATTTGTAATTCTAACTTAAAAATTTCTAACACAAGCAGAGTAAGTGGTAAATAAATGATAAGCAACAATCATATGATTTTCAATAATCTATGTGATTTTGTTTTGAGAAGTTGTAACAAGGGAACTTGAGATGTTACCTTTGTACACTAATGAGGTAAATGTTACACTTGTGGATGTTCAACCAGAATTTTGGAAAATGGCACTTGTGTAATTGATCCATTTGTTTCGGATTGAAAACTCCTCCTATCTTATGATCCACTTGGTAGCTTTGAGGTCTACTTTGTTTTGGTTTCCAATTCACAAGTTTTTTGTGAATTTCTATACATGTTTTTTTCGTGTGTACGGACTTTCAATAATGTTTACAAAGGTGTTGTTTTCTTTGGAAACTTTGGCCATTTCCTATCTTATTTCCATAGGACCTATATAGTAAATTAACTGAAAGCCCATTATCTAGGTAAGGCACAGATTCTGTTTGAAAATCATAGGATGATTTTATTAAAGTACCAGTACTAGGCCCACTTTGTGACCTATATTTTTTTCTCGGCCCATCTCCATTTCTTGGTCCATATACATTTCTTGACCCATCAAAAATAAGCCCACTCACGGTCAACCTGAACTCCCCTTTATCATCAGCCCATCCAACCTTTAGGGCTTGATCCATTTGTTCCGAATTGAAAGCTCCTCTTGTCTGTTCCAGGCCCACTTTGTGACTCATATTTTTTTCTCGATCCATCAGAAATAAGCCCACTCACAATCAGCCTAAACTTCCCTTTATCATTAGCCCATCCAACCTTTAGGGCTTGATCCATTTGTTTTGGATTGAAAGCTCCTCCTGTCTGGTGATTCACTAAGGCTTGGTTGCTTCGGGGTCTACTTTGTTTTGGTTTCTAATCCACAGGTTTTCTATGAATTTCTCTACGTGTGCCTTTCATGTGTCTGGACTTTCGACAGTGTTCACAAAAGGGTAAGTTTCTTTGGAAATTTTGGCCATTTCCTGTGCTGTTTCCATAGGACCCATATGTTAAATTAGTTGAAAGGCCATTATTCGGGTAAGGCCCAGATTCTATTTGAAAACCATGGGTTGATTTTATTGAAGTACTAGAACCAGACCCACTTTGTGACCTATATTCGTTTCTTGGCCCATCTCTATTTCTTGGTCTACATACATTTCTCGGCCTATTAAAAATAAGACCACTCACACTCGGCCTGAACTCCCTTTTATCATAAGCCTATCCAGCCTTTAGAGTTTATACAAAATATCGTTCACAAGAGTTACGATAACCAGCCCCGGTCATCCAACATCATTTGTTGACATGTCTCCTTTCTTCGCACTTCGACAAACACTTCTTTGACAAAGGATAGTGGATGGTAGCCTAGGATCCTTCCACAAACATCATCAAGACTTCAATTCAGTCTAGCCAAAAATTTGAATGTTCTATCGGTTTCAATTTTTTTCGATACCGAGAGCTATCTTCGGTGCACTCCCGTTCTTATTTTAAGCACAAATCTAAATCCAACTCTTGCCAGAGAGAGCATTTTCGTGCAATAACTGGTAAAACTTCCATTTATCCTTGTTTCATTTGCCAAAGTTTTATTTTTATTTCTTAAATTTTTTATGAATCTTTACCATTTGAGTAGGTAAGTCCGTTAGCCTCCCACACTTCGTTGGAAATGGGTAACATATATGTCGTCCCAATAAATGGTAGCAAGGAGTTGATAAGCCATGCAATTGTCATTGAGTTTTCTAAACTCCATTATTGGAGTGCATTGGTGTTAGTTGAAGTTGGCATTTAGGTTGCCCCTCTCAAGTACCCTATCTTTCCTTTCTTGTTTATAAGTACAATCCACTGAGACCATTCTCTGTAATTTTTTCCATTTAGTTTCTTGACCATGATTTGTGTACATGAGGTATCAAGGTTATTGGAATTCATGGTAAGAAATGTATGGGTTGGTGTATGGGTGTTTTTTGAACTGGTATTTGACTCTTGAGTGTTTAAGATTAAGTCAGTTATAGCTCAGTTTTAGAAAAACCTACTCAGATGAAGAAAAATGGAGAATTTAAGATCTTATTTCTTTGATGTTTTTACTTTTTACATAATAAATTAATTTATAATACAAATGAAAATATAAAAAAGGATACTAATTTAATGCATTTATCTATTCCAATTAGGCCATGATTTACTTCCTAATTTAATACACCTGTGCTGTTGAAATCAAGGATTTCCTTTGGTCAATGATTTTAACTATTATAATTCATACAAAGAGAAATGCCAAATGTACATAAATTTGCATGCACATTTGTACTTACACTAATGATTGTGTGCTATGTAGAAGAATTTTCTTAAAAAATGGATAACTTCATTTCAAATTTATTTTACCATATGTTATAATATAATTATTTTGAGTGCAAATATATGTATAAATTTGTATGTTGTTAGCATTCCTCTAAGCAGCTTATTCCTTCGATATGATCTCAAAGAACAACAAGAGTTTTAGTTTTTTGAGAGAGAATTTGTAATTTCTTTTAGTATAGAGAATTTTGTTATATAATTTTTCTGAAATATTTCTCATTTAAGCTTTTGTTGTAAGTTTTTGCTTTATCATAGTTTCCTAACAGTGATATCAGAGCCAATAAGTTGCAAAATTTTGATTACAATTATTATTTACATATGTGATATAATTTCATAGTAAATAATGAGAGCCAATTTTTTTTATGGGAAGCAAGTTAAACAACAAAGTTTAATATTGCAAAATTTAATAGGAGTAATTTCTCTTTGTGGAAGATGAAGGTAAAGGCAACTTTGAGAAAAAACAATTGTTTAGTGGCAATTGATGATAGACCAAAAGAAATTACTGATGATAAGTGGGAAGATATGGATGGTAATGCTATTGCTAATCTACATCTAGCAATGGCAGATGAAATACTATGAAGTGTGCCAGAAAAGAAGATGACAAAGAAGATATGGGATACTTTGACTAGCTTATATAAGGCCAAGTCACTACATAACAATATTTTCTTAAAAAGAAGGATCTATACTCTTCAAATGTCTGAATCCACATCGGTAACCAATCACATCAACACCCTCAATACATTATTCTCTTAACTTACAATGATGAGGTATAGATTGAAAAAAATGAACGTATTGAACTTCTACTTCAAAGTCTACCTACTCATATGATTACCTCATCATAAATTTAGCAAACAATGCGAAGTCGAATATAGTCTTTAATGATGCTGCATCTGCTGTTCTTGAAGAAGAAAACACATGCAAAAACAAGGAAGATAGATTGATATCTTCACAACAAGTGGAGGCTTTATCTATTTCAAGAAGAAGGTCAATGAAACATGGCACCTATAGGAGTCATAAATAGGCTAGATTAAAGTCAAAAAGTAAGAAGAATGTCAAGTGCTATAATTGTGGTGAGACAAGGCACGTAAAGAATGAGTGTTGGTATAATAAGAAGAATGTAGATAATGAAGGAAGAACTTCTGACTCTACAAACTCTCAAAGTTGTATAGCAAGTACATCAAAGGTTTTCTACAGCGAGGCAACTATAGTTGCTGAAGGAAAAAAGTGACTTACTGATGTTTGGCTATTAGATTTAGTAGCAATTTGGCACTTGACCTCTTGGAGAGAATGATTCTATGAATATGAACCTATCTTAGAAGGATCTATATACTTTGGAGATTGCAAGAATTGGCACCATCAAGCTAAAAATGTATTATGGTACTATATAGACGGACTATTAAAGAAGTAAGACATGTCAAAGGCCTGAGGATTAATTATGTTTTATATCTAAAACATATGGAGATAATTTGCAAATATGTCCAAGATGTTGATTTCGTTGCAATTATGCCAATAATGTATAGATAACTATAAAATTGCCCAACTTTAGGCATATTTTTATCATTATCCATACGTTTTGGGTATAATTGTAACTTTAAACATGTCTAGCGTTGGGTATAACTTTATCGTTACCCTTACGTTGTGGGCATAATTATAACAAAATAAACATTTTAGGCATATTTGCAAATTCCCCATGTGTTGTGGGCATAAAACGTAATTAACTTTAGGTCCGAAGAAAAATCTATTGTCTTTGAATCAACTAGATGAAGTTGGTTGCAAGACCCATATCGAAAATGGGATCATGAAAGTTGTAAAAATGAGGGCTTTCTATTTTAAAGGTAGAAAATATCACTGTAAACTTATATATGCTTGAAAGAGTCGATGCAAGAAGGAGATGCATCAGTTGCATCAACTAGTTTTGGAGAATAGTCTACCATAATATGGCATCACAAATTGGCCATATGTTAGAATGAGGATTGAAGGTGCTTGCTGATTGTGAATTACTCTCTGGGCTCAAATTGGAAAACTTATCTTTTTGTGAGCATTGTGTCACAAGTAAGGAACACAGATTAAATTTTAGTAGATCTATTGCTTGAACTAAATGCATTCTAGCCTTGATTCATTTTGATGTTTGGAAATCGTTAATATTATCCTTAGGAGGAGCAAAATATTTTGTATCATTTATTGATGATTTCTCTTAGAGATGTTGGGTATACTCAATTAAGAGTAAGCACACATTTAAAGTTTTCAAAGTGCAAATAGAACTTGAATTTAAAAAAAGGATAAAGTGTTTAAGGACTAATAATAGAAGATAATATACTGGCAATGAATTTGATGCATTTTGCAGAAAAGAAGGCATCAATAGACAGTTCAATGTGGCATACACTCAGAAAAATTATTTTTAAAAGATTTTATGCCGCTTCAACATGCAAGATTGTAAGCTAGTTTCTACCCCATTTTCTGTAAATTATAAATTATCCTCAAGTATGTCCCCTAGCAACAAAGTGGAGATGATAAAAATGTCTTTAGTACTGTATGCATCAGCAGTGGAAAACTTAATGTTTACCATGATATGTACAATACCAAACATTGCACAAGCAATAGAAATAGTAGGCCAATATATGGAAAATCTCGATAAAGAGTATTAGGATATTGTTAAGAGGATTCTAAGATATGTGAAAGAGTCGTTAAATGTTGCATTATGTTATGGGGGGCTAAAATTTATTGTCAAAGGTTATGCTGACTCAGATTTTTCAGGCGATCTTAATAAGAGAAAATCCACTATAGGTTATGTGTACGTGTTTGTAGGAAGAGTTGTAAGCTGGGTTTCAAAACTACAAACTGTTGTGGCATTATATATAACAAAAGCAGAATATATTGTAGCTACACAAGCATGCAAAGAAGTAATATGGATCAAAAGGTTATTAGAAAAACTTGAGCACAATGAAGAGAAGATTTCTCTTTATTGTGACAGTCAAAATGCCTTGCATATTCAAAGAATCTAGCTTTTCATTCAAGAACAAAATACATAAGAGTACAGTATCACTTTGTTCGAGAAGTTGAGGAAGTGTGGATATGCAAAAAATTCATACCAAGGAAAACCTAGGAGATGCCTTGACTAAACCAATTAATATTGATAAATTTTTTTCGTGTAGATTATCTATTGGCCTAATTGAGATATAAGCAACATATAACTATAAAAAAGTAAATTAATTAATTAAAATAAAATAAAAGATGGCTTCAAGTGGAAGAATTTTGGCTCTATGCGAAATGTATAAGCCATCTTTTAATAGCAAAAAGGAGTTGTATGGTTTGGAGACTACCTATTTTTAGGTAAATGAAATGAAAAAAGGAATATGAGCTGCATGTGAATACATGTGGCTCATTCCTTCAATATGATCTCAGAAAACAAGCTTTAGTTTTCTTCTTTTTTAAAATTATTTTCTCTTAATTTTGTGAGAGAATTTGTAATTTCTTTTGGCACAGAGAATTTTGTTATATAATTTTTCTCAAATATTTCTCATTTAAGCTTTAGTTGTAAGTTTTTGCTTTACCCTAGTTTGCTAAGATCCTCGTTATATGTAGTATGTGTGCATGTGCTGTGGATATACAGTGTGAGTGGTCAGATAAGGAGAGGTGATAGGGGCCTTGGGTTTATGAAAACCAAAGGCACGGCAAAGAAGGTACACATTTTTTATTGTGGTGTTTCATGAAAGACTAGGAGAGTTACTGATGGCAAACTTTTGTCCAATTCATTCTGTTGTGCCGGAACATTGCACATTTACTCAAGTGTTTCAGATTGTAAAATAGTCAGATTTGCTTCTAAAAACTATTATTGCACATTTACTCAAGTGTTTCAGATTGTAAAATAGTCAGATTTGCTTCTAAAAACTATTTAGTGAATTGAAAAATGAACCAAGTAGTTTATAATTTTAATCATTTGACATCTGAAACTTTGATTGGTAAGCTTTTGGAAGAATTTTATGTCTTTAACAATAGATTGTGAAAGGGCAGTTGGCAGTACTTGAGCATATCTTCTGTTGAAATTACTTGGTTTGTATTGTTTTTGTTTTCTTATTTTCTCAGCTTTCATTCAACTAAAACTTCTTGAACATTTATTTAAAAGATTTGTGGCATTAGAACATATGTCACCCTCTATCATTATCTTTTTAAATGCTCAATAAAATGACTTTAAGAACAATGTTCGTTATGCAAATCTTTTGGATCTCTAGAAACATTATACGTGGGTATCAAATGGATGTCATCTTCATCTTCATTATTATTCAAAGATCGTTGATTCATTTCAAAGTGAAAATGCAGCTAATTGGAGAATTTATAAGTTGTTAAATAATCATAATATACATTTGCTTGTAGGAGTCATTTATAACCCTGAATCTATCACTTATGACATTGGTCCCTGTTTCTGGTACTTCGTCGTGCTGTGTTCCTATATTCAAAAGCATTAAGCTCTTGATGTCATGCAATTCCTTTTGCTGGAATTGTGAGCAACTGATCTAGCAGCTTTATGAAGGGTCCTAAGGAATTCCGTTCATCACATGTTACATGCATTGTGCTTGCATTTTGTTTGTATCTCAAAGCTTTGGATTTTTCTTATGCTTCTTGCTTCTGTGCTAAATTATTTTTTATACATTGAGATTCTTTAGGTTTGTTTTGTAACAAATTCTGTTTTCTAATTCACTTAAAAAAATTCGTTTTTCAACGAGTTCTATTTTACGTTTTTCTAAAATATGAACACAACACAAAAAACTTATTTAGTAATACTTTGTTCCATGTTCTGTTTTTTGTTTTTACTTTTCTATATAATATTCATTTTTTCTTTTTATATTCTAAATTTTGATCTTTTTACTGCGAATGATGATAGGAAAAAAGGTGGAATCATAATCTTTACTAAAAATAGGTGTTAGAGTATAATTTAAAATTTAATCGTGAAAATTTTGAAATCTGAAAATATAAAACAAGTTTTGAAAACTCTTTTTTTTTTTTAATTTTCAAAATTAGACTAAAAAGCGGAAGTCATGTTTAATTAAAGAACAAAACTAATAACCAAATAACATTAAATTCCAAAACCTGAGTTTAAACATAAATAACATAAAACAATACATGTTACAAAACGAACCCTTAATTTTTTTAAGTCCTTTTCCTCTTGGCGCCATTGACAAAATTGAAAAATGAGATAAAATTTTACCTCATCCAACAGGTGGTTGGCCACATTAACCAGAAGTATGATCCTTGCACTGAAAAGCACTCAATTGCATACTTCAACCGACCAGAAGTACAACAGGCACTTCATGTGGATGCAGTTCATGTGCCAGCTCAATGGGACACCTGCAGGTAACTTGTTAGAAAAATAAAAAGTCAAAAGCTTATAATTGTATGATTTTGTTTGAGTTTGGATTAGACTCATGAAGAATGGGTATGATCTCTCTCTCTTGGTGGAGTCCATTCTGGCTTTAATCATCACAACTTATTACCTAAAAAACTGTAAGAGAGCATTCATGCATCTATATCTTGTACAAGCATGATATGGTCTACAACAAGTTAACCATGCTGACTTGGCAAAAAATATAAATAAATAAATAAAACCTTGCTTGAATGTGATGTCAATGTCATGTTGCTTCATATTTGACTGGTGGATTATGTTAGAATTGGCATGTGTACAAGTCCCATCTCCTTAGTTATATTTGAAAAGAATATCGAAAATCAGCTTCCTAAAAGATTCACATGCACTGGATCAATATGCATGAGCGTTATCCTGTTCTGAACTATAGATAAATTTGATTGTTTGTTGAGTCATATTTATGTAAGCTTCTGCACTATGAGCTGCATTGAACATTTTATTTACTCTAGGATTAATTGTTTAGTGTGACTTGGTATCTCTTTCAATAGCATGTTAGTTTTTCTCCTCGATCTATCCGGCTGAAGTTGGAAGTCCTAATTTAATTATCTTTTACTTTTCATTTGTTTCCTGTTCTGTAGTGACTTGGTGGGTAATACCTGGAAGGATTCTCCTAGCACGGTGCTGGATATCTATCGTGAGCTGATACATTCTGGACTTCGTATATGGATGTTCAGGTTTCACTACTGACCTCTGATATACAGTTTTTGGTGTTCAAGTATTATTTTCTTCTTCTTTCGGCTAAGGATCTGTAGCAGCTGTAGCTAGCATTTGCATGGGGTTTCTATTACTACTTATGAGATATTGATTCAGTTGATGACCGAAACCTAAATGTAGGACTTGACTCTGTTACTTGAACTCTTCATTTTTCTTGAAGTATCTATGACCAAGCGATATGACATGGACATGATTTAGAAATGGATGTAACTACTTGAACATTCTAATTTGGTGTAAATATACATAAAATTTAGAAAAATGGACGTCTCCAACCACAATAGATGTAAAAAAATAAAAAACAAAAAAATTCCTAAAAAGAGTGTCATATAGGATTTTGGTAAGGGAGCCGTGTAGCACTTTATGTATCCTCTACACAGTAGTGAAGGTTTTTTATCCAATGCATGTATTGCAGGCTTCATGAGTTTTGATAAATTTGATACCACGAAGGCAACTGCTATTCAGCACATTCATGTTGCACGCTCTATCATTTTTTTCTTTTCTAACAAAAATAAAGTTAGGGGACTGATTGTTCCTCACTTTGGTGGGTAAACATTTATAACATGGATTAGGAATCTTACTTAGTGTAACAAATAATTGTTGGTTATAATTATTCTTTATTTTTTATTTAATAACAGTGGCGATACAGATGCTGTAATCCCAATTACATCCACGCGGTACAGTATTGATTCTCTTAAGCTTCCCACTGTGGGAACTTGGCGTGCTTGGTACGACGATGGGCAGGTAATTAACTGTTCAGGAAACTGTTTATGCTATGAACATAATATTGAAATGGAGTCGAATCCCTACATTTATTTTGTATACAAGAAATAAATGTCAGGTAAATTCAAAGAGGAAAGTCATGGTATGGTCTTGAAATAGAAAGTTGTGTTCTATACAAGGTTTGATGTCATTAGTAAAATACATGGTATCAAGATCTGTATGATTATCTGTTCAAATGCTGTTGTGCTTCCATTTCATCCTTCCATTTTGCACGTCTGGACCCTGCTTTTGTTTCTGTGGCTTTTCTGCATACTTCATTCATTAGTGTCTTAAAAGAGTACTAGTAACATAATGTTAATTTGCAATCTTGGCTTATATCAATAAATGCAACTTCAGATCATGTTCTTTGTTCTGCTGAAGAAACATTTTAGAAAATAGTTTTAACATCAAAAAAGGATATACCTTGATATAAACTTATATTGCACCAAGAATGTTTACCCAACTTAGAGTTTTGGATTGAAACGATTGTTTAACAGGTTGGAGGATGGGTCCAAGAATATGAAGGGCTCACCTTCGTGTCGGTGAGAGGAGCAGGTCATGAAGTTCCTCTGCACAGACCAAAATTAGCACTCACACTCATCAAAGCCTTCGTGTCTGGTTCCTCAATGCCAAGTTTGGATGTCAAACTTGTTAGTGACTCATAAGGGTTCCTTTGAATCTTTTGGTGCTTGTAACTGACAGGCACAGCAGAAGGAATAGTTTTATGAGGATGTAGTAGGGTTAACATTGCCTAGCAGAAGATACTGTTTTGCATCCTGAAAAGTTTAAACATTTATTCAAACGATTCAAATGACAGTGATTTTATAGATGTTTTCGTTTGTGAGCACTTTTTTATGTCTAACAGTTACAAAAAATAATATGGAATCACAAAATGTTTTATAGATGGTTTTATAAGTGTTTGTTTTTCGTAATATTCAGTTATGTGTTTTGTCACTATATCCAACTATACTTACTAAAATGATGTACCAAGTACCAAGTAAAATGTGACAAAAGAAAAAAGAAACCAAAATGATTTTTTATTTTTGAAATAATTTTTAAAAAAATTAAGGAGAGAGTTTAGCACCCAAGCCAACAATGTGGAAGTCAATTAACAAATTTAACAAATAAAAAATATATATTTTTGTGGCTAAAATAGCTAATTTTTGGTCACATAAGAGAAGTCAATTTTGCCTATAAATAAACAATATTTTTACTTTAAAAAGACACATCAAAGAAGAGAAACAAAACAAAGCTAGATGAATAATTTCTTTTGATGAAAAATAGTGTTGTGTGTGAATGAGTGAGAGAATATTTTAGAAAAATATTTGGGATATTTTTCGAAAAGTGATAAAATAGTGAGTATGAGAAACACTTGTGTGTCACTATTTTGGGCTTATCTCAATTCGTTGTATTGTCTCTGATTGTGTACTCATTAATTTTATTAGTGGAAGAAATATTTTTCAAAGTTTTTCCCGTAGATGTAGCCCAAATTAAAAGGTGAACTACGTTAAATTACTGACATTATTATTTTACTCTGTTGAATTTATTTTATTTTTACCCGTTATAACCCAACAACTGGTATTAAATATAATCTAGTAAAATTCTTAGTATGTTCTATGGTTACAGCATAGACTGATTTGTCACATTAAAAAAGATTTTATTAGGTTCAATGTTTATTTATTTGCAGAAAAAGAAACATAACAAAAAAAAATGTCAAGTCAGAAGGTAAATATTGAGAAATTTAATAGCAATAATAATTTCTCTTTATAGCAAAGGAGGATGGAGGATATTCTCATTTAACAAAAGGTTCATAAGGCATTGTTAGGGAAAGAAAAGAAGACAACAACCATCATCGAGAAACAGTGGGAGGAGATATATGAGATTGCAGCCAAGACAATCCATCTAAATCTCTCAATTGGTGTCTTGCAAAATATTGAATAAAAAAATTGTAAGACTGCAAAAGAAACATGGGAGACTCTAGAAAATGTGTACATGTCAAAGAACCTTGCAAATAAATTTTATTTGTGGAAGGAATTATACAAGATGAGGAAGGAAGATAATATGAGCATGATGCAACATGTTAGCGATTTCAACAGCAAGCTTTCTCACTTAGCAAGATTTAATGTGAGTTTCGACGATGAAGAGAAAATTGTGATGTTGCTAGCATCACTACCCTCATAATATAACCATCTCACAACAACTCTGACTTATGCGAAAGACAAGATGGAGTTTGAAGTTGTTGTAGAAGCCATGTTGTCATATGAGAAATAGAATAAGGAGAGAGATTCAGAAGCATAAGCCCTTATCACAGAGTCCGGAGGAAGGAGATAGTACAGAGAACAGAAATGAAGAAAGACGACATCAGTGATGATAAGCAAACAAATACCATAGACGAGTTCAATATTGTTTATGATGAATATATTTGTCAATCTTGCATCACACGAGACCAACTGGGTGATTGATAGTGATACTATAATTCACGTTACATTGCGTAGAGAAATTTTCTCATCATACATATCTAAAAGTTTGGTGTTGTTAGAATGGAAAATGAAGGCCTGTTAAAGGTTGTTGGTAAAAGAGATATGCTTGGAAGTAGAGAATGGAACCAGACTATTTCTGAAGGATGTCAAGCATATTTAAGATATGCGCCTGAATTTGATCTTTGTACGCAAACTTGTAAATGAAGGATATTATAGCTCCTTCATTTATGACAAATGGAAACTTATAAAAGGTTCCTTAGTAGTGGCTAGAGGTGAGAAGCATTCAGCTCTGTATATAATGCAAGCAAAGCTCTCCACTAACATAGTAAATTTTATGGAGAAAGATGGTGTAGCTGAATTATGGCATAGGAGACTCAGTCATATGGGTGAAAAAGGTATGACAAGTCTAGCTAGGAAGAAGATACTACCCGGAATGGATGAAGTACATTTAGAGAAATGTGTTGATTATCAAGTAGGAAAGCAAAACAGAGTTGCTTTCAAGAGTTCCTTTCTTTTCAAAATGAACAATATTTTAGATATGATTCATTCATATTTGTATGGACCAATGCCAAAGTCACTTGGTGATGCTCAATACTTTGTAACTTTCATTGATGATCATTCAAGGAAGACGTGGTATGTCTTCTGAAGACAAAGGATCAAGTGCTAGATGTCTTCAAAGAATTTCATGCCTTAGTTGAGAGAAAGACTGGGAAGAAGTTGAAGTGCATTCAAACAGATAATGGTGGAGAATACACAGGACCTTTTCATGCTTATCAAAAATCATGGTATTCGACATCAGATGATACCTATAAAGATACCACAATTGAATGGCTTAGCTAAGAGAATGAACAAAACTTTGATGGAGAGATTCGGATGTCTACTCCCACATGTAAAGTTACCTAAAACTTTCTAGGGTGAAGCCATACTCATAGTTGTACATGTGTTGAATCTTTCAACTTGTACTCCCCTCAAGATGGATGTTCTAGATAAAGTGTGGTCAGGAAAGTATGTTTCCTATGACCATTTGCTAGTGTTTGGCTACAAAGCATTTGTTCATATCCTCAAGGATGAGAGATCCAAACTTGATGCCAAGACAAGATAGTGTATTTTTATTGGCTATGGTCAAGATCAATTTGGCTATTTATTTTATGATCCAATTGCAAAGAGACTTGTTAGGAGCCGTGATGCTGTATTTGTTGAAGATGATACCATTGAAGATATTGTCAAAATGAAGAAGGATGTTCCTAATTCCAATGGTGACTCATCATATTTGGAATTAACTCCTCCAACATCAGTGCCAAGATAAGTTGGAGATGAAGACCAAGTCTATCCACCTGATGAAGATGATGCTCTCGTAGAAGTTTGTTCTAAAGATGAGGGAGATGATGATGTTCATTAACTAGCACCAACACTAGTGGCTTCTTCTATTCCACTGAGAAGAAGTGATAGATTGAGATGACCCTCTACCACATATCCTCTAGATGAGTTTATAACTTTCATTAATGAGGGAGAACTAAAGAGTTATGAAGAAGCCATGGATGACAAATCCAAACAAAAATGGATTGAAGTCATGAAAGATGAGATGAAGTCCTTGCATGAGAACAAAAAAATTGAGTTGATGAAGCTACCCAATGGGAAGAGGGCTTTAAAAAATAAATGGGTGTTCAGGGTGAAGCATGAAGAAAACAATTTCAGTTTGCGATACAAAGCCAGACTGGTTGTCAAGCCATTCAACCAATGAAAAGGAGTTGACTTTGATGAGATGTTCTCACCAGTTGTGAAAATGACATCCATCCATACTATACTTGGGTTAGTAACAAGTTTTAACCTAAAGGTTGAGAAAATGGATGTCAAAACTGTCTTTCTACATAGTGACTTGGAAGAAGAGATATACATGGAGCAACCAAAGGGTTTCAAGAAAAAGGGAAAATAGGATTATGTTTTCAAATTGAAGAAAAATCTCTATGACTTAAACTAGGCACTGAGATAATGGTACAAGAAGTTTGAGTTTGTTATAGGGGAGCAATGCTACAAAAAGACTACTTCAGACCATTGTCTTTTTGTGTAGAAATTCTCTGATGATGATTTTATTATTCTTTTGCTCTATGTGGATGATATGTTGATTTTGACCATAATATTTCTAGAATCAACAACTTGAAAAAATAGTTGAGTAAGTCTTTTTCCATGAAAGAATTGGAGCCAACAAAGTAGATTCTTAGCATGAGTATTATTAGAGATAGAGGCACCAAGAAATTATGGTTATCATAGGAGAAGTACATTGAGAAAGTACTTCAGAGATTTCATATGGATAAGGCTAAAGTGATTAGTTGTCCTCTTGCTAATAACTTTAAGCTAAGTTCTAAGCAGAGCCCTTCTATAGACAAAGAAAAGGAAGAGATGGAAAGGTTCCATATGCTTCAAAACTTAGAAGTCTAATGTATGTCATGGTTTGTACACGGTCAGATATCATTCATGCAATTGGAGTTATGAGTAGATTCCTTTCAAATCCTGGAAAGGAACATTGGGTTGCAGTGAAATAAATTTTCAGGTATCTTTAAAGTTCTAAAATATGCCTATTTTTGGAAATGACAAACCTGTGTTAGTTGGATATATAGATGTAGATATGGTTAGTGATGTAGAATCCATAAAATCCACTTCATATTACCTGATTACATTTGCAGGGGAGCTATGTCATAACAGCTAAAGTTACAAAAATATGTTGCACTGTCCACTACAGAAGCAGAGTTTGTAGCAGCAACGGAAGAATGTGAAGAGTTGTTATGAATGGAAAAGTTCTTAATAGAACTTGGACTACAACAAGCAAGTTGCCAGTTATTTTGTGATAGTTAGAGTGTTATCTACTTTGGAAATAATGCCTCTTTTTATTCAAGATTAAAATATATTTATGTGAGATATTACTGAATTAGGGATATAATAGAGAAGAAACTACTACAGCTTGAGAAGATCTATACAGAGGAAAATGGATCGAACATGTTGATGAAAATTCTTCCAAGATAGAATTTTTAATACTGTTATTTAGCTATTGGATCGGTAGAGCTATTCATGTAGCCAAAAATGGGTGATTTGTAGATCCTGTCCAAATGGAAGGGGAAGAAAATAAAATTTTTAGGTGTAACCATATTTGACAAATTCAACAAATAAAAAAATAAATAAAAATATATATTTTGTGGCTAAAATTTGGCAAACTATGTGGTTAATTTCTGGCCACATAAAAGGTAGATAATTTTGCTTATAAATAAGTAATGTTTTTTTCTTTAGAGAGCCACACCAAAGAAGAGAAACAAAGAAAAGTTAAAGAAATAATTTCTTTTGATTAATAATAGTGTTGTGTATGTGAAAGAGTGTGAGAATATTTTAGAAAATATCCCAAATATTTTTTTAAAAGAATATTTTTTTAAAAATGGAGTAACAAAATAGTGAATTTGAGAAACACTCGTGTGTCATTATTTTGAATTTATTTTAATTTGTTGTATTACTTCTTATATTATACACATTAATTTTATTAGTGGAAGAAATATTTTTTAGAATTTATCTTATAAACATAATCAAAATTAAAGAGTGAATCACATTAAATTATTAATATTATTATTTTATTATATTAAATTTATTTTATTTTTATAAGAAGAATATATATAATCCCATAAGCTTTACCAAGAATCCCATGCCCCGATGGGCCATTGTTCCGATGTGCTAGATCATTTCAATTTTTCCAGATAAACCATAAGATGCAGCAAAAGAGATTAACTTCAACCCTTTTTAAGATGGGGTCACACCTCTAATAAAGCTTCATAATTCACCAAGGTCATGTAAACTGGATTCGTGTGAATTCTTATAGAACCATGTTATAGACAAAATAATTGTCTAAAAGTATAATAGTAAATGAATAAAATCATTAACTTAAATAAAAAAATATCACAAAGTCTATTAGTTAATTTAATCACGTGTACTAGATGTCATTTTATTGATTAGTTTTATAAAAATAATTAATTAAGAATAAGTATATTTTTTAATAATTTTTATATTAAAATATTATTATAATACAATTAAAATACGAGTTTTTAACGATGATAAAATCATAATTAATATGAAAAAATTTATAAAATATTTATTTTTTAGTATTTATTAATTATCTATTTTATTTTAATATTTTATTAATTTTTATTTTTATTAAAATTAAAATATATATTTAAATAATTTTTATTAAATTTTATTATTATTTATTTATTTTAAAACTATTTCACATTAAACTTTCACTTTTATTTTTATTAAAAACTTGTATTTTAATTACTTAATAAAAAATAATATAATTTATTTATTTTTATAAAAATAATGAAATAAATAATATTATTTTTAATATGAGATATTAAATAATATAAATGATATAATTTATATAAATTTTGTGTAGGCTTATTCTAATTAAATTTAAGATTACTAATTTTTTTTCCTTTTAAAAATTAAGAGATTAATTTGTAAAAATAAATTTACTCATAGCGATAAGCATTATTAAATAATAATAATAATAACAAAAAAGTACCTCGGCTGCAGAAAATTTGTATAAACCGTGACATACGGTATGCCGTATACCCAAAATGCAAACCTGCTTTAAGAATGGTACAGGGTAGCGGCGTCCTTTGTTCAGTTATGAATCTCTATGAGGAAAGTAGCTTCGACAGTACTCCATACAATACCTCAAACCCAATCTCCTCTAATTAATATCACCAGCTAAGGAGGAGCCAATTAAGTCATTCCATTTGCTGAGGATAAGGTATTTGCCTGGTTTTCTCTTCTTTTTCTGATATATGTCGTTTATGATTCTGGTTTCCTTCCCATTTCTATGAAGCTTTGGACCTTTCAGAATTGTTTCTGATGGTAGAAGTTTTTTTTTTAACACAGTTCTTTTTTGGTCTCAATGTACACTAACATAGCGAAGAATCAGGCATTTCCCTTGGCTATTAAGGTTTCTCCACAACCTAAATGTTTGAAGCCATTTTTCACCTCAAAGTCCCAATATTTACCAATTGGGTCTCATCCAAAACCTCCAATAAACCCTTCTTGGATGAATTTCAGTATTGCTTCTCATTGGTGTGGTCACCATACATACGTTGACTCCCATTTTGTTAAAGCAATCAAATTTTCCGCTGCCTCAGATTGTACAATCCTGAAACCGATGAATTTAGCCAAACCCGTAATTGTTTTGAGTAGGTTTAAGGTTGGAACCGGTAGACATTCTTGCCCTTTGACAAAAGCAAGAAGGTTTTCGAATATATCTGCTCAGAAGGTTGATGAGAAGCATAGTAGTTCTGTTGTCAAAGCCGAGAATAGGCTTCCCTGGTTGGCGTCTAGTAAAGTTAAGGAAACAAAAGGTTTGGAGAAAGCAAAAGCTACAGAGCCTAGTCGTTCCTCTTGGGAGGAAGCTGCTGGCAAGTTAGACAAAATGAAGAGTAAATCTTCTTGGGAAGAATCAACAAAGTTAGGAGAAACAAAAACTTCAAAAGCTGGGCATTCTTATCAGAAGGTAGCCTCAGGACCTTTAATTGGGAGTAAAAAATATAGGAACAGAATGATAGATGTGGTTGAAGGTAATGAAAATGATGAAATTGGTAGGGAGAAAAGATTTGAAGAAGAAAATATGGAAGTGGAAGAAGAAGAAATTGAAGCTATTAATGATCCAAGATGGAACAATATCAAGAATAGGTTCACAAGATTGGTGGATGTAGAAGATGGATTTGAGAAACCTGAGTTTCGGTGGTGGAAGAAGCAGGAAAATTGGGGTAAAAAGATGTGGAAAGAGGCTACGGAATCATCAGTGCCTAAAATGGTTGGTGCAGGAGTTTATGGGGTTGGTCCAGTATTGGCTGCTTTGTCAGCTGGAAGAAGAGAATTTTATGTATTGTATGTCCAGGAAGGATTGGAATTGGCTAATAATAATAGGAAGAAGAAAGACAAGAAAGGATTTGAAAAAGTTTTGAGGATGGCTGAAAATATTGGGTTAAGCATTAGGAAATTGTCCAAGCATGATCTCAATATGGTGGTTGATAATAGACCTCATCAAGGTTTAGTGCTAGATGCTTCTCCTCTAGAGATGGTAAAAATAAGGGAGTTGGATTGTCCTTCGGCTAATGAAGATCAGAATTCTCTTTGGTTAGCTTTGGATGAGGTTACAGATCCTCAGAATTTGGGGGCAATTATCAGGTCTGCTTACTTCTTTGGTGCTTCAGGGGTGATCTTATGTGCAAAGAATTCAGCCCCTTTAAGTGGTGTTGTAAGCAAAGCCAGTGCAGGCTCCCTAGAACTGATGGAGCTGAGATATTGCAAAAATATGATGCAATTCTTAACATCTTCGTCTGAAAATGGTTGGCGAGTCCTTGGAGGTTCTGTTTCTTCAAAATCTATTCCCTTGAATGAGGTTGTGCCAGGTTTACCAACAATTCTTGTTTTGGGCAGTGAAGGCACCGGGCTGAGGCCTTTAGTGGAAAGATCATGCACTCATTTGGTTAAAATACCTGGAAATATACCTGTTGATGTAAGTGCCGGTGGACCTGAGATAACTGAAGCTGGAGAGAACTCGCTGGGCTCGTTTGAAGAGTTCAAGTCATTTCTGGCTGTGGAGAGCTTAAATGTTAGTGTTGCAGCTGGCGTGATACTTCACCACCTAATTTTGAAGGACTCAGGCATGGTTGTTCAGTGAATGGATGCTCATGAAGAGATTTCTTGGCATGCCTGGTATGACAAAGGTCAGGTAATTAGCCTTCATGAAGCTGTTTATCATGGGAACATAATATTGGAATGGAATTTAAATCCTTACTCAGTTTTCAATTAATGTCCATACTACTATAGAAATGTTCTGTCTCCTTCTGTTTCCTTCAAGTGTAGAACAAGACTGCATTTTTTTAAGGTAATGATTGTCAGTGGAATTACTCTATGAATCAGGACTTTCTCCACTGCAATCATACCATGATTTTCCTTTTTCAATTTCATCCTTCTTTTTGAAATAGCAATTAAATGGTTGCACATGCGCACACATTACAATGATGGGTTGGAACTCATGCTCTCTGAGCCTATTAAGAGCATATATCATTGAACTATAAGGCAATTGGTCATTCCCATCTCTCAGCTCTTGCACATCTGGACCTTGCATTCATTTGTTTCTGTTGCTTCTGAATTGGGCTTATTTACTAATTTGTTGGGATTTAAGGACCATCGGTGTTCAGTTAAAGATAGGTTATAAAGAAAAGTGGAAAATTAGTGTTATTCATGCCATGAAAGTTATAGGAAAAATGCTTGGTTGAGTAAATACAGCATTACTCCATGGACTCATGAAGTTTTTGTTTTTTGCTTTTTTTTTTCATTTTATTTGACTTAACTAACATGCATAATCAAGTTACAACAAAATGAAAGACCTTTTGATTTAAAAAAAAATATTTTTTGTAAGTGGAGATACAACTTTAATAAAAAGCTTATAGTGTCCAATTATAATCTTTAAGAGAATAATGATGTTTTATATGGAGGAATAATATTTCAACTTGTTTAAGTTACATGGTTTGATTATTGCTAATAGATGTTAGATCACGTAAAAACTTTGAGCATGATTAAAGATGACTAAAGACAATATTTATCATTTATGAGAATTTGAAATCATAATATTGACTAAGAGAGATAAAATGTTAGAAATCTTATTTTCTTACTAAAGGATTAACAAAGGGGAAATTTAGTAAAAGATAATTTAAACATATTTTTACTTATTAAATTTTATATATGTGTGTTTATTTTATTGTTATCTTGTGTTATAAATTTTTTATTTTTTATTTTATATTTTGAATAAAATATGGATGTATGTAGTATATATGGATGTAATTAAATAGACCATAAATTTACTTAGCAAAATAACGTCCAAAACGGTGCAAGTTTCGAAGCACCCAGAGCCATATAACTCCTACGCTTGCGTCATTCCACTTAACGTGGTCGAATTGACACATCGTTCAGCACCCCTTCAGCCAGCCAACCAAATGATGTGTCATCATGTCATTTTGTCAATAAGCTTATTTCACCAATGCATCACATTATAATGCACTTTTCATACTTGATCAAGAAATTTGACACGTGGTATGCTATGCTGGGTCTATTTGACTCGATCCAACAACCCTAACTTAATCTCATCATAAAACCTAATTTAAAATCCATATAAATATCCAAAAAATATCATTTTGAAGGAAGAAATGAGAGGAATTCAAAAAAATAGATAAAAAAATTATCTTGGAACATTTTGAAGAAAAACTCAAGAATAAGTTTAGAGATTGGTCTATCTAATTGAATTGGTTTTACTTTCTAAAAAAAATATATTAAGATCTTGTATCTTTTTTTGTTTTATTGTTATGAATTTTTTTAGTTATCTTTGTGAATGTGTTAAATTTATAACTAACTAAACAATTCACTATAATTATGGGTAATTCATACCCTAAATTGTAATTTAATATGAAATATGTTATGATTTAAATAGAGTTTCTATTATGAATTTTTTGATATGTTTAATTTTATGTTTGAATGTCAAAACATGTTAATTCTTGAATTAAGTGTATAACTGATTTGATATTAAACTTTGTTTATTGTTAGATTGTAAAGTTAATATAAAATTACTAATTTTTGTAATTGAAGTAACAAATTATAATTTTTATTATATTTGGAATTAAATGCCTAGATTATAAATTTGTTAACATTATCAATTTCATCTTATTTAGGTATTATTTTTTGAATTATAATGTAACAAATGAATTAAATCTAATAATCATAATTCTTAATTTTTCAGATGTTATGTTGATTAATAACCGAGTTGCTAGGCAACACAAAGTAAGAAAAATACAAAATTTTAGGCAATCTTAAGTTCTTTAAATTAAAAAGGAGATAAGTAAAAAAAATCTTAAAATAATATAATAATTTTAAGACTTGAAAAATGAGTAAATTAACATAATAAATTTAATTGTAATTTAGTGGCGTGAATAATTCTATAATCACATATTTTTCTTATCAATTGAAAAATTTGTAGCTTTTGATATGCTTCTATTCTTGTACATTATTTCATTTTTATGCAAAAATATTAAAAAACCCTTGTGCACAAATTTTTTATTTAATAATAACTTGCAAGTGTACAAATGATTTATAATAAGTGATAAGTATACTCCAAGGTGAGTGTAAAGATAAACGATTTGGTTTTAAATAATTCTTCGTATTTCTAAAAATTGAATACAAAAATAAAATCTAAACATTATATCACAATGAATTAGTTTTGAAAATATTAATCTAAGAACAAAATAATTAAAAATACTTAAATATAAATTAATATAGATTGGATTTAAACAAATCAAGATAGATATAAAAGTAATACTTAGTGGAGAATTTATAAGAATATTTAGTTAGTTAACTATGTTACTAAGAATTAATTAGATTAATAAAAATATAAATTTACATTAATAATTTTTTCTTTTATATATGAAAAAGTATTTTGGTGGAAATTAGTTTCTTTGTTAATCAAATCAATTAGAGTTTTTTGGTGAGGATCACTGATAAATTAAATTCTAAATTATTCTTAAGGAAATAGAAAACCATTTAAATGAATACTTTTGGCAAAGTTACAAATTCAAATTTTTATTCAAGGTGTTAAAATTAGGTCAAGATGACATTTTTAAAATTTAATTATCATATTTTAAATCTATTATGAAAAATATGTTATCAATACATTAATCAATAATAAATTTTGTAATAGATCTTGAATAAAGAAATATTCTTATTTATTTTATAAAAATGTTTACTTAATTAAATCTACACAAGCATAGTAACATAGCAAAATTTCTATAGTTAAAATCAGTCATATATGTTCAGATAAATTCCATAATTAGTGAATTAAAAATAGTATTTAAATAGTAAAAAAATACAAAAATATTAATCTGTAAATAAAATAATTACAAATCAAATTTACAATACCAATTAAAGATAAATGATGTGTCCTTCTCCGTAATTGTGATCATGATTCTCAAAGCGTTCTTGAATAAACATATATCTTTTGTATTTTTCTTGATTTAAAAAACTTCTTAAAGATCTACCTCTAATATGTTATAAATCTACTTTATATTGTTTTTACAAAATAAAAACTAAACTAAGAAAAATACAATTGATGGCTATTGTTTCTATGTTCCATTGATATGAAACCTAATACTACAAAATGTTTAATTTATAGGCAAAGACTACTATAGAGGGCTTCAAGCCAAGTAAATGGAGACGTGTTGCAGCAGTAATTGAAGTGTTTATGCTTATAGGGTACAAATTAAGTGTTTTAAGTGTTGTTCTTCATGTGTTGACAAATTTATGTATTTTGAAGTTAAAAATACCTAGAATACAACAAAATACACTAGTAATTCTGAACACATAGGTTTGTATAAAAAATGATATAAAGATGTTATAATTAAATCTATTCATTATGATTAAGCATAATAAAATCACAAAATATGAGTACTTTTCAAGCACTTATTATAACCCTTAACTAGCTTCTTGCCATCCTCTAGCAAGGAAAGCTATATAAAAACTAAAAACAAAAATAAATAAACCAATTAAATTAAAGTAAATCACTTTCGTTGATTGGTATGGTTACATTTAATGTATATAATAAGCCTTTAAACCGTAGGTAGCTTTAGTAGACGAGTTAAAGTCTCTTGAGGGCTTTCAATAATGATACCCATAATCATCCTACTACGCAAAAATTTAAAAATAAAAACTAAAACTAGAAAGAAAAAAAATAAAAATAAAAATTAACAAAATTTTCATGCTTTAGTTTCTTTTTAGTTCATAATCAAAATCTAAAGCACAAGTTCATTGAACATCCCAAGGTTCATTGTTTATTGTTCAAATCGATACATCACAAATTCATGTCCAATTACAAGAATACATCAAATTTGACTCACCCGATCCTAGTGTTAAAAATCCAAATTTTCTTCAAATCTAATCCTCACAATATATACTCTTAAATTCACACTGATCCTATGGGTTCAATTAATCAAAAATGTATCTACAAACATAAGTTATGTAAGGAATAAAGTAAATAAGTTCGCATATGTTTATGAATAAGAAAGACTCAAAAGTGCATAATATTGATCTCATGAAAGGAATCAAATGCTAGGATTTACGAAGATATCACATTATTAATCTCATGCATCAATCAAAATCATGAAGCAAAAATTTCAAGTTTGTGCCTTAAGATGAATGAAAATGCATTGACTTAAAGGGGATTATTTTCCTTTTTCTTTGTAATGACCATCTCACTTCTTTGAAGAAATTAGGGCCATAGTATGTTGCTATACTATTTGTTTCTCTCTCTATTTTAAATGTTTTTTTTCTTTCTCTTTAATTAATATGTATGTTTTGGTGAATGGAAAATTTGGCTCTTTTTGTTGGAACCCCATATATATGTCTCTCTTTTCTTAGAAGTCAAACATGAATGAAATAAGCACACACTTTTAATTCTAGTCAAATCATTCAATCTAAGTAATGAAAATAAGTACATTATTCTTTATTAGATGTTAAAATTCCTAACATTCAATGTCAAACCTATATATATCATCTAACAATTTGAATTAATAAGAAAAGTATTTAAAGGAATGGAAGAAAATTCATCACTCAAAATAAAACGCTTATGGCTCAAAAATCTCACAAGGTAGTCTTCATTATTTGATTCCTAAACACCAATTTTGGGTTTATCTCAATCTCAACATCCAAGCTTGAAACACAAACTATGAATAAAAAATACTAATTGATAACTCTATGAAAGTAGAATCATCATTGCACTTTTTTGTTTAATATTTCTTATTTTATTTAATAAGCTATACTTTTGGGAAAAAAAATATTAAAATACAAACTTTCTAGTGAAAATGGATGAAAATATATTTTTCGATAATTTTTTCGAATTTGTATGGATTTTTTATGAGTATTTTAATATAGGACTAATAAGAGAAGGATATGTGAATGCCACGCAAGCAAGGAGAGCCAAATGAAGTGCACCACATGTACAGTTGACTAGTTATTTCCACACAAATTACATATAAGCAAGGACACCCAATTAGAGCACATCGCATGTACTCGACAATGGAGGCATTGCCACGTGTCAACACATCATTAATTCTGAGTTTTATCGCGCAATCAACAACCATCTACACATCATCATGGGATTTATTTTTTCGTTCCACAAAGGTTCCACACAATCAAGATCAGTGAATCGTAGCACACTGATTAGTTGAAATTACGAAATTGTTTTATTAATTTTTAGTGCCAAGAAGAGAGAAAATGCAGAAAAAGTTCAAAAGAAGATACAATTTGATCGAAATTCAAGAAGAGATTCGTACTATAATTCAAGAAATTAATTTTATTTATTCTTCTTTTTCTCTCTTTATCAAATTTCATGTCTTTTTTAATGAAAAATCTAAGCTCTATGAATAAAATCATGTTGAACTATTTTACTAATCTAAAGATCTTATGAACCCAATTTTCTATATGTAATGATCTAATACTTTATCCCAATTATAATTTCAATTTAATTATATTATTTAATCGAATTTTTATGCTATTATATATATTTGAGAGAATTATTTAATTCTTTATCTTGATTAATTAATATGTATAGTTTCGAGGATGAGATGTATAATTCTTATGTATGTGATTTATAATTGATAAACTTAATAAGTAGTATACAATTTAATTGACATGAGAGTGTAATTAGGTTAATTATTATATGGTGTGTAGTTTAATTGAGAGAGAAATACATGATAGGTTAGAGTCAATTGATCATATAATTGATTGATAATTATATTAGGAGATTTTAGTGATGCATATGTTTAGAAAATCGGGTGATTAAGTATTCCTAGATATTTTATCATAGATATTCTTAGCTGTTAATTTTGAGTTAATTAATTACTGCTATTTATTTTTAGTCTTTTAATTTTTCCTTTTGAACAAAAAAAAAAATAAATTGATCTTT
Organism: Hippophae gyantsensis; assembly: GCA_030763125.1. Taxonomy (NCBI): domain Eukaryota; kingdom Viridiplantae; phylum Streptophyta; class Magnoliopsida; order Rosales; family Elaeagnaceae; genus Hippophae; species Hippophae gyantsensis. The sequence continues at coordinate 50,574,704 of CM061034.1, read as the reverse complement.
ATTTCTTTATAATTTTAAAATTAGTTTCTATTAACATAATATTCATAGAAATGATTTCTTATCATTATATTACTTGTTTGGGATACATATACGTGTATACTTATTTCACATAATTTGTGTTGATAACTAATTCTTACGATAATCCCTGAACATATTTAAGACATCAAACAAACAATACAAAGTCGCAATCATTCTGTTAAAATTAACTTAAAGCATGATAATTTTGAATCAATCAATATTTATTTCTAAAGTGTGGACTTAAATTTCCCTAATCAATAACTAAATTAAACAATGGCAAACATATGTTTAAAAAAAAATTTAAATGCATTATTTCATGTGTAACTTTTTTTCCACCTCTAACCTAAAATCTATATTATCCTCGATGTATCAAATGTAAATCAAAGAAAAAGAAAAAAAAGTTATCCATTGGTATTAACTCAATGTGATTAAGCGGGTGATGCAATTATTCATGATGAATCCATCATCTAACTCAGTTATCATAAAGATATAAGCACTGTGTACTTCTCCTGAATCATATATTATCAAATAATTATAAAATTAACATTTCTATATAAAATAAAACACTTTCTCATTGAAAAAAAATTAAAATAAAATAAAACAAAGTACATTAAATCTAAAATAAGTAAAATTATTGAATGGGTTCCTCCATTAAGGACTTAGTTTAACTTCTTAGCAAGATGTGATCCCTATTAGGGTGGTAAGTATTGTATACCTGTATGCACTCATTGTCTATTATGTTGTGTCCTCCTTCTAAATAGGGTTTCATAGAATGCCCATTTACCTTGAACGTTCCTTGTGTCTTAGGATTCAATAACTCCACCACTCCATTTGAAAATAATTGGGTAAGTATGAACAGTACACCTCACCTTAATTAAAAGTTTTTTAGAAACAATCTTTGAAGAGAGTAAGTAAAAGAACTTTCATTCCAAGAAGAAAAGACTTATGAACTAGGCCTTTTTTCATGATAGGGCTTAGTACACTCTTTTTTATATCTTTGCATTTTCATAGGCCTCATCCTTAAACTCTTCAAGCTCACTATTTAGCTCTTAATTTCCTAATATGCCCTTTGTTTGAGTTCAATAGGAAGGTGGCATACCTTCACAAAGATTAATTGGTAAGGGCTTATCCCAATGAGTGTTCTGTAAGCCGTACGATATATTCATAAGGTATCATTAAACTTGATTTTCTAATACTCCTTTGAAAGCCACACATTGTGTTCCAAAACCCCCTTAATTTTCTCATTACTCATCTCTACTTGACCAGAAGTTTGTGGATTGTATGGATTGGCTACTTTGTGTGTGATTTTGTACTTTTTCATTACCACATCAAAAACTTTATTATAAAAATGGCTCCCTCCATCACTAGTTATTTCTCTAGGGATCCTGAACTTGCTAAATATCAAATCCTTAAAGAATTTCATAACAACATTAGCATCATTCATTTTAGTGAATATGGCTTCTATCCACTTGGACACATAATCCACAGTAACCAAAATGTATCCATTATCAAAAGATAGGGGAAAGAGACTCATAAAGTCAATTTCCCATACATAAAATAATTCAAAAACCAAATTAGATGTGAAAGGCATTTCATCATAATTTCTTTTATTACCTTTCCTTTGACATCTATCACAATGCATGCAAAACATGTGAGCATCCTGAAATAAAGTTAACAAATAAAATCTAGATTTTAATACCTTAAAGGTGATTTCCTTACCACCAAAATGGCACCCATAATAAAGTTCATGACAAAAGGTCATAATGTTCTCATGCTTCACCTAAAGCACACAAATTAAGATGACTTGGTCCTGACCAAGATTGAATAGATAAGGGTCATCTCAAAAGTATTGGTTGCAATAATGTAAAATCTTTTCTTTTCCTAAAAAAATGTTAGGCCTTAAAACCCCAAAAAGCAAGATAGTTAACTATATCAGTATATCATGCATTTCGACCTATTTTATATAATATTTCATTAGGAAAGGTCTCAACAATATCTTTTTTACTCTCACATTCAAGAGAATTAAACTCATAAATTAACCTAGATAAATGATCATCTATTATATTTTCATTACCTTTTTATCTTTGTTCTCTATGTCAAATTCTACTAAGAGTAAAACCTACCTGATTAGTCTTGGCTTAGCATTTGTTCTCTATGCCTAATTACTTTAGACCCTACTAAGTAAGATTTGTATTTATCTAAATAAAACACAACAACCAAGAACTCTTTTTCAATGGTAGAATAATTATTTGGGCATCATTGAGTATTTTGCTAGCATAATCTATTACATGTAAACGCTTATCCACTTTTTGACCCAACACAACTTCTATAGCATAATTAGAAGCATCACACATTATTTCAAAAGGGAGAAACCAATTAGGTTCCATAATAATATGGGTAGAAGTTAATTTATCTTTCAAAGTATTAAAAACGATAAGGAAATCGTTATTAAAATCAAAATAAACATCTTTTGACTACAAGTTACATAAATAACAACTTATTTTATAAAAATATTTAATAAATCGCTTATAGAAACCTACATGTCTTAAGAAGCTCCTAATCCCCATTAATAGATGTAACAGAGGTAGTTTAGCAATTAACTCAATTTTTACCTTATCAACCTAAATTCTTTTCTTAAAAATTACATGTCCTAGTATAATCCCTTATTAGACCATAAAATGAATTTTTCCCAACCTTACATTTAATGTAATGTTCTAAAACTAAAGGTATCTTATGTAAGAAATTATCAAATAAGGTTTCAAAAATAAAAAAAAAATTATTCATAAATACCTCAATTAGGTCATTATAGTGCTACCTCATTATGCTCGTATCTTTCCTAGAGGGTATCGAGATAAAAGTACCTCACTTATAAGGAAGGATTATTAAAAAGTATGAGCCTGGGATTGATAGAATTCTAGTTCTTGCAAGTTAAACTTCCTGAGGAAGTGGACCATTATTTGGTATCACTGCCTCCTCTTATGACTAGGTCACTAGAGTGCTACCTCATTATGCCTGCATCTTGCCTAAAGGTCCTTGGGATAAGGCTACCTTATTCCTAAGAAAGGATTTTCAGAAAGTATGGGCCTAAAACTAGTGTAATTGTAGGTTTTGCAAGAAAAACTTCTCAAAGTGGTGGACTATTGTTTGGTCTCACTACCTATTCCTAGGGATAGGCCACTATAGTGCTACTTCATTATACTCGTAGCTTTCCTTGAGGGTTTTGAGATAAGGCTACTCACTTCTAAGCATGAATTTTTAGAAAAGTATGAGCCTGGGATTAGTGCAATTCCAATTCTTGCTGGACTAACTTCCTAAAGAGGTGGACCATCTTTTGGTCTTGCTAGCTTCTCTTAGGGCTAGGCCACTGTAGTGATACCTCATTATATTCTCATCTTACCTAGGAGGTGCCGAGATAAGGCTACCTTATTAGCTTAACTCTCCCAAGTCTTTGTCCAAATGTTCTACCCAGTTCATTACCAGGTGATCATTGATCGGGGCAGAACCGACATCGCCGATCCTGCCCGTTACTTTGGTTTTATCTATTTATAAAACTCTCGCAAGTGCACGAATCATTTCGTAGAAAATGATAAGTATACTCCCAAGGTCGATCTAAGGAAGGAATGTATGTGGTTTTTAATTTATTATTCAAACTTTTAAAAACGAAATTAAATCCTAAACATCCTGTCACGATATTTTGGGTTTTGTGTTTTTAATCTAATTACATAAAAATAAACATAGATTCAATAAACATTTATGCAAATTTTATCTGTTAAAACAAATGGAGTATTTATTGATATAATAATTAAGTTAATTATGCTTGCTCATATTATTTAGGTTGTTAAAGATATGAATTGATATTTATTGATTCTCTCTTTTTGTATGAATACCACCTTTGGTGGGGTTAGATATTCTTTGTTAACTAAACAAATCAATTAACACCTATGGGTGGGGTTGATAACTAATTTGGTTAATTAAATTAATTTCTTTTTCTAAGAGATTGAAAATGAACCATTTAAATGCCACCTTTGGTGAGGTTAGACAATTTAAACTTTATTCAAGGTGTCCAAATTAAACCTAAGAATTTAGTTATCCAGTACTAACTTTCAAGTTTTAAAACCACTCATCGAAAACATGTTGTCAATACATTTTCAGATAATAATTCTTATAAAACTTTTGAAATAGAGCTTCACTCTAACTACCGGGCGATTGTACCATCAAATAAAAAGAGCACTACTCTAAATCGACTCGATAACTAAACCTTAAAATCTAATTTTCGGAGTTTAAGTTTGTAATGAAAAATAATATATTTCTCTAACATTCTTAATATAAAATCTGAATAAAAATAAAAATCAATTCATTTTAGAGATTTTTACCTATTTAATATTTATAGCATAACAACGTTATTATTACATCATGTTTATAAACACAAAGTTAAATTTAATCACGCATAAATTAAATATAACATGTAAGAATAAAGCATAAAAATAACCAGAAGAAAATAAAATCCTTACAGAACTTGATGCTATTCCGTTCTTTGAAAAACCTCCAAGCGAATTTGCACTCCCATTTATTGAATCAAAAGCTAATATATTACAAAAACATAACTAGTTCTGCCCAAAAGGGAAGAACTCTAAAACTAAGAGAAATTAACTAAAAACTAAGAAAAACTAAAAAAACCTAAAAATCTAAGAAAAGAGAGAAAGAAAGAAGAGAGAAGTGTGTTTTGAAGGTGTGTTTGAAGTGAAGGGAAGGGGGGTATTTATAGGTGAGGATGGAGAGAAAAAATGAGTAAAAAAATGTTAAAAAATATTAAAAAAATGTAAAACGCGTGCGGAATTGTCGATGTCATTAATGACGTCATGACGTCACATAGCGGCTACGCACGTGAAAAAATGGGGCGAAAAAGCGTTGGGCGCGCGGAGGGGCCAGCTATGCCGCGCTGTCGGCGCGGCTTGTGCCAGCTCGTAGCGCTGAAATACAAGTGCTCACACATCACAAGGATGGCAGGACGCCGCTACGAGGCTTTGCCGCATGGGCTCAATGCAGCGGCTGGGCCTTGATTCCGTCTTTTGACATTTTTGACCTTTTTCGACCCATTTTGTCCAATTTTTCCATGTTTGTTGACCTTTTCCCACTTATTTATTAATATATTTGTGATGTATTGCTTCAAGTATTCCTCTTTGAGTCTTTAAATTGCGTTTTTAAGCCAAAATACCGAAAAACAATAAAAATACCCGTGATTCTCGAAAAAGACAAATTTATATAATATATGATAAAACATATAAATATATGTATTTTTAATCAATTAATGTACATAAAATCATGGTTATTTTAGTGCTTTTGGGCACTCATCACAACCTCAACCACTTTCGCTAGTCCCTTAGCAAGAGAAGCGATAAAACTAAAAATTAAACTATCCTAAATCACCGTAGATTGACACCGGTTGCATTTAGCCTATCCTATGCAACAAGCCTTTAAACCCCTAGGTTGCCACTAGTGGACGAGTTTGAGTCTCGTGAGGGTTTTAATGATACCCACAAACATTGAACTAAATGTAAAAATTAAAAGAAATAATAACAACAATCAACTTAAAAACTAAAATTACAACAAAATCAAAAATTAACGTTTAAGAATAAAAGAAAACAACATATCACAAAAATGTCTCATACTTTTAATCTCCTTTAAGATCATAATTAAAATCTCAAGCATAAGTTATTTTAATCTTTTTAAACAATCATGATTTATTATAATAATTAGTGAAATCATTTTCATATTTCATATCAAAATGTATCAATTTAATTTCACCCAATTTTGTCATAAATCAGAATTAAACTAGACTCTATTCCTCACAAGTCAATACTCTCAAAACATCAGATCCTATGGTTCAAACACTCATACTAATTTATATGAAAAGAGTTGATGTATAGAAATGAACTAATATGTTCGCATATGTATAAAGAAGAAAGGCTCAAAGTGTTATTTTGACATTGATCTACGGAAGGAATCAAATGTATAAATTATAAAGATATCATATATAAAAATTATTTTCATGCATAAATCAAACTCATTAAGAAAAATTTCAAGATATATGCCTTTTACAAATGAAGAAAGTGCAATGACTTTTTAGGAATTACTTCCTATATCTTTTCTTTGTAATTAGCCTTTACTCACAATTTTGTAGGCAATGTGGTCATAGTATGTAGATTATACTATATATTCTTTCTCTCTCTATTTTTTCTCAAGATACTTTTCAATATATATCATTTTTTTAGAGAGTCAACCCATGTATAGATTGTACATTTTTTTTAGGATTTTGGTGAATGGTTAATTTTGTGGCTTTTTGTTTGATCTTGGTTTAGGTAACCCCCGTATATGTCTCTTTTTTTTGTAATGATCATGCACGAATGAGATAAAAGCATATACTATCAATTTCTACTCAAATCATTTAATCTAAGCAAAAATAATAATAAAAATATACTACACTCTATTAAGATGAGAAAAAATTCATACATTCAATATTAATGCCTATAGAGATCATTCTAAGAATTTGAAGAAATAATAAATGTGTTTGGAGTAGAAAAAATATATATTTCACTCTGAATAAAGGAAATTAGGCTCAAATTATATCTCACAAAGGTAGTCTCCACTAAAACAAATTCATAAATACCGATTTTGGGTTTAATATAATTTCTACATGTTATCAAGAAATACTACTTATGACAAAATTAACTAATTATCAAAAATAATTACATAATATTTCATGATATGTTTTCCAAAATTAATCTAACAAGACAAAAGACTTAACTATTTACTTAAATTTGATTTAAGAAATGATAAATTTTGGGAGAACTTTTTTTTTTTTTTTTTAATTCCAAAATTACTAAATCACACAAAACAAAAAATAAAACTAAACACAAAAAATGCAGATGTAAACATAAAAAAGAAAAAATTAATAATTTTTTTTTTTATTTTTTAAATTGTTAAATCTTTTTTTTTTCTTTTCTAATTAAGCATGGTAACTTTTCACCACCCAACCTAGAACTTACATTGTCCTCAATGTAACAATCGTAAATTAAAGATAAAGAGAAAAGAGAAGAAAGATTACCTATTTCTTGAGAATGTGTAAGTAGTAATGGAGAAATGCAAGTGCATTCATCATATTCATCATTAAAGTGTATACGTGATTGCATGTGAACTTCTAACAACTCAAAAAATATTTTTAGTTTTAACAATTTAAGAATTATTCACATATAATTAAACCAAAATAAACAATAAAATTAAAACAAATAACAAAAAATTACCTAAAATGATGGGTTGCCTCTATCCACGCTTAGTTTAACGCCTTAGCAAGACGTAACTTGGGATTGCCTTTTAAGTAAACTCAATGTCCTCATCATTGAGTCAATCAAACCTACAAGTAAGACAATGTTGTCTACCTATATCGCTTCAAACATGCCCTATTGATTTTCAAATTTTTCTCAGACCAAAACTAGGGGCATGCTTCGAGGGTTTTAGATAACCCACATCTAGGTGCAAATCAAATAATTAAGGCATCAAACACAATTGTACCTAGAACAAAACAAAACAACTAACTCCTTAGATTGTAATTAAAGCTTTAAAATTTTGGAGATAGTTTCGAATTTTTTTTTTAATTTTTTGAAGTTAAAATAACATAATCAAGATAATCCAAGAGGTTCTTTCAGGAAAGAATGGTGGGGCAAAGGCTCCTTAAAACCATCCTCCTAGACAGAGCAACGTTCGTGAAAAGACTACAGCACAGGTTTCCAAGAATTAGTCTCCTGCAAACTCCTTAGATCTTTACTTTTCACGCTATTAAAATTAAGTTAATTAAGTTAAGTTAAGTTAAAATTTAAGTTAATTAACTTAATAAAAAGGTAGGTTAATTAAGTTAATGAAAATCTAAGTTAATTAAGTTAGTAAATTAAATTAATATAAGTTAGTAAATTAAGTTACTAAAAACCTAAGTTAATTAACTTAAACGAAAATTAAAAAAAAGTAGTTAAAAAAAATTTGAAAAAAAAATAAAATAAAAAGAGAAAAGAGAAAAATAAAAATTAAGCCAAAAAAAATAATAATAATAAAATAAAATAAATTGAAAAAAAATAATTGAAAAGGTAAAGAAAAAAAAAAGAAAAAGACAAAAAAATAAAATAAAAAAAAATTGAAAATAAAGTTTTTGATTTTTTTTTTATTTTTTTATTTTTTTTTTATTTTTTTTTTTTTTTTTTTTTTTTTTTTATTATTTTTATTATTTTTATTATTTTTATTATTTTTTTTATTTTTTTATTTTTTTATTTTTTTTATTCTTATTTATTTATTAATTTAATTTAAAATTTATTTACTTTTTTTTTTACTTCAAATTTCAAAATGCAAAATTATTTTATTATTCATGCTATATTTTTTTTTTATTTATTACGAAATTGAAATTTGAATTTTTTTTTTTACTTTTCACAAACAACAAAATTTTTTATTTTTTTTAATTTTTTAATAAAAAAAATCACAATTATTTACAACACAAAAGGTTTAAAATTTTGATAAATAATTTAAAAACGCTATTCCTTCACGGCAATCCGCCAAAACTTGATCTAGTGATCTGACATCGCCGATCCTGCTACTTTGGTTTTATCTATTTATAAAACTCTCGCAAGTGCGAATCATTTCAGAGAAAATGATAAAGTATACTCCCGTCGATCTAAGGAAGGAATGTATGTGGTTTTTAATTTATTATTCAAACTTTTAAAAACTTAAATTAAATCCTAAACATCCTGTCACGATATTTTGGGTTTTGTGTTTTTAATCTAATTACATAAAAATAAACATAGATTCAATAAACATTTATGCAAATTTTATCTCATAAAATGCGAGTATTTATTGATATAATAATTAAGTTAATTATGCTTGCTCATATTATTTAGGTTGTTAAAGATATGAATTGATATTTATTGATTCTCTCTTTTTGTATGAATACCACCTTTGGTGGGTTAGATATTCTTTGTTAACTAAACAAATCAATTAACACCTAATGGGTGGGGTTGATAACTAATTTGGTTAATTAAATTAATTTCTTTTTCTAAGAGATTGAAAATGAACCATTTAAATGCCACCTTTGGTGAGTTGTATTACGATTTAAACTTTATTCAAGGTGTCCAAATTAAACCTAAGAATTTAGTTATCCGAGTACTAACTTTCAAGTTTTAAAACCACTACGAAAACATGTTGTCAATACATTTTCAGATAATAATTCTTATAAAAACTTTTTGAAATAGAGCTTCACTCTAACTACCTAGGCGATTGTACCATCAAATCAAAAAGGCACTACTCTAAATCGATCGGATAACTAAACCTTAAAATCTAATTTTCGGGTTTAAGTTTGTAATGAAAAATAATATATTTCTCTCTAACATTCTTAATATAAAATCTTGAATAAAAATAAAATCAATTCATTTTAGAGATTTTTACCTATTTAATATTTCTAGCATAACAACGTTATTATTACATCATGTTTATAAACAAAAGTTAAATTTAATCAGACAAATTAAATATAACATGTAAGAATAAAGCATAAAAAATAACCGTAAAGAAAATAAAATCCTTACGAACTTCGATGCTATTCCCCGTTCTTTGGAAAAACCTCAAGCGGAATTTGCACTCCCATTTATTGAATCAAAAGCTAATATATTACAAAAACATAACTAGTTCTTCCCAAAAGGGAAGAACTCTAAAACTAAGAGAAATTAACTAAAAACTAAGAAAAACTAAAAAACCTAAAAATCTAAGAAAAGAGAGAAAGAAAGAAGAGAGAAGTGTGTTTTGAAGGTGTGTTTGAAGTGAAGGGAAGGGTATTTATAGGTGAGGATGGAGAGAAAAAATGAGTAAAAAAATGTTAAAAAATATTAAAAAATGTAAAAACGCGTTGGAATTGTTGATGTCATTAATGACGTCCATGACGCCACAGGCGGCCCTGCCGTGAAAAATGGGGCGAAAGGCGTTGGCGCGCTGAGGGGAAGCCGCTGGATGTCTACGGGAGTCAATACAAGGCAGCTTGCCGGCTGCGGAATGACGCGTTCAGCCTGATGCGCGCTGGAAAGGACAGCGGCAAGGCGTCCGGTATGTATGCGCATGGGATGAGGCCCCAACTTGTCAAGGGCCAAGCGTATATTTTTTGACATTTTTGACCTTTTCGACCCATTTTGTCCAATTTTTCCATGTTTGTTGACCTTTTCCCACTTATTTATTAATATATTTGTGATGTATTGCTTCAAGTATTCCTCTTTGAGTCTTTAAATTGCGTTTTTAAGCCAAAATACCTGAAAAACAATAAAAATACCCGTGATTCTGAAAAAGACAAATTTATATAAATATATGATAAAACATATAAATATATGTATTTTTAATCAATTAATGTACATAAAATCATGGTTATTTTAGTGCTTTTTGGGCACTCATCAATCATCTCATATTTATCCTGAGTGCTCTACCTAGTTCTTTATCGAGGTGATCAATGCGTACTTTATCCCGTGTCTTAACCATAATTTTTCAAATGAAGTATCCTAGTTTTGAGGTTTTTTCCATTGGTCTCCTCGTGTTTTCAAGCTTGATCTAAACTATGAATAAGTCCAATGAAATAAGATGCATCAAATTCTATCTAATGTGTCTTAAAAGTTGAGCTCTACAATAGGTGCCAAAATGTTGGGGGACTTATCCATTGTGAGAGAGAAAGTAAGGAGAGGCATTAAATGAACAATAATGTGATGGCTCTTGGTATTTCATGGAGTATATATATAGGTACACACACGTGGAACTCATTTAGGCGGCCTACATGGAGCTACAAGATTCAAATCTAAAGCATACATATAATAAGCATCAATATTAACTTGCATCTAGCCTTCACCCTGATCATATATACACTCGTCTAGTCTTTACCTCAACATTAGCACATATACTACATCCAAACCTTACCTATACTTTAATCACATGCAAAAAAAATAAATATTAACATTGTGCTCATATGTATTACAAACTCCACATATCTTCTTATTTGACATATTCTTGATAGTGAGGAGTTGGACTTGCTTAGTGAATTTTGTAAGTTGCATGGCCATTAAATTTTTTGAATACTATCCCATTGACTCCTATTCTTCTTTCTGTATCACTTTTTTTGTTGAAAATTAGCACCCAATTTCTTATATAGCTCATAATTTTTCTATGTTATCTTTTCTCCCATAGCTTCTTCTGTAGCGTTATCAATCGTATACTAACACTGTTGTGTCCTTGCATCATAGAAAAACAAGTTATGTAGCTATAATGGGTAGCTGTGGTATAGGAATTAAATCAAAAGGAGCTTGAATATATCCTAAGCTATATGGAAGGGATTTGCATCCATTTATGAGAACATGGATATATTTCACTTCAAGTTGGTAATTTTTGATAGGAATATAACCTACCCATAAACTTATTCTAGATTTCCTCTCAAGTAGTTAAGAAACTCAATTGTAGAGTCATGAACTAAGACTCAGCTCTATATTTGAGTGTGCATGGAAAACACCTAATCTAAAGCTAGTCTTCATCAAGTCTTTGCAAAAGAAATGTTTACACATTATCATAAATTATCTAATAAAATTTAAAGAGTCTTCATTATGGATACTGTGAAATAAAGGCAACATGAAATAATGAATATTTTTCAATTCATAATTTCTTCCAACCTCTCCCAACTGTATGTAAGAAGTAGAAGTGTCAATGATTGGCCTTGCATACTTCTGCATCATTATCTTCCTATCTCCAGCATCGCTCATCTCTTCTTCCACTTGAGGTTGTTCCTCTTCCTCCTAAGTACCAATGTTCAAATTTACTGAAAGATGTTTAAACTTAGGGATGTTATTAATAAAAAGTACAAGTTTCTTTCTCAAAGATCTTCTATCTTTTTATATACTGATAACAAAATAAAAACCATGGTAATAGAGAACTTAGCACTAAATTGAGCACTATCAAAAATATAGACAAAATAAAAGAAAACAAAAAATAAACCACTAATTAAATTTAAACACCAAAGAAATAAACACAAAACAAAAAGAAATAAAAATAATTAGACATCCAAAAACAAATTAATATAAGAAAAGAAACAAAAATAAACAAATAAAAAATAATAAACCAAAAATAAATAAGAATAACACACAAATATTCACAAAAAATCATGAATACTTATAATTGTTTTTTAAGAATTTGATAATAAAATTTAAAATGCTATTCCTCTTGGACAACTGTGCCAAAATTTTGATTCACAAAATTTGTATTTAATAATAGCTTGTAAGTGCACAAATCACTTATAATAAGTGATAAATGTACTCTCGTGATCGGTCTAAAGAGGAATGATGTGCTTTAAATAATTCTTCAAATTTATTAAAAATCAATACAAAAATAAAATCTAAACTTTCTATCACAATAAGTTGGTTTTGAAAATTCTAATCTAATAACAAAATAATTAAAAAATATCTAATTATATATTCGATTCAAAAAAATTAATGCAGATATATAATTAATACTCGATTAAGAATTTATTAGAATATTTAACTAGTCAACCATGCTTACTTAGAATTAATTAAGTTAATAAAAATATAATTTAGATTATTTATTTTTCCTTTTATGTATGAAAAAGTCTTTTGGTAAAGATGATTTTTTTAATCAAATCAATTAATTCCTTTTGGTAGGAATCATTAACTGATAGTTTAAATTATGTATTATTCCTAAGGAAATGAAAAAAAATTAAATCAATGCTTCTTGCAAAGTTTGCATAGTCACCAATTTAAAATCTTATTGAAGTTGTCAAAATTAGATCTAGATGAAGTTTCTGAAACCTAATTCTCATATTTTAAATATATTATGAAAAATATATTGTCAATACATTAATATATAATAAATTTTGTAACAGATCTCAGATAAAGAAATAATCTTTATTTATTCTATAAAAATGTTCACCTAATTAAATCTACACAATAATGGCCACGTAGATAAATTTTTAAAGTTAAAATCAGCCAAACATGCTCAAATTAAATTCCATGATCAGTGGATTAAAAATAGCAATCAAATATTCAAAAAAATACAAAAAGATTAATCTGTATAAAAATAATTACAAATTAGATCTACAATACTAGTTGAAGATATGCGATGTATCTTACTCCATAACGGTGATCTTGATCTACAAGGTATTCTTGAATAAAAAGATATCTTTTGTATTTTTCTTGATTTGGAAAACCTCCTAAACATCTACCTTTGATTTGTTATGAATCTACTCTATATTATGTTTATAAAATAAAAACTTAACTAAGAAACATACAAGTAATGGCTACTATTTCTACGTCATATTGATATGAAACCTAAGACTAAATTTTTTTTAATTTATAGGCAAATGTTGGTACAAAGGACTTAAGCCAATTAAATGGAGGTGCACTGTAGTACCACATTTTCCTCACCACAACAAGAGATTTGTTATGCTTTGCCAATTCCAACTAGAGGGCATCGTGTCGTGGCATACAATATTCCACTCTATGGGATACGTTATTTAGCATACCTAGTAAATTCATCCCAAATAGTGTGCATCGCAACACTCTTCACTTTTCTTCAAGTTTTCCTTGTACACATTTGAAATTAATTGGTTCTTTATGTATGGCTTACATTCCCTAATCATTTAAGCTCCTTGGATGCAAATTAAGTTCTCCAAGTGTTATTCTTCATGTGTTGACAATTTATATATTTTGAAGCTAAAAACACGTGAAATATAACAAAATATACCCGTGGTTTTGAACACATAGATTTGCATGTATAATGATATAAACATGCTATAGTCAAATATATTTATTACAATTAAGAATACTACAATCATAGAATATGGGTATTTTTCAAGCACTTATCAACCCACATTTGTTTTATTTATGACATTTTAGGATTACTCGTAAGAAAAGAACAAGAACTCCCACGTCTCTATTTCTCAGGTTGTTAGAATGGTTTTGGAAGTATATTATTTATCAAGAATCCCCTAGTTATCAAGTGTTCATAATTTAGTATAGTAGCAATTCCAAAAACCTAAATCCATAAAATTGGAGAAGGAGAATTATTCCACTAACAATTCTTCCTCCATTAGATAGTCTATGAGAACTTAGGATCAATGCTGAAGTTATGACAAGATTTATTGAAAGGATTCCATAACGTGTCTGAGACATGATACTCAAAAAAAGGTTAGTAATGAGCCTATAAGTGATATGAGGATAAAACGTTTAATGTCAAATAGCTCAACCATATTCGATCTATAAAAAGAATCCACCTAAGATTTTTTTGAAAAAGGATCCAAATCCAAGAAATGTCATGCACACATTACTTGCACTAGTAATAGTTTGGACACTTAAGCCACATTCTTTCTTTGAAGAAAATTTTGATCATATTACTTATTATGTAACCTGGATTTGTAACCTATTCCCTATGGATGTGTATTAAGGAGAAGTCTTTTATCTCAAAAGACTACTTACTCCAATCTTTCAAGATATTGATTAACTTATTGTTAATGGTCATGGATTGAAAGAGAAATAGTAGTCATTTTTAAAAGAATAGTTATGTGGAGCAAGAGGGGTCCTCCAAAGGTTGTCCCATTATAATCATCAATGGGTCTCGTGTGCAACCTTGTGAAATAAACTAGGCAAGTACTATGAAACAATACGGTAATACTATAATCATCAATGGGACTCATGTGCAAACTTGTGAAAGAAACTAGGAAAGTACTAGTGGATTGCCTTTACATCTCAATCCCAATGCTCTATTCCTATGAAGATAAAGTAATGGTCTAGAACATTAATGATGACATCCCAACACCATTACTAGTTTGGCTTGAAAGCACACCATATGAAATTTATTCAGAAGATCCGAATGTGGAATATGATAAATACGAGTATTAGCCAAATGTTGGATGGAACCAATCAGCGACACAAGACCAGAGCCATAGAGGCGTGTTGAGATTTGACAAAAATGTTGAGGATTCTATGCCTTGATCTAAGGCTTTTCCACATATGCATCTTTTGACCCTTAATTTTAGGATCTTGCTAGCTAATTATTTCATTTCTTTTGTAATCAATATTATATGTAATTACATTATTATACAATCTGTAATACAACTATATATATGAAATACTCTCACCATTAAGTGGTGTGGTGATTTTCAAATACTCACATGGTATCAGAGCACAATTGGATTAACATCCCATAATCTCCAATGGCCTTTGATTTTTCTCCCACCTAGGCCCTTCAACACCATGATTTACATGGTCACAATCAAACTCTCCTCCTCCAATTATCTCTTATGGAAGAGCGAACTCCTTCCCCTTCTTGAGAGCCAAGGTCTACTAGGTCATGTGGATGGTACCCTTGAGCCACCACCTCCATTTGATCCTCTTACCTCTTCAACACCAAATACAAAATACTTGGCGTGGAAAGCCACCAATCAATGACTACTGAGCCTTCTCTTCTCCTTTCTCACAGAGGAAGCCATGGCCTAAGCTGTCAGCCTCTCTACTTCCCGCTAACTATGGACCGCTGTCAAAAATACTTTCAGCCACCACTATAAAGCCCATGAAATATGCCTCAAACATGACCTCCAACTATTGAAGTGTGGCACCCATCTGGTCACTATTTATGCCCATGCATCCAATACCATCTGCGATTAGTTCCATACCATTGGTCGACTAACTGATGGCACTGACAAAATTCATTGGTTTCTTCAAGGCCTTAGACACGATTTCTCCAGTTTATCTACTACTTAGATGGCCTAAACACACCTCCCCAACTTCCTTGATCTCGTGTTCAAGGTTGAGATTTTTGAACTATTTCAAAAATCCCTTGAGACTCTGCCGCCTTCTGTTGTCATGTTCACCGCTCATCGTGGATCTTCTCAACACGAGGGTGGCTTTTCTCGCTCTAGACATGGTCACATATATGGACCCAGCCATGTTTCTTTTAGTCCCAAACAAGGCCCTTTAAGGTCATCGTCCACCATAGTGCCAGATCTACCGCTTGGAAGGCCACTATGCTGATCAGTGCATTCAATGTTATGATCGCCACCCATATGCCTCTTTCGCACAAGTTGATGAAGCTTTCAACGCATCATGCTTTATGTTTGGAAATGATTTTTTAGACTAGTTTTTGGACTCAGGCACTTCGGCCCATATGACTCCAACCTAATCCACTTTGGCTCAATCCACTAATTACATGGGTAAGGATTATGTGTGTAGGAAATGGTGCATCATTACCCATTACCCACATTGGTAAAATTTCTCCTACCTTAAATCTTCATCTATTAGATGTTTTGGTTGTCCCTCACCTCACAAAAACTCTTTTGTCCATTATTGAATTAGCAAATGATTTTCCTTTATCTATTACTTTTACTAATGATTGTTTCACTATTCAAAATCACCAAAAGAGAAGGGTGGTGGCAACCGGTAAATGAGATAGATGCTTATATGTTCTAGAGCGTGGTCATTTTTCTTTTATTTCTACCCTTAAAAATAAATCCCTTCATGCTTCGTATGATTTATCTTGGACATGTAAACCATCATTTTATCTCTTTTTTAAATCAAAAGAACAGCTTTATCTTACTTCTTTATTACCATCTCTTACATTATGTGATACATGTCAACTTGCAAAAAATCATCGTTTGCCTTATTCTCATAATGACCATCGATCGTCTAATGTTTTAGATCTTATTCATTGTGATATATGGGGTCCTTCACCCATAAAATCAAATTTGGGTTTTGTCGACTATGTTTTATTCATTGATGATTATTCTCGTTTCACTTGGTTTTATCCATTAAAATTCAAATTTGACTTTTATGATACATTTATCCAATTTCAAAAATTTGAGGAAAATCTACATTCTGCTTATATACAAAATTTTCAAGGTGACTGCGGTGTCGAATGACTAGCAATTTCTTTAAAACTCATCTTAGTGCTTCTGGCATTCATCATCAACTCTCTTGTCCATATACTCCTGCCCAATATAGTCGTGTATAAAGAAAACACCATCATGCGACTAAAACCGGCTTGGCCTTGCTTTTTCACTCTCACATTTCTCCTCGCTTTTGGGTTGATGCTTTTAACACTGTAGCCTACATTATCAACTATTTGCCAACACCACTTCTTGGAGGTAAGTCCCCATTTGAGCTCTTATATGGTTCCTCCCCCAATTATTAAATTTTTCATCCATTTGCTTATCGTGTTTATCCTTGTTTACGTGACTATATGCCTACGAAATTTTCCCTTCATAGCATTCCTTGTATTTTTATGGGTTACAACCCTTCTTACAAAGGGTTACATTGTCTTAATCCCATCTTCCCCATATAGACATGCTCTCATAATTTCCTGCATCTCTTTCCCAACACATTACATAATCCAGATATAACTCGTGTGGTCTTTGTACTGATCTAGTGTCTGAGTCTTTACAGGTCAATGATTCTCTTGTAGGTCCATCTTTACCACCCTCCACTTCTCTTGAGCTCCCCCCCGAGCCATCTATTCTTGCTCCTATTAAGGCTACTCCTATGGCTTCTCATCCTATGCTTACACGAGCCAAAGCTGGTATTTTCAAACCTCGCCACCCGGTGAATATTGCTCTCATAGGCTCCTCTAGTGTTTTTTTTGCTCTTCTTGTCTCCATTGAGCCCAAAGGATTCAAATATGTTGCTAAGAATCCTGCTTGGCTTACTGCTATAGATGAAGAAGTTCAAGCCCTACAAAATAATCATACCTGGATTTTGGTCCCTTGACATGCTAACACCAACATTTTGGGCTCCAAATGGGTGTTTCGAACAAAATATTTGCCTAATGGATCCATTGAGTGCCTCAAAGCTCACCTTGTTGCCAAAGGCTATACACAGGTACCTGGTATCAACTACACTGATACATCCAGCCTGGTTATCAAGGCTACTACTGTTCATATTGTACTCTCTCTTGCTGTGACAAATAAATGGTCTCTTCACCAACTTGATGTGAAAAATGCGTTCCTTAATGATCATCTTCTTGAATCTATATTTATGGAACAACCTCCTGGGTATATTGACCCTCATTTTCCTAATCATGTTTGTTAGTTGAAGAAAGCTCTTTATGGACTCAAATAGGTTCCTCGTGCCTGGTTTTAACGACTCAACTCCTTTCTCATTCAACTTGGTTTTTATTGCAGTCGTGCCGACACATCACTTTTTTCTTTCACATGCAATCTAACATTATTTATTTGCTCCCTTATGTTTATGACATCATTATTATAGGCAATAACTCTTCTCTTCTTAAGCTTCATTTTGAATTCGCTACTAAAGATTTGGGTTATCTCAGTTACTTTCTTGGTCTAGAAGCTACATCCATCGTTGATGGTCTATTTATCAGTCAGCTCAAATATGCACGGGACATTCTAACAAGATCAGTTACTTGATCGCAAGCCTATTCACACCCCCATGGTTGTCTCTCAATACCTACCATTTTCTTCGGGAACTTGTTGTTACTGATAAACTACGCACTCAATATATGCCCTCTCACTTATAGATTGTTGATATCTTCACCAAAAATGTACCTCGGTCTCTTTTTCAATTTTTCTGCTCCAAGCTTCACGTCTGCTCCAATCCGACGCTTAGCTTGTGAGGGGGTGTTGAGGATTCTACACCTGATCTAAGGCGTGAGATTATTGTATAAAGTAGAATAAGATAAGGTTACGTAGAGAATATACTTTTAAGATAAGATAAGGTTATGTGTGTAATATTATGTAAGCTATGATATCAGCTTTAAGATAATATAAGGCTATATGTATGATTGTTACATAAGAAATGAAAAATAGAGATTCATTCCCCTCTATAAATAATCATAATATCTATAGGAGGAAGGCAGACTTAGCCTCCACTTCAATAACAGAGTTGTATCTTTGTAATATTTTCTGAGTAATAAGAATTTCTATTGAAGCTTCTTATATTTCAAAAAAAAAAATCAAAATTTGAGCAGTGTAAATATTTTTTTTAATGCATATTAAAAAATGTGGTGTGTATATATATATTTTTTAATAAAGTAAAAAAATATGTTTTGTTTAGGGGCCAAAAGTAAGATTAAAACTGAAATGAGTTAATTAAATGTATCAAGTAAAACTCAAAGGTAATAAGAACTCAATGACATTTCTTTATATTAATATTCAAAATTTAATTTGAGTTATTCTTATTTTATAATATACTCAAATTTCATACGCTAAAATTTCTATACGTATTTGTAGCAAACCATAAATGTGTATAAAATTTTCACACATCATGTAAAAATTCTACACATGCATACATGTTTTTTTACTTTACATTTCCACCAGCTATAAGACCCATGTTTTATAAACAATTTTATGTCGTGTAGTTTATTTATCTCAACAAAATTTGTGAGCCGTAAAATAAAAAAGAAATTCTATAGATATTATTACACAATATGTTGGGAAAACAAAGAGGCATTCTCCAATAACAACAAAGCTTACTTGTGTTTAATTCAATCACTGAAAACAAACATGGAAGTAGAAGATACATATGACTTGTCAAGCATTCTATCAGGACTTAGTTTTTATTTGGGGGTGAGCTTAACGTACTCTATGCCAGTTTCATATAATCAATCTATACCCATATATATAGCAATAAAACCCATTCCATTTGCTCCAAAAGTCATTGTTGGGAGGAAAAATACAAAATATCTCTCTATGTATGGCATCTCCAAAACTGATGATTCATAAACTTCATTAGCATTTGATATTGTAACATGAGGATTATGCATGTCCATGGTTGCATTACTTGAGGGTGTATTTATTAAACAAGATCATAGTGAATTTGTAGTGTTGGTTGATTCACACACTTTGAATTGAACCACATAAAACTCTTACATGTCTTTATTTCTTAAGTTTTGATTGCTTATTGTTTTCATTCCATCAAATCTTGAAATACTAAAACTTTTGGTGTCAGAGCATTGGTTCTTGAAAATCAAAGGTGGTTGTGTTGTGGTAAGAGCTTGATAAATTCAAACCTCTAAAAAAGTAACCTTGAAGATTTATATTGACTTTTTTGATTAGATGAAATCGTAGCAAATGGGTTACACTAAATATGAAATCGATAAATTTGATGGGATAGGAGACTTTGGATTATGGAAAAAAAAAATGTACTCACTATTAGTTCAACAAGATGTGGTAGAAGGTATTTTTGATTCGCCTGAGTACCTTGAGAATTATCCAAAGTTAAGCAAGAATAACTTTCTGGAAAAGGCATAAACAAGTATTATCCTTAACCTAGCTAACAATGTGATTCGTTAGGTAAACAAAGAAAAGGCTACATTGAAGGTTTGGAAAAACTTGATGAGTTGTTGTGACGTCTTTATACAATTGAATTAGCTTGAAGTTCAATTGCTTGGATTCAAGATGGATGCATCAAAGAGTCTTAGAGAAATCTTGATTAGTTAACAAAGATGACTACCGAGCTTACACATTAAGGAGCATAACTTTTACATGAGAAATAGGCTATAATGCTCTTGAATTCAGTTCTAGAGATGTTAGAAATGCCTTCCAATATAGTAACGATGGATTAAAGTATGACACTGTGGTGTTAACCCTTCCTACTAGAGATTCATAATTGAAACTTATGAACAAAAGTTTAGGTAGTGGAGATAAGAAAGATTTATTATAGAACCCCAAAATTTTCTTATAAATTATTAAAATGCCTTAAAAGGAATTTTTAATAATATTTGAAGGTATAAGGATGTATTGAAAAATTACAAAAAATTGGATCGAATGCGAAGAAATTAGACAACTTTTATGTAGCTCGTTAGGGCCTCTTTGGATTGAGCCATTGGGGAAGGGTCAATGAGAAAAATGCATAGTTGCTAAGCCTCGTTGTAGCCTCACAGAGCAACTCAAAAAGCTACTGACAAGGTGAAGTGTTTCTTGTAGTACTGGCTTGTATTTTTCAATATTTTTCTCACTCAAATTTTCCCCCTTTCCCTCTCTAAAAATTTTCTCTCTCTAAAATTGCTTGGGTTTTTGATACATTTCAAAACACTTTTTGTGGATAAAATATCTGAGAGTTTAGCTTCGCAAGATTAGTAACGAGTCAAGTTTTCAAGTAAGGGTTTCTACTCTAACTTTTTATTTATACATTATTTTTCATAAAAATTTCATGCATCATACAATATGAATAAAATAGAATATAGGATTCTATGATTTTATAAGAAAACATAATAAATATTGTTAAAACGAAATACTTATTATGAACATTTTCATATACGAATACATGGAAAATTTTACATAAAACGAGTATTGATTTTTGATATGAAATGGGAACTAAAAGCATTAAACATATGGAATTTGAGATTTTAGACAAAAATAATGAAAATATTTTTTTGTGGGGAGTATACCTGTATGTATGTCTTGTAGAGTAGGGTACACATGGGCTACTAGTTGCATCAAACTTTTTTCGATAGACAAAAAGTATGTACCACATTCACATATGTTCTCAGAGTTTGCCCGTCTATAGGTCTTGGATTGTTGACTGCTCGTGGGCCTCAAAGTTGGATCCTTCGTTATGTCTTAGAGTTTACCAAATATTGGGTCTCAGAGTTTGATCACACATGGGCTTTGAAGTTGGACCCTCCATTATGTCTCGAAGTGGATCGTCTATAGATGAGGGCCCATATGATGTTGATATGGACCAATACATATGCCACATGTATCTCAAAGCGAACCCACATGCATCTTAGAGGTTGATAGCACATGTGCCATGTATTTTGGTGGACCAATATATATGAGGTTGCATATCATGCATTTGGGTATGTATATGCATAGCATATTTATATTGTATAAGCATGCACTAAGATATTTGGAATGTATACTCCCTAATATTTTGGATGCGAGGAAGTATAAGTATGCCTGGGTTTTAAATATAATCTCCCCACACTGTATATTAATTATGATGATTTTCATTTATGAAATTTTATTATATATGACATGCATTATGAATATATGTTTATTGTAATATTTTTATAAAGTATATTTCTACTTATATATTTGTAGCTCATCTCAATTCTTTTTTCCTTCTAGATTAGATTTCAGTAAGGCAGCTCACATTTTGAAGTTGAAGTAATAGAATTAAATTACATGTTTACTTTTCATTTTGTATATTGTATTTTGGAGATAATGTTGAGGCATGATGTAAAATAATTTATCTTTCAATATTTTAATTGTTATGTATCAATGTTTTCTAGAATCTAAATACTTTTTGTTAAGTTTATGTTTAAATAGGTATGTTCTTAATTTAATATAAATTTTATTAAAAAGAAGTCTTAATTTTCTTTAAAATATGATTTAAAATTACCTTTCCTTTCTATCTCACATACTAATTTTTTGGGACATGACAACTTGGTATGAAAGCATAGTTCTAATCTCTTGGGAATAATATTCATTAATAATCTTCAAATATTTTTGAGCTATTTTGTCTTAACATGCCTCCAAGAAGGTGGCTAGGAATCACCTGAATGGGATTCAAATAAAGATCATGGTGAAAATAAGTTGCTTCAAGTGTTATGTAGATTAATTACCCGAGGAAAAGAATACGAAGAGAGAGGTAGAGGTTACTACCTTAAAGAGTTTGAAAATATAATATCATCACTATAAGATGGTATCCTTAACCCCGACATTTGATCGCCACACAAATTATATGTGCAATAAATACGCAAGTATACGTATTGTAACAAGTAATATAATGATAAATAAAGATCGTTCCCACAGAGATTATTTTTTTAGAAACTACTTTTAAAACTAAAATAATAAAAATCAATTTTTTTTGGAGTTTTTATATCTTCAGAAAGAAAAATTAAAATAATTAAAAGTAAATAGAAATAATTAATTAAATCAAATTTTGTGACTAAAAAGATATATGAGAAAATATCTAGGAATACTTAATCCCCCAATTTTTTAAACATGCGAATCACTAAAATCCCCACAATATAATATCAATTAATTACATGATCAATTGAATCTAACCTAGCATGTATTCCTCTCTCAAGTAAACTACACACCATATAGTAATTAATTTAATCACACTCTCATGTCAATTAAATTGCATACTACTCATTAAGTTCATCAATTATGGATCACATACATAAGAATCATACATCTCTGCCTAGAATATAATTTTCTCAAATCTATTTAATTGTCTCTATAGATAAATTGTTGGCCAAACAATTAATAGCATAAAAATCAGATTAAATAATATAATTAAATTAATATTATAATTGGGAAAAATATTAGATCATCACATGTTGAAAATTGGGTTCATAAGATCCCTAGATTAATAAATTAATTACACATAATTATGTTCATAAAACTCATATTTTTCATAAAGAAAGACATAAAATTAATAAAGAAAAGAGTAGAAAAAGAAATACAATCAATCTCTTGAATTGTATAATTAATTTCCTCTTGAATCTCTACCAAAATTGTGTTGTTTATTAAATTTTCCTGTATTTTTTTTTCTCTTTTTAGCTCTAAAAACTGACCAAAATTATGCTAATGGAGGCAAATTAGGATTTATGGAGTGATTAAGGGCTTAAATAAAGCTCAGGTGTGATCTTGCCTGACCGATCAACTTTAAATCAAGGGCTACGATCAAAACAAGCAAAACTGACAGTTTTAGCCAATCACAGCATGACACATGGCATTAGAAGTTTATTAGGCGAATCAGAGAGCGATGCGTGGCAGGGGAGACTGGTCAGAGTCAACGTCCATCGAGTTACCACCACGTGGCGCGACGTGATTTGCAGGAATGGATGGCATGGTGCACGGGTGAAACGCACGGAGTAATAGCTTGGTGACACGTGTCATGGCACGTTGACTGATTTCCAAACTCGGATTAAATGTCGTGCTGACATGTGGCGCATGTTTCTCCTCCTCACACGCGGCGCAATGTGATTTGCTCTCTGTGCTTGCGTGGCATCCACGTGGCTTGCTCAGTCAACTCCTATGCTTGCGTGGCATGCCACGTGGCAGCTTCTGATTGGTCCTGCATTAAAAATTCATAAAAAATCTCTAAAAAATCCAAAAAAAATTTAAAAATTATACTTTCACCCTTTTTTACCAAAAAGTTTATATTTTAATTTTTTTAGCCACAAAAATACTATTTATTAAATAAAACAAGTAAATATTAAGTAAAAAAGTGCACTAATGACTCTATTTTCATAGAGTCATCACACCCCCAAACTTAAATATTTGCTTGTCCTCAAGTAAAGCTAAGTATAACTGATAATTGTATTTTATATAATTATTTTCATCTATTTTATTAATTATAATTGCTATGTTTTTGACATTTTTGGTTAATTTTAGTTAAATAAATTAATATTCACTTTTTATATGTTAAGAAATACATTTTTAAGAAAATTAAATAATTTGTATCGAAAATGTACTTAATTGCAAATTTATGTCCAAAAATATAATTTCAAATAAATGAGTGCTTAATTGCAATTTATAAAAGTCAAAAATATAATTTAAATTAAAATTGGACTTAATTTTAATTATTAAAAGTTTAAAATTTAATTTAAATTAGAAATGGGCTTGATTGCAATTAAAGAAAGATTAAAATGTAATTTGAATTAAATTTGTGGGTCAAAATGCAATTAATAAAAATTGAATTTTCTGCGTAGGAGAAGAATGCCACTCACACCACTCACGACGCCCATCACCCACCATTCGATTATCCAATCAACGGTTCAGATTGGGCGAGTGCATTCTAGACGAGACAAAAGAGAGTACCCGGTATATCTATTGCACGCAGCTCGGCACTTAGTGGAGCCCACCTACCGCGTAGGCTGGCGTGCAGTGTGGGACCCACATGTCGGCTGTGCAGAATTTCCCCGAGGCGCATCGATCATCGTTGGATCGGTTGAATGGTCCAGATTGAAGCGCGTGGAACCAAGCTGTCACGCACCGAACCGCTTGTCTACAAATCCTATGCGACGCGGGTCATCCAAGCAGCGTGCACCCTCGAGTTTTACAAAATAAGAAGAAGCCACGTGTCTCCTAAATCTTCCAGCAAATAACATGACGACACGTGGCATGAATTTAGTAAACCAAAACGCACGGAAACGGCACACGTTTCCAACCGCGCCGTTGTCTACCACATGTCTCCACGCGCTATGCTTTCATGCGGCGCAATTCCATGCGCCCGTTTTGCTCTCACCAATTGAAGGCTCCCACTCAGTTTAAAATAATATTTTTGTTGTAACCGTTTATCCCCCACGCGTTTTATTTTTATTTTTCAATAAAAAATGTCTACCCGCGTGTCTAGAAAAAATATATTTTTTTGGATTTATTTTTGGAGCTATAAATAGGTGATATTATGATAGAGTTAAAAAGTTTTGGAAAGTTTTGGAGAGTTTTTAGAGTTTGGAATTTTTGTATTGTTTGTTTCTGGACTGTGGAACACGTAGAAGCCATTTTTGGCTTCTGTTGTGTTCTATGTGTGCCAAATATTAACGATATGAAATGATATAATTTTCCCTTTTCTTCATCTAACTTTTCTATATCTGCTGTAATTTTTATTTTTAATTTATGAAGTAATTTAATTTTTCTAGGGTTGCATTTTATCTAAATTTATGAAGCTTTTATTTTAATTAATTTTGAAAGACTTATAAGACGTTCGATTTGTTTATTTTATCTGTGCTTAATGCTTTTTGATTATTTACGAATTTTATCAAATTGATCTGTGGCTCATAAATAAACTTAGAAGAGGCATTTTTGTGTATATTGCTCATAGATAGAATGACATGTATGATGAAGGATAGGAATATACCCTAATTGTATGTGTGGCCATTTGAAAACTTAGAACGTAATAAATCTTTGTGAATTTAATTCTCATAGAGATATAGTCAATTAATTTAACAAGGTGTGTCTATACGGAGCTCGGAAGAGATGTATGGATAAAATTAGAAGTTTTCGGTTGACAAATTAAATGTAATAAAAAATATAAATCAAGAGAAAATAATATGATAAGCGTGGATTAATTTGGTGAAAAACTGCAATCCTAGATTTCTTTTATTTTGTTAACTCTTTTCTTTAACCTTTTTCTAAATCAACGATCGTTTTGAATAAAATCAGAGAGAAATAATTTTAGTACTCAACAAACTATAGTAACAAATCTCCGTGGGAACAATACTTTACTTATCAAATTTTATTACTTGTGACCGTGTATGCTTGCACGTTTTATGTTCTCCAAAAGAGACAACAATAACTAAATAAAATAACTTAGGTAGTATATTCATAAATATATTTCTATTAGTACATGCATATTTCACAAAACAATTTCCTCTCAAAAGTCATACAAGTCTATGATAAAGAGGTTCTCATATTCATCAATCAATGTTCCATCAATACAAGGATATACAAGGTTTTTGAGAAATTAATTCGTGTGTGTGTGCTGCACATGATATCGTCCAACGCACTCATGAAATCAACTTATATGAGCATGATAATCAATTAAATCTTAGAACAAGTCTCATAAGTCAATTTTTCACATCCTTCTCCACTAATATAAATATGCACTTAGCTCAAGATCAATAAGGACTTTACATGGTTGTAATGTAAGGCTTTGGTGGGGGGTCGATAGATGCAGACATTTTAGGATCTTTCCACACCTTAGTTTTTTTTTTCATCATGCACTTTTTAACTACAATTGAGTTTTTACTTGATATTTTAGTGCACCCCCTTTTCACATTCTTTTCATATTTTTTATTCCACATCCCTTTTCTCTTATTCTTTTTTCCCTTTTTTTTTTGGTTACTTCACAACACCCCCAAACTTATTTTCAATTATATTTTCTTTTTCTTTTGAGGGATACTTGTGTTGTGAGTTTTGCTTCTTCTTTTTTACGGGGTGCATTACATTTCACCTTACTCTAAAGCATACACATGATTACATCTTTTTTTTCTTTTTTTTCTTTTCATACAAGATAAAGGTGCAAGGGTAGAGGTAATACTTATTAGTTTGGCATTAAATGTGGCTTACAGATATGAAAGGTTCTTTGTTAGGTTCAAATGGGTGACTAAAGATATTAACAATGGTTAGCTTCAAAGGCTCAATCGATCCAAATAAGGCCTAAATCATTTCTCTTGCTAAATACTATTTAGGATTTTGCCTCAAGAGATGATCAAATGGATTTTAAAACTTGGTAGATCTAATTAACTCACATAACTCACTACAAAGTTTCTCTCAATAAGCACACCAAAATCAATCATGAACATGTGCATAAAAGTTGAATCAATTCAATCAAAACTAACAAGCATATCACATGATTAATGTAAATATCTTAACAAATATATTACATTCCTTATCCTAGTCATGACTACCAATTTTTATCATGGAGTTCATATGTTTCATATCAAGTATAAATGCATTTAGTTTCCATATATTTATCAATTTCTACCCAAATCATGATTAAAAACAGCCTAAAAATTAAAAACAAATTCCCTAAAACTTTAAAATGCATACTAAATACTAATGTAGAGAATGAAGTTCCCTCCTCCAAACTTAAATTACACATTGTCCCCAATGTGCACATATAAATATGAAAAGGTTAAAGAAAAGAAAACTCCCTTAGTCATGGCACACCACATCTTTCATTGAAATGCTCATTCTTGTTGTGTCATTGCTCTATCCATTTATTCACCTACAAAACAAAAACAATGAAAATATAAGTAAAATAACGTTGGGTTTCCTCCCAACCAGCGTCACGTTTAACGTCCTTGACTTGACGGTCATATCAAGTCCTAAGGTGCATCCACTAAGGTTATCACAAGTGTTTCATTTGATACTTGATCTTCATAATAGTGCTTCACCCTATGCCCATTAACCATAAATCGCTCTTTAGCTTTATTTTCTAATTCAATGGCTCCATGGTTGGTTACCTTAGTGATGATGAATGGTCCTGACCATCTACTCTTTAATTTTCCTGGAAATAATTTGAGTCTTGAGTTGTACAGTAACACTTTCTGACCCAGTTCAAAGATACGGTGCACAATTTTATTATCATGCCATCGTTTTGTATTTTCTTTGTAAAGCTTGGCATTTTCATAAGCATTCCACCGTAATTCATCCAATTCATTTATTTGAAGCATTCTTTTCTCACCAGCTGCATCTATGGACATATTCAACTGTTTCAATGCCCAATATGCTTTGTGTTCCAATTCTAATGGTAAGTGACAAGCCTTTCCATAAAATAGCTTATATGGGGTGGTACCAATTGGTGTTTTAAATGCAGTTCTATACGCCCATAAAGCATCATCCAACTTAGATGACCAATCCTTCCTAGAGATGTTCACAGTTTTCTCCAAAATTCTTTTTACTTCTCTATTAGATACTTCTACTTGCCCACTTGTTTGGGGATGGTAAGGGGTAGACACTTTATGCTTAATCCCATACTTAGACAATAAGGAATTAAATGCTTTTATTACAGAAGTGACTTCCTCCATCACTAATAATGATCCTAGGAGTTCCAAACCTAGTTAAAATATTTTTCTTCAAAACTTTCATGACAACTTTTGCATCACATTGGTTGCTAGCAATGGCTTCTACCCACTTTGACATGTTATCCACTCCTACGAGTATGTATTGGTTGCCAAATGATGGAGGAAATGGTCCCATAAATTCGATGCCCCACACATCAAACAATTCCACTTGAAGTATACTGTTCAGAGGCATCTCATCTCTTTTTGAAATATTACCTATCTTTTGACATCTATAACATATCTTTACATAATTGTAAGCATCTTTAAATAGTGTAGGCCAAAAATAACCGGATTGATGTACTTTAGCTACTATTTTTGAGCTCCTAAAGTGACCTCCATAGTATGAGCTATGGCAATGGTAAAGGATACTTTCAACTTCATCATTAGGGAGACACCTCCTCAAAATAACATCACCACATTCTTTATATAGGTAAGGGTCATCCCAAAAATACTGTTTAATGTCATGGAAAAACTTCTTCTTTTGTTGCCATGTGAGGTTTAGTGGAAGAACTTTGGCGGCAAGAAAATTTGCAATGTCTCCATACCATGGAACTTCTATTTGAGCTATAGAAAATAGTTGCTCATCTGGGAAAGATTCCCTAATTACCATATTATCATCCATTTTTGCTCTTTTCTCTAGTCTAGATAGATGGTTTGCTACCTGATTTTTTGTTCCTTTTTTATCATGAATTTCCAAGTCGAATTCTTGTAGAAGAAGCACCCATCTTATCAATCTTGGTTTTGCATCCTTCTTCATCATATGATACTTTATTACAGAATGATCTGTGTAGACAATCACTTTGGTGCCAACCAAATAAGATCTGAATTTCTCAAAGGCATATACAATGGCTAGGAGCTCTTTATTTGTAGTAGCATAATTCATTTGGACCTTATTCAGTGTCTTGCTTGTATAGTATATGGCACAAATTTTTTTGTCTCTTTGTTGTCCAAGAATAGCTCCAATAGCAAAATCACTTGCGTCACACATCAATTCAAAGGGCTTGTTCCAATCCGATGTGACTATAACTGGTGCTGACAATAATCTCTCTTTAAGCACTTGAAATGCTGTTAAACATTTATCATCAAACTTGAAAGGCATGTCCTTTTCCAAAAGATTACACAAGGGTTTGGAGATTTGGGAAAATTCTTTTATGAATCTACGATAAAAGCCTACATGCCCAAGAAAACTTCTTACTCCTCGTACATTGGTAGGTGGTGGTAGTTTCTCAATCACTTCTATTTTAGCTCTATCCACCTCAATGCCATTAGCTGAGATTTTGTGGCCTAAGATTATACCTTCATGTACCATGAAATGACATTTCTCCCAATTTAAAACCAAATTTGTTTCTTCACATCTTTGTAACACTAGGGAGAGATAGTGTAGACATTCATCAAATGAGTTTCCAAAGACAGAAAAATCATCCATGAAGATTTCTAGATGCTTCTCCACCATGTCTGAGAAAATGGCCATCACACATCATTGAAATGTAGCAGGTGCATTACATAATCCAAAAGGCATTCTCCTGAAAGCAAAAGTTCCATAAGGACATGTGAATGTGGTATTTTCTTGATCTTCAGGTGCCATAACAATCTGGTTATAACTAGAGTATCCATCTAGAAGGCAAAAGAAAGAATGCCCAACTAATCGGTCAAGAATTTGATCCATAAATGGGAGAGGAAAATGATCCTTCCTTGTAGCTTTATTTACTTTATGAAAATCCATACATACTCTCCATCACGTGACAATCCTAGTAGGTATTAACTGATTGGACTCATTTTCCACCATAGTGATTCCTCCTTTCTTCGGTACACATTGGACTGGACTTACCCATTCACTATCTGATATTGGGTAAATAATGCCCATGTCCAGCCACTTGACAATTTCCTTCTTCACCACTTCTTTCATAATGGGATTTAAGCGGCGTTGTGCATCCTTGGTGGGTTTAGCCCCATCTTCTAGCAAGATTTTGTGCATGCATATTGATGGGCTTATGCCTTTGATGTCGGCAATAGACCAACCTATAGCTTTTTTGAAGTTCCTTAGCACCTTTAGTAGTGCTTCCACTTGCTTCATACTTAGATCAGTCGAGATTATGACTGGAAGTGTCTCATTATCACCCAAAAATGTATAATGAGGATGAGAAGGTAAAGGTTTAAGCTCTAATTTTGGTGGCTCTTCAATGGATGGTTTCAACCGTGAGCTTATTTCAAGACATTCAAAAATTGTATTTGATACACACATGATAGGCGTGTCCTCCAAAAAGTTCACATAATTCACAAGATCAACCTTTGATTCCATATTTTCAAAATTAAAGCAAGTTGATTTGTTTTCTATTGAGTTAATGTCCTTGTTCATAGCATCATATGTTAAGGTCATAAGTGGGGGTGATTCAACAAGTCTTGTTAGGCTACCGACATGAATTTGTGCACCTATATGCATGTCCTGGTATTCATTAGTATGTGTGTTTACAGAATTAACAAGTACAAACTCTAAAGCATCAATAGGGCACAGGTCATAAAGCACATCAGTGGTTAGCTCATCAGTGCTATCTATTCGAAAGCAATCACCAAAATTATCATTATTAGAAAATTTAATTGCTTTGAACATATTAAATGTTACTTGTTCATCTTGCACTCTTATTGTAAGTCCACCTTTTTGTACATCAATGAGCGCTCTTCTGGTTGCTAAGAATGGATGACCAAGTATGATAGGAATATCATGGTCCTCTTCCATGTCTAGCACAATTAAGTCCGCTGGAAAGATGAATTTGTCTACTTTTACTAGCAAATCTTCTACCACACCCCGGGGTCTTTTAATTGACTTGTCTACCATCTGCAATGTTAATGAAGTGGGTTTGGCTTTACTAACCCCTAATCTTTGGAAGATCGATAATGGCATAAGGTTAATACTAGAACCCAAGTCATATAATGCCTTCCCAAAACGAATGTTCCCAATAGTGCAAGGGATGTCAAAACTACCTGGATCTTTCAATTTTTGTGGTAGTTTACTATTAAGGATGGCACTACAACCTTCAGTCAAGGTTATTGTGTCATGATCTTCAAGCTTCCTTTTCTTTGATATTATATCCTTCATGAATTTGGCATAAGATGGAATTTGTTCAAGTGCCTCTACAAATGGTATATTTATGTGTAGCTTCTTGAAGACTTCTAGAAATTTTGAAAACTGCGCATCTGACTTTTGCTTTTGTAATCTTTGAGGGAAAGGAATAGTGGGTTTGTAAAGGTTGCTCTTTTTTGCTGAATTATTTCCTTTCCATTACTCTCTTTATCCACTACTTCCCTTTCATCCTTTTTAGTCTTATATTGCTCCTTATCCTTTTGAGTCTCATCTCCCTCTAGAGTTTTACCATTCCTTAAGGCTATAGCAATGCAATGGTCCTTCCCTTCTCTTCTAGGGTTTATGATTGTGTCACTGGGAAGGTTACCTTGAGGCCTTTGGCTTATGGCTTGGGTAAGTTGCCCCATTTGTTTCTCCAAATTTTGAATCGAAGCATCTTGAGTGGACACTTTTGTATTTACTGATTGGATGAAGTCTTTCATCATCCCCGTTAAGGAATTTGAATTGTCTTCAGTAGGTGGCTTCTTCTCTTGGGCCTACGAATGATGTGGTTGTTGAAAACTAGGTGGTTGAAACGATTGATGGTTGAATTGATTACCACCTTGATTGTTGTTATTACTCCAAGAGAAATTTGGATGTTGTCTCCATCCTGGGTTATATGTGTTTGAGTATGGATTATTGTTTCGATTCACATTACTCACATAGCAAATGGATTTAGGATTATTTGGACAATTATCAAACAAGTGAGCTCCTCCACAAAACACATATGACACTCCTAAATCTTGGACCTGGTTTATACTCGTTGATGAGTTTTGAACCTTCAAAAGATTAACCAAAGATAAAACTTGAGCTTTAAGTGCTATGATATCATTTACCTTATGCATTCTAGCTACATTTATCGTGGTTGTCATTCTGTCCATTGGCCATTGATAATTATTGCTAGCCATTTTCTCAAGTAAATCATAAGCTTGATTGTAAGATTTGACTAGCAAAGCTCTATTAACCGATGCATCAACGATAGTCCTTGTTTGAGCATTGAGACCATTGTAAAAAGTTTCCATTTGAATCCAAGAAGGAATACCATGATGAGGGCACTTCCTTAGCAAATCCTTGAATCTTTCCCATGCTTCATATAGAGATTCTCCTTCGTGTTGTTGGTAGGAAGTAATGTCATTCCTAAGCTTAGCATTCTTTATTGGTGGGAAGTATTTCATCAAGAATTTCTCTACCAAACCATTCCAAGTTGTAATGGAATCAAGTGTCAAAGAGTTTAGCCAAGCTCGAGCATGGTCTCGCAAAGAATAAGGGAATAATCTAAGCCTAAATGCATCTTCTATCACACCATTGAACTTAAATGAATCTACAACTTCAATAAACAATCTGAGATGAAGATGAGGATCCTCTGTCAGCAATCCACTAAATTTTCCAACTGTTTGTAGCATTTGAATCATCACTGACTTTAATTCAAACTGATTAGCTTGGAGTAATACTTGGATTCAGCCCTTCCAACGTAGGTATTGCATATTCATTCATAGCTCTATCTCTATCATCTATCAAAAACATTTGATTATTCAAGTTTAGCTCATTATTGTTTATTTCTAATCGATTAGCCATTTCTTCCTCTTGGGTGACTTGTTTTCTAATTAATCTCAAAGTACGCTCAATTTCAAGATCTAAAGGTAAGATTTTTCCCTCACGAACTCTACTAATATAATAGACTTAACTATGTTTCTACAATACAAAAGAAGATGTCCAAATAAAAACTAAAAAAAATTAACAACTAAATAAATAAATTAAAGTAAAAAAAATAAATAAGTAAAGAAAATAAATAAAAGAAATTAACTAGAATAAATAAATAAATAAGTCCCTAAAAGAATATAAATAAATTTAGATTAAAATTAAAATAAAGAAAAATAAATTAAGAATTTTTTTTAAGAGAAAAATAAAATTAATTTCTAAAATTAATAATCCAAAGCAACGGCGCCAAAAACTTGATCGCCACACAAATTGTGTGTGCAATAAATAAGCAAGTATACGTATCTTAACAAGTAATATAATGATAAATAAAGATTATTCCCACGAAGATTATTTTTTTAGAAACTACTTTTTAAAACTAAAAATAATAAAAATCAATTTTTTTGGAGTTTTTATATCTTAATAAAGCAAAATTAAAATAACTAAAAGCAAATAACAATAATTAATTAAATCAGATTTTGTGACTAAAAAGATATATGAGAAAATATCTAAGAATACTTAATCTCCCAATTTTCTAAACATACGAATCACTAAAATTCTGACAATATAATATCAATTAATTACATGATCAATTGAATCTAACCTAGCATGTATTCCTCTCTCAAGTAAACTACACACCATATAGTAATTAATTTAATCACACTCTCATGTCAATTAAATTGCATACTACTCATTAAGTTCATCAATTATGAATCACATACATAAGAATCATACATTTCTACCTAGAAACTATACATGTTATTTAATCAAGACAAACAATTAAATAATTTTCTCAAATATATTTAATTGCCTTTATAGATAAATTGTTGGCCAAACAATTAATAACATAAAAATCAGATTAAATAATATAATTAAATTAATATTATAATAGGGAAAAAATATTTGATCACATGGTGAAAATTGGGTTCATAAGATCCCTAGATTAATAAATTAATTACACATAATTGTGTTCATAAAGCTCATATTTTTCATAAAGAAAGACATAAAATTAATAAAGAAAAGAGTAGAAAAAGAAATAAAATCAATCTCTTGAATTGTAAAATTAATTTCCTCTTGAATCTCCACCAAAATTGTGTTGTTTCTTGAATTTTCTTGTATTTTTTTTTCTCTTTTTAGCTCTAAAAATTGACCCAAATTATGCTAATGGAGGCAAATTAGGGTTTATAGAGTGATTAGGGGCTTAAATAAAGCTCAAGTGCGATCTGGGTTGACCGATCAGCTTTAAATCAAGGGCTATGATCAAAACAAGCAAAACTAACAGTTTTAGTCAATCACAACGTGACACGTGGCATCAGAAGTTTATTGGGCGAATCAGAGAGCGATGCGTGGCAGGGGAGACCATTCAAAGTCAACGTTTGCCGAGTCAGTGATCGCCATCCCCAGCAACGGCGCCAAAAACTTGATCGCCATCCCCGGCAACGGCGCCAAAAACTTGATCGGGGCAGAACCGACATCGCCGATCCTGCCCGTTCATTTGGTTTTATCTATTTATAAAACTCTCGCAAGTGCACGAATCATTTCGTAGAAAATGATAAGTATACTCCCAAGGTCGATCTAAGGAAGGAATGTATGTGGTTTTTAATTTATTATTCAAACTTTTAAAAACGAAATTAAATCCTAAACATCCTATCACGATATTTTGGGGTTTTGTGTTTTTAATCTACTTACATAAAAATAAACATAGATTCAATAAATATTTATGCAAATTTTATCTGTTAAAATAGTGGAGTATTTATGGATATAATAACTAAGTTAATTATGCTTGCTCATATTATTTAGGTTATTAAAGATATGAATTGATATTTATTGATTCTCTCTTTTTTGTATGAATACCACCTTTGGTGGGGTTAGATATTCTTTGTTAACTAAACAAATCAATTAACACCTATGGGTGGGGTTGATAACTAATTTGGTTAATTAAATTAATTCCTTTTTCTAAGAGATTGAAAATGAACCATTTAAATGCCACCTTTGGTGGGGTTAGGCATTTAAACTTTATTCAAGGTGTCCAAATTAAACCTAAGAATTTAGTTATCCGAGTACTAACTTTCAAGTTTTAAAACGACTACTAAAAACATGTTGCCAGTACATTTTCAGATAATAATTCTTATAAAAACTTTTGAAATAGAGCTTCACTCTAACTACCTGGGCGATTGTACCAACAAATAAAAGAGCACTACTCTAAATCGAATCGATAACTAAACCTTAAAATCTAATTTTCAGGTTTAAGTTTGTAATGAAAAATAATATATTTCTCTCTAACATTCTTAATATAAAATCTTGAATAAAAATAAAATCAATTCATTTTAGAGATTTTTACCTATTTAATATTTCACAAGCATAACAACGTTATTATTACATCATGTTTACTAAACAGCCAGCACAGTTAAATTTAATCACAGACAAATTAAATATAACATGTAAGAATAAAGCATAAAAAATAATCAGAAGAAAATAAAATCCTTACAGAACTTCGATGCTATTCCCGTTGTTGGAAAACCTCCAAGCGAAATTTGCACTCCCATTTATTGAATCGAAAAGCTAATAAATTACAAAAACATAACTAGTTCTTCCCAAAAAGGGAAGAACTCTAAAACTAAGAGAAATTAACTAAAAACTAAGAAAAACTAAAAAAACCTAAAAATCTAAGAAAAGAGAGAAAGAAAGAAGAGAGAAGTGTGTTTTGAAGGTGTCTTTAGAAGTGAAGGGAAGGGAGGTATTTATAGGTGAGGATGGAGAGAAAAAATGAGTGAAAAAATGTTAAAAAAATGTGAAAACGCGGAGTGCAAATGCTGAGGTCATTGATGACGTCAGCATGACGTCATGGGGCGGCTGCACGTGAAAAATGGGGCGAAATGGGCGTCGGCGCGCGCGGAGAAATGGCGCGTGCGGGCGCGCGGAAGAGTGAGATGCGCGGGCGCGCGGAACTGGATCAGCGCGCCGATGCGCGCGGACGTGGGGCGTCTTTGTGCGCGCTTGGTCTGGCGCTGGCGCGCACGGGGCTCAGCCGAGCCTCGCGGCGCGATTTTCTCCTTTTTGACATTTTTGACCCTTTTGACCCATTTTGTCCAATTTTTCCATATTTGCTGACCTTTCCCCATTTATTTATTAATATATTTGTGATGTATTGCTTCCAGTATTCCTCTTTGAGTCTTTAAGTTACGTTTTTAAGTGAAAATACCTGAAAAACAATAAAAACACCCGTGATTCCGAAAAAGACAAATTTATATAAATATATGATAAAACATATAAATATATATATTTTTAATCAATTAATGTGCATAAAATCATGGTAATTTTAGTGCTTTTTGAGCACTCATCAGTCAGCACCATGTGGCGCGACATGATTCACAGGAATGGATGGCGTGTGCACGGGTGGAACGCGGGGAGTAATAGCGTGGTGACACGTGTAACGGCGAGTTGACTAATTTCCAAACTCAGATTGAACGCAGTGTTAACACGTGGCGCCTGTTTCATCCTCCGTGCTTGCATGGCGTCTGCGTGGCTTGCTCAGTCAACTCCTATGCTTGCGTGGCATGCCATGTGGCAGCTTCTGATTGGTCCTGTGTTAAAAATTCATAAAAAATCCCTAAAATTCTAGAAAAATCCAAAAAAATTCCAAAAATTATATTTTAATTTTTTTAGCCACAAAAATATTATTTATTAAATAAAACAATTAAATATTAAGTGAAAAAGTGTGCTAATGACTCTATTTTCATAGAGTCATCAACATCACGAAAGGATGGATTCAAAAAATCAAAAAGAAGATGAACACCCTAAAAGTTCATGTATGTTTTAGAGCTAGACTCACCGTATATAATTAAGTGTAGAAGCCGACTCCAGGTGGAACTCTGTAAGTAGAGAAACAAACAGAGAAGCAATCATGTGGGAAGAATTTAAGGAGATGTTCTATGGTATATTTTTTAATAAAATGGAAAAATCTAACAATGTGGTTAAATTTATGAATCTCCAACAAGAGGACATGATTGTTGCTCATTATGAGCCTTACTTCATTTAGCTATCAAGATTCAGAAAAAAATATGGTGGTGCAAGACTCGAACAAAGTAGCAAAATTTTGATGGGCTAATGAGATGACATCTACATAAAATTAATATATCAAGGAGTTCTAACCTACATTACAACAGTTGTTACAACTTAAAGGGTTGAACAAGTCAATGCAAAGTAGTTAAAGGTAGTCACACCATCACAAAATGCTAAACATAAAGGAAAAGAAAATAAGAAATTCTGGTAAAGAAGAAGTAGTCACTAGGGTAGTGGATCATCTAAAATTCCTCGACATCATCCTTATGCTAACTGCAACTACAATCAACTGGGCATCTCAAGCACAACTATCCTTAACTCAACACTAGTTAGTATGGAAGAGGATCATAATCTAGTTTTAGTTTTGGGGTATCAAATACTTAAAGGAATTTCCAAGGACAAAGTTAGGAGTCTAGTAGGCAGCCCCAACAAAATTTCCAACAACTAAGATGATCCTTCCAAGAACAATCCTCCATATCTTACTAGCCTGCAAGATAGTCATTTCAACAACCTTCCAATATTTCACAAATTTTTCAACAGTAACCTTTTACCTATAGAAAGGATAGAGGCAAGAGTATTGCCACTTAAGAATATGGATGGTAAGGCCAAGCTTTTGTGATATCTGGCAGGCAAGGGGGCTCGAGATCAATAATGTTGTCAAAGGTATAATTTTATTATGTCATTCGTAGGTATGAGTTCTCTTTGATACTTGTACCACTCATTCTTTCATTTCTTTAACCTATGCCAAATTTTGAAACTTGCATATGAAACCATAGAAAACCCCTTACTTTAAGCACTCCTTTTGGAGTGTTTTCTAATGTCCTAAATGTTTATAAAAAATTTCATTCGAATTTGAAGGTCATCAATTCCTAAATGACCTCATTATAATTGATATGAGTTATTTCAATGTTATCCTAGGAATGGACTAGTTCACCAAATACCAAGAAATTGTAAATTTCTTTTAGAAGAAAGTTACCATCCAAACCTCGAAGGGCATAAAGGTTCAATTTTATGGAGAAAAAGGATTGAAACGTTCTATTGCTTTTCTTAAGTGTTATTTAGGTAGAAGATGGAACTAAGAAGTTATAACCCTTCTAAGCTCTCTGAAAGTAGACATAGATATTGGAAGAAGCTTAGTATAAATATCAGTGGTGACTAAATATTGGGATATGTTTAATACAAGAATTACATAGACTTCCTCAAGCTTGAGAGTTAGATTATGTGATCGAGTTATATCCTAGAACTGTGTCCATATCTTTCACTCCTTAATGAGTGGAACTTGTGGAGAAACAAGAATTAAGGAAACCATTGTCAAAAACAAGAATTAAGGAAACCATTGACCTAGTTCATCATCTTAGGGAGCACATGTTCTATTTGTCAAAGAGAAGGATGAAAGTTTGAGACTATACATCTATTATCACTAATTGAACAAGTTGAGCATATAGAACAAGCATCCATTATCTAAAATTTATATGAGTTGCTTGACCAACTTAGAGGTTCAAGTTTCTTCTCAAAAATCAATCCAAGGTCAGGATGTCACCAACTATGGGTTAGAGAGTTGAACATACTCAAAAAACTATTTTTCATATGTTGTATGGGTTTAAATTTTTATTATGCCATTTGGTTTAACCAATGCTCCTACTGCTTTTATGGACCTAATGAATCAGGTATTCCGACCCTATCTAGATCAATTTATCATTGTGTTTATTGATGATATATTAATTTATTCAAAAACTTGTGAAGAGTATGAAGAATATGTTAGAATTTCTTTGCAAACTCTTAGAGAGCATCAATTGTACACAAAGTTTGAGAAGAGTGATTTCTAGCTTACTAAAGTCAAATTTTTCAAACATGTAATATCTAGAAGAGGTATTATTGTAGAAGAGTGATTTCTAGCTTACTGAAGTCAAATTCCTCAAACAAGTAATATTTGGAAGAGGTATTGTTATGGATCCTAACAACACATGACTTTAAGTTAGCAGCTATGGTCTTTGCATTGAAGATGTAGAGATGTAACCTATATGGTACCAAATTCCAAATATTTTTCAATCCTAAAAGTCTCAAATGTATTTTTTTCTCAAAAAGGTATGTTGACTCTTTTAGCAGAACATAAAACGTGCAAGTATACACGGTCACAAGTAATAATATTTGATAAGTGAGTTATTGTTCTCACGGAGATTTGTCACTATAGTTTGTTGAGTACTAAAATTATTTCACTCTAATTTTATCCAAAACAATCGTTAATTAGAACAAGTTTAAGAAAAGAGTTTTATAACAAAATAAAAGAAATCTAGGATTGCAGTTTTTCACCAAATTAATCCACTCGGGTCATATAATTTTCTCTTGATTTATATTTTTATAGTACATTTAATTTATCAACCGAAAACTTCTAATTTTATCCATACATCTTTTCCGATCTTCGTATAGACACACCTTGCTAAATTAATTCACTATATTCCTATGAGAATTAAATTCACCAAGATTCATTACGTTCTAAGTTCTCAAATGGCCACACATACAATTAAGGTATATTCCTATCCTTCATATATATATGTTATTCTATCCATGAGCAATATACACAAAAATGCCTCTTCCAAGTTTATTTAAGTGTCACAGATCATTTGATAAATTTTCCAATAATCAAAAGCATTAAGCACAAATAGAATAAACAAATCAAACGTCTTATAAATCTTTCAAAAATAATTAAATCCAAGCTTCATAAATTTAGATAAAACGCAACCCTAGAAAAATTAAATTAGTTCATAAATTAAAATTATAACAGTTAAGGAATATTAGATGAAGAACACAAAGAAAATTAAAACATCTCGGCTTGTAAATATTTGGCACACGTAGAACACAACAGAAGCCAAAAATGGCTTCTGGGTTTTCCACAATCCAGCCCCAAACGAACCAAAAATTCCAAAACTCCTTTTTTTAGCAACAAATGCCCTATTTATAGCTAAAAAATACATCTAAAAAATACATTTTTTAGACACGCGAGAAACATTTTACATCAAAAATAAAAATACACGCGTGTCAGACAAACAGTTAAATCGAAAACATTATTTAAAAATGAGTGGGAGACAGCCGCCCATTTCTGCTTTGCTTTGCAATACACGCTACCACGTGTTGCGATCTGATTCACTGTAAGATATAGTGGGACACGTGGCATCTTTCGATTGGTGGGAGGAACGAGCGCACGCAAACAACATCGCACGGGATAAGCGGTGCCGGGAAAGTGAGGGATAGCTGTTGGAAACGATTGCTTGATTCTATGTTTTTGCATTCACCAAAGCGTGCCACGTGTCAGCACATGATTGGATGAAAGGAATGGTGGGACATGTGGTAGACTCTAGATTATTGGAGGAAGAGATTGCACATGGTTACGCTGCACGGGATCAACACCCGTGACACATGGGTCCGATCCTGTATGCCGGCCTACGCGGCAGGTGGGCCCCACTAAGCGCGCCAAGCCGCGTGAATCCTGAAACCCGCGTACAGTTGGTGTCATATCCATTGATTTTCTGATCGAACAGTTGGTGTCGCGCGTAATTGTTGGTGCGCGTGGCCTCCTTTTTCTGTGCAGAAAATAAATTTCCTTAATTGCATTTTAGCCTTCCAATTTAATTCAAATTACCTTTTAAACTTTCTTTAATTGCAATTAAGCCCTTTTCTAATTTAAATTAACTTTTAAACTTTTATTAATTATAATTAAGCCCGATTTTAATTCAAATTATATTTTCGACTTTTATTACTTGCAATTAAACGCTCTTTTATTTTAAATTATAATTTCAGACATAAATTTGCAATTAAGTACGTTTTCGATTCAAATTATTTAATTTTCTTAAAAATATATTCCTTAACAAATAAACAGTAAATATTAATTTATTCCACTAAAATTAACTAAAAATGTCAAAAACATAGCAATTATAATTAACAAAATAGATGAAAATAACTAAATAAAATACAGTTATCAAGGCCTAAATCTGAGACAAAGAAGGTGGTTAAAATACCTTTAGTATTATGATTTCACTTTGTAGCACCATCTTGGCATAGGTAATATAGCAGTGGATGCTTTGAGTTTTAAGATGCACTTTGTTGGACAAATGATGTTGTATACTTGGAAAAATACTTAGATTATATAAGGTTACAAGATGAATTTGTATATGATGGGAGACAAGTATTATTGTACAATCTTATAACAAGACCTACATTTTTAGAGAAAATCAAAGTAACCTAGTCTAAGGATCTCAAAATCTATGAAGTCTGGTGTAGAATAGCTAAAGGAGAGATGGTGGAAGGATGGACTTATAGGGATGGAACCTTTCATTTCCATGGAAAGATAATAGTACGTACTGATAACTATTTAAGGCAAGATATCATAGGAAAAATGCATAGGTCAAAATTTACAATACATCCTGGAAACACAAAAATGTAACGTGATTTAAAAAGTACCTACTATTAGAGAGGAATAAAGAAAAAAGTAGCATAGCTTGTAGCCAACTATATGATATGTCAACAAGCCAAGGTGGAACATAAGAAAACTACAAGACAACTTCAACCATTCCTAGTATCAGAATGGAAATGGGACAACATAACCATGGACTTCGTTTAAGGATTACCTCGTACTTTTAAAGCTCAAAGTTCCATTTAGGAAATTATTGACCATCTCACGAAGTCTACTTATTTCATTACAATTAAAACTCAATACTCGGTGAATGCTTTGAGTAAGTTATACATTCAAGAGATCTACAATTGTAGGGCATACCAAAGTTGGTTTTATCATATCGAGATCCAAAATTTACCTCACTTTTATGAAAGTGCATGCAAGAAGCTTTAGGTACATAATTGTTATGTAGCATGGCTTATCATCCTGAAATAAATGGACAATCTGAAAGAATTATCCAAATGCTAGAAGACATGTTATAAGCTTGTGTTATGGAATTTGAGGAAAACAAGAACAAACACTGATCACTGGTTTAACTTCAGTTACAAAAATAGTTATCATGCTAACATTAGGATGGCTCCTTATGAAGTCTTGTATGGACGGCTGTGTAAATCTCCGATGTGTTGGACAGAATGTTAAAATTTCATTACAATGAAAACTGATCTTACAAAAGAAACAACTAAAAGATTTGCATTATATAAAAAAAACTTTGGGAAGCTTATAGTCAATACAAGAGTTATGTTGATCATGGGTATCGATCATCGAACTTCAAAGTGGATGATTATACTTTCATCAAAGTTCAAACTCAGAAGGGAGTAACCCATTTCAAAATAAAAGGAAAGTTAGCACTACTCTACATCAGGCCATTCCAAATTGTAAAAAGAATTGGTGTAGTGAATAAGTTAGAGTTACTAATGACTTTAAGAAAGTAGAGTCATCAGTGCAATTATTTACCTAATATATTCTTGTTTTACTCAATAAGAAGTATTTTTAGGGTTAAAGTGTTAAAGTATGAACTTTCTAGTGAAAAGGGTTAAAATATAATTTTTGGAATTTTTTGGACTTTTTATGGGATTTTTATGAATTTTTAAAGCATAACCAATCAAAATACACCACATGGATGCCATATAAGCATATGAGTTGACTAAGCAAACAACACAGATGCCATACAAGCAAAGAGGCCCAATTGCATATCATCGTGTGTGCAATGTAATGCAACATTGTGCCATGTGTCAGTATGGCGTTCATTCTGACTTTGTCCATCATGGTCAACACGCCAGCCATTCCACCCATGCACCATGTCATCTGTAACCACAAATAACGTTACACCACGTGTCGATAACTCAGCTTTTGTTGACCGGACTAGTCTTCCCTTACCACACATGACTCTTTAATTCTCCCAATAAATCCTACATGCCA
Organism: Hippophae gyantsensis; assembly: GCA_030763125.1. Taxonomy (NCBI): domain Eukaryota; kingdom Viridiplantae; phylum Streptophyta; class Magnoliopsida; order Rosales; family Elaeagnaceae; genus Hippophae; species Hippophae gyantsensis. The sequence continues at coordinate 50,531,349 of CM061034.1, read as the reverse complement.
CATGTTACTCTCCTATTCACCAGCGTAGTTAATTTTTCTTGTTCGGATCACAACCCTTAATCTAAAGTTGATCTAATGGTCAAGATTCCACCTAAGCTATATTAACCCTCTAATCACCCCATAAACCCTAATGAGTCATAATTAACATAATTTTTATTAGTTTTTAGAGCCAAGAGAGAAAAATACAGAAAAATTCAAAAGGAGATACAATTTTGGTGGAGATTAAGAGGAGATTGGTACTACAATTCAAGAGATTGATTGTATTTCTTCTTCTTCTTCTTTCTTTATCAATTTTTTTTGTTTTTCTTTATGAAAAATATGAGCTTTATGAATAAAATTATGTTTAGTAAATTTATTAATCTAGGTGTTCTATAAACCTAATTTTCACCATATGATGATCTAATATTTTATCCTAATTATGATTTTGGTTTAATTATATTATTTAATTTGATTTTTATGTTATTCATTGTTTTTCCAACAATTGACCTATAAAAGCAATTTAATAGATTTGAAAAAATTATTTAATTATTTGTCTTGATTAAACAACATACATAGTTTCTAGGCAAAGATGTATGAGTCTTATATATATGATACACAATTAATGAACTTAATGAGTAATATGCAATTTAATTCAAATAAGAGTGTGATTACGTTAATTACTATATAGTGTGTAGTTTACTTAAGAGATGAATACATGTTAGATTATATTCAATTGATTATGTAATTAATTGATAATTATATTGTGGGGATTTTAGTCATTTACATGTTTAAAAAATTGGGAGATTAAGAATTTCTAAATATATTTTTATATATTTTCTTAGTTACCAATTCTAATGTAATTAATTATTGTTATTTATTTTTATTTTTTTAAATTTTCTTTCTTAAGATGTAAAAACACAAATAAAAATTTAATTTTTACTTTTTCTTTTAAAAACTAATTTCTAATAACATAATCTCTATTGGAACGATTTTTTCATATCATTATTTTACTTGTTACGATACGTATACTTATATATTCATTACACACAATTCACATATCGATCAAGTTTTTGGTGTCGTTGTTGGAGATTATAAATATTAAAAATTAAATTAATTTAATTTATTTTGTTTTGTTTTGTTTTAGTTATTTTTCTTAATTTTTTTATTTTAATTTTAATTTTGATTCATTTACTTTTTTTAGTTATTTATTTACTTTAATTAATTATTATTTATTTTATTTTTCTTTATTTATTTTTCATAATTTTAATTTAATTATTTATTCTTAATTTTTATTTAATTTTAATTTAGACATCTCTTTTAGTATAAACACATTTGAGTCTATTGTATGAGCGGAGTGTATAAGGGAGAAATTTTGCCTTTAGATCCTGAAATCGAGTATACTTTGAGGTTAATAAGAAAACAAAAAGTTGTCACCGAAATGGAAGAAATGATTAATCCATTAGAAATAAACAATAATGAGCTAAATTTGATCAATAAGATTCCTTTAATAAATGATAAAGATAGACTATGAATGAATATGCAAGACCTATGTTGGAAGGGTTAAATCCAAGTATTATAAGGCCAAACATTCAAGCTAATCAATTTGAACAAAAGCCAGTGATGTTTCAAATACTACAAATAGTTAGAAAATTCATCGGATTTCCAACAGATAATCATCATCTACATCTTAGATTATTTATTGAAGTTGGAGAATCATTTAAATTCAGTGGTGTGACTGAAGAGGCATTTAGGCTTAGATTATTCCATTACTCTTTTCAAGACCTTGCTCGAGCTTGGCTAAACTTTTTGCCACTTGATTCCATTAAAACTTGAAGTAATTTGGTAGAGAAATTTGTAATGAAATACTTCCCACCAACAAAGAATGCCAAGTTTAGGAATGACATTACCTTCTATTATATGAAGGAGAATCTTTATATGAAGCATAGGAAATATTCAAATACTTATTACAAAAGTGTCATCACCATGGTATTCCTTATTGGATCCAAATGGAGACTTTCTAAAATGATCTCAATGCTCAAATAAGAACCATTGTTGATGCATCTACTAATAGAGCTATGCTAGAAAAATCTTACAATCAAACTTATGATTTACTTGAGAAAATGGCTAGCAATAATTATCGATGTCAAATGGATAGAATGGCAGCCACCAGGAGACTAACTGGAGCTCATGAGGTAAATGATATCACGACACTTACAACTCAAGTGTCATCTATGGTTAATTTTTTGAAGGCTTAAAACTTGCTAGTGAGTATAAACTAGGTATTAGATTCATGGGTGTCTTATGTATTTTGTGGAGTAGCCCATTTGTTTGACAATTGCATAAATAATCCTAAATTAGCATTCTATGTGGGTAGTGTGAATCGAAAAAATAATCCATACTTGAACACATATAACCTAGGATGGAGACAAAATCCCAATTTCTCTTGGAATAACAACAATCAAGGTGGTAATCAATTCAATCGTCAATCATTTCCACCACCTGGTTTTTAGCAACCATAAAAAGCATAAGCCCAAAGAGAAGAAGCTACCTATAGAGGATAATACAAATGCTTTAATGGGGATGACGAAATAATTCATCTAATCATTAAATACAAAAGTGTCCACTCAAGAGAATTCAATTCAAAATTTAGAGACTTAAATACAACTTTCCTAGGCTATAAACCAAAGGCCTCAAGGTAATCTTCAAAGTGACATAATTGTAAACCTAAGAAGAGAAGGTAAGGATTATTGTAATTCCATAGCTTTTAGGAGTGATAAAAATCTAGAGGAGGAACATGTGACTTAAAAGGATGAAGAGGAAAATAAGACTCGAAAGGAGGAGGAGGAACATGGGACTAAAACAGATGAGGAGGAACTAGTGGATAAAAAGAGTAATGGAAAGGAAATAATTCAGCCAAAATATAGAAACCCCTACAAATCCACCATTCATTTCCCTCAAAGACTAAAAAAGCAAAAGTTAGATACGTAGTTTTCAAAATTCTTAAAAGTCTTCAAGAAATTGTACATAAACATATCATTTATGGATACACTTGAACAGATGCCTTCCTATACCAAATTTCTGAAGGACATCATGTCTAAGAAAAGGAGGCTTAGAGATAATGAAATAATAACTCTGACTGAAGGTTGTAGTGCCATCCTTACTAGAAAAGTACCCAAAAAAACTGAAAGATCTAGGTAGTTTTGACATCACTTGCACTATTGAGAACATCCATTTTGACAAGGCGTTATGTGACTTAGGTTTAAGCATCATGGCAGACAAGTCAATTGAAAAACATCGTGATGTAGTAGAAGATGTGCTAGTAAAAGTAGACAAGTTCATCTTTTCAGTAGATTTCATTGTACTAGACATAGAAAAGGACCATAACATTCCTATTATACTTGGTCTTCCATTCTTAGAAACCGGAAAAACACTCATTCATGTACAGAAAGGTGAGCTTACAATGAGAGTACAAGGTGAACAAGTAATGTTTAAAATTTTTAAAGCATCTAAATCCTATAATATTGATAATGCTAATGAATGCTTTAAGATAAATGTTACTGATTGTAAGGATAACTTAACAGAATCTGTTGAGTTTCCCACACTTAATATTGTTACACATGGTGCTATGAACAATGAAGTAAACTCACCAAGAAACAACTCAATTTGTGTTAATTTTGAAAATGTGGAATCTATGATTGATATTGTTGATTGTGTGAACTATTTGGAGGCTATACCTCCCATGTGTTTACCTATTGTTGTTGTGGAGAATTTTGAGATAGGATCTAAGCTCAAACCATCAATTGAAGTGTCATCATCAATAGACCCCACACCTTTACCCTACCATCTACAATTAAGTAGGCAAGCAAAAGAGTCCAATATAGAGGTGAAAAATATGTTGGAAATACATAAATTAGATGAGTTAGGGTATCGTGTATATAAGAATGCCAAAAAGTACAAAAATAAAACAAAAATATGGCATGTTAAGAGAATTGAGCACCATGTTTTTAAACTAGAACATAAAGTATCATTGAACAAATTAAGACTCAAACTATTTCCGGGAAAACTCAAAAGTAAATGGACATAGAGGGATGTATCTTAGGACTTGATATGACCGTCTAGTCAAGGACATTAAATGTGATACTGGTTGGGAGGCAACAAAATGTTATTTTACTTATATTTTCTTTTTAGGTGAATAAATATGGGGAGTAATGGCGCAATAATAATGAGCATTTCAATGACAAATGTGTGTGCCAAAGCTAAAGGAGTTTTCTTCCCTTTTACTTTTTCATATTTATATGTGCACATTGGGGACAATCTGTTACTTAAATTTGAGGGACAGAACTTCATTCTCTACTTTAGTATTTATTGTGCATTTTAAAATTTTAGGAAATATTTTTTATGTTTTATTTTTAGGATGTTTTTAATCATGATTTGGGTAGAAATTGATAAATATATGAAAACTAAATACATGCATGCTTGATATGAAACATATGAACTCAATGATAAAAATTTGTTGTCATGACTAGGATAAGGAATGAAACATACTTGTTAAGATACTTACATTAATCATATGATATGCTTACTAGTTTTGATTGGATTGATTCAATTTTTTGTGCACATATTAATGATTGATTTTAGTGTTCTTATTAAAAGAAAATTTGTGGTGAGTTGTGTGAGTTGATGAGAGATCTACCATGTTTTAGAATCTATTTGATCATCCTTGAGATGAAATCTTAAATAGTATTTAGCAAGATAAATGATTTAGGCCTTATTTGGATTGATTGAGCCTTTCAAGCTAACCATTATTATATCTTTAGTCACTAATTTGAGCTCAACAAAGAACCTTTCATATCTTAAGCCATATTTTATGCCTAACTAATAATTATTACCTTTACCCTTGCACCTTTAGCTTACGTGAAAAGAAAAACAATGCAATCATGTGTTATGTTATATAGTAAGGTGAAATATAATACACCCTATAAAAAAAAGAGAAAAAAAAGCAAAACTCATAACACAATTATCCCTCTACAAAAAAAGAAAATAAAATTGAATATAAGTTTAGGGGTGTAATACACAATTATCATCACGTGTGCATCTACGCCTAACCGTGCCGCACCACACCGAATTTGCAAGCACACCATTGCCTACTTCAGCGCCTATGTGAGAGCCTACATCAACATCCGTCCATTACGCATCTAAGACCCTTTTCTTATCATTTTTCCCACTTCTTTAACCTTTTCCACACCTATAAATACCCCTTCTCCCCCATTGTAAAATACACACCAAGAAACAATTTTCTTAGCTCTTTCTTTCTCTAGCTTTCTCTTTAGAAAGCTTTTTTAGTTTTTTTAGTTTTTAGTTTTGAAGTTCTTCTCTTTTGAGAAGAACTAGCTATGTTTTTGTAAATTTCTAGATTTTGATTCAATAAAAGGAAATACAAATCCTTTTGGAGGTTTTTTAGCAACAGAATTAGCATTAAAGTGATGTAAGTTTTTATTGTTATTTTTTATGTTTTATTCTTATATGTTATATTTAATTTGTTTATGATTAAATTTAACATGGCTAGCTATTTGTAAACATAATATAATAATAACATTGTTTTGTGAAATATTAAATACGTAAAAATCTTTATAAAATGAATTGATTTTGTTTTTATTCAAGATTTTATATTATGGATGTTAGAGAGAAATATATTATTTTTCATTACAAACTTAAATCTAAAAATTAGATTTTAAAGTTTAGTTATCTGGTCTAATTTAGAGTAGTGCTCTTTATTTTTTGGTACAATCTTCCGGTAGTTATAGTGAAGCTCTATTTTAAAAGTTTTTATAAAAACTATTATTTGAAAATGTATTGACGACATATTTTCAATAATGGTTTTAAAACTTGAAAGTTAGTACTCGGATAAATAAATTCTTAGGTTTAATTTGGACACCTTGAATAAAGTTTAAACTGTCTAACCTCACCAAAGGTGACATTTAAATGTTTCGTATTCAATCTCTTTGAAAAAAAGAATTAATTTAATTAAGCAAATTAATTATCGACCCCACCCATAGGTGTTAACTAATTTGTTTAATTAACAAATAATATCTAACCCCACCAATCACTACTACAAAAAGGGTATTTAAGTCGATATGTAAAGTCAGTTTTTGGAAAAAACTGACTTATAATGAATTTAAAGTCGGTTCGATGTAGAACCGATGCTATCCATGTAGGACGTAGCATCGATTGACGTGTCCAACGGACACTACACATGGACGTAGAGTAGGTTCCAGCTATCAACTAACGCTACGTCCTACTTGGATAGCATCGTTTGATACGTAGAACCGAAGCTACACACGTAGATAAATTCTTTTCTCTTCTTTCTTCCCCAAATAGAAGTTATTCCAAGCGCTACATAACTCTCAAAAACCCAAATACTCCTCCACTTCTCCTCCACTCTTTCTCATTTTTCGGCCACCTACAACCACCAATTCTAGCATCGATTAGTGGGTTTTCTTTCTCTCTAACTAATCTTTTAGATCCCCTATTTTTTAAGCAAAATACTCAAATTTTTTATACCCATTTCTCACTTACAAAACACCATTTTTTCTTCATTTCCTTCATTTTGTCACTTCATTTACTCTTGTAAGTATTTCTATTAATCCTACACACTTATTATTCATATTTTTCTGTTATTATGTGTTATTATTTATGTATATAAATTTTTGTATTATATATGTAGGTTTGTATTTAACCAGGAGAAGAATATGATGATCTTGAATAACATAGGACAACATCATGGTAATTTTTTTACTATTAATTAATATTTTATTTTTCAATTATTTGTATTATTTAAACTATTTGTTAAACATATTTATTTTCTATTATTTAGTGATCGAAAACAGGTTTTAATTTGAGTATAAAAAAAATGAGTAAATTTTGTAAAAAATTAAAAATTTAAATTCGGTTCACGTGTTGAACCAACTTTAAATTTTAAATTTTAAGTCATTTAATTTAAAATCAATTTTTAACCAACTTAAATACACCTTTTGTAGTAGTGAATGGTAGTATTCATATAAAAAGAAAGAATCAATAAATATTAATTTATATCTTTAATAACCTAAATAATATGAGTAACCATAATTAACTTAATTATTATATCCATAAATACTTCACTATTATAAATGATAAAAATTTGCATAAATGTTTATTGAATTCATATCTATGTTTATTTTTATATTATTAAATTAGAAAACACAAACCAAAAATATCGTGACAGGATGCTTAGGATTTAATTTTGTTTTTAAAAGTTTGAATAATAAATTAAAAACCACATATATTCCTTCCTTAGATCGATCTTAGGAGTGTACTTGTCATTTTCTATGAAATGATTCGTGTACTTGTGAGAGTTTTATAAATATAAAACCAAAGTATTTATAGGATCAACATTGTTGATTTTGCTCATCACAAGCCACACAAGTCGAAAGGCCCAATTGCATATCATCACGTATGCAATATGATGTAGCATTATGCCACGTGTCAACATAGCATTCATTCTAACTTCGTCCAGCTTGGTCAACGCGCTCGCCACACATATTTACCTAATTCATGCAACCAATCCACCCATGTGCAATGTCATTCATAAATACGAATCACATAGTGCCACGTGTTGATGACTTATCTTTCATTGACCATATTAGTGTTCCCTTGCCACACATCGCTCCCTGATTAGCCAAATAAATCCCATGTGCCACATGTCATTCTCTTATTTGCCAACGTAGTTATTTTTTTGTTTTGATTTCAGCCCTTGATCTGAAGCTGATCTAACGGTCCAAATACCATCTGATCATCCTATAAACCTTAATGAGTCATAATTAACATAATTTTTATCATTTTTTGGAGCCAAGAAAAGAGAAAAATACAGAAAAATTTAAAAGGAGATACAATTATGGGGGAGATTCAAAAGGATTTTGGTACTACAATTCAAGAGATTGATTTTATTTCTTTTTCTTCTCATTTCTTTATCAATTTTTATGTTTTTTATGAAAAATATTAGTTTTATGAACAAAATTATGTCCAATTAATTTATTAATCTAGGGGTATTATGAACCCTATTTTTACCATATGATGACTAATATTTTACCCCAATTCTGATTTTGGTTTAATTATATTATTTAATATGATTTTTATGCTGTTATTTGTTTTGCCAATAATTAATCTATAAAGGTAATTAAATAAATTTGAGAGAAAGTTTTAATTGTTTATCTTGATCAAATAACATGCATAGTTTCTAGGTAGATATGTATGATTCTTAGTATGTGATCCATAATTAATTAACTTAATTAGTAGTATACAATTTAATTGACATGTGAGTGTAATTAAGTTAATTAATATTTGATGTATAGTTTACTTGAGAGAGAAATACATGCTAGATTAGATTCAATTGATTATGTAATTAATTGATAATTATATTGAGGGAATTTTAGTGATTCACATGTTTAGAAAGTGTAGGGATTAAGTATTCCTATTTATTTTATCATATATCTTCTTAGTTATCAAATTTGATTTAATTAATTATTGTTATTTATTTTTAGTTCTTTTAATTTTGCTTTCTTAAAATATAAAAACATAAATAAAATTTTTATTACCATTTTTTTCTTTTAAAAATGAATTTTTAATAATATAATCTCTGTAGGAATGATCTTTTCTTATCATTATATTACTTCTTGTGATACGTATACTTGTATATTCATTCTACACAATTCGTGTGTCAATCAGTTACTTCCAGAATTTTCACAAGTTCACAATGTTTTCATGTGTTTGTCGCATGAAAATGTGATTAGACAGAACTATGTTTATAGGAAGATGCTTCACATAAAGAATAACTAGTTGCAATAATTGATTTCCAAGTAAGGAACTTGATAAGAAGAGCAATATCACTAGTAAAAGTTCAATGGAGACATTATGGCCTTGAAGATGCAACCTGGAAGTTGTTTACTTGAAATATCCTTAATTGTTTAGGGAGTTGTAAATTTTGAAGATGAAATTTCTTTTAAGGGTTAGGATTATAAAGCCCCATAGTTTTTTTATAAATTATTAAAGTGTCTTAAAATGAATGTTTAATTATATTTGAAGGTATAAGGATTTATTAGGAAATTAGGTGTGAAAAATCGAATCAAACATAAATAAATTAGACAACTTTTATGTTGATCGTTTAGGCCTTACCAGGGTGAGCCATTATTGAAGTATCAATAAGGAAAGTGCACAGTTGATGAGTCTCATTGTGGCCTCACTAAGCAGTTGATAGGCCACCAGCAAGGATGGTCGACGAGGTGCAATTTTACTTATAAATAGGTTCAAAAGTTTTCTATTTTTGATCACTCAAAAATTTCACTTCTCTCCCCCTCTCTCTAAAATTCTATATTTCTAAATGTTTTTAGGTTTTTGGTAGATTTTGGAGCGTGTTTTGGGGATAAAATATCTAAGAGTTCAGTTTCAAAAGATTATTGTCGGGTCAAGTTTCCAGGTAGGGGTTTCTACTCTAACTTTTTATTCATGCATTATTTTTCATAAAAATTTCATGCATCATATATTATGAATATAAAGGAAAATTGGATGCCATACTTTTATAAGAAATGCTATAAATATTGTTAAAATGAAATACTCTTTATGAACATTTTTATATATGCATACATGAAAATTTTATATAAAATGAGTATTGATTTTTGACATGAAATGAGTACAAAAAAATTAAACACGTGGTATTTGAGGTTTTATAAATAATTTTATGTGAGGAGAATACTTGAATGTATGTCTTGTAGAGTATGGTACCCATATGCTACTGATTGCAGTGAACTATTTTTTGATGAATAATAAGTACAAATTTCATTCACATGTATTGTTAGAATTTATCCACCTATTGATCTTGGATTTTTGACCACACACGGGCCTCGAAGTTGGACCCCATTGTGTCTCAAAGTTTGCTGTCTATTGGGTCTCAAAATTTGATTGCACATGTGCCTTATAGTTAGACTCCCTATTGTGTCTCGGAGAGGACCGTCCATAGAAAAGGGTCCATATGACTTTGATGTTGACCAATATATGGGCCATATATATCTCAAAGTATGATCGTACATGAGATTAGAGGTAGACCCACATGCATCTCGGAGGTTGACCGTGCATATGCCTATGTATTTTAGTGGACCAATACATATATGGTTCTATATCATGCCTTTGGATTTATATTTGCATAGTATGTTTTATATTGTGTATGCATGCATTGAGATATTTGAAATGTACACTCTCCAAATTTTTGAAAGTGAGGAAGTACAGGAATGCATAGGTTTCAAATAAAATCTCCCCACATTGTATATTGATGATGATGATTTCCATTCCTAAAATTTTATTATCTATGACATGCATCATGAATATTTTTATTGTAATATTATTATAGAGTAGACTCCTATTAAGCTACTTGTAACACAGTCCGATTTATTTTCCCCTTTAGATTAGGTTTCGGTAACATGACTCATGTTTTGACGTTGAAGTAGTAGGAAAAATTATAGATTTACTTTTAATTTGTTTATTTCATTTTGTATCCCATATTTTAGAGGCATTACTCCCATTGTTTAGGGTGTGACATTCATCTATTGGTAATTCTTTGTATACATAAGGAAGTTCAAACAAGGAAGAAAATGGATCCAAGATAAAGGGAAGATCATAGTCTAGAAGAAGATCTATATCAAGAAAACTTGGAACAAGTGATGACTCTATGAAAACAGAGTCATTAGCACACTTTTTCACTTAATATTTACTTGTTTTATTTAATAAATAGTATTTTTGTGGCTAAAAAAATTAAAATATAAACGTTTTAGTGAAAAAGGGTGAAAATATAATTTTTGGATTTTTTTGGAATTTTTATGGATTTTTTTATGAATTTTTAACGCATGACCAATCAGAAGTTGCCACATGGTATGCCACGCAAGCATAGGAGTTGACTGAGCAAGCCATGTGGATGCCACGTAAGCATAGAGAGCAAATCAAGTTGTGCCGCGTGTGAGGAGGAGAAACATGCACCACGTGTCAGCACAACATTTAATCCGAGTTCGGAAATCAATCAACGTGCCATGACACGTGTCACCACACTTTTGCTCGAAGCGGTACACCCGTGCACCACGCCATCCGTTCCCGCTAATCACGTCGCACCATGTGGTGATGACTCGACGATGGTTGACTCTGATCGGTCTCCCCTTCCACGTGTCTCTCTCTGATTCGCCAAATAAACTTTTTGACGCCACGTGTCACGTTGTGATTGGCTGAAATTTTCAATTTTGCTTGTTTTGATCGTAGCCCTTGATTTGAAGCTGATCGGACGGTCCAAATCACACCTGAGCTTTATTTAAGCCCCTAATCACTCCATAAACCCTAATTTGCCTCCATTAGCATAATGTTGGTCAGTTTTTAGAGCTAAAAAGAGAAAAAAAATACAGAGAAATTCAAGAAACAACACAATTTTGGTGGAGATTCAAGAGGAAATTAATTATACAATTCAAGAGATTGATTGTATTTCTTTTTCTACTCTTTTATTTATTAATTTTATGTCTTCCTTCATGAAAAATATGAGCTTTATGAACACAATTATGTATAATTAATTTATTAATCTAGGGATCTTATGAACCCAATTTTCACCATTTGATGATCTAATATTTTTTCTCAATTATAATATTAATTTAATTATATTATTTAATCTGATTTTCATGCTATTAATTGTTTGGCCAACAATTTATCTATAGAGGAAATTAAATAGATTTGAGAAAATTATTTAATTGTTTGTCTTGATTAAATAACATGCATAGTTTCTAGGCAGAGATGTATGATTCTTATGTATGTGATCCATAATTGATGAACTTAATGAGTAGTATGCAATTTAATTGGCATGAGAGTGTGATTAAATTAATTACTATATGATGTGTAGTTTACTTGAGAGAGGAATACATGCTAGGTTAGATTCAATTGATCATGTAATTAATTGATATTATATTGGGGGGATTTTAGTGATTCGCATGTTTAGAAAATTGGGGGATTAAGTATTCCTAGATATTTTCTCATATATCTTTTTAGTCACAAAATTTGATTTAATTAATTATTGTTATTTACTTTTAGTTATTTTAATTTTTCGTTCTTAAGATATAAAAACACAAAAAAAATTGATTTTTATTATTTTTAGTTTTAAAAATTAGTTTCTAAAAAAATAATCTCCGTGGGAACGATCTTTATTTATCATTATATTACTTGTTACGATACGTATACTTGCGTATTTATTGCACACACAATTTGTGTGGCGATCAACAAGTTATCGACTTGTCAAAAATACGGACATCTAAGAGATTGTCCAAAACCCAAGAAGGGACTTGAGATTACTAGTGATAGAGAAACTGATGTTGTAACTGAGTCATATGACAATCAATGTGTGTTAGTTGTATCAACTTGTAACTTAAACATTGAAGGGATTTTAGATTGTGACTGTTCTTTCCATATATGTCAAATAAAGGAGTGGTTTGTTGACCTCCAAAAAAAGGACAATGGACGTTTACTTTTGTGTGATAATTCTAAATATAAAGTGAAAGGTATAGGTAAATTGAAGTTGAAGTTGCCTAATTGATTAGGGAAGCTTCTGTCAAATGTAAGATTTGTGCCAGATATTAAGAAGAATCTTATTTCTATTGGTATTCTTGATGGGTTAGGTTATACCGTCAAGATTGAGCATGGAAGAATGAGAATTTGTAAAGGGTCTTAGGTTCTCTTGAAAGCATTCAAATAACATAGATTTTATATGTTAAAAAAATTGGCCCAAAACAGATTTTCTAGCCCAAAATCCAAAACACTCTTAAACCCTATTTTGCCTTTATATAAATATATTTCCTTTACCTTGTCAGTAGCTGGGGATATATGTATTTGTTTTGGAGAGTAGCTGCGTAAAGAGGAAAAACAAAAGGAGAAGAAAGTAGTGAGAGCAGTCGCCAAAGCTTCTATTCGTCTATAACCACCAATAGTTTCTCCTCCCATAAGTCTCAACCCTCTTCAACCTCCTCCATCTATTTTAGTCTACATTTTCTTATCATTATACACCTATATGTTAGCCTATTTTGGTGTTGCCTCCACCAGTAACAGCCTCACAACTTACAACAATTCCAACTTCGTGCCTCCATCAACTCCAACCGTTCCTAGTAGAAGCTTCCACAACCTCCAACTTCGTTAAGCAATAGCGCGTTGTTCTTGGCATGTTCCAGCTTCTTTTCCAATTATGTGGTTATATTTTCCTTTCATATTCCATCACCAATAGCCATCACAGCAACCAATGGTGTTGTACTAGTAGTCTAGCTGCACTATCTCTTATAGTTGTCTATGTCTTTGTTGCTTGTTTGTTATCTATTCATGAGAGTGGATGGCACCATAAGTTCTTCATGATGAGCCATCAAATGAGAAGTATGATGTTTATAGTTTGGGTATATTTGTGAATATCTGAATATTGGTATTTGTATCTACATTTGATTATTAGTGAATTTTCCTCGGTGTGCCTTTGTTAGTGGAGTAGACTTTTCATATTGAAAAGTTGAACCTCTTAAATCATTATGTGTGATTTATTTTTCTCATTGCTTATTATTTTTCTATTACCCATAATTATATATTTGTGCAACTAAATTGGACTCAAATTTTGCTTCTCGGTGTGCCTTTGTTAGTGGAGTAGACTTTTCATATTGAAAAGTTGAACCTCTTAAATCATTATGTGTGATTTATTTTTCTCATTGCTTATTATTTTTCTATTACCCATAATTATATATTTGTGCAACTAAATTGGACTCAAATTTTGCTTCTCCTAGTGCTAATTTATAACAACGTGGTATCAGAACATTGGGTTATTTTGTTATTTATTGGAATTGATTAAGTTTGCTATTTTGGATTTATTTTGAGCTTCTAGCTATCTAATTAGTTTCATATTTTCTAGGTTGTGTTTTTGTTTATTTAATATTGGGTTTTCAGTCATGGTGGCAAAATACAAAATTGAGAAATTCAATGGTAGGAATGATTTCAATTTTTGGCAAATGAAGATATGGGCTGTATTAGTTATAGAAGGGCTCATTAAGACACTTAAAGGCAAGGATAAATTGTCAAAAAAATTGATTGATGAAAAAAAAGATGTATTGATGGAAAATTCTCTCAATTCAACTCAATTATCTTTGTCTGATGAGATACTATGTAAGGTTGGTGATAAGGAATCTCCTACTAGGTTATTACTTAAATTGGAGAATTTGTATATGACCAATTCTTTGAAAAGTCAGTTATATTTGAAGTAGCATTTGTATACATTTAGAATGTTAGAAGGTACACCTTTACATAATCACCTTGATGAATTTACTAAAATTGTTTGTGATCTAAAAAATGGTGGTGTTAAAATTGATGATGATGATCATGCCTTAGTTCTATTATGTTCTTTACCTCATTCATTTGAACATTTTGTTGATACCATGATATATGTACGAGGAACTATGTCTTTAAAAGATGTCGAAGCAGCTTTGAATTCCAAAGGGTTGAAGAAAAAGGTGTCTACAAGAAACAATGATAATAGTAGTCGTTTATTTGTCAGAGGTAGAAATCTAGAAAAATGCACAAGAAAAAATAGAGGCAAGGCTAGATCTAAATCTACAAAAAGAAAAGATAAATGCAATTATTGCATCAAAAAGGGCACTGGAAAGTAAATTTTCCAAAACTCAAAGGTAAAGGAAAATCTACCACAACGTCTTATATTACTAATGATGTTGCTGGTGTTGCAGATAGTTCTAGTTCTGATGGTGAAAATTTTCTATCAGTAGCTATTAGTTCTCATGGAGATGTTTAGATTCTTGATTCAGGTTTCACTTACCATATGTGCCCTAGTAGGGACTAGTTTCTTTCTTATTAATCTATTGATAGGGGTCTTATCTTGATGAGAAACAATGTGTCCTTTAAGGTTGTTAGTATCGGTACTGTCAGAATTAAGATGCATGATGGTATTGTTAGGAATTTTAAAGGTGTTCGCCATATTCCACATTGGAAAAAGAACTTTATATCTTTTGGTACTCTTTATTCACAAGGCTATAAGTATGTAGTTGAAGGTGGAGTTTTAAGAATTAGTAAGGGTGCTCTCATTATTATTAAAGGGAAATTGTCACATGGCCACTATGTGCTTCAAGGTAACACTATTATTGGCAGTGTTTCAATTTCATCCTCATCATATCAAGATTCAGATACTAATTGATTATGGCATATGCGGTTAAGGCATATGAGTGGGGGATGTCTATTTTGAGGAAACAAGATTTTCTTGGTGGTCAAAAAACTAGAAAGCTTGATTTCTGTAAGCACTGTGTCTATGGAAAGCATCACAAATTCAAGTTCAGTACAATCATCCATAAAATGAAAGGTACTATTGATTATATTCATTCAGATCTTTGGGGTCATTCTCGTGTTGTGTCTAAAGGTGGTGCCCAATATATGTTGCCTTTTATTGATGACTTCTCTTGTCATAATTTGGTGTATTTTTTGAAGAACAAGAATGATACATTCTTAAAATTTGTAAAATTCATGGCTTGTATAAAAAATCAAACAAGTAAGAAAATAAAGCATTTGAGAATTGATAATGGTTTAGAATTTTGTGAAAGTCAGTTTAATGAGTTTTGTGAAAGAAATGGAATAGTGAGACACCACATTGTGCATTATACACCACAGCAAAATAGAGTTACAGAACGTATGAATATGACTCTCTTAGAAAGAGCTCGTTGAATGCTCCTTCAAGATGACCTGGATATATCCTTTTGGGTTGAAGCTTGTAACCATGCCTACTATTTGGTGAATCAGTCTCCATCAACTGCAATTGAGTTGAAAACTCTGTTTGAGGTATTCTCTGGTACTCTTGCTAATTATTCTAATTTGAAAGTTTTTGGTTGTTCTACTTACGCTCATGTTAATGATGGTAAACTTGATCCTAGGGCATTGAAATGCATATTTTTGGGGAATCCTTCTAGGGTGAAGGGTTATAGATTATGGTGTGTTGAACCCAAGTCACCTAAATTTTTTATTAGTAGATATGTTAAGTTTGATAAGTTTTCCATTTGGAAAAGAAAAAGGAGTCTATTGTTACCTATAAAGACCACGGTGTTAGTGAGTAGATGGAACTTGAGAATAGAGATCCCAGTCAACTACAAGAGGGCACTTTAGATCATCCATCTGTGGATGAGATAGATGATTCTTCTCATGATGTAGCTGAAGACAAACATGAGCAACCATATAGTATCTCTAAGGGTAAAGGAATAAGAGAAATTCAATTCCCTCAGAGGTATGCATATGCAAACTTAGTTTCTTTTGCATTGTCTGTGGTAGTCTATTGATGTGCATTAACCTTATAGTTATCATGAAGTTGTCACTTATGATGAGTCTATTCAGTGGTTGGTTTCTATGAATGAAGAGATTGAATCACTTCATAAGAAACATACTTGGGAATTGGTGAAACCTCTTAAGGTCCAGAATATTGTTGGAAACAAATGGGTCTTCAAGAAAAAGGAAGGTATACTTGAGGTTGAATAAGCTAGGTTCAAGGCACATGTTGTTGCAAAGGGTTATTTAAAAAAAGGTATTGACTTCAATGAAGTATTTTTACCTGTTGTGAAACATAGTTCTATTCTTGTGTTGCTTGCTATAGTTGCATTGTTTGACATGGAATTAGAATAGCTTGATATCAAGACAGCCTTCTTAAATGGTGAGCTTGAGAAATAAATATATATGCATCAACCAGAGGGATTTGTTGTTCTAGGTAAGGAAGATCATGTTTGTTTATTGAAAAATTCTTTATATGGGTTGAAATAATCCCCTAGGTAGTGGTATAAGTGGTTTGACTCTTTAATGATTGATCATGGTTACTCTAGGAGTGATTATGATAGTTATGTTTATTATAAAAGATTCCATGATGGTTCATCTTCCTATTTGTTGATTTATGTTAATGACATGCTTATTGCTTCTAAGAATAAGTCTGAGATTCATAAATTAAAGTCTCAACTTAGTAGTGAATTTAAGATGAAAGATTTGGGTGTAGCGAAGAACCTTTTTGGCATGGAAATTTACAGGGATAGATAAGCAGGCAAGCTTTATTTGACTCAAAAAAGTTATATTGAAAAAGTTTTTGAATGCTTTGGTATAAAAGAGTCTAAATCTATGAGTACATCCTTAGTTATGCATTTTAGGCTTTCTTTGGATTTGTCACCATAGCAAGAAGAAGAAGAGTAGTACATATCTTACGTTCTATGGTTTGTACTCATCCAAACATTTCACATGCAGTTAGTATTGCTAGTAGATATATGGATAATTCTGGAAAGGGTCATTAGCAAGCAATGAAATGGATACTTTCGTATTTGAGAGGCATATCTAATTTTAGTTTGGTATACGATGGAAGTTCTAATACTACTTATAGTGTTATTGGTTATATGGACTCCAATTATGCTAGTGATTTAGATAGAAGAAGATCTCTAACAAGTTATGTCTTCACTCTTTCTCATTGTGCCATTAGTTAGAAGGCTACTTTACAGTTTATAGTTTCTTTGCCTACCATAAAGGTATACTTTATGGCAGCAACAAAATCAGTGAAAGAAGCAATTTGGCTTAGAGGTTTGGTTTGTGATTTGGGTTTACAATAGGATACTTCTATTGTATTTTGTGATAGTCAGAAGGCGATATACTTGACCAATAATACTAGGTATCATGACAGAACCAAACATATTGATGGTAGATATCACTTCGTTCGTAGCATTGTGTCTCAGGGTGCTATTGTTGTTAATAAGATAGTCATTATAGAGAATCCAGCTGATATGTTAACCAAACCAGTTCCATTTAACAAGTTTAAGCATTGCTTGGACTTAATTGGTGTTTGTAGTAGATGATCACCCTTTGGGGCTTTGAACGATAATTATTTGGTAATCCAAGGAACTTCATATTTGAAGAACTTTTTCTATTTTGAGCCAACGTGGAGATTTGTTAAATAAATTGGCCTAAAACAGATTTCTAGCCCAAAACCCAAAACACTCTTAAACCCTATTTTTCCTTTATATATCTATATATATTTCCCTTACCTTCTCAGTAACAAAAGGAGAAGAAAGCAGCAAGAGTGGTCACCAGAGCTTCCATTCGTCTCCAACCATCAGCAGTTTCTCCTTCCACAAGTCTCAACCCTCTTTGACCTTCTCCATTTGTTTTAGTCTGGATCTACTTATCATCAAACACTTGTCTGTCAACCTATTCTGGTGTCACATCTACTAGCAACAGCCTCATAACTCAAAAAACTTCCAACTTTGCACCTCTACCAACTCCAATTGATCCGAGTAGAAACTACAGTAACCTCCAGCTTCGTTGAGCAACTGTGCGTCATTCCTAGACTATTCCAACTTCTATTCCAATCACATGGTTCTATTTTTCTATCATGTTCCATCACCAATAGCCTTCGTAGTAACCAACAGTGCCATACAGACAATCTAGCTACACTGTCTCCTATAGTTGTCTACGTGTCTGTTGGTTATTTGTTCTCTATTCGTGAGAGTGGATGGCACCACAAGTTCTTCATGGTGAGCCATCAAAAAAGAAGTATGATGTTTACAGTTTTGGTATAATTTTGTAAATATTTGAATATTAGTGTTTAAATCTTCATTTGATTATTAGTGGATTTTTCTCGGTGTGTGGTGGTCAGTGGAGTAGACTTTTCACATTGAAAATTTGAACCACTTAAATCATTGTGTGCCATTTATTTTTCTCATTTTTTTTATTTTGTTATTATTGATAATTATATATTTATGCAACCAATTTGGATTTGAATTTTGCTTCTGCTAGTACTAATTTATAATAATATATTTTGGATCAATACTTGAAATCAAGCATTGTAGCAATTTCTAAAGAGATGAAGGATAAGTGAATCTTGTAGCACAATCACATAGATCATGTTAATGACAATAGATTATTTGTATTGTCAAAAAAGGGTACTGTAATGTTGTGATAATATCACTAATATGGACCTATGTAAGCATTGAATTTCAAGGAAGCAAATGCGAGTGAAGTTCTCAACTAGCACTCACATTACATCAAGCATATTGGATTATTTACACTCTGATTTTGTGGGGACCTACTACAACTACTAGGTGGTAACAAGTACTTCCTAACCTTTACTAATGATTTATCTAGGAAATATTGGGTGATAGTGCTAAAAAGTAAGAAAGATGCTTTCACCAAGTTCAAAAAGTGGATGTCACTAGTGGAAAACTTGACTGGGAGGAAAATAACAATAATGAACTAAAAATAGCATTGAATTTTGCCACCATGAGTTTAATGAATTCTATAGGGACCATAAAATTGAGAGATATCACTCCTCAATATATAGAGTGTCTAAGAGACTTAACATGATCCTATTAGAGATGGTAAGATGCTTGTTATAAATTGCATGCTTGCCTAAACATTTCTAAGGTGAGGCAACTCATACTTGTTGAATAGAAGTCTTTTAAGTGCAATTGATTTCAAATCACTAGATGATATTTTGTATAGTAAGGCTCCTAGCTACTAATACTCAACATTTTTTTGGGTGTCTTGTATATGTACATATAAATGAGGGTAAACTACATTAAAGGAGCAAGAAATGTGTATTCTTAAGTTATCCTGAGGGTGTTAAAGGATACAAAATGTGGTATCCTGAAATAGACTTAGGATGTACATATTTTATCTCTTGTCAATTTGATGTGGTGTTTAATGAATTTTCAAACATCAAAAGCATTGAGCTAATGACAAATATGAAGCCCTCAACTAGTCAAACAAACCAATATCAAATTAACATGGAGATAGATGATGAAGAGCCTTAATTGAGTCAAACAAGAGGTGATAAAAGTACACTAATGCTTGTAAGTGATCCAATTGTTACAAATAATCCAGTGGAGTATGATGCAAAACCAACACACATAGAGGAAAGTGTTGGTGCATATGTGTAATATTATCATCCTTGGAGTAGCTATCAATTGACAAGAGATTGAACATGTAAGGAGATAATGAAACCAGTGAGATTTGGGGAAGCAGATATGATCCATTATGCTCTTGCAACTAGGTTGAACCATGTTATGAAGAGACTACAACCTACAAGGAAGTTGTGACATATAAAGATTAAAAAAGATGGCTAAAAGCAATGCATGAAGAGTATAAATCTTTAATGCATAATAATATCTCAGTATTGGTCCTAAAATCAAAGGATGTGAAAACTATGGGCTACATATGGTTATTTAAGCTCAAAGATGACATTGATAAGTCAGAACCTAATAAGTACAAGACTAGTCTGATTACAGAAGGGTATACCCAAGATGAAGGTGTCGACTAAAATGAGATTTTGTTCTCCCGTTGAAAAGTACACCTCGATTAGACTCTTATTGTATATAGTTGTTAAGATTCCTTTTTTCTTGGAAAGTTGGAAGAAAATATATATATGAAGCAACCCAAGGGTTATGTACAAAAAGGAAATAAGTCCATGTGTGCTTATTCAAAAGATCTCTCTATGGCCTCAAACAATCTCCAAGGCAATGACAATAGGTTTGGCAACTTTATTACCTCAATAGGTTTCCAAAGGTGTGATTTATAGGAATTAAAAGAATGAATTAAATTTTAATATTGTATTTTTACTTAAGTATTTTGTAAGCTATAAGTTATATATAAGTCAATGAACGTTGTGGCCCAAAAATCTAGATATGTACTCAAACGCTAGAATTTTAGCACATCTCTATCGAAGGTGCCACATCCTAATATATAGGTAAATGGGATAGAAAGGGAGGTAATTTTAAGTCATATTTAAAGAAATTTTGAGAATTCATTTTAATAAAAGTTGTATTAAATGTGGGATATCCTAATTTAGAACACAAATTTAATAAAAACTATTTAAATTATAGAAATATACAATAAATAAAAATTTAGAATGAATTATTTTACATCATACTCAACATTGTCTCCATCATGTAAGATACAATATGAAATAAACAAAATAAGGTAAACTTGTGATATTCTTCTACTACTTTAATGTTGGAACTTGATTTGCTTTATTGAACCCTAATATGGAGGGAAAGGGAAACAGGGTGAGCAATACGTAGCTTAGTATGAGTATAATCTAATTAATATTATAACAATTCAATATTTATGATGCATGTTATTTACAATAAAGTTCATGAGTAAAAAATAATCATCATCATCATCAGCATAGTAGGGGAAGATTTTCGTCACAATACCTAGGTATAACTGTACTTTCTTACTTTCGAGGGACCGGAGGAATATACATTCCAGGTATCCTAATGCATGCTAATAAAATATAAAAATATCCTATGAAAATATAAATCCATATACATGATTATGATACCCCATATGTATTAGTCACCAAAATACATAGGCATATGTGCAGTCAACCTACAAGATGTATATGGATCCATTTCTAATCCCATGTATGATCATAATACATATGGCATATGTATTGGTTAAATCAATATCATATGCCTCTCATCTATGGGTGGTCCACTATGAAACACAATAGGGGTCTAATTTCGAGGTGCGGTCAAACTTCAAGACCAAATAGATGGCAAACTTCAAGATCAAATAGATGGAAAACTTCAAGACATAACTAGGGTCCTAAATCCAAGGCCCATGTGTGGTCAACAATCTAAGGGACCATAGAAATAAATACTTTGAGAATACATGTGATGTGAATGCATACCTATAGTCCATTTAAAATAGTCTGCTATAAGTAGTAGTCTAAGGATAACATACTCCGCAAAACAACATACAAGCATAATCCCCAAGAATAAAATCATTTCATGATGCATATATAAACAACATTTGTTCTTAATTTACTTACCACTTGTACAAATTGGTTACGTATACTTATGTGTTTCCAAGCATATTAACATTCTCTTGGTAAGTGGACATGAGAGAAATAAAGAAAGCCAAGTAGCTCTTAACCACAAAATATGAAATGAAGGGTTTAGAGGCTACAAGGAATATATTAGGCATTGAAATACACAGGGACATGAGTGTAAGGATGTTATATGTTTCACAAAAAAGCTACCTAGTGAAAATATTGAATATATTTGGGACATCAAACTCAAAACCTATATCAATCCCTATGGGATCAAATTTTAAATTATATATTAACTTGTGCCATGAGAATGAAAAAGAAATAGACAAAATGAGCAAAATACCTTATGCAAGTGTAGCTTGTAGCTTATGTTTTCCATGATCTGCACTCATCTAGATTTGCCACATCTAGTCAGCTTAGTTAGCAGGTATATGGGAGACCTTGGACAAGAGCACATGAGTTTTGTCAAATGGATATTAAGGTATATAAAAGAAACCTTAAATGTGGGACTAGTGTATGTAAAAGTTACTCGAGAATGTAGATGCATAAGTAGGTATGTGGATGCCGATTTTGCTGGGGATCTAAATAAGAGAAGATCTCAAACAAGATACATATTCATATCTTTGGGAAATGCTATGAACCAAAAAGCTACATTGTAACATATAATGGCTCTATCAACAAGAGAATATGAATTCATTGCACTCACTAAGGCTATTAAAGAAGTAATATGGCTACATTAATTTGCTAGTCAACTTGGGTTGACGTTGAACAGTGTACCTATTCACTGTGTTAGCCAAAGTGCAATATGCATTTCAAATAATCCAATTCACTATGAGAGAACTAAGCAATTGATGTGAATTTATACTTTGATTGAGATGTAGTTTCTTGTGGTAAAGTGATACTTTTAAGAATGTATACAATTCAAAATCCATTTGACATGCTCACAAAGGTAGTGCTTCTAAGAAAGTTCAAGCTATATCTTAATCTTTTTAGAGGTGATGAAAGATGCATGCTAATTTACTGAGGTAGATGCCAAATCACTATGAAGATTCATTATGGTTCATTGAGTCAAAGTGGAAAATTATAAAGTATATGAATCGAGAAGGCATCATACACTCTTTATAGAAGAAATAATACAAAAGTGGTGGTAACTAGTATATTGTTAACTGATACTTGGCAATTATATGTAAGGTTGTCATAAGGTATAATACCACTCTATAAGGCTCTTAAGTTAGTGTTTATAAATAGTTATGACTGCACTATTTATTGGTAACTTCGTGAACAACTTGTGTAAGACAAATTCAGAATTTACTAGTGTATGAAAAATTGGTTCTTAGAGGCTTGGTATCATAGAGCCTTTTGCTTATAATCTGAGAATTATTCAGGTCTTTAATGTTTATGTGAGTATTAGTGATATTCATGAACAAAACATACAAATGTTATTTTAGTTTCTAGATGTGTCTTTCAAGAATATTGTTAAGCTGAAGAAACTATTGAGCTATAATGTCCATATTTCATGTATATCTCTGCTCTTTTATATGTTATATTTCTTATTATACACATAGAAATATTGTGCACATTGGCTACTTAATCAATCAAGGCATTTCTAGATCAATTAAGCTTAAATACCTAGCTGAATTAATTTTTACATAACTAGATTGATCAAGGAATTAATACTCAATCTATCGAGATTAATGAGTATATCAATCCACTTGTTTTATATTAAATTAATTATTTTACTAGATCGATCGATCAAGTTAATTCTAGATCAATCGATCAGCTGGTCAAGTTTTTAAGTTTGACCTAATTTTTACTCGAAAAATTTTGTTTTATTACTATATTGTCCTTATATTTTAAAGCTCTTTTAAATATTTTCAATGATAGATTTGTAATAGACCTTTGACCTAGGATTTCTACTCATGCAATTTAATCATACCATTGGCTCATAACTCATAATTTTTTAACCATACAAGAGCATTATTGAGCATTCTTCTCTTCACCTTATTATCTCTCTCTTGTTTTAAAAAACACTATTTGAATAGGCTTTTTTCATTGAGTTAATTTGCCAAACAATTATGGTTTTGTTTCAGGAATTAATAAGCCTAAATATTTGTGATAAACTGATTATTTTAGGATTGCTAGTTGATTTTGATTTATCTGATATATTTGTTAAATCATCTAGTTAAGATTATTCATTATTGAATATATCCTAGAACACACATTTGTGCTAACGTTCCAGTTGTACAAGTTTGATTAACTTGTGTGAATCAAGTTCATCAAAACATTGGTCCAAATCTGAACACTTTTCTTGTAGAAACCATGATGAAAGCAACGGCTTATAATTAGATTACTTGGGGCCATTACCTTGTGGGTAGTTTGAGTCCTACCCTTGTAAGTGGACCTTATTTTTCATAATGGATAGTTAGGTAGTTTGGTGGACTAGTGGATCAATGGTTTTCCTCTTAAGTCATTGGTGTGATATATATTACTTTCATCTAAATATCTCATGTGTTAATCTTTATATTTCTACATTACTTACACAATTGGATGTTTGGCCGTTCTACAAAATTTTAATTTTTCATACTTTTATTGATATTCTATTCACTTTCCTTCCAGCTAATACATCCATAACTATAAAAGTAACTTTTTATTTGGTATCTAAGCAGATCAGTAGATACACATAGTGTTGCCAATGGCCTTATAATGGATTATTTAAGAAAGGGTTCATCTACAACCCATGCACCTTACTTTGATGGGTCTACTTACACATATAGGCTTGTATGAGAGCCTTTCTATGATCTATAGATGAAAGTGTTTTAAACTCTTTTTTTATGATTAGGAACTACCTATGGTTACCAAAGATAAATAGTTACTCTTAAACATAGAAATGAATGGACCAATCAAGATAAAGTTGTTAGCAACTGGAATCAAAAGGGTATTAATGTTATTTTTAGTATTATGTTTGTTGATGAGTTTCATCGTATTTCTAATGTTGATACTACTAAGTATGTTTGGGATATTTTAAAGGTTTCCTATAAGGGCACCATACAAGTTAAACAAACTAAACTTTGCATGCTTGATAGTCAATTTAAAAATTTTAGGATGAAAGAAAAAGAACCTTTCTCTTAATTTTATATTAGATTATGTAATATTACTAACACCTCTGCCAATCTTGGAGAAAAAATTGATGATTTCAAAATAATTTGAAAGATTCTTTGTTCATTACCATATTGCCTCCATGCAATGTGGACACCATCAAAATAAAGGAACTCATTGGCTCACTTCAAACCTCTGAGATAAGCTTTCAAAGACCTTCAAACAATAAAGGTATTACTTTTAAAACTGTTATAATTATAGACAATGACAATGATGATGAAGAACTAGTACACTTAACCAGAAGATTGAACAAAATATTCAACAAAAAGAATCCTCGAAACAAAGGACAATCAAGCTGTCAAAAGGATCTAAATTTAAGAGAACTCAAATTTGTGAGTTCTGATTGTAAGAAATCTAAACCCACTGGACTTCAATGTTTTGAATGTATGGGTTTCAGTTACTTCGCAACTAACTGTGCAAACAAGAATAACCAAACTAGAAGAGCTTCTAACACTACACTTACTAACTCTGAAAGTGATAATGCAATCCAATTGAATAAAAAAATTGTAGCACCAATTACAAGGAATTTACTATAACTGTGGGTGGATACTTTAATAAGTCTGACATTGATTTAGATGATGAGGAAAGTGATGCTAAATTTCTACTGAATAAACTTAATATTACTAGAATTGAAGAAGTATTCATAGGTTACGTATGATGCAAAAAAAAAGATAGGTAACCTATAGAAGTAATTAAACTAAATGATAACAAAATCCTATAAAATAAATTCCTTGGTACTAGAAAAAAAACTTGATTTGGCTAAGAGTAATAGTGATCTAAATTTGAGTCTTACAGGCTTAGAACAAGAAAAATTAAATGTGGTGTAGGAACTTGAAAAATACAAGGAAGTTGTAAAAAAGGATAACCATTGGAGTTGAAAGGCTTAACAAAATTATAGATTATGAAAAACCTAGTGGAGATAAGAGAGAACTATGCTATGTAAATGAAGATTATGTGTCATTATCATTTTCAAAAACAACTGAATTTGTAAAAACCTTTAACCTTTCTTTTTCACTGGATACACATACAACCTCAACATCAAAAATCACATCCATAAGGCCTTCTAATCCTATATAATATTATTCATTATACACAAAAAAAATTGGACTGTGATTGAATTTTTTTTTAAGTTTATACATGTCTATCATTATTGTGGTAGGAAATGTCATATTAGGCCAAAATGTAGATTTTTGAAGAATGCTCCTAAATTTAATATTACTTTTCATGCTTCACATTGTAGGACTCATAACCATCATATGTATATGCATTTTGCAGCATATTTTAGGATGAATGAAAATTATAATAACATGTTCCGAAGTTCTACTAGAAAGCATGAAATTGTCGGTTTAAAGAGGCATGTAAAATTAAACACTTTTCATTCTAGGAGTAATTACCATCATCCTATTATGCATATTGCATCTTCATTTAGGGTGAATGAGAAATCTAAAGGCAAGTCCAAGAATATACCAATGACAACTAAGAAAGTTGATTTCCAACTCAAAGATATAAAGAAACCAAAATTTAAGTTTGGGTTAGGAAAGATTGTCACTTTTTGGTCACCTAATCATCATTTATTGTTCCCCTAGATACTTTTATTTGAGTGTTTAATTGACCCTAGGTGTGTATCTCTAGTTTGTTTGTTTTTATTTTTATTGATGTTTCTTTAATTTAAAAGAAAATCATAAAAAAATAAAAAATAAAAAAGGAAGGAAGCAAAGATGCTTTAACATTGACATGATTATTACATACTCCATTCATATACTTTTTACTATGCATTGTGCAAATGGATATTGTGAATGTACATTTACATATTTCTCACATATAGTGATAGATGTCAACATGACCTACTCACACACTCATTGGACATATAAGTATGTCATGCTAGAAGTTTATAATTAATTATGTGAGAGGGCGACCTATTGTGATGTGTAAAAGCTATCACAGTAAGCAGAGAGAGCTACCTCACAACTAGTGTGAAAGTCATCATGCTAGGTATATTGGCTTGTGCATATTTCCTTTGGAAAAGAAAAATAATATGATAAAATAAATATCTATAAAAAATACAAAAGCTTTTGCATGTACAAAAATAAAGAGCCACAAATGATTATACAAAAAAAAAAATAAATATTCAATCTCTCACACAAAAAATTATAAAATAAATACAAGAGGGGAATACAAAAAAAAAGTTACTTAAGTTCTCTCTTGGTAAGTAATTTTTTATATATACAAGTGTGAATTCAACTATAATTTTTGCATAATTGGTGGTGATCTTTTCTTTAAATCTTTCATAACTAACCATAAATAGACGAATTGGCATAGTGTTGTAGTTCAATATTTATCTCACTTTAAGTGACTGTTGTGAAGTTACTTTATGTGTTAATATGTTTTTGTATCTAATTTAAATATGTTTATGTTATTAATGAATAGTCGCACAAATCAACTTTCAAATTTGTGTGTAATGTTACCATTATGTCAAACTCAATCTATTATCCCTATTAACAAAAAATTTATATTTATCAAAATTTAAAAATTTATTCTCTTTACTTTATTTTAGGGGGTTCATTTAGAGCATACATCTTCCTCTTCATCATATTGGAGTTAAGCTTATATGGTATATTATTTATTGATATGACAAAAATGAGGAGAAAAATTGAAACTTTATTTGAAAAATCAAAATTCTTTGAAAAATATTTTTTAGAAATAATCAACGTAGGGGAAGTTTCTTTTAAAATCCTTAGGGAGAGTTATATTTTTTTGATAACTCTTTGTTTTAGAGTTATTTTATCCAATTTATTAATTATAATTTTTATGTTCTTAAGGTTTTAGTTAATTTTAAATTTCTAAATTATTATTTGGTGTTAGTTTTGTAAGAAATTATATTTTTAGAGAAAAGGAAATCATTTAAATTAAAAAAAGACTTAAATGTAAATAACAAAAGTTAAAAATTTAATTTGAATTAAAAAGAGGACTTACATGCAAATAATAAAAGTTGAAAAATTTAAACTTTTTTGGCATAGAATGCAGTTCCTCATTACTGAATGAGTCACGCGTGCCTCGAGCCGTTGGATCAAAAATTAATAGTGTAGATTCGGAGATTGGGCTTCACACGCTATGCAGGCGAGTGGACAAAGATTTCCAACTGTTCTGCACGGTGTAGTGCACAAAAGAGGGTTCACATGTCTGCAGCGTTAGCACGCAAAGTGGGACCCAGGCGTCTACATAGCCCAGCGCAAGAAATTCCCTACGATATCAAAACTCTATGCACCCTCACATCTTGCCCAGCCCGCATATGCCACATGTCCGATTCTCCTACCAATGAATCAAAGCTCGCCACGTGTCATACGTAGTGTGAAAACAAATTTAGAAAATTTCTCCAGCAACTCAGCTCCTCTTTTGTGCTTCTTTTAAAACGCCTATTTTGCTATTTTATATGTGTGTGTATTTTGGAACAAAATGAGAGAAAAGAAATATAGAGCAAAGGTAGTTTTTTCCCTTTTTTGTTTTGTTACTGAGAAAAGAGGGGATAAACACATAGAGAGAAAAATATGAAGATAGCGCAAAATGTATTTTTTTGTTTTTAGTTGAATATTGAGTTAGCAACTCTTGAATATTGGGGCATTCTTAAAGACTATTGTGCAAGATTTTGAAGGGGAATATTGCTCGGAGATTGAAGAGTCATCAAAGAGTTTCTTCTAATCCTTTTGTCTTTTGATTTAATTTTTCTTAAATGTCTAAATGTTTTTGGATTGTGATTTCAATATTTACTATGAACTAAATTATTTGTTCTAGGTTTGCAATGTAGCTTACATTATGAAGCTTGAATTAATTATTTTTGAATTATTTGTGGGATGTTGCTTTTAATTTGTTTATTCTATTTGTGCTTAATGCTTTTGATTGTTGGAAGATTAATCGATTGATTTGTGAACCCTAATGAGATGTGTATATGAGATAGGAATATACCTTTATTGTATGTGTAGCTATTAAGAACTTTGAGCTTAATGAATCTTTGGTAAATTTAATTCTCATAGGAATATAGAGAATTAATTTAGTGAGATGTGTCTATTTGTTATCGAAAGAGACATGTGGATAAATTAGGACTTCTTGTTTGACAAATTAAATGAGAGAACATAAATCAAGAGAAAATAATATGATTCAAGTGGATTAATTTGGTGAAATTACAATCCTAGAGTTTTCTTCAAGTGTTAATCTCATATATTGTTATTTAGAATTAGTTTAGTTAACTCAATCCAAATATCGATTGTTTGGATAAAATTAGGTTGAGAAAATTTTAATACTTAACAAAGATTAATAACAAATCTATGGAAACGATATCGTATTTATCACTTACTACTTATGATCGTGTATACTTGCACGTTGATGTTCTTTTAAAATACCAATATTTTTAATTTCTATCTATTGTTTACTCACTCTACTCTTATGAATATTTTTCACTTTTCTATTGTTATACACATTGAACTAATGAATAATAAGTTTTTCAGGAAAAGTTATTTGGTTGTTTGTGTTTTTTTATTAGTGTAAATATGAGCTATAAATATTCCAGATAAGATGGTTTCACCGAATAATAAAATAGTACTACTATGTAAAAATTTAATTTTCTTATGAGTATCATATAGTGAGAGAGAAAGAGAGAGAGAGATTTTGTCAAACGAATATGCCAAAGAAGAAGATTGTAAGATTTATATGAGTCTTGGCGATGTTCATGAGCAAAACATACAAATGTTATTTTAGTTTCTCTGTGTCATTCAAGAATATTTTGAAGCTGAAGAAGCTATTGAACTCTAATAATATATTAAGTATATCTCTATTTCTGTGCATGTTAAGTTTCATATTAGACATATAGGAACATTGTACACATATGCTACTCAATCGATCAAGTCATATCTAGATCGATCGAGCTTAATTATCTAGCTAAATTATTTTTATATACCTAGAGAGTGATCAAGGAATTAATGATGAATCAATCGAGCAGTAGATCAATCTACTTATTTTAGATTTAATTAATTGTTTCATTAGATCAATCAAGTGACCATGTTTGATGGATCAAGCTAGTTCTAGATCGATCAAGTGAACAGGTTTTCAAATTTGATCTAATTTTTACTTGAGATGATTTGTTTTATTACTATATTGTTCTTATAGTTTAAAGCTCTTTTAAATATTTTTAAGGACAAATTTGTAATAAACCTTTGACCTATGATTTCTGCTCATGCTATTTAATCATACCATTGACTTAAAATTTTGTTAACCACACAAGAGCATTATTGAGCATTCTTCTCTTCATCTTATTCTCTCTCTTTCTCTCTTGTTGTACAAAACTATTCAAGTAGGCTTTTTTTATTGAGTTAATTTGTGAAACATTTGTAGTTATGTTAATTTGTGAAACATTTGTAGTTATGTTTGATGAATTAATAAGCCTACAATATTTGTGATATTGCGTTTTAAACTGATTGTTCTATGGTTGTTAGTTGATTTTGATTTATCTGAAATATTTGTTAAATCATCTAGTTAGGATTATTCATTATTAAATCTATTATAGGACACACATTTTCACTTGTGTTATTGTGCTAACTTTTCAGGTGTCAACTATACGGGTTTGATTAACTCATATAACTCGAGTTCATCGGAACGTTGATCTAGATCCGAACACTTTTCTTATACAGATTATGATGAAAGCAGTGGGTTGTAAGTAGATTATTTGGGGGCATTACCTTGGTGTGGAGTTTGAGTCCTAACATTGTAAATGGATCTTATTTTTCATAATAGATAATTAAGTGATCTGATAAATCGGTGATTTTCTTCTTAAGACATAGATGTGACTTAGGTTGCTTTCACTCAAAAATCTCATGTGTTAATCTTTATATTTTTGCATTACTTTATCTACATGCAATTGCATGTCTGTTGTTCTACGAAATTTTATTTTGTATACTTTCGTTTTTATTCTATTAACTCACCTAGTAACTTTTCAAGGTCCATGGTTGGATTGCTCGAGGGTGTATTCATAAAACAATATCATAGTGAATTAGTAAGGCAACTCTCCTGTTGAAGAGATTCACTCACTGTTAATTGAACCAAGTAAAACTCTTTCTTGATTTCTTTAGTGTTGATTGCTTGCAGTTTTCATTGCATCAAATCTGAAAATCCTAACAGTGTCCACTAAATAAATAAATATGCACCAGGAGACCATTTAGACTTTGCCCCATGTCAAAGGACAAAACCCGAAAGAAATACAAGAATAGAGAAATCACAAAGGAAGAAAGGCAAGAAAAAGAGCATAGATACCTCCATGACAGAATGTAGAAATACAAGAATAGAGAAATATTGAATTTGTGGCTTTCTTTGTTCTCAAACCATAAATTTCAGCATGTATTAAATTGAGTTTGCCCTTTATCTCCTTTAACAAGTTGATCTCTTCTCCTGCATTAGTTATTTCTGGCCTTGTACTATTTCTATCTCTCTCAAGCCTTCCGATCCTCTCATTCAACAATTGAAACTTGGCTTGATATTCAAGAGCATCAGTTGTTGTACGAACAATAATGGCATTACAATCTACAACTTTGTCATCTCTAGGTTTAGGTATTTTCTTCATTTTTTCAGCTCTTTTATGAGGTAATTTGCTATCATGAACTGTGCATTGTGACATATTCTTCACACAATCTTCTTCATCACTAAATGCTTAACCCATCATTTTCCTCGGACACCAAATCTGGATTTTCTATCCGCTTCTTTATTCCTTATACAGATAACTTAATCTCTGCTTTGTCCTGATGCTCATAAGTTTTCGGAGTCTCATCAATTTTCGGAACTACAAAAACATCATGGATACATGAGAAAGAACGAGCAAGGGTAATTATGTTGTCTCTTTCCTGCAAAATGGTCTTCTGTTTAACCTGTTCCAAACTAGCAATAATATCTTGTCTCACTGGGTCATAAGATGAACCGAAGCTTATTGATGAAGGCAACGAACAAGTCCTAAATGCACTATTTAAATATGGATGTTTATTATCTCTAATAGAATCCTTAGTGCAAGATATCTCTTTGACTTTTTCGTCTAACATTTTGATTTGTTCCCAATAGATATTTAAGTTTCCACCTTGAGAATTGCCTGATTTCTTCCAACATTCAAAAATTTAATTTCGGTTTTGGGGTCTTGTTTTTCCTTTGGAGGTAAATCTAGCAAAGGAATTGGTGGTTTTTCATGCTCCCAAAAACCTTGGTTGTTTTGGAAATCATCGGGTTGAAGTTGAGGTAAGGGATTGGAGTCTTCTGATACTGTTGGAAAAGCTAGTTTCTCCTGGAAAAACAAGGTTGTTTGAATCAATATCATTATAACCTAGACTTAAAAGCTTGCATCTATAAGCTTGAAATTGACACTCAAGAGAAGCAATTTCCATTTCTTTTTGATAGATAATAACATCAAGACACTCCTCGGTATGACAAATCTTTTCTTTTGTAAATCTTTTGTATTGACTAGCTTCCATTTTCATAGCTGCTTTTGCTCCCTGCAATATCCACTAAAAAACAATATTTATGACAAAAATTTGACAAAAAATAAAATTAGTCATCAAAAATATCAAAATTAGGGACAAAAAATTGATATTTATTCTTGATAATGTTGATTAGAAATATAACAAATAAAAATTAAAAAGGACAAAAAATTATGACAAACATTTTGTCACAAAATAATTATTAAGAATAAATTTTAAATTGATCGTTGAAAAAATACAGGAATTTCTCACCAAAATTTGTCCTTACAAATGTAAAAATATGGTAAGAAATTTATTCCAAATTTTATGATAAAATTCTTTGTCTTTGAAAATCGAAATTATTAAGGGAAAAAATTTACAATATATTTAGAACGAGATTTTTGTCTTTGAAAAATATTAGATTTTAAGATAAAATACGAAGAGTATTAAAGACAAAAATTTTGTGGTAGAAAATTATAAAAACTTAGGATAAAAAATTACAATATATTAGAGACATTTTTTATTAATGGATATAATTAAAACATTACCATAAATATTTTGATTTAATTCACTACAAGATAAAAAAAATGATTGAGTTATTAGAAGAAAAAATCTGTCATTTTACGATACATTTTATATTTTTTAATGTTATATTGTAATTTTAAAATATACATTATTATACATACACTTTAGTTATTTTGATACAATGAAAGATGATAAATAATTATGAATTTTAATAAATATAATTAATGCTTGATTTTTAGTTTATTAATTATGGGTTTCAAAATCTAAGTGGGTTTATTAATATATAAAAATAAACAGTTATGTTGAATTTACAAAATATTGTTACAGAGATTAACATAAAAATTGAGGATATAATGTACATGTATAGTCTTAATTTTTATCAATAATCATTATGAGTTAAATTACAAAAATTATTTAAATATAATTTATATATATATAATTACGATTATTAAATATTTGTAATCATAATTAAAATAATAGAGTTCATAGTCTTTTTAAAACTAAAATCAAATAATATATTATGTACGTGTGTTACTCATTTAAAAAAAATACAAAAATTATTTTACAATTTTTTATTTTTCAATTAATTTAATTTCATGTATTTTATTTATTTTATATTACACACCAAATTCTTATATCATTTTTTTCTTATTCACTCCTAATTTTTTCCTTTTTATCTCTCTCTCCCTTGCTCGCGTCCCTCTATCTTTTTTCTTTTCTTTTCCGCTTCCCCTCGCTCGACCCACAGTTGATGCATAAACCCTAATATCGTTGGATCGAAATTCCTATCACCGTCGTCAAGGGTATTTCATCATTGCTGATCAGCCATCAGTCTCGCATTACTTCAGCCACCACTCCCTTAGTCTCGCGCGACTTCAAATACCAAGATTCGCACAAAAGTTCTTATCCCAAAAAACTAATTTTCTTGTAGTGAGACAAGACTGGATCATTTGGAAACTTGTTGGCTGATGCTTATGGAACTAATGGTGGTCGTGATGTGGGAAATGTTGCTAGCATGGATGAGGCTTCTGTGACAAATTGAGGTGTAAGCTGTGTTTATTTGTTCTCTTTAATTCCTCGCTTAGGAGAGTTGGGATCTGGTTGATGGTTTTGCTGTTGTTTAATTTCTTTCATTTGTGTTTGCTTGGTTGTGTCCTATGTATGTAGTTTGGTGTTTTCTTATCTAACTTCTTTTCTTTAACTCCAAGGAGAGAGAGAGAGAGATAGATTTTCGGGAAATCGTCGCCGCGATTTTAGGTTTTTGCTTAATGGCAGATCAAAGTGCCGAGGATTGGATTCCGTCGGGTTGGACAGTGGAGGTCAAAGTACGCAATTGTGATAAGAAGGACAAGCTACTATTCATAAAGCTCTCTTTTGTTAAAGTGTAAATAATTTATGACAGGTTTGTTCTTCTTCATTTTTTGAATTTCAATGAAAATCTTAGGTTAAGATTTTGGGGAATTTGGGATCTTTTGTTTATGGTTGGAAATTAGTATTTAGTTTTCTATTATTTGTCTTTTAATCTTCTCTCTTCGTTTCTCTCTTTGTGATAGAATTCTCTCTTGGTTTTTAAATTTCTTTAATAGTTCATCGATAGTCTTTAAGCTTAACAGTATTGATTTGAAGGTCTTAGTTTATATTTACTGCTCCTGCATTAAAGTTAAACTGCATGGTTTCATTTAAATTAAAATCTAAAGATGTGTTTCGAGTCTTTGTTGATGGAAGGAAAATCTACATGATCTCCGATTGAAAATTATGAATACAATTTAACATGTAGAGTTGTAGACCATGTACAACTTAACTAGCAACAACAAAAAGAAAAATCGACTTTAGGTGCTTATATATGCTTTTTTTTCTCCTTTTATGCATGCTGTCTGAAATTTTCCTTAAGAAAATGAATTTGAAGATGGGACCTCCAGCTGACAGATATTTAATGTATTTGCTGGTATCTTAGTTTTTAAAGCTAAATTGTAACTACATATTAGGGTACACAACCCTATCATTTGTTTCTTCTTTTTTGTTCTCTGCTGTTTGGTTCAATAAACTAAGCCAATACCACTCAATTTACACAAAAGTTGAGCAGGGCATGTGCCCCTTCTGCTCACAACCTAGCTCTGTCTCTGCTTACATGAATTATAGCTGAAATTTACTGCTGAGTATGTGCAGGAGAGAAAAAATATTTGTATAGGATAACCCCAAGTTCATTTTTAACCCCTCCTAGGCGCTGAACACATGTTCAATGTAGTTTCATAAATGAGTTAAACACATGTCCAATAAACATATGTTCAAATGTCAAGTTAAAATAAGACCAATTGTATAATCAGATATTCAGTAGTCTATACGACTGGTATATGTTTCCTTCGTTCTAATAGCCTATTCTCTACTTTCACGTGTATTTTCATTCATTCATATGCCCTTCAGCAGTTTCATGTTACAAGGGAATAGGTTTAAGTTGGGTTCTTCTTTTCATATTATAGAATCATTTAGTCAATGGCGACGGATGCAATCCATTTTCATATTTAAGATCTTGCATCTGATGAGTTTTTCATTTGCTGCCGGTACAGTCACTGAATCCAACAACTCAGATCCAAAGGCAGCCGAAACTTTGGAGCAAAAGGGAGAGGCTGGTTTTTGTCAAAGTGAATTCATTTCATATCCTGCAGTAGAAATCCCATCACATGAGTAATCCCTAGAAGGTGATTTCATACCGATAGGAAGGAGACTGTCACAACCTCACCTCTTCAAATCCAAGAAGAAAAGACTCTAAGATTCTTATTTTTTTTTTAATGTTATGCTTGTGATATATTTTCAGTATGCAAGCTGGCTTGTAATTTTCAATATTTCATTTGTCCGAGAGACGAGTAAGATTTTATTGCCTTGGCATTTTCTTTTTGGTTCATTTTTCTTTCTTGTAGTTACCATACCAGGTTTTTGCATTCTTGTTTGCTGCATATGTTTGTGTTCTCTCTGTGTACTCTGTAACCTTAGGAAAACAAATATCCCTGAAGATAGCTTTAGATGTATGCATGTATGCATGTATGCATGTGTATATTTATACACTTCTTAAAAATTAGACCAACTTTGAATTGATTATGTATTTTAAATTGTTAGCAATTATATCCTCATTTTGAATGACATTTGAAAATTTATAATTTGTAATTATGTCATCAAAATATGTCACGTAGGTGCTGCTTGTGTGGTTAATACTAGTAATTATTTTTTTTTATTTTACTAATTATACGTATCTTTTTTTTACATGATGCAGGACATAGAAGTTGACGAAATCATTTGGATGGGGGGTTATCATAGTATCAAATGATGTTAGACATTAATTTTTTAGAAGTTTTAGATTACTATTTGTTTTATTAATTATATAAACAAATGTAACGCACATTCATTCAGCTTTAGCTTGATATCAATATACTCTGTATTAATTACCTTATATATTGCTTTGTTGAAATGAAAAAAAATTGTTTTATTTAGGTAATATATCCTCTTACAATTTTGTTAATATTTGTATTTTTTTCCAATAACATAATGTTTTGAAACAAATAGTTTAATATATTTAAAGGCGAAATTTTGTCACAAATTTATTTCGGTCTAAGTGTGGACAAAATATTGTCACAATTTTGTTCCAAAATTATTAGCTTGAGACAACAAAAATTTGTCACAAATATTATTTCAAAAATTAATATACTTTATGGACAAATTTATTCTAAATTAGAACAAATGTTATTGTCATAGAAAATAATTTTTAGGGACAACTTTGACACGAAATTTTTAATTTTTAAAGAAATAATTTGTTCATAAAATATATTTTATCAAGCTATTTATTATTACATTCAACGATAAATATATGTTATCTAGGAACAAAATTTTTTGTCCTTAAATCTATTATTTTTTGGGATAATTTAATTTTGTCCCAATAAACTTTCTACTATTCTCACTTTAGAACAAAAATAATTTACAAATTTATTGTCCCTAATTCATATTTGAGACAAAATCTAGACTTTTACAAAAGTTCTTATACCAAAAAACTAACAGAAGCAGAAGCTTCTCTTTCTTGATCCAACTCTACGTAAAGCTTTTGTAGAGGTTGTTTCTGTACATGGAGCGTTTCTTTTAGAGCTATTATGTCATTTTCAGTCATTCCAAAACTCATCGCACCGTCAGCCATACACATGTAATACTTCATTATAGTAAAAATCAGATTTAAATGTTAACTTAGTATTAGCATAACAACCCACCAAATATTTTAGACTAAACTCCAAGATTTGTATATCTTGGAGTTTCAAAGAAAACTCCACAAGTATGAGCCTATCTTTTGATACAAGTTAGGATATATGTTAAATTGATTCTTTAAGAACATTGGAATATATGAGTGTCAAATAAGTTTTTTTTTATTTTTTATTTTTTTATAAATTTTTAAAAATTTAAAATATCAAATATTTAAATATATATCCATATAATGGCTCGTAAACACGAATACTTTATTAAAAATAAAGACTTAATGTAAAATAGAATAAGAAAAGAGATAATTCTATGGGTAGAAGCAAATGTGCACAAAATTTTATCTTTAAACCAACGTACTAATCAAATTTATTAAAAACAAAAAATCTGATTTATAAATAAAGAAATACATTAATAGCCAACAAGAAAGAAGACAAAAAGCACATACAAAAAAAGTCAAAATATAATAATAATAATAATAATAATAATAATAATAATAATAATAATAATAAAAGGAGGAGAAGGAGAAAATAAATCAACGTTCTAATTGACAAATAATCATTGCAGAAAATTCATTATTTTGAGTTTCTTACCCAAAGTGCATCGATCAACGGTAAGAAAACAACAAACAAAGCCTGTCTTGTACTCACAAAAAAAAAGGGTATTTTTTTTCGGAGACACCGGCTTTGATTTCCTTACAAACCAAACTTGTAAGGAAATGTCTTAAAACATAATCATTGAAACTTTTCTTACATAAGAAAGCTGCCCAGACAATCTTGTCCAGTTGTCGTTTTCTTGTCCAGTTGTCCTTACCACTTACATTCCACCTTTGTGCTAACAAAAGTTATTCAGATGCCTTGAGATGTACTATAATTATAAAAAAAAAAGAAGTTGAGATTTACTATATAAACTAGCAAAAAAGTTTGAGATGTAAGCATATAAAACAATAGCCAACGTATATATATATATATATATATAAAGAGAGAGAAAATGTATACATTCTTTTACTCTTTCTATTTTTTCTTACCATATTAATTAAAAGATGAATTTTATTCATAATTAATCACTAATTTTTAAATTTAATTATATTGGATAAATCTTTCTTATACAGAGTTTGATTTTTAACATTTTTTTTTAAATATTTTTATTTTTATTAAAACGTAAATGAAATTATATTTTTTAAAATAAGTATATATATATATATATATTTTATAAAAAAGGGTAAAAAAATCAGTTATTAACTAGGCATTTATAATTCTTGTTATATTAAAAATAAACTTTTTTAATCTAATCCAACTATCATTAAAATTCTCTTTTTCTTCGGTAACAATATTCTACATTTGTTTTTGCTATGCCACATGCAATATATATACTTAAGTTGTGTATTATTTACTATTAATTAAAATTAAATATTATTATTATTAAATAAAATAAAATTATAATTAATAAAAACTACATGTGATAATATTAATTTTTAAAAAAATTAATATTATTTTTAGTGATGGGACTTCGTGGTGCCCTTCTAATGGTTTGAAATAGTCGTTAATGGCCA
The DNA here is from genome assembly GCA_030763125.1 of Hippophae gyantsensis. Taxonomy (NCBI): domain Eukaryota; kingdom Viridiplantae; phylum Streptophyta; class Magnoliopsida; order Rosales; family Elaeagnaceae; genus Hippophae; species Hippophae gyantsensis. The sequence continues at coordinate 50,492,504 of CM061034.1, read as the reverse complement.
TGATAACGGCGTGGGAAGGCCACTCTTTTTTTTAAGAGAATATTAATCCTTTTATTGGTCCGTCATTTGCAAATAATAAATTACATTTATTCATTTTATTCTTTTTTTTCTTTCTAAACATAAAAATTTAAGTAAAACCACAAAAATAAACACATTTAACTAAAAATATAATATATTTTATGTCTATATTATATATTTTAACTACTAAAAAATTGACACATTATTTTATTTTAAACGTCTTCGGTTTGGATGTCTTTCAAATTTAACTACGATAATTTAAATTAAATTTTATTTAGTATTATTAAGGTGCTATTTTTATTATTATAAGTTTTAAGAGTATTATTTTTATAATTTTTCAAAATTTAAGGATAATAGTGCTTAAATTTTACAACTTTTTCAACAAACGTAAGATTTATATTATGATAAAATAAGGGTAATGATATTACCACAATATATTATTATTGCTACAATAATATTTTATTAATGATAACTTTATCCAATAATAGTGGCATTAAAATGTAATATATTAAGAATAAAATGTGCATTTCATGTATTTTTATTGAGATAATAACAAAGCTATTGTGATAGTATCATTATCTTAAAATAATTAAGGAAATTATATAAAATGACATCTATTAAAACTTATAGCAACAAAAACTAAAATTATATAATAATGAATAGAGTGGAATTATAATAAATTTAATATTGAATGAGTTTAAATAGTCGTAATATAACTTAAATAGCATCTAACTGAAAACGTAAATGTGAAATAATGGACTTGACTTTTTTTAAAAGTAAAAAATATATTAATTTTGTTAGATTTATGTTAGTATTGACAATATTCGTGAAACAAAACATTTAATTATAATTTTAGCTACTAATGTATCTTAGAAGAATATTTCAAGTTGTAGAAACTTTTGTGACTTAATGATCACATATCATGTATAATTCTATTCCCTTACAAGTTACATTGTATATTAGACACAATAGAAAAAATATGAATTTGACCACTAGATCGATCGAGTGATATGATCAAAGCAACGGCTTGTAAGTAGGTTACTTGGGGCATTATCGGGATGAGTAGTTTGAGTCATAACCTTATAATTATTTTTATAGTGGATAATTAGGTGGATTGTTGGTTTTTCTCTTAGGTCATTGGTGCAGCCTAAGTTGTTTTCACCTAAAAAAATTATGTGTTAATATATTTATTTTTACATTACGCTACGTACACACAATTGATTGTTTAGTCACTTACAAAATTTTAATTTACTATACTTTCACTAACTAGATATTTAGATCCATAACTAAAAATAAACTTTCACTTGATATGACACTAGATACACTTAGTGTTGCCATGGATAACTTCATTAAGGGTGATATTTCAAATAATGAGAAAAGTGATATTAAACTACTCAATAAATTTATCGTCACTTGTATTGTTGATGTATTCATAGATTATATAAGATGCAAAAGAGAAGTAGCTAAATTAAAAAGATAAACTTAAATCCTTTGAAATAAACACCTTAAGTATAGAAAAATAAAAAAAATTGTATTGTCTAGATATGCTAATATCTTAAATTTAAGTCTTGTAGATGCTAAATAGAAAAACAAGAATCTTACATAGAAACTTGAATAATCAAAATAAGTTGTGATGAGGTTAACTATTAGAGTTGAAAGGCTAAACAAAATTCTAGATTATGGAAAATCTTTTGGAGACACGAGAGAAGGAGATTATGTAGATGAGGATTCTATGCCATCATCTTCGAAAAACAACGGAGTTCATAAAACCCTCAAACACTTCTGCTTCATAGGATACAAATACAACTTTAACATCAAAGACTACTATGGTAAGATATTCTAACCCTACTCCTAATATTACTCATTATACATAAAGAAAAGTTACACCTATTATTGAAAAATCTATTAAATTTATGCATGTCTATCATCATTGTGGTAGGGATGGTCAATTAGGTCAAAGTGTAGATTTTTGATAAATGCTCCTAAATTCAATAATACTTTACATGCTTCACATAGTAGGACTCATAACCAATAAAAATTATAATAACATGTTCAAAAATTCTACTAGAAAGCATAAAGTTGTTTGCTCAAAGAGGCAAGTGAAATTCAATGCATTTAATTCTAAAGTTAATTATCATTATCCTATCATGGACGTTGCATCTTTATTTAGGATGAATGAGAAATCTAAAGAGAAGTCCAAGAATATGCCTACGATAACTAAGACAATTGATTTTTAATTTGAAGATATAAGGAAACCAAAATTCAAAACAATTTAGGTTAGGAAAGATTGTTTATTTTTGGTCACCTAATCGTCATTTATTATTTCATTTAAATACTTTTGTTTGAGTACTTAATTGACCCTATATGACCATCTTTAGTTTGATTGTTTTTTATTTTTATTGATATTTCTTAGTTTAAAGAAAGAATGAAAAAAATAAAAAGGGAGAAAAGTGGACATGCTTTAACATTGACATAAACATTACAAAATCCATTCATAGTTATTTTGATTGGTTACACATTATACAAAGAATATTTTGACTTGTGCATTTACATATTTATTACATCTGGTGATCGATATTGACATGAACATATCCACACACTCACTGGACAGATAAGTATTCCATGCTAGAAGTTTATAATTAATTATGAGAGATTTTAGGGTATAAGATAACCTTAAATGTGAAAATTATGGTTGAACTCTGTCTTTTATTGTATAAAATGCTACTATAAGAGAGATACCTAGCTTTGAAAGGGCTACCTACTACGATGTGTGAAAGCTACTACAATAAGTGAAGAGGGCTACGTTACAACTAGTATGAAAGTCATCATATAAGGTATACTAACTTGTGTATATTTCCTTAAAGAAATAATGATAATAATATTAAAGGAAAAAGAAAAATACAAAGCTTTTGCGTGCATAAAAAGAAAGAGTCATAATTGATTATACAAAAAGAAAATAAATAACCAATCTCTCACAAAAAAATTAATATAAGAGGGGAATACAAAAAAATAGATTAAAGTTCTCTATTGGTAAGTAAATTTTATTTTGTGCAAGGATGAATTCAACTGTAATTTTTTTATGATAGGTGATATTCCTTTTTTTGAATCCATCATAATTGATCATAAATTAACAAACTAACATCCTATTGTAGCTCATACACATATTTTACTTTTGATGATTATTAATATGTCACCATATGTGTTAGTATGTTTGTGTGTCTTATTTACATATATTTATGTTGTTAATGGATGGCCACACTTTGAACAAAATTAATTTTATCATTTGTATATATTGTTGTAGTCATATTAAGTTAAATCTACTATCCTTAATTCAAAAATAATATATATATATATATATATATATATATATATATATATATATATATTATAAATTGTTATATTCTAATTCATTTAAAGGAGTCGTAGAACTTAAGGAGGCTTTATTCATTATTCGATAAACTTATTATTTTTAGCTCTCTGTTTTATTTGTACTGAGTTTTTAAGAATATGTATTTTTCTTTTCAATCATTAAATACATTACTTGCTTGCTTAACCTATTTGTCATTGTTTTATGATTATATTATTTATTCGTATGATAAAAAGAAGAGATAAAAAATTGAAACATTAATTAAAAATCTACAAAAAGGGGAGAGCTAACTTAAGGGGAATTACTTTGAAAATCCTTTTGAGAGATACTACGCGTAGGGGGACTTGTGTTTTTTAATTACTATCTGTTTATTAGTCACTCTTATAAATATTCTTTGCTTTTCTATTGTTATATACATTGAACTAATGAATAATGATTCTTTTGGGAGAAGTTGTTTGGTTGTTTATGTTTTGTTTTTCAATGTAAACATGAGCTTACAAGATTAAAGTGATGATGGTTCACCGAATTATAGGATAGTACCATTATGTAAAATTTAATTTTTCTTTTATTATTATGTAGTAAGAGATAGGTCTCGTCACACGAATATGTCAAAAGAGGAGATTGTTAGGTTTATATTAGTATTGATGATATTCGTGAAACAAACTATTTAATTGTAATTTTAGTTTCTATGTGTTTATTAGAAGAATATTTCAAGCCATGTAAACTATCGTGCCTCTATGATCACATATCAAGTATATCTCTATTTCTGTACACGTTAAATTACATATTAGACATACTAGTGAAAATATAAATTTGAGCCACCCAATCGATTGAGTCTATACTAGATTGATCAAGTAATAAACCTAATAAATTTAATTTTAACATATGACAAGATTGATTGAGAGATATACTCGATCGATCCATTCATTTTTAAATATCGATTAAATAATTCTGGATCGATCCATTAAATATTCGATCAATCGACCAATATACTTGATCAATTGAGTAATTGATTGAATCGATTGAGCAACTAGCTTTCAGTTTTTAAAAACGTATTTCTAATACGATTTAGATTAATTTTTTATAGTATTATCCTTATTTTTTTAAAATATTTTAACTGATTTTATGGACAATATAATAATTCCATTTTAACCTAATGTGCTTCAAAATATTATTTAAATACAAACCTAAGCACATATTTGAAACTAACTACACAAGAGCTTAATTGTGCTAATTCTCTTTCTTATTTTGCAAATATAAGATCATAATTTCTTCGGCTTCTTTATTTAGTTAATCTATCAAACATTAATTATTGTATTTGATTGATTAATAAGTCCAATTGGTTTATAATATTTTAATCATATGTTCTTTTAGCTTCTTTTTTCATTTAGTTCTTGAATACTTAGATCAAATCATTGTGTGTGTCATGTCATTATTATTTGGTTTGATTATTAATCTTTAAATAAATTATTTTTATTAAACTTGTGTTTTTAACTAATTGTTCTAGAATTGCTAGTTATTTTTTATTTATCTGATACATTGTTTAAATCAATTAGTTAGGATTTTTTATTAGTGAATTTGTTCTAGGACAATATTTGCACATATGTTTATGTGCTAATTTTTTAGGTGACAATTGTGTGAGTTCAATTAAATTGTGAAAATCGAGTTTGTCGTAATGTTTGTTCAAATTTGAACGCTTATCTTGTAAAAACTGTGATCAAAATCAGTGACTTGTAAATAGTTTATTTGGGGGCATTATCTATGCGGGTAGTTTGAGTCATAACCTTATAATTAGATGTTTATTTTTCATAGTAGATAGTTAAGTGGTCTTATGGATCAATAATTTTCTTCTTAGATCATTGGTGTGGCCTAAGTTATTTCTTTCTAAAAATATCGTGTATTGATATTTTTATTTCTACATTACTTTATATACACGTGATTGTTTGTTAGGTCGTTTATTAAATTTTAATTTGTCATATTTCCGTTAATTAGATATTTAGATCCATAACTAAAAACTAACTTTTAAATTTGATATAATTAATGTTATTTTTATAATTATTTAAGAGATAATATTTTTTATTTTATCAAATAATTATTTTAAACCATGCAAATAGAAATTCAAGCACACATCTTACGGGTTCATGCACGTTCTTTAATCACTGCTTTTTCAATCTTAAGGTAAAGTAACTAGAGAAATTTAAACAAACATTCAAAGGTAATGCGATACTACTACGCATAGCTGTCACACGGGTGGGTTGGGTTGTTTGTGTTCGAAAAATATAAATACAAGGTGTTACATTCGATTTAAAAATAATATATAAAATTTTATATACGGTAAAAAAATAAAAAATATATAATAATTACATATAAATATAGAGGTAAAAATAATACATATATGTATATAAATACAACATATTATATATAAAGATAGAAATAATTATGAATTTAGGATTTACATTTATGAGTGGTATCATATATACAGTAAAAAATAGTATTAATTATTTTTTTATTTTTTATTTATTTTTAATTTAAAAAATGTTATATATATAACTTATTTTAATAAAAATATGTTCAAATTATTATTTTATTAATTTATTTAGTATTAAAAGTTTAAAATTTAAAATTCAAATAAGTTATAATTATATTTTATATATTAATTTATAGGTATATTATGTATTACATGTTATATTCAAATATAAAATGTATGTTAAAGTATTATACAATGACAAAGTAACAATCTTAAAATTATATACGCTTTACATACATATAAACTTAAAATAAAAAAAATTGAGTCAGTCTGCATATTATTTTTGGTAATCTGATAAATTAGCATTTCACTTTTAAAAATCTACTATCGTCCATAATCAACATCCAAACATATGTGATTATATATATACCGAAAATATTAGTGGGGTTTTTTCAAAGAAGAGAAAGTACATAAAAATTGTTATTAACAAACATTACAAATTCTAATATACACATTAATTCCCAATTGGTGCTTCATTTTTAAAAACAAAGCATCAAATTTTCCTTACCAAATATTCAAATTTTCTTTCCTCTTTTCTACTTCAATAAAGTGGTTCAACTTCTACAATAGTTAAATCGTCCTATGACCAAAATTTTTTGTGGTTAGAAATTCAGAAACTTTAATAAAACCAATCAAGAGCAGTAAAATAACTGCTCAGTCAATCTCATATCATATCAGACTACATAATAATACATATGAATATGATTGCAAACATACCCAAAAGAAATTTATAAATGCAAAACAAATTTACATTTACAAATTTCTTTTGGAAAAAAAACCAAAAGACATAACAAATTCTCCAAGACTTTCAAATTTCTTCAAAAAGTGGAATTAACAAAATATTAAAAGATAATAATCACGAATGTACTCACAATCCAAAATACATGAAAAAACTTCTAAGAAAAGAAAATCAAACTTACAAATAACTTGGAGCCACTACTATAAAGGACTTTTAAATCGGGATTTAAAGTTAATTTTTTCTTAAAACTAACTTAACACATATTAAGTCGATATGCTTATAAATCATTTTAAATTTTATAGTTTAACCTAAAAACCGACTAAAAATATACTCAAAATTAAAAAATTATAAAAAAATCAAAAAATAGCGTGTGGGTTAACGTATATAACCAACGTTATAAGTGGAAATTAACATTGGTTGTACATGTCAATCGATGCGAAGCCATGTGTAACGTCGGTTGTACACGTCAATCAAACCATAATTTTGCATCGATTGACATGTAGGATCGATACTACAAGTGGTTTCGCGTCAATTGATGTGTACAACGAACATCCTTCCAAGAAAACCATGCACTACCTCTATTTTCTTTGTCCACTTCTAGCCACTTTCGACCACAATTTTCAGTGCTATCAGTTGGGTTTTATTTCTCTCTATTTTATGATCTAGATCCACCATTTTTTTAAGTATTACATTCAATTTTTTCTTACACATTTTATTTTTCATTTTCTCAATTACCAAACACATTTTTTCTTTCATTTCTTTCATTTTCTCACTTGTTTTATTCTTGTAAGTATTTCTATGAATTATTTTACACTTATTATTATTATTTTATTTCTTTATATAATTTTTATAAATTTTTTTTATTTTATTGTATATTATGTGTTATTAATTATTTGTATATATTTTTGTGTTATGTAGACTGTATATTTTTAATTATGTTTAAAATGATTATTATTACATGCTTAAAAACCCTTATTTGTAGTCGTGAGCAAAGATTATACCCTAGGATTATACTAGAAGCCGAGATCTAAAAAGTGCTAAGATTGATTAGAATCTCCAAATGAAGATGTAAAATACGAAGAGACAAAGAAATTTGACCATGGTGATTCCGACATGAGAATGACTTTCATAGAGAAATGAAATTTTGAAAAAAAGTAGAATTGAGGAGAAATAGAATCGTGAGAAGTCTATGGTCTAGAAATCTTTCTCTCCCACGAAGAAGAAAACTATATTATCCACTAATATAGCATTATTCGTTATTAGTGTCCTCATCAAACTATTAGTCTGAGAATCATATATAGCAATAAAAAATGATAAGAGGAAAGTCTTAAGGAAAGAATAATATGTTTCTAAAAACACCAATCATAATTATTAAAATGGACATAAAAAGAAATTAAAACCGCCCGACCAAAACGAGGTCGTATAGCAATATAGGGAAAAATGGTTGATTGATCACAAATAAGCCTTTAGTTTGGGTAATTAATTCATTAGATATAATCTATTTGTTTACGACCCAACCCATTTAACTCCACATCTTACTCAATCCAATTAATAAATAAGTCTAGATTAGTTGACCTATTTACAACTCAACCCATTTAACCTTGACTAAAACAATTTAAAAGCCTCCAATTCATGTAAAAATATTAAAGACAATAGGCACATGGACATAAATAGGACCTTAGATATGAATTTAACTAAAATATTATACAACATACACACTTAAGAGGTTATATAGGCAAACTTTAATCAATAAAGTTGTCTTTTAATCTTAAAACTTTTTTTTCCATTTTTTGTTAAATGAAACATCATTTGATACGGTTTAAACTTGTAACTTAAAATGAAAGAAAAGTGAGCATTACTGTTAGACTCCTAAGAGGTAATACGTACATACATAACCACCACAATTAGGGACTTGAATATGAATTTAAATAAAATAGAACATAGCTTTTACATCTAAGAGTAAATATGAACATCCTTTAATTAGTAAATTTGTCTATTAATCGTAAAACTTATCCATGTTTATTAGATGAACGAGTATTTATTTAGTTTAAAATATGTGACTTGAAATGAGAGAAGAGAAAACATTACCATTAGACCTAGGATAATTTTCCATGTTAAGGTAAAGTAGTCAATGTAAACTACACAAATAAGAATTTAAACACGCATTCCAAAGGAATGCATACGCTTTAACCACCACAATTAGAGCCTTGAATATGGATTTAATTAAAATAAAACATGGATTAAGTGGCCCAAACTTCTATAAGACACATTAAAAAGAGAATATAAAAAAGGTAGGAAAATTATCACAACTCAAAGTGTTGTTTTCATAATTTTTTCATTAATGTTAACTTTATCCAACAATAATGACACTAAAGTGCAACTAATTTATAGAGTAAAAAAATCATTTCATACACTTCATTGTGGTGTTGTTTTCATAATTTTTTCATTAATGTTAACTTTATCCAACAATAATGACACTAAAGTGCAACTAATTTATAGAATAAAAAAATCATTTCATACACTTCATTGTGGCATTAACAAAAGTAATTGTAGCAGTCATTACACTACCAGAAATTCTTTCATTTATTCATCTTTTTGCAAAAAATTACATTTGTGCCATTTATTTTTAGATCTATATAAAAATATAAATTTGAGGAGTATCAAGTGCTTTAGGTCTTGTAACTAGAGGTATTTGGCACTTTCATTCCATGACTATTGTAGTGAGCTTTTTTAGTTACGATTTAAATGTATGACCAATTTTTTTAAAATTGGGTTTATTGAGAAGTAAAATAAGGTTTATATATTTTATTAATCATAAAAAAAATCCCTTGCTTCCCCCTGATAACTGTATTTTATATAGTTATTTTCACCTATTTTATTAATTATAATTGCTACGTTCTCACTATTTTTAGTTAATTTTAGTTTAATAAATTAGTATTTACTGTTTTTTATATATTTTAAGAAAATTAAATAAATTGTATCGAAAATGTTCTTAAATGACAAATTTGTTTCCAAAAATATAATTTCAAATAAAAGAGTGATTAATTGCAATTTATAAAAGTTGAAAATATAATTTAAATTAAAATCGGGCTTAATTTTAATTATTAAAAGTTTAAAATTTAATTTAAATTACCAAAAGGGCTACATTGCAATTAACCAAAGTTTAAAATATAATTTGAAATATATTTGTGGGTAAAAATATAATTAATAAAAGTTATTTTTCTTCGCAGGAGAGAAGTTTCACGCGTCAACATCCACGCGTATAACGTGGTCCGTCCGATCAAAGCATAAACGGTCAGGATTGGCGCGTGTAGATCAAACCCGACCAAGGAGAGTGGGTGCAAAATTTATTCCATCGCGCGGCTCGGCGTGTCAGTGGGGCCCACCTGCCGCGCAGGCCGGCGTGCAGCGTGGGATCCACCCGTCTGACGCCGTGCAAACCTGTCCCCCACCTTCGCGGGCGCCTTTTCCAGTGCGGACGATTCACGTGCGACCGGTTATTCCACGAACCATAATCTGCCACGTGTCCCACTTAATATTTCAAGAATTCATATTCCGACACGTGGCATATAACAATGCGCGCGACCGCACTGGATCACGCCCGTGTTGTAGCCGTTGGCTCCCGTGCGACAATTCATCGTGCGCCCATTTCCCACGGCGAATGAAATGCTGCCACGTGTCCCACTAGTTATTTCAGCGAATCAGATCGCGACACGTGGCAGCGTGGAAGGAAAATAAAAACAGAAACGCGCAGCATTTCCACTCACTTTTTCTATTCCATTTTTGATACATTTTTGTCCCCCACTCGTAATTTTAAATTATTTTCTCCATCATTATTTGTCTCCCCGCGTGTATAAAAAAATATATTTTAAAATGTATTTTTTTTAGAAATTTTGTGTTATAAATAGGAGATAAGATGATAGAGTTGAAAAGTTTTTTTTAGTTGGAGTTTTTTGTAGTTTTAGTTTTCGAAAGTTTTAGTTTTTTGGAGAGTTTAGAGTTTGTAATTTTTAGTAGTGTTTGTGTGTTGGTTGTGGAACACGCAGAAGCCATTTTTGGCTTTTGTTGTGTTCTGCGTGTGCCAAATATTAATGATACAAAATGTTTTAATTTTTCTTTCTGCTTCTTCTAATTTTTTTGTAGTTGTTGTAATTTTTATTTTAATTTTATGAAGTAATTTAATTTTTCTAGGGTTGCATTTGATCTAAATTTATGAAGATTTGATTTTAATTATTTTTGATAGATTTATAAGACGTTCGATTTGTTCTTTCTATTTTGTGCTTAATGCTTTTTGATTATTTACGAATCTTATCAAAACGATCCGTGGCACATAAATAAACTTGGAAGAGGCATTTGTGTGTATATTGCTCGTAAATAGAATGACATGTATGATGCAGGATAGGAATATACCCTAATTGTATGTGTGGCCATTTGAAAACTTAGAACTTAATGAATCTTATTAAATTTAATTCTCATAGAGATATAGTGAATTAATTTAACGAGGTGTGTTTAAATGGAGCTCGGAAGAGATGTATGAATAAAAAACAAGTTTTCGGTTGACAAATTAAATGTACTAAAAATATAAATCAAAAGAAAATAACATGATTTGAGTGGATTAGTTTGGTGAAAAATTGCAATCCTAGATTTCTTTTATTTTCTTATTACTTTTTTCTTAAACAACGATTGTTTTGGATAAAATCAGAGAGATACAATTTTAGTACTCAACAAACTATAGTAACAAATCTCCGTGGGAACGATCTTTACTTACAAATCTTATTACTTGTGACCGTGTATACTTGCACGTTTTTGTGTGTTGTAAAACACACAACACCCCCTCTTCTCTCTCATCATATGGCTCTCCATTCTATTTTCCTCTCTCTTTTTGTCATCATCTCATGCCTCCTTTGTTGATGACTTTGTATTGCTAGAGTCTCCATTTCAACAAATGGAGAGAAGTTGTCATTGATTTCTCGTTGGATAGAGAAGGTGATATGACCCAAAGGACACTACAAAGGAAACACAGCACGTGCCTAGGATCATGACATAAAAGAGTGTCAAAAAAATGTATGTGTGATACGACATGGATCAATGTAAGCCCTATGGTACCTATGGGATTAGATGAAATTAAAGTAGAGCCATGTGTGTTGCGACACAAGAAAAGGATCACTACCATAAGGCCCTCTCATGATAGTCTTAATTTTTCCAATTTTTGTTGTGCGCAGCGGCATGAAAATGTGCACTACAACCCATGTAGTATTTTTCCAGTTTTCTCCAATTTTTCACATGAATTAGGGTTTATTTTCTATATTCTTTTTGCATTAGAGTTTTTAGGGTATAAATAACTACTTATAGAAACTACACAACTTTTGAAATTTTATGAAATTTGATCTTGAATCAATTGAGAGCTTTGATTCTCTTTCCCCTTTTAATTAACTTCTCAAATTTTTGGCAATCATTATGGTGTCAAAAACTTGGATGAATCTTTTGTGAGTAATATCCAAAAATTCTTGGTGTTGTAGTCAGAGTCTTTGGTGAGTAATATCCATTAGGTTAGATTACACTGACTTGAATTCTAGGCATTAGAGCATTTAGACTGATCAAAATTATCCTCCTTAAGTAGTGATGAGTCTACTTCAAAGTATTTAAGTTTTTCATTAAGTTTAGATACTTCTACAAGTGAATTTTCTTTATCTATTTGGCATATTATGAACTCTTTGAACACATTATTAATATTAGTGACATTAAAAATATTTTAAGTGAAAATTTAGTGTCACTTTCTTCGTTGTTTGAATCAATGTCTAGCTTACTAGAGTATCCACCAGCTTTTGTCGCAAATGCTAGGAAATTGGTATCATTATTTTCTAGTTAAACTAGAGTGTCGTCATCTCTTTCAGAGTTAGTAAATGTGATATTGAAGGATCTTCTAGTATTGTTCTTCTTATTTGCATAGTTAGCTGTAAAGTGACCAAAACTCATACATTTAAAGCATTGAGGTTCAGGGGGTTTAGGTTTCTTATTATCAGAAATCATAGATTTGAGGTCTCTCAGATTTTGGTCCTTTTGATGACTTTGACTATCCTTTTTTAAGGACATTTACTTTTTAAGATTTTGTTTAATCTTTTTGTCAAGAGTGCCAATTCTGCTTCTTCATTATCACTTTCTTCAATCATTGCAGTATTGAAGACAACACCTTTGTTCTTTGTGGGTGGATGAAAAACACATTTCAAATGTCTAAAGTGAAGCAAAAATTTCTTCATTTTTGATATTGTCCATGTTCCTGCTTTCATCAATTGTAGTGACCTTTGCATGGAAGCGATCTATTAGTGAGTAGAGAATCTTTCAGACAATCCTGAAATCATCAAATTTCTCTCCATGAATGGCAGAGGTGTTAGTAATATCATATAATCTTGCATATAATTCAAAAATATTTTCATCTTCTTTCATCTAAATATTCTCAAATTGATTACTAAGCATACAAAGTTTTGTTCATTTAACTTGTAAAGTACCATCATGGGCAACCTCCAAAATATCCCAAGCATCCTTGGCAGTTTCAACATGAGAAATATGATGAAATTCATCAATAGACACAATAATAAAAATAGCATCAATACCTTTTTGATTCCAATTACTACCAAATTTATCTTGATTGGTCCATTCATTCCTAAGCTTAGGAGTGATTGCATTATCTTTGTTAACCATAGTTGGTTCCTAACCATAAAATATAGAGTTTTAGATTCTTTAATCTATAAACCGTAGAAAGGATTTCATATGAGCTTCCAATATGGGTAATTAGACATATCAAAGTAAGATGCACCCTTTATTAAATGATACATAACAATGTCCTACGTACACTAAGTGTGTCTAGTGACTGCTTTAATACCAAATGAAAGTTCATTTAGTTAGGGATCTAAATATCTAGTCGACAGAAGTATGGTAAACTAAAAATTACGTAAGTGGAAAAACAACTAATCATATATACGTAAAGTAATGCAAAAATAAAAATATCAACACACAAGATGTTTAGGTGAAAACAACCTAAGCTAAACCAATAACCTAAGAGAAAAACTATCAGTCCATCGGACCACTTAACTATCCATTATGAAAAATGAGTATCCAACTATAAGGCTAGAACTCAAATTAACCTCCCAAGTAATTCCCCCAAGTAGCCTACTTACAAGCCGCTACTTTGATCATAGTCTCTATAAAAATAAATAACAATAATTAATTAACTCATATTTGGTAACTAAAAAGATATATGAGAAAATATCTAGGAATATTTAATCCTCCAATTTTCTAAACATGCGAATTGCTAAAATCTCTCCAATATAATTATCAATCAATTACATGATCAATTGAATCTAACCTAGCATGTATTCCTCTCTCAAGTAAACTACACACCATTTAGTAATTAATTTAATCACACTCTCATGCAAATTGCATACTACTCATTAAGTTCATCAACTATGGATCATATATATAAGAATTATACATCTCTTCCTAGAAACTATGTATGTTATTTAATTAAGACAAACAATTAAATAATTCTTTCAAATCTATTTAATTTCCTCTATAGATAGATTGTTGGTCAAATAGTTAATATCATAAAAATTAGATTAAATAATATAATCAAATTAAAATTATAATTGTGGTAAAATATTATATCATCACATGATGAAAATTGAGTTCATAAGATCCCTGCTTGTGTGGAATCTATGTGGCTTAACCAGTCAACTCCTTTGCCTGCGTGGTTGGCCACGTGGTAGCTCTTGATTGGTTATGCGTTAAAAATTCATAAAAAATCTCAAAAAATTGGAAAAATTATATTTTCACCCATTTTCACTAAAAAATTTATATTTTAATATTTTGGCCTCAAAATACTATTTATTGAACAAAAAAAGTAAATATTAAGTAAAATAAGTGTGATAATGACTCTACTTTTATAGATTAATCACACCCTCAAACTTAACTCTTTTCTTGTCCTCAAGTAAAGCCAAGTATAACTAAATAAAATAACACGGGTAGTATATTCATAAATATACTTCTATTAGTACATGCATATTTTACAAAAACTATCCCTCTCAAAAGTCGTACAATCATATGATAAAAGATTCACATATTCATCAATCAACGTTCCATCAATACAAGAATATGCAAGGTTTTTGACAAATTGATTTGTGTGTGTGTACTTCACATGATATCATCCAATGAACTCATGAAATCAACCTATATGAGTATGCTAATCAATTCAATCTTAGAGCAAGTCTCATAAGTCTACTTTTCACATCCTTCTCCACTAATATAAATATGCACTTAGCTTAAGATCAATAATGACCTTACATGGTTGTAATGTAAGGCTTAGTTGGGGGATTGATAAATGAAGACATTTAGGCTCTTTCCACACCTTAGCTTTCTTTTTTTTCACCATGTAATTTTTAACTGCAATTAAGTTTTTACTTGATATTTCAGTACACCCTCTTTTGTCATTCTTTTCATATTCTTTTCTTCCACATCTCTTTTCTCTTTTTTTTTCGTAACTTCAGAACACCCCCAAATTTATTTTCAATTCTATCTTCTTTTTCTTTAGAGGGATAATTATGTTGTGAGTTTTGCTTCTTCTTTTTCTCTCTCTTTTGTGTTTGGGTGCATTACATTTCACCTTACTCTATAGCATAACACATTAGTGCCTTTTTTCATACAAGCTAAAGGTGCAAGGATAAAGGTAATTCTTATTAGTTAGGCATAAAATGTGGCTTAAAAATATGAAAGGTTCTTTGTTAGGCTCAAATGGGTGACTACGGATATATTAATGGTTAGCTTGAAAGACGCAATCGATCCAAGTAAGGCCTAAATCATTTCTCTTGCTAAATACTATTTAGAATTTTGCCTTAAGGGATGATCAAATGGATTCTAAAACCTGATAGATTTCATTGACTTGCATAACTCACTACAAATTTTCTCTCAATGAGCACACCAAAATTAATCATGAACATGTGCATAAAAATTTGAATGAATGCAATCAAAACTAGCAAGCACATCATATGATTAATGTAAGTATCTTAACAAATATGATACATTCCTTATCCTAGTCAGGATAACCAATAATTTTCATTGAGTTTATATGCTTCATATCAAGCATGCATGCATTTAGCTTCCATATATTTATCAATTTTTACCCAAATCATGATTAAAAACATCCTAAAAATAAACAAATTCTCTAAAACTTTAAAATGCATACTAAATACTAATGTAGAGAATGAAGTTTCCTCCCCTAAACTTAAATTTTACATTGTCCCCAATGTGCATATATAAATATGAAAAGGTAAAAGGAAAGAAAACTCTCTTAGTCTTGGCACACTACATATGTCGCTGAAATGCTCATTCTTGTTGAACCATTGCTCTCCACATTTATTCACCTACAATACAAAAACAATGTTCTTCACATTTATTTACTTACAAAACAAAAACAATGAAAATATAGGTCAAATAATGTTGGGTTGCCTCCCAACCAGTGTCACGTTTAATGTCCTTGACTAGAAGGTCATATCATGTCCTAAGGCACACCCTTTTGTGTCCATTTACTTTTGAGTTTGCCCAAAAATAGTTTGAGTCTTGAGTTGTTAAATAATACCTTATGTTCTTGTTCGTAAACATGGTGCTCAATTCTCTTCTCATGCCATATTTTTGTTTTCTTTTTGAAAATTTTGGCATTCTTGTAAGCACTCCATTGTAACTCATCCAATTTATATATTTCTAGCATCTTTTTCACCACTCTATTGGACTCTTTCACTTTCATACTTGATTGTGGATGAAAGGGTAAGAGTGTGAGGTCTAAAATTATTGGCCCTTCAATTGATGGTTTGAGCTTAGATCCTATCTCAAAATTTTCCATAACTGCCTTTGATACACATATGAGAGGCGTATCCTCCAAAAAGTTCACACAATCTACAATGTCAATCTTTGATTCCATACTTTCAAAGTTAAAATAGGTTTAGTGATTTTCTGGTGAGTTTATGTCCTTGTCCATAGCATCATGTGTAATAGTCTTAAGTGTGAGCGACTCAACAGATTCTTTTTAAGTTGTCCCTACATTCAGTAACATTTACCATTAAGCATTTATTAGCACTACCAATGTCAAGGGGTTCTGATGCTTTAAAAACTTTAAATATTACTTGTTCATCTTTCACTCTCATTGTAAGTTCATCTTTTTATACATCAATGAGTGCTCTTCCGGTTGCTAAGAATGGATGACCAATGTCACGATTCTCCTCCATGTCTAGCACAATAAAGTTTTCCAGAAAGATGAATTTGCCTATTTTTACTATCAAATATTATAGCACACCCTATGGTCTTTTAATTGATCTATCTACCATTTGGTATGTTATTAAAGTAGGTTTGGCTTCACCAACCCCCAATCTCTTGAAGACCAATAATGGCATGAGGTTATGCTAGAACCCAAATCATATAGTGCCTTATCAAAATGGATGTTCACAATAGTGCAAGGAATGCCAAAAATATCTAGATCGTTCAATTTTTGTGGTAGTTTTCTATCAAGGATGGAACTACAACCTTTAGTCAAGGTTATTGTTTCATGATCTCCAGCCCTCCTTTTATTTAATAGTATATCCTTTATGAATTTGGCATAAGACAACATTTTTTCAAGTGCCTCTATAAATGGTATGTTTATATGCATCTTCTTGAAGACTTCTAAAAATTTTGAAAATAGTGTATCTAAATTTCACTTTTTTAGTCCTTGAGAGAAAGGAATAGTGGGTTTGTATAGGTTATTTTTCTTTGGTTGAATTATTTCCTTTTCAGTGCTTTCTTTATCCACTAGCTCCTCCCCATCCTTGTTAATTTCCTATTTCTCCTCATTCTTTTTTGTCTTATGTTCCTATTCTAAAGTTTTACCATTCCTCAAGGCTATGGCATTGCACTAGTCCTTACCTTCTCTTCTTGGGTTTACAATCATATAACTTGGAAGGTTACCTTGAGGCCTTTGACTTATAGCCTGAGCAAGTTACCCCATTTGGTTCTCCAAATTTCGAATTGAAGCCTCTTGAGTGGACACTTTTGTATGTAATGATTGGATGAAGTCTTTCATCATCCCCATTAAATAATTTATATTGTCCATAATAGGTGGCTTCTTCTTTTGGGCTTGTAATTGATATGGTTGTTAAAAACCAGGTGGTGGAAATGAATGATGGTTGAATTGATTACCACCTTGACTATTGTTATTCCAAGAGAAATTTGGATGTTGTCTCCATCTTGGGTTATATGTGTTCGAGTATGGATTATTGTTTCAATTCACATTCCCCCTATAGTTGGCAAGTTTTGAGCCTTCAAAAGATTAACCAAAGATGACACTTGAGTTGTAAATACTGTGATATCATTTACCTCATGCACTCTGGCTACTCTTCTTATGGCTATCATTCTATTCATTGGTCATTGATAATTATTGCTAGCCATTTTCTCAAGTAAATCATAAGCTTGATTGTAAGATTTGGCTAGCAAAGTTCCATTAGCAGATGCATCAACAATAGTTCGTGTTTGAGCATTGAGACCATCGTAAAAAGTTTCCATTTGAATCCAAGAAGGAATACCATGATGAAGACACTAACTACCTTAGCAATTCCTTGAATATTTCCCATGCTTCGTATAATATTCTCCTTCGTATTGTTGGTAGGAAGTAATGTCGTTCTTAAGCTTGGCATTCTTTATTGGTTGGAATTATTTCATCAAGAATTTCTCCGCCAAGCCATTCCAAGTTGTAATGGAATCAGGTGGCAAAGAGTTTAGCTAAGCTCGAGCATGGTCTCGTAAAGAGTAAGGGAACAATCTAAGCCTAAATGCCTCCTTAGTCACACCATTGAACTTAAATGAATCTACAACTTCAATATACAATCTAAGATGAAGATGAGGATCCTCTGTTGGTAATTCGTTGAATTATCCAACTGTTTATATCATTTGAAACATCATTGGCAAACACAAACTGATTAGCTTGAATGTTTGGCCTTGTAATACTTGGATTCAGCCCTTCCAAAGTAAGTATTACATATTCATTCATAGCTCTATCTCTATCATCCATCAAAAGCATGTGATTGTTCAAGTTTAGCTCATTATTGTTTATGTCTCATGAATTAGCCATTTTTTTCCGTTTGGATAACAACTTGTTGTTTCCTTATTGACCTCAAAGTACGCTCAATTTAATGATCTAAATATAAGATTTCTCCCTCACGAACTGTGCTTATGCAATAGACTTAACTATATTTCTACAATACTAAAAGGAATGTCTAAATAAAAATTAAAAAAATAAACAACTAAATAAATAAATAAAAGTAAAAATAAATAAATAAGTAAAGAAAATAAAAGAAATTAACTAAAATAAATAAATAAATAAGTCATTGAAAGAAAATAAGTAAATTAAAATTAAAATTAAAGTACATAAAAATAAATTAAGAAAATAACTAAAACAAATAATAATAAAAAAATTATTAATTTCTAATATTTATAATCCTCGACAACGGTGCCAAAAAACTTGATCACCACACACAAAGTGTGTTCAATGAATATGCAAGCATACGAATCAATTTTTAAAACTAAAAAAATATCGTTCTTATGTAGAGTATTTTAGTATAAACTAATTTTTAAAACTAAAAAAATAATAATCAATTTTTTTGTGTTTTTATATTTTAAGAAAGAAAAATTAAAATAACTAAAAGTAAATAGTAATAATTAATTAACTTAGATTTGGCACCACGTGGCACAATGTCATTCACAATAATAGATGGTCTGGCCTACAGGTGGAACGGCTAGACGAGTAGAATGGTGGCACTTGGTAGTGATGTTTGACTGCGCTCCAAAGTTAGATTGAACGTTGTGTTGACATGTGGCACTCTTTTCATCCTCTTCACATGCGGCGTAATGTGATTCACTATCCCTACTTCCGTGGCATCCATATGGCTTGCCCAGTCAGCTCCTTTGCTTATGTGGCAAGCCACGTGGTAGCTCCTGATTGGCCCTCATTAAAAATTCATAAAAATCTCAAAAATTATATTTTTACCCATTTTCACTAAAAAGTTTATATTTTAATATTTTTGTCCTAAAAATACTATTTATTGAACTAAAAAGTAAATATTAAGTAAAAATAATGCACTAATGACTGTACTTTCATAGTGTCATGAGTGGGGAGTAGTAAAATGAAAGTTAAGGATATTGTTAGCAAATTGATCAAATGAGTGATCAGTCTAAAAAGGAGGAAATAACTCATCTCCACCATACATAGTTAATATGTTGAACAAGGACTCAAGGGAAGAAACACCATAACGAGGAGGTCTGACAAGGGTAGGGTATGGTATGATCGAGATAAAGAAAATAGGTCAACTATGAAAAGCAAAACCACAATCTGATAAGAAGCTGCAACACCCTGAGCAAAAGCTTAAAGATGATGCATATCTAGGACATTTATGTTGAAAGTCTATAACTAGAGAAAAATAGTAGAAATGATAGTTTTGGATTCTAGATTAAGAGAGATGGAAGTGGAAGGAGAAGAGGAAATTGGAGTGGACTCGTACCGAGTTGACTAAGCAGCATTCATAAAAGAAAGGAAGGTACATAGATATCCAGAGGGCACAAGCTCAAGCTACTTCTTATCACCTTACTCCTCCATCACATACTTATGGTTCTCCTCGCTATTCAACCTTAGTTATAACTCCATCTATTGGCTCTAGAGGCCCTTCTTCTCACTCTGATGTCTGTTCCCTTGGTTATTTTGCCTCCCCATTCAAAATTTTGGTGGAGATTAAATTGAACCTTCTTTTAACTATTTTATTGCTTCTTACTTCCACAATCAATCTTCTACACCACCTACTTACCCTTTTGATCTTAAATAGTTCTCATGTATGTCTTATTCCCATGATGTGTGTTGCTTGGGATATGAATGTAGGTTTGTATTGCATTTTGTTGCCTGGCTTGCATTCAACTAGGGAAGTGTTGTATGAATTTGGGGGGAGTTGTATATGTTGCTTATGCTTCCACTGCATGTTTGACTATAGTTAGCCTATCGATGTGTACCTATGTAGAGGTAACACGACAGTATCTGGATAGACTACATGTTTTTTTCTACATGATACGTTCATAGGGTATGTGTTTGTTTTGTGTGTGTAGATTTTAGGTATAGATTGAAACCTTTTAGTTTTAGAATTATAGAGTGTACATGAGTGAGACCTTCATGTTTTATAATGTTAGAATGTGGATGAGTTGTTCTTGAAGATGGGTAGAGTGCACAAGATGGATGCACTTTGAGTATGTTTTTAGGGTCTTTGGTGTACATCGATGTTTTGTTCATAGGAACAAGAATCTTTATGTCGTCTTCATGATCATCTCATGATTAATGTGCATTTGTACTTACTTGTGTAGTGTTTTTCCATAGAAATCCAAAGGGAGAGTTTGTATGTCTTGTAGTCTTTTCTGTCATTGTTAGCATTCCCTTGTGCAAAAAACGGAGTCTATTTATTTTGCTTAATGTATTTGCATTCCTCTATGTAAGATTGGTTACTGATAAACAATAATGCACACACTAACATAGTTAGGTACACATACCACAGGATTTATTTTCATAGTATATGGCTAGGTTGAGAGTTGTGGTTTTTGTTATGTTGTGTTTGTAGGTATTTGTGAAAAATTACTTAATATTTTTTAAAACAAAGCCCTCGATGAGCTCCTCATTAATCCCCTTGGTGAGGCCACAATGAATGGTCGGTGAAGGTCAATGAGGGTCACTAGAAGGGTATATATTTTTTTCTATAAATACCCCTCTTTTGTCTTTTTCAATCAAGAATTATACAACAATACTTTGCAAAAAAAATCTTTTATTTTTCATTCCAATTTAGAAATCAATTTGAGTGTATTTGAGTGTTTTTGCAATATTTTTGTGCGAGTAAAATAACGTTCTTAAGTGCTGAGGACTTAAGACTATTTTACTATTTTGTTGTGAGAAAAATTTTGCTTTTGAGTTAGGCTTAGTAATATCTTAATATTCTCAAGATAGTGTTTGCTCGTTTTTGTGATTAAGGTGTTTCCCATAATGATTTACACATATTGATCTTTAGTTACCAATCACACCATTGTGTATGGTGTTGTCTTTGGAGGAGAGTCAGATCTATATGTCAGATCAAGTAGTTAAGGAGGTAGCGAGCAAGGGTAGCAATAGGCATTTAGGGAAGTATGGTTTTGATTGTAGAGGTATTTTCATTTATACTTTTTTCAAGTCGTATGTGTTTATGTAAGTGTTGGCAATATTTGTGAATAAAAAATACAAATATTATTTTAGTTTCTAGGTATTTTTTTCAAGAATATTTTTAAATAAAATAAACTATTAAGCTTCAATGATCACATCTTAGGTATATCAATGTTACTGTATATTTTAGATTCCATATTAAACACATAAGAACATTGTGCGTATAGGTTATTCGATCAATCATACTTAATTACCTGGCTAAATTATTTTTTTCATAACTAGATCGATGGAGGAATTAATACTTTATTGATCGAGCACTAGATCAATTGAGATTAATGAGTAGAGCGATCCACTTATTTCATATTTAATTAATTGTTTCACTAGATCAATCGAGCATCCATGATCAATCGATCGAGCTAGTGTTAGATCGATTAAGCAACGACACTTTTAACCAAAAGACTAAACAAAATCTTCAAAAGAAATAATCATCAGAACAAAAAAAAACCAAGTCGTCAAAATGATCATAACCTAAGAGAATTGAAATCTTTGATTTCTCATGGTAAGAAACCTAAACCTATTTGACCTCAATAATTTAAATATATGGGTTTTGGTCACTTTGCAGCTGACTATGCAAATAAGAAGGACAATATTGGAAGAGCTTTCAATGCTACACTTACTGACTTAGAAAGTGATAATGGCAATCCAACTAATTTGAAAATAATGATACCAACTTTCTAGCATTTATTACAACTACTGATGGACAATTTAGTAAGTTTGACATTGATTCTATAATGAGGAAATTGCTGTTGAATTCTTACTTTAGAAATTTAATGTCACTAATATTAAAGATGTGTTCATGGATTATGTAAGATACAAAAGAGACAAAGATAAGTTGCTTGTAAAAGTAACTAAACTCAATGAAAAACTAATATCTGATGAAAAGAATTCATCAATACTAAAAAAAGAAAATCTTGATTTATCCGAATGTACTAATAGTCTCAATTCAAGTCTTGTAGGCTTAGAATAGAAAAAATAAAATCCGATACAGTAACTTGAACAATCCAAAGAAGTTGTAAAAATGATATCAATTAGAGCTCAAAGGTTGAACGAAGTTCTTAATTATAGAAAGCCAGTTGGACACAATCACTACTACAAAAAAGACCTTTTACGTCGGTTATTAACCAACTTAAAACGAGGTGACTTTAAATTTAAAGTCGGTTCATGATTTGAACAAACTTTAAATTTAAATTCGGTTCAAACCATGAACCAATTTTAAATTCTATATTTTTTAACTTATTTTGCTCATTTTCTACTATCCTCACTACCTATTTTCGATCACATAATAATAGAAAAAACTAAAATATGTTTAAAAAAGTTTTTAAATACTACATATAATCAAAAAAATTAAATATTAATTAATTACTTGAGAATTAAATTTATTAGAAAAATAATAATTTATACACAATACATATATATGTATTTTACTTAAATTACAAATAAAGTGATGACACCTCTTTTGTCATGAATTTTTTTGATATTCTCATTTTATTTCAAGAAGAAGAAGCTTGGTTTGTTGCTTAGAATCACCAAAAATTTCTCATTCATAATGACCGTGGAACTCTCCAATGAGATGAGATGGAGTTTAAGTAGAAAAACAAGTTCATACAACAATTCATTCCCCTAAATACATGAGCACATAAACATCCATCAAACAAGCCCAAATTTCAAAGATACAAGAATAGAGAAATTAAAGCATTAAAGAAATTACCATGGTGTTATACTATGTTATTCAATATTATCATATTCTTCTTTTTATTCTTCTTATGATGTTATAATTTGAACCATATGTTCAACCCATTCTTCTTGTAAATCATCAAAAAATTTCATATTATAGCCAGATTTGTTTCAACCAAAGAACTACATGTATTTAAATTCAAAATAAGAATGTAATATCATAAATTCACAAAAATAAATTATATATGTTAAAAAAGTATATTAGTAAAAGAGATTACCACATTTTTAATTGAAATGTTGATAATTGAGATGATTTTGCTCATAAATTTCATGACAAAGTAACCACACATGACTCCATTTTTTATTGGAACCTAAAAAAAATTGTACATGGTTTTCCATATTCGAACATCTTTATTATTCAATAGTAAAATTCATTAAATTATTAATATTTGCTTCTACATACCATAAATTTTTCCCATAAAAGCTTATGTGGTTTTTTAAGGGTAATGCATTACTCTCGTTCCACAAATTTCATGCCCTATTAAATTTTAAAATAGTTAGTTAATTACCAAATATTACAAAGAATAATAGAAGAAAAATAGCTAGTTATAACTCTTAGATGTCAATTCTGGGTTGTTTCGATCCTAAGATCAATAAAGTTAACATTATGAATTTTCATTTCATACATAACTAGGAAACTGTGTGGATTAATTCCATCAATAATAATGAGAAGACGAAGATTGTGCAAATCAGATGCAAATTGAGGGGATATATTATCTACTACTTTCCAATTTAGAAAATCATAAGGATGACATAATATCACATCGTCAGATCGATTATCTGATTGTCAAGTCAACATCTTTGATGTCAGTAGCAAAGAACCTTTGCGAGCCTGCCTTTCTTAGGTGTTGTTTCATTTGTAGCATGCTTCCATCTTGATTCTTTACACATCAGACAATCCTCTATTGTCTTATATTCTTTTCTTTAAAGAATGCAATCATTTAGACAAGCATGAATCTAATGATATTCCATGCCAAATCGACTAAAAGATTTCTTCACTTCTTCATAGAAGATGGAAATTCATTAACCTCAGGAAACATATCTATTAGTACATTTAGTAATTCTATGAGTTCCTTGTTAGGAAAATCATTTTTTTCCTTCACATTGTACAAATGAACCAATCCTGACATTTTAGTGTATTTCTTGTACTCTGGATACAACAGTTTTTCAACATCTTCTATAAGTTTTTTAAAGATTTCAAGATCATCCTTATGTAGTTCATCTTCAACAGCATGAAACATATTTTTTTCTGTACATTCTGATAAGATGTATATAATCCACTCATATTCTTATTTATCTCTTCCTCAGGAGTATTATCAATATTTTCTCCATAATAATACCAACATTCATAACTTAAAAGAATACCACTACGGATAAGGTGATACTTAATTTCGTCAACATCACAAAATTTCTCATTTTTACATTTAACACATAGGCATCGAATCATGCTAATTTCATTATTAATATTTCTACGAGCAAATTCCAAGAAACTTTCAACTCCATAAATGTAGTCCTGCTTAAATCTACACTTTGACATCCAATATTTGTCAATTTTCTATTAATGACATTAATCATATTAAATATGTATCCAACCAATATATTTCAGATATTATTATATATAAATTCCCTAATTATTAGAATATTTATCAAAACATCATATAAAAATAAATACATAAAAATTAAACAATTAATAAACTCATAATAACATTAACAAATATATAATATTAATAATATATAAAAATATATTTTATATTATATATATATCATGTAGATGTAAATAATTTTAAAAAAAATTTAAATTTAAAATAAATTAATATATATCAAAAACCTAAATACATAAAATTATTAAAATAAATGAATGAATAAAATACCTTCTTCTCTTCTAAGTTTGAATAAAAATATACAACCTACATAACACAAAAATTTATACACATAATATACATTTATGGATAATAAGTGTCAAAATAATTTATAGAAATACTTATAAGAGTAAATGAAGTGACAAATTGAAGGAAATAAAGAAAAAAGGGTGTTTGGTAAGTGAGAAAGTAAATAAAAATGGCTATAAAAACTTTAGTATTATGCTAAAAAAAATAGTTGATCTAGAAGAGAAATTAGAGAGGAAGAAAACCAACTAAACGGTGCCAAAAATGGTAGTTAGAGGTGGCCAAAAAATGAGAAAGAGTATAAGAAGATGGTTGGATTTTTTCAAGCAACTGGGGAAGAGGAAACACGACTACTCTGTCTATAAAATGGGGGAGATAAGAGATAAAAGGAAAAAATATAAGGTAGCATCTGTTGACACGTAGGATCGATGCTACATGTATGATGTAGTGTCAGTTCTACCTGTCAACTGATGCTATCAACGTGTAGCGTTGGTTAACATGTAGAACTGACACTACATCCTACGTGTTAACCGATGCTAATTTTTTAAATCATTCTATCAGTAGACCAACTTAAAATTCATTATAAGTCAATTTTGGGCAAAAATTGACTTTAAATGGAGACTTAATTTCCATTTATTGTAGTAGTAAATAGAGGGCTAGGATACATAGATGAGTACGCTACGCCATCCTCCTTAAAATTAACTAAATTTGTAAAGCCTTCAAATATGTCTTCCTTACATGCTACACCTTCAACCCCAAGAACTAAATTGGTACGAATTTGCAATCCTATCTCTATTATTACTCATTATACTCAAAGAACAATTACACCTATATTAAAAAAAACATGTTATATATGTGCCTATTTTTCATAATTGTGGTTGTAAATGTCATAGTAGACTACATTGTAGATTTTTTATGAAATATCTTTACTTTAACAATGCCTTTCATGCTAGATATTCTGGGATTAATTTTCATTATCCATACATGAATGCTAAATCTCCATCAATAATGAAAAAGAAAAGTAAAAGTCAAAACAAGAACAAATCCAAGAAAATATCTTAGTTAATTGAATCCAAACCCAAAAATATAACAAAAACAAAATTGAAGAAAGTTTGGGTTAGGAAAGAGTGTTTTTTTTGTCAACTTACTGTCTTTCTCTCTCACCTAGGAATTTTTATTTTGTGCTTGATTGACCCTAGGTAAGCATGTTAGTTTGATTTCTTGATTTTCAATTGATTATTGTTTCTAATTTTAGTTTGATTGTTTAGTTCTTAATTTTTATTTTCTAAAAAAATCTTTTAAGGAAGTAGAATTATTTTAACATTGAAATAAGCTACAAATATCATTTTGAATCACAAGGAAAATATTTTTTTATATATATATAACTTGATTAATTATTCATTATATAATTGAGTATGTTACTTTGTGCATTTATATTTTCTAACATTTGGTTATCGATGTTAATAATAATTCACTAACACACTCCATGGACACGATGTATGTCATGCTTGAAATTTATAATTGATTATATGAGTTTTTAAGGCCTTATATAACCTTAATTGCTAGAATTTTATTTGAGTTCTCTTTTTCACTTTATAAAATGTTGCTATAGAGATACCTAGTTTTGAGAGGGCTAGCTACTGTGATGTGTGAAGCTAACATAGTGAGTGGAGAGGACTACCTTACAACTAGTATGAAATTCATTATACTAGGTTTTTGGCTAGTACATATTTTAAAAAAAATATTAAGGGAAAAGAAAAATACAAAAGCTTTTTATACACAAAAAGAAAGAGCCATGAATGGTTATGCAAAAAAAAACCATTCACTCATAAAAATTAATTAAGATATACAAAGAGGGGAATACAAAAAAAAAATTAAACACTCTCTTAGTTAGTAAAATTTTATGTTGTGCAAGTCTAAATTCAACTGTAATTCTTTCATGATTGGTGATATTTTTTCTTTAAATTCTTCATAACTAATCATGAATGGACTAATTAATATACCATTGTAGCTCTGCTATTTTTCATACTTTGAGGAATAGTCCATATGTCACCATGTAGTTCAAAAAAGTGTGTGCTTTGCTGAAATACTCATGCATAAATAAATAATTTAATCTTGCTGAAGAATAAATTTTTATTTCAAAATTAATCATTTGAGTGGGGCTCATGTTTAAATAAATATACTACCTTGCTATAGAAAATAATTGAGTACTTTTGTTTTTGTTTGATTTTTTATCTTTTTATTTTAATTTTGGGTGTTTATTTGAAATAGTTGAGTTAATATAGGATTTAGGAGGAATTTATTTAGATTTTTCTGGGTTAATGTTACTCGATCAATTGACGATGAACTAGATCAATCAAACTATAAATTTCAATTGATCGACATTAATCTCGATCAATTGAGCAAATTCAATTTATATACATTCATTTTTTTCCTACGTCCCATACGAACCTTAACTCATCTTTCGGATACCCTTTCATGTTTTCTCAAAAATACATCAAATCGATTGATTTTTGTCCCTAAATTATTTAGAATTGATTGCTATTTACTTTGCAAGCATCAATCTCTACAAGAAAACACAATTTTGAGAAGAAATCATCATAACTCCGATTTCCTCATTTTTTCACCAAAAAAACACCCTTTTCTAAGTTTGTTTTTGCAATCTCTTCCCAACAAAAATTCCCTGATTTTGATTCTACATTTGTTTTTGGAAAATTTTAGCAATTTAGGTAAATTTTTAATTTAGGGGTATTTTTATCTTTTGGGATTTTGGCTCAGTTTCTATAATGGGTGTCAAATGTCGTGAACTACCTTCTGATGCTCCAGCCCCACATTCCTCCCAATGGTGGGATAATGAATCTTAATAAAGGTATAACACTACTTTCTCTATACGTCTAATTTTATTTGAACATGGGATTACTTGGATAGAATTTCATGAATTAGGAATTACCCAAAGCTATTAGGGCTCTAGGTTGGAAATCACTATTTACACCAACTAAATTATGTTGCACATCCCTGATCCATGAATTATATGCAAAAATTGACCCCAAAATCCATCAACCCAGACAAATGAGCTGTAAAGTTTTTATACAAAACAAAATTGCTGACATCTCGACTCAAAGAATCAACATTTTTTTGTCCATCTCAATTTTAAATTAGAACATTAAAACATCTCTAATGAAGTTCTGTTAACCAAACTTTCAGGTTCACCTAACGTTGGTTTTAATACTAAATAGCTATTTATCGTGAATGAGTTCACTAACTTCTATCGAGTGTTAAACAAAATGGTATGTGCAAACTCTACCTTCAAAGCATTCATCTGAGATTGGGCACCTACATGTAAAGATGGTATATTGTATTCAATGTAAGTTTAGTAATTTAGGAAGAGATCATAAATTAATCTTAGATCATTAACCTGAGGATCAATCTTCCATATGGATGTCTCCATGAACATTATAACCTACTACGAATGAATGTTAAGAAGCAATGTTCTCGATGATTAAGGACATATGTTCACTTTACGTGTTTCTTCCTCTAAGACAATGATTTATTTCTATTTTATATTGATATTTTGTTCTATTTTATTAGTGTGTTTGGAAGTTAATTCATTTTTTTGTTTTTTATATTCTAAAGTGTAAATGAAATTGTTTGTAATGTGCAAAAAATTCTATCATTCAATAAACTTTGTGTTTGCTTCATCTGATTGTGTATATATTTTATTTATGCTTGTTTTAGTATGATAAAAAGGGAAAAAATTGAAACTTTAATTGAAAAATAAAAAAACATTTTTAAAAATCCTTTTTGGAGATAATCCACGTAAAGTGAGTTGCTTTTAAAATCTTTTTTGGAGATATTACACATATGGGAAGTTGTGATTTTAATTTCTATATGTTGTTTACTTATTTCACTCTTATGAACATTCTTCACTTTTCTATTGTTATATATACTAAACTAACAAACAATGAGTCTTTCGAGACAAGTTGTTTGGTTATTTGTGTTTTTGTTTTTCATTAAATATAAGCTATCAAGATTCAAGCAAAGATGGTTTCACCAGATCATAGGATTGTATCGCTAAGTAAAAATTTATTTTTTCTATGAGTGTTATGTAGTGAGAGAAAAGTTTCTCATACGAATATGCCAAATGGGGAGAATGTAAGGTTTATATGAGTGTTGGCGATATTCGTGAACAAAACATACAAATGTTAAATGTAGTTTCTAGGTGTGTCTTTCAAGAATATTTTCAAGCCGAAGAAACTATTGAGCTCTAACGATCACATTTTTGGTATATCTCTATTCTAGTACAAGTTAGATGTGATATTAGACACATAAGAATATTATGCATATAGGGCTACTCAATCGTTCGAGTCATGTCTAAATCGAACAAGCTTAATTAGCTAACCGAATTAATTTTTTACATAGCTAGATCGATCAAGGAATTAATACTCGATCGATCAAGATTAATGAGTAGATCGATCCACTTATTTCAAATTTAATTAATTATTTCACTAGATCGATCGAGCTTGACTAGATCCTTCTAGCAGTCATGTTCGATCGATCGAGTTAGTTATAGATCGATTGAGTAGCCAAGTTTTGAAGTTTGAACTAATTTTTACTCTAGTCAATTTGTTTTATTATTATATTGTCCTTATGTTTTAAATCTCTTTTAAATATTTTCAAGGATGGATTTATAATAAAATTTTGACCTAGGGTTTCTACTCATGCTATTTAATCATACCATTGGTTCACAATTTTGTTAACCACACAAGAGCATAACATTATTCTCTTCATCTTATTCTCTCTCTCTTGTTCTGCTAAAACTATTCAAATAGGCTTTTTCATTGAATTAATTTGTCAAACATTTGTGGCTGTATTTGATGAATTAATATGCCTACAATATTTTGTGATATTGTGCTTTAAACTGATTGTTCTAAGGTTACTAGTTGGTTTCGATTTATTTGATATATTCATTAAATCATCTTGTTAGGATTATTCATTATTGAATCTACTTTAGGACACACACTTGCACTTGTATTTATGCGCTAAATGTTCAGGTGATAGCGGTGCAGGTTCGATTAACTTGTGGGACTCAAGTTTATCGGATAACTGGTCCATATCCAAACGCCTTTCTTGTAGAGACTGATGAAAGTAGCAACTTGTAAGTAGATTACTTGGGGGTATTGCCTTGGTAGGTAGTTTGTGTCGTAGCCTTATAATTGGACATTATTTTTCATAATGGATAGTTAGGTGGTCCAGTGAACCAGTGATTTTTCTCTTAGGTCATTAGTGTGGCCTAGGTTATTTTCACCTAAAACTCTTATGTGTTAATCTTTATATTTTTGCATTAATTTATTTACAAGAAATTTTAGCTCAGTGAGGCCCATTTGAGGACTATGGACCTCATCAAATAGTCAATAATGTCTCACCGACCACTTGGCAGGGTAATCGACTAGTTGCACGAGAAATAGGAGTTTTTCATTTAATGTTTTGGTAATTATAAATCATGATAAAACTCTAGCATTTTTCAAACTCGGTTTATAAAATTATTTTCTTGTTCAATTTATCAATGATGCACCTTAAAAGAGGTTTTGCAAAAAGGTGTTTTTGGAGGTTAAATTGAAATAGATTTAAAACCAAGGCATAGTTGATTATCTAAGTTCATCAGCATGAGAGTTACTTTTGCCTAGGTTGTTTACATCACTATACTAAGTTGTTGGTTTCGTTCACATCACATGATGGTGGTGTTCTAAGGAGCGAACTAGATCGATTTTGATCAAGTGGTGTGCAAATAATTTGTTAGAACTTAAACGCAGTTGAGTATAGTTCTCTAACTAATAGATATATAGTTATTTTTTTTAAGTAACCGTTGGTTTATTTTCATAGTAAATTACTTGCAGAGTCGATGGTTACCATTGGAATATATGAATGTTATATATTAATGTCAAATGTTTAGCACATTATAACATATGTTATATATGATCATATGTTAATTAGTACGGTTAATTAGTACAATCAATTTACTACTGAATATCTTTACATAGGAGGTTTTAGGTTGATTAAAAAGCATTATTTCTTTAGTACTTTTCCATGTACCCAATTCTGTTGCTTTTCTTATCTACATATCTTCTTCTGTCCATTATTATCTTTTCTTTCATGTGTTCGTTTGTTTGCTTATTATTTTTCTTTCAGTGAGCGAAAATTTGAAACTAGTAATAGTTTTACCTCCCCCAAAGTTGCTGTGTGAGAGTTTTTAGCTACTTTTAAAACATTGATAGAAAAAGAACATATGTTGCTATTTATATCAAAAACTCCAGCCAATGCATATGTTACTGTCATACACTTTGGCAGCTGCTGGGAAATGGGCCAATGTGAGTAAAGTTACGTTGGGAGAGTGAAACCAAAACGGGTATCTAAAGATGAGGAATGATCTGGTGCCCACTATGTCACGATACTGGATGATGTGGTAAACAATCAATGGTACCATGTCAATCACTTGGGGCCATAATGTGCCAGATGGCACTAGATCATTTCTCATCTACACAGTGGCAACAGTCAGCACTGATTGAGATTCATAAATTAGGTGGCCTTGCAGGAAAATAAACGCATACGAACAGCTTGGTTAAAAATGTTAAAACGAGATCACCATCTCCACCACCATGAACTTTGAGAATAGGGTGTCAATCTTAACACGACATGACATTACCAATACACCATTGGACTATAAATGATCATTAATTATTTTATAAATTTAAAAATCATATTATTCTTTACTATTATAAATAATTTACTTGCAATTGTGCCACTACAAACAATTCTTACAAGATATAAATTCCTCCCTCATCAGATCAGATGTCTATACCGAGTCCTAAAAGCACATTCCTCAGTAATATCAGATGTAACAATTGTTTTATTAAAATAGAAAAAGCCCATGGGTAACATCCAATGTATTTCCT
This sequence comes from Hippophae gyantsensis, assembly GCA_030763125.1. Taxonomy (NCBI): domain Eukaryota; kingdom Viridiplantae; phylum Streptophyta; class Magnoliopsida; order Rosales; family Elaeagnaceae; genus Hippophae; species Hippophae gyantsensis. Next base: position 50,459,988 of record CM061034.1, on the reverse strand, counting down.
CTGTACGACTTGCAACATGTCTGTAAAAGCACCGAGACAAATTGGAACATATAACACATTCAAATATAGAATTGCAGAGTAACAGTCCCTTCACTTTTATATCGGGAAGTTCGTGCGACAATACAAAATACAATTTAGCATCCTTGAGCATCTTTTAGTTAAAATCAAACGAACAAATACAAGTCAAAATGAAATGGTCGAATTGCTCCCCCTGATTTATAAAACAAGAAAATGGAACATTCATCCAAAGTGCCTACAATTTAGAATCAATAACACATATATGATACACAGACATGGAAATGAGATTAAAAAAATAGAAATTCTAGCTAAGATACAAGAAAAAACGTACTTTACTGGCAACTGTACAATAAGCGACTCCCTGCACCTAAGATTTCCCACTAACGTGAGGGGTAATCACGACTTTAAAAACATAAAAATTTCGAGCAGTTCCAGAGCCTTGAGTTGTGGCCACTGCTGAGAAGAAAGAAGTTAGCTTGCAGCCATGTAAAGGTACGATAGCAAATAAAGTTCAAGAGCTAGTGATGTGCGGAAAGAAAAGGCTGAGCAATAAAAACCTCTCTTTCAATGGCTACTATTCATCATCTAACTCAACAATTTGTGCACGTCTCTCCGCTGCTTTCTTTCTAATGAAGAAACCCCATCTCATAGCTGCCTTGATTTTCAGCCATCCCACAACAGCTTTGCCAGAACGTCTTCGATCTTCATCAAAATTAGGAATCGGTGAAGGCATGCATGATGAGAATGAATATCCATCATCAGCCATATTCATAGGCCCATGGCCTCCCATGCTGAATACTCTGAGAAATTGCTGCATATCCTCATTTTCAAGGATCTCGTGACTTTTCATGCGAATATCTTCCTCTGAAAAGAAGTCTCGGTACTGTGACCAGTCTTCAAAAGGATTAAGATTAGATGGTTGAGTAGAAGAATTGAGCATCTGAAACCCTGATGTAGAAGATTGTGGAGGACCAAGACCCAACCCTGCAGCACTGTTCTCACTTCCTGTGGTCTGAGATTCATGAGAATTGCTAATCACATGGTCACATGGCATAAAAGCACCACCATCAAACCGAGCATGAGAATCTGAATTTATGATTGGTCCCTGGGTTGAATATCTTGTTGACAGGTTAGCATTATACCCTGAAGTAGACAAAAGAAAAGTGTATTCTTTTACTAGAAAACTTCAAAATATTAGAATAACTTCAAAAGCAATATCAAAACTTAGCAATGTGTGTACATGCATCTGTCCGATGCCTTGAAATTTGTATTTATTGTTCTAGGGGAGTGAAGAGAGAGAGAGGTAAGATGAATGTTGAATACTTCATAATACGCAAAGCATGAGTTTTTGGTGATGAAGGGTGTAAACATAAGCATCATATTGTCACACACATTTTGAGCATGTTTTCTTCTCTTAAACCACTCTACAAATTTCTTCCATTAAGGAAACTCAATCACTTTGCCCCATTATTTGAATCTAAAGCCCAAAAATAACACGTATATTATATATATATATATATATCGAAATGATCAAACTAGCTCCAAAATAGCATTAGCATATTAGTTTATACATATATACATATCCAGTTTATGTACAATCTATTTATACAATTGACTTATTATTAGAGACCAAATCAATTACATAAAAAATGTAAGTATTATTTAAGGAGCAGACTCCATTATTTGCTAGCCAACCTCTCCAATGCCAAGACAAGACAAGTAAAATGAGAGAGAGAGAGAGGGAGCAATGGAGAGACACATTGATACGATCCAAGAAGCCCAAGGAAGCACTTATTGGGATGATTTATTGGCGTACCAAAATGATCAAAAAAACATTCAATGGTTTGTGGTTCACGAGAAGAAACATAAGCTTGGATGTGTCATTCAAGCAATTGGGTGGACTGAATAAAAGAGCTTGGGCATGGAGCACAAGTAAACTCTAAATAAAATCTCAAGTTGGAAAGTTTCATTGAGCAGTTATCAACATTATTGTCATATATTTATCATCCGATATCCAATTAAGATGATTAAACATACGTTAGAAAGCTAATTCAATGAGCTACATTATTTATACAAATACATATTTTTAAATTCAGAAAAAGAAGTGTTTCAAGTGGCGCCAGAAATCTGTCAAATAATTACCCTTTTTTAATTTCATAATTTATTTGATAGGATCTAATGTTTATTTCATAGGATTTTATTTCTTTTCAAGCAATAATGTTTAGGATTTTATATTTATTTAATAGCTAGGGTTTTATATTTATTAACATAAAAACAAAATCAACTTTATATATAATTTCATGACAGTTTCTCTTTGATTATTTTAAGAACTTTATCCGAACTCATCAAGAGTAATCCTGTGACGTTCAAACCTTGATTTATCACTCACAATCTTCTCTCTATTCTTGAGTCTAGCATCTACTCATTATTTCTTAATACCTTTGGTTCCTATCTTTATATAGCTAGCAAGTCAAGGCCCTCATTTTAATACTTTTTAGAACCTGATTTAAAACGATTTTAATCAATGTACCAACATAGATCTTCAAATCTCACTTCTCTGGTGAGATTCATATCATTTGGTATTTAGAGCAAAGCTCTAATCATGTCAATCTATCCCCCTTTCGTTTCTTGTTATTTTTGTTTTCCTTGAAATTCTTGGTATCATTTTTATTTAGCACTTTAAAAAAAAAAAGATCTTGGCAATGTCCTTTGTATTCTAGTTATTTTCCTTTTGTTTACCATGCCTTTTGGAGATTCAATCAACCAAGAAATATTGGTGGATCAAAACTCTATGTTGTAAGGCATATTGTGGAAGCTTGAAGGAATGAACTTGTGTTGGGGCCGAATGGATAGGCCAATGGAAAGGATGACTAGCTTGCAAGATCACTAGTGCTAATTTGAAGAGGAAGCAGTCCAAAAGAGTCCTATCTCAACAAGATTTTCTGTGTGACGAAATTAGTTATCATTATAATATAATAAACATGGAGATAGACTTATTCCAAATATGAGAATGAGTTAAAAAGAGAGATTGAGTTCAAAAAAAGAGTTCAAAAAAGAGAGAATGAGTTAAAACAAGAGGGTGAGAATGATTTACAAGGAAAAAAGAGTGAAAAAGAGAATAAATCAATAAAAGAAATTAGAAAGCTTAAAAAAGAGTGATTTACAAGAAGAAAAGAGTGGAAAAAAAGAGAATATGGAGGAATGAGAAACAAAAGAGGGCGTAGATGAAAAACAAGTTTCTTGAGAAAGAGTAAAAAGAAGAGGACTGAAAAAGAGTTTAAAAAAACAAAAAAGAGGTGATAGTAAGAAGTGGAAAAAAGGAGGGAACGCTTGAGAGAGTGGAGAAAAGACACAAGTGAGTTTATATGCCAGGGCACGTGATTTCATGCATGTCTTTATCACTAACCAATCTTTGCCTAGTAATATTGTTTTTTTGGTGAAGTATGAAGCATGTAGTCAATTACTAAGGATTCGCCCTCAAATCCTCTTGAAGAAGGGGAGAATGACACGATCCAAGAAGCCTAATGAAGCACTTATTGAACTAATTTATTGGCACACCAAAAAAACCTTAATGGGTTGATTGAGTCGTGTCTCATAAGCTGAAATGCGTCATTTAAGCAATTGAGTGGGTTAAATAAAAGAGCTTGGGCGTGGAGTAGGAGTGAACATAATAACCAATAAACCAACCTATCCGACCTAAATCGAGTTGAGCTTAATCAAGTTTTATGTTTCATTGGTCAAAATAGGTTAGTTTTAGTTTTAAAAATGCAAAAACCGTGTTTTGGGTTGATTAAGGTTTTAAAATTTACAAACCGATACTTAACCAAACCGACCTACATATATTATTAATACACATTTATTTTTTAATTTTATATATTTATAATACATATATCACATATCTTTATAATCCTATAATTTTAATTAAACTTTTATCATTTGAGAAGGTGAAACAATTTATATTCTTTTTTTATGTTCATTTTTAAAAAATTTACTATAATTAATAAAAAATTTAAATTACTTTTTGTTTTTAATACATTTTCAAAAACTCTTCTCTATTTGAAAATTAATACACAGTTTAATTAAATTGTTAATTAAACAACAAATAGTAAAATTAGTTAAATTCATTAAGGTTTAAACCACAAACTGATCTGGTAAAACCGACATAAATAGGTTGGTCAAATGTTTTTTAACCTACATTTTATAGGTTGGTTTCGTTTTTTATTTAAACAAACCAATGTGTTAGTATTTTAAGTCAAAATCAACCAAAACCAAACTACATCGATCCCTAGCATAGAATACAAGCAAACTCTGTAAAATCCAAGTTAGAAAGTTTATTTGAGTAACTATCAGTATTAGTATCATATATTTGTCATCTAATATCCAATTGAGGTAATTAAACATGCGTTATAAAGCTGATTCAATTAACCATATTATTTACAAAAATACATATTTTCAAATTTAGAAGATTTATGGGTGAAAAAAGGGCTCTCAAGTAGCGACCAAAAATCTGCCAAATAATTATCTTTTTTAGTTTCATAGTTTGATTTGATAAGATCTAATAATTATTTTATTTATTTTCAAGCAAAAATATTCATGATTTTATATTTATTTAATAGCTAGTGTTTTATTCCATGAAAAACAAAAATTACCCCATAAAATTTCACCAATATATAAAGAAAACAGATACCTAATTAACTAAAAACTAATTAATATTTCATAGTTTTTAAAAAAGTAATAAAACGAGGACTTCACTTAGAGAAATGAAATTCGAAGTTGAATCTTGACACCTTGACTAAGACCATACTAAATCAGATTGTAAGAAGTAATGAAGCAAGGACCTTGACCAATTATCTTTATAAAGATAAGAACTAAAGTTATCAAGAAATAAGAGTAGACGTCATACTAAATAATAGAGAAGAGATTGTGAGAGATAAATCAAGGTTTGAAAGTTGATCAACAAGCATCAATTTGCGACTCAAGAAGCAATGTTGATGACGAGTGAAAGCTTTGGTCAAAATATCAACAATGTGTACTTCAGTGGAAATGTGTGGAAGAGTGATAACAGGAGCTTTAAAGGCTTTACGGATAAAGTGATAGTCAATTTCAATATGCTTTGTGCGCTCATGATAGATAGGATTGGTTGTGATCTAAATAGCACTTGTATTATTGGCATGCAAAGGTGTATAATCGATCTCAAAGAAGTCTAACTCAACAAGCAAACCATGAAGCCAAATAATTTCAAAACAAGCAAGAGACATTGCTCTGTACTCAGATTTTGTAGATGACTTAAAAATTTTGTCTTGTTTCTTACTCTTTCAGGAGATCAATGCATCACCTAAAAACACGCATCAATCAATGATGAAGCGACATGTATTAGTACAACCAGCCCAATCAGCATCGTTATAAGCAACAAGACGAAGATACCTGAAGGAAAGAATAAGCCACAAACAGAAATGCCCTAAACATAGCGTATGATCCGACAAACAACAACCAAATGAAGATGATGAGGAGTGAAAAAATTGGCTGATTTACTGTACAACAAAAGAAATATCTGATCTAATGATGGTGAGTTAAACAAAACTACCTACCAATTTTCGATATAAACTGCGATCAACAAGTAAATCACCCTCCTCTTTACGAAGCTTGACATTTAATTATAAGGGATTATCAACAGAGCTAGCTTCCTACAGTCCAACTGTAACCACTAAATCACTAGCATAATTGTGTTGATTTAGTGAAATACCAGAGAGACTAAGATGAACCTCAAGACCAAGAAAATACGTAAGAGACCCAAGATCTTTCATATGAAAGGATTTTGAGAGATGGGTCTTAAACTGGACAAGTAAAGTAGAATCAGAACCAGTGGTCACAATATCATCAACATAAACTAAAAAGACAACAATACTCAAGCCTAATTTTTGAAAAAACAATGAAGTGTCATATATGCACTGCTTGAAGAAAAATTGAAATAAAATGGCTCAAAATTTTTCAAACCAGACCTATAGAGCTTGTTTGAGACCATAAAAAGAGCGACGAAGTTTACACACATTGGAGGTAGGAAAGAAAAGCAATCCAGGAGTGGCTTCATATAAATACATTATTTAAGATCTCCGTGAAGGAAAGTATTCTTAACATCCATCTGATGTTGTGGCCGATCATTGGAAGCAGCAAGAACTAGAATCGTTCGAACAATAGTCATCTTAGCCACAGAAGCAAAGGTCTCCTCATAATTAATATCATATTCCTGATTGTTCCCAAGGACAAGTTGAGCTTTATAACGATCCAAACTTTCATCATAGCAAACCTTGACTGAGTAAACCCATTTACAACCCAGAAGAACTATAATGAAAGGACAAGACTCAATGTCCCAAGTGTGATTGGCCTTTAGAGTAACAATTTCTTCCTACATAGCTTGTCGCTAACAGTCGTGCTTGACAACATATGAGTAGCATGTGGGAATATCAAAATTGAACAATGCTACTACCATACCTATTTGGGGGTACAAACACTCGAGAAGAGCGATGTACCAAAGGCTCTGAAACAGCTGCAACTAATTGATTTCGGTGCATGTTAGGGTCAAATATCGGGTGAACCACCGGAAGAGATTGTAGGCAAGATTGTCTTGTATACACCATATCTAGTTTAAAACAAGATTGAGGAAGATCTGAGAACTGTTGCTCAAAAGAGGGAAGGACCATAGTAGAACAAGAGGGCTCAAATGTTAAGAAAAAATGTTGATTTTCAAAGAATATAACATTCCTAAAAATGTGTGTACGATGTAATGTAGGAACACAACAAACAAATCCCTTTTGATACATTATATCCTAAGAATACACATCTAACAAATTAAGCAAATAATTTATGTCACTCATGAGTAGGTAAATGAACAAAACATGCACAACAAAAGATACGAAGATTATCGTAACTAGGTTGCTTAGCAAACAAGCAAAAATGGGGAGACTCCGTGTGTAAACTTGAGAAGGTAAATGATTAAGTAACAGTCTTTAAAGCCTCAACCCAAAACATGGATGGAATAGAAGATTCTAACAAAAGAGTACGTACCATATGAAATAGATGACGATTTTTGCGTTCGACTACTCCATTTTGTTAGGGAGTAGCAGAACATAAACATTGATGGATAATACCTTTAGAAGTCAAGAATGCCTAAAACTCAATGGATAAATATTCACCACCAGAATCTTTGCATAATGTCTTAATATTTATAGAAAATTGATTTTCAACATACGCTAAAAACTCAATGAAAGTACGAAAAACCTCAGATTTAGAGCAAAGAAAATAAATCCAAGTGAATCTACTATGATCATCAACGAAAGTCACAGTATTTAAATTTTTCAAGTGAACTAGCCAAGGAAGGTCCTCAGACATAACTATGGATAAGATCAAAACAATGAGAATCTCTACTAGCATGCAAAAGAAATAAAGGAGTTTTACTTTTACCAAATTTACAAGAATCACACTCAAGAAATAAAGAAGACCGTTCTTTATTACCAAGAAAGCTCGAGTTCAATAAATGAGATAAGATTTGAGTATTGAGATAGCTTGATACAAGAAACTGGATAAAGTGCTGGAATAGGTAAAAATAATGGAAACAAGCGCTCCACTTTAGGTCCTTTCATAATCGACTCCCCCATTACTTGATCCTGCACAATATAACCATCATCAAAAAAATTAACAGCACAATTGTTATTAACTAATTGACCAACATAAATGAGATTCGTGGAAAGCTGAAGAGCAGGAAACACATCGATAAATATAGAAGAGGCATTTCCAACAGCAGTGATTGGCAAAGAACTGCCATTGGCCATCTAAGTGGTAGATTGGCCAACATAGGGCCATACATGAGACAAAGTTGTGAGAGTATTCATCATATGATTAGAAGCCTTCTAGTCTACATACCAAAGTGTAGTAGAATTTCTACCTTGAAATCCTATCATAGATAATGCTAAAATTAGCATTTGTTGCACCATTTCAAGAATGTAGTAAGTTGTTGCAAGAGGTGCACGATCAGAAGACACGCTTGAGGAAGACCCATGTACTACAGAAGTCACTACTGGAGGAACAACAACAGAAGTCTGAAATGCTTGGGACTAACGATTCTAGGACAGATACGACATTCATTGATAATATGACCATTTTTTTTTACAATAAGAACAATATTTTTTAGAACAATTGACAACAATATGCCCATACTCTTTGCACCATGAAATTGTTCCAAAATAGCTTGAGTACTAAGACGTTCTTCGCAAAGTAATTCACCAAAACAAATATCAAGAGAAAGAACAAGAGATCTGTTCAGTAGAGAAGAGCGAACCGATTCATATTCCAGACATAATTTCATAAGAAATTGATCGTGTTGGCTAGTCTTGTAAAGATTTTGAATAGTTCAAAGAGCAACAACAAGAACATCTACTATAACCAAATCAGTATACTCATGCCAAATAGTCAAAAATGCCGAGTAATAGTCTTAGATTGAAAGACTACCATGTTGAAACATGACAATCGCAAGTTCCAACTGAAAACAACAAGCATCATTATCTTAATAATAAACTTTCTTCAAATAATTCCACATGAATTGAGCAGAGCGATAAACCTGTAAGTTGGTGACGATATGTGACTCCACCAAACCAAGAAACCAAGACATGATTCGAGCATCAAGCATCAAGCACAGTCCAAGAAGGAAAAAACACGACTTCCTTAAATTTGTCAAATGTTGGTGCAACATCCATGCCATCAATATGCCCTAAAGGTCTTTTCGCTCGAGGAAAAGTTCAAACTGAAAAACCCAAGTAGAGTAATTTTTTCCTGTAAACTTGACATACACTGGTGTAGTGTCCATTGTAAATAAATGGAACCCTAGACAAAGCAAAAGAAATATTCAAAACAAATTAAAGGAAATGAGAAAAGGACCTTAAACAGAGATTGCCAAAAAACACTACTTTAGAGAAAATGCTAGAAAATATGAATGAAGATTTCCGTAAAAATAGAATATCGAAAAAAATTTCAACCTTGCTCTGATACCATGTCAAAAATAAGTCAAATGTTGTATAAAAACGACCGAATAATTAGCCTTGTGATTTCTCTCTATTATATAGACTGTAAAAAATAATTTTATACATGGAAACAAATCCCGAAATAAATGAAATAAATATAGACAACTATGAACAATGAATATGGATAGCAAAGCTGTCTATGCATAGTTAAGAAAAGTTGTCTGTGGATAACTATAGATAATTAAAATGAATATGGACAACTAAATGAATATGCACAGCTAAGCTGTCCGTTGACATGAACGTCACAAGATTATTATTGATAAATTCAAATAAAGTTCTCCAAAGAACCAAAGAGAAACCACCTTATAAAATTATATTATTTTTTTTTACATTATTCAACCTTCATGTATTTATAACTAAAATAAAAACTCGGGCTATTAAATAAATATAAAATCCTAAACATTATTGCATCCTATCAAATAAAGTAAATATTATATCCTACCAAATAAATTATGAAATTAATAAACATCTAGGCACTACATGAAAACACTTTTTCACCCATAAATTTTCTAAATCTAAAAATATGTATTTCTATAAATAATGTAGCCCATTGAATCAACTTTCTAATGCATGTTACCTCAATTGGATATCAAATGACAAATATATAACAATAATACCGATAGCTACTCAATGAAACTTTCCAACTCGAGATTTTACTTAGAGTTTACTTGTACTCCATGCCCAAGCTCTCTTATTCAGCCCACCCAATTGCTTGAATGACACATCCAAGCTTGTATTCCATCTTGCAAAACACAACCCAATTAGCACATTAAGTTTTTTCTAATCTTTTTGGTGCGCCAACAAAGCCCAATAGTACTTCCTTCGACTTCTTGGATTGTATCAATTTATATCTAAAACTATTGTATATTATTTAATTAGAGCATATATTTATGTTTCAAACTCCATGCTTCTCACATATATAGCAAGTGGTCTACCACTTGAGCTACATCTCCACATAGAGTACAATCTAATTTCCTTAATTAATTTTTATTTTAATAGTTATTAGATTCATAATTATTATTATTTATATTTAAGGTTTTTCCAAAAGTTAGAAGAACACGCTTCCGTACTTAAAATAACTTTTTACAGCATTAACTTTATGTAATTTGTCTTCTATATTGATTGAGTTGACACTACCATCATATTATTACGGCATCAGATTTTTTATATGGAAAAGCCTATGTATCAAAAATGATGACACAATCCGTCGTTTGTAAGTACATGTGGGCCAACAAAATCATATCCAATTCAAACCTACCACCTTACGTCACAAATTTGTGATCTATAGCAGCGCTCATTTTATACATGGTGTTTGTAATTTTTTGTTGAGTTATGTAGTTTATGTTTGGAAAAACGTTCATTTAGGCTATGTTTTAAAAGACATATCCTAACCTTAATACATACACCTTCCACTGAGGCGATATGAGGCTCAAGCCTCAAATTAAATCAAAATATAAACAAAAAACTTTTAAAAAAACAATAAAAAGATAAATTATCACAAAATAATATCATAACAATCCTAATAACCTCACATAGTTCATAATATAGCAATCCAATCACTACTAAAGCATCTAAACATAATAAAAGTAAGATCCATAAAAAAGTTAACAAAAAAAAGCATTAATAAAATTTATCAAAAAGCTAGCAACCAAACATTGGGCTAAGATATCTCATGTTTAGAGTCCATCATATTCTTTAATCCCAAACATAAGTCCTACAAAGCTTCAAGCAATTAAAACTACTCAGGTTTGTTTTCCTTTTTTGTCCATTTTGTAACCAACCGGAAGATATAAGGTGTATAAACAAATAGTTCGTAAAAACAATTAGGAAAATAATTCACAAAAAAAAACTTTGCCATCATAACAACTAAACAAACAACTGGGAGATATAAGGTGTATAAACAAACAATTCGTCACCAAAAAAAAAACTTTGGCAACATAACAACTAAACAAGCAAAATAAGAAAAAAACAAAGAAAAATAAGGGAAAAAAAGGAAAAGCAAAGAATAAAAAAGAAATAAGAAACAACCAAAAACAGGAAGAAAAAAAAAGGAGAAATACTAGCAAGGTAGTTGAAAGAATAAGGAACCGAAAAGAACAAGACCAGAGTAGAAGAAGAGGAAGAAAAGAGTCCACCATAAAAATTAGGGTCTTTTACTTATACTCACTTTGGTAGTTTTTTGGTTTTATTTCAACTTGTATTTTACTTATCCAAGACGAAATATTAATGGATTTTTTCTAAGAGTACACGTATTGCCTTAATTTTGCATTTAAGCTCACTAATTTTTTTTTTACTAGTATGAAATAGAAGTTATAAGCCTCCGTGCATCATACCACCAGTTACCAAAAAGGCTTAAGCCTCAACAACAAAAGGCATATAAATTTTTCAACCCCTAATAAGCTAGCCTCAAGGTTACCCAGGTGGAAAAAAAACACCCTAATGCGAGCCTTGAGGCTGGCCTCAAAACGTGTTTTGAAACCATGCATCTAGATATTTCAATTTATTTTTGATATTTTGGGTTTCAACTAACTACTTGCATTACATGAAGTTATAACTTCATTATCTTATTTATAACACGCCCTTATAACTTCACACGCTACATTTATGACTTAAATAATTTGATAAATTGACCAATTTTTGGACGAAATAGTTTATTTAATGACATTTCAATAATAAAAGTAGTCGATTAAAAAAATAAAATACTAAAAGTAATAAATTTAAAATTTTCACGTAAAATAAACACTTAATTGAACGTTTGCCATATATATATATATATATATATATATATATATATATATTTGAATTATTAGTGCATCATCATCACACACATATGCACACAATCAGACATTATTTCACGTATGCCCTATGTTCTACATATATATATTTTTGAATAACTAGTGTATCATCATCACACAGACACATGCACACACTCAGACAGAATTTCCTGTATGCCAAACATGTTCTGTAAAATTTGGAGGAAGAACAAAGTGAAAAACTTAAATAGAAAGGCAATTTTAGTAACTGGTCGTCAACAATATCATCATAACTAGAGATGACTGCAGCCGGGCATATTAGTAAATAACAATTTGGCACAGGAGATTTTTTTAAAACAACTTTTGAGTCATTGTCCGATCTATAACTTCACAGGTGTAACATTCTTAATAATGGAAATGTGAAGAAGGGGGGGGGGACTTTTTGAAAGGAAACACGAAAAAAAGTAGGAAAGGAAACACGAAAAAAAGTAGGAAAGGAATTCACAAATTACCTCCAACTGCCAGTCCTGCATTTATTGACTGCTCCGGAGGTGGTGGTGCAGGCAACTGCTGCTGGTGAGTTGAAGCACTATTAAAATCGTTCAGGCCCATCTGAAGCTCATTTCTGGATGCACCCAATCTCTTTTGTTGTTTGAAATTCAGAAGTGTCTTACCATCATATTCAGTAACTTGATTCCAATTTTCATAAGCTTTTTTCACCAAATTATCTACATAAATCTGCAAGTAGGCGAATTTAATGCGTGTTTTTGTTCAACAAGAGCAACTCATGAGTTTCACGAGTTTTGTTCTCTCCCTAGCAGTATATATACAAAGCACATGTATAATAAATGCAACTCTAAAACTCAATCATAAACCATCCAAATTTTTGTGTACTACCCCTTAAAGAACAGCCATACCTAAGATCTCAGTTTAATGGCCATGTAATACTACCAAGAATTACCCAAAATACTAAAGGCAATGATGTCAACGAACATCATCATGAGAAAATAGAAATCTTCTTACACAATATGTCTCCGCACAGGGCCCATTTCTCCATTTTGAATTAGTTTCAATCTTAATGGAAAAAGAATCTTCAATTAAAGATCACAAAAGAAGCAATTTGACTTTACTGCAATATGACTCCAACAAAAAAACATTAAACACCAAAGAAAATGCACTTTGGATCAAGGGTGGCAGCTGGTTAGAAGGGACCTTAGTAAGGGATCCCCACAAAAAGGAGAGCAAGTAATAGGAAAGTAGCAGCTTAAGTTGTTCAGCTTGTTTGAATACATGAAATTCCTGAAACATATAGCTTATTAAAGACAATGACTGGGTGTAGGAACAAAGATATAAAACCTTTAATACTATAAACATTAACAGCATCACTCCACTAGAAATTAACAATTAACATCCAAAACTATAATATCGACAAAATAAATACATTTATACTATATATAAAAGTTTAAATCATGCCTTATAAATTTTTAGACAAAAATGTCTACATATTTTAGAATAATGACTACTATTGTCCTTAATTTTTGTATAATTTATTTAATATTTTTATTCTTTTTTTAAGTAATAAATTATTAGTAGTTAAAATATTGACAATTATCTACAAAACATTTATTTATATTTTTATTTATACAGGGATAAATACTAAAATATTGACAATTTTTTAAATTATAGTCTATTTTATCTATTTTAAATACAAGGTTTTTTTTTATCTTAAGTAACATATAAAATTATTTCTTTTTTGGGTTAATTATTTTAAATATTATTAAGGAGTATAATAAACACTTCAAATGGGTCCAAATATATTAGATGCATTGCTTCAAAGGCATCCATATATATATAAATAAAAGGGAGCAGAGCACTACTGTCAGAGCCAGTATTATACATTAAACACATAATGCAATGTGTGTAACACTGCACGAGAAGCAGGAGGGTAAAGAAACAGGTATTCAAAAGCAATAAGATCAAGAGAATTGGAACCCATAAGAGACCGATGTTATTTCAAGTTCAACACACATACAAAATTTATGCTCACCTTCTGGTCGTCCAAAAGAGAATCAACAGAATAATACTGCTCTCCAGCAATAAGGCCACTTAGCTCATAGATGTTATTAAATACTGCTCCTACTTTTTTAGAATCTTCAGGATAATAAACATAGAGATTTCCACCCAGGACACAAGTCTTTGCATGTTCTAATAGAGCATCCCACATCCTATTGGACATTCCACTTCCAAGGATCTATAATAAGCAGAAAAACAAGTCACATTACATCTTCATACTATAAACTTTTACATCTGAACCCACACTCAACACTTACATTGCGTAACTTTTGAGGATCCCGGACCACAAGCCGAAGAAAAGTTTCAACACTGAATATTCCTGCACTATTTAGCCTCTTATGGAATGACCCATCCTTGCCAATCTTCTCCAATCTCCACACCTCATCATTCAAGGCAGGTGGATAGTGTTTCTTGTACACTGCCAGAAGGGGATCAGGTTGAAGAAAATTAATTATTAATGCTCACCTAAGAAGGAAAAATGGAATCAAGCAGCAATGAACTTACATTCTCCTCTATGATCCTTAACAGTAAAAGCTTCTGTTTTTGCTTCACATATGCGTATCCCCTCATAAAAGCCAGAGGGAACCTTCATTCCAAGCCTGAATTTCCTGCTCCTTATCCAGCTTGAATTATCAGTGAATGTGATATCCCCTAGTGTCCCCACCCCTTCCTTGAGAGTTACTTGAAGGTCTCCTGTTAACAAAGGTCTCTTTCCTTCACGCTCCTTAACCACATGACTTTCAAATTCTTCTTGTGTCCAACCTTCTTCATCTTCATTATTAAAATCACCTTCCAGCACAACAACATCTAGTTTCACAGAGGCTTCGGGTCCAGATGTTACAGCACAGCCAATATTTGCATCAATCAAAACAACATGAATTGCAGCACCCTGCTCGCCTTCTACTTTCCCTCCTGTGAAGAGAGGAAGCGACAACCTAGACTTAAAGTGAAGCTGCAAGTTCCGTCCATCCGGACCTTCAATTCGTTTTGGGGAAGACCTGAATTCTTAAACGACAGATAATGTCACATACAGTTAAATGAGTACAAAGGAGGTATTTTACATCAGATGAATGGAAAGAGAGCAGGGGAGGCAAGGAGGAGTGTGGGAGAGAACATATTTCATTTAACCATACACATTAATTTGTGATATATTGCATCCAGTTTTATCGAAATAATATCCTATTTAGTTTCTTTACATATTTTCATGGAATTTCAGGTGCAGATAATAACTAGTAACTAACAGATTCTTAAAGGGATAATAAGGCAAAATTTAATGAGACTATTTGAGAAGAGATTATGACTTAAAGTCTGAAATGATCTCATGAACTTTCTTACAGCAATACCGTTTATGTTACTGCAACCACACCACCAACTCCCTCACTATTATTGTTGAAAATTGAATTCCAGATTGATAAAAATCAACAGATGTTGTTAATTGATGCTGAAAAGAGACCAAGACCTAAAGGCCTTCCCACACAAAACAAACTCTCTTAAAGTTGTATTCTTCTTATTCCTTTCTTCTCTATAATTCTTTGTTACAGATCATTTATATATACTAATGTTATAACTAAAATACACAGCTATAATACACTACAATACAGCTGGGATAAACTAATACAAAGTGGGAAAAAAAGCTGGAAATAAACTAGAAATAAAGCTGAAAATAGAGTTAGAAGTCGCCCTGAAAATCAGGGGTTGCTTAGGAATCAATCATATGCCTAGATTGATTTCCTACACTTTCCCTCAAGTTAGGCGATATATGTTTTCCAAACCAAGTGTTACACTTAACTCTCAGAAAAAAAGCTTTGGTTAAGATATCTGCTACTTGTTGTCTAAATGGAACATAGTTGAGGGAGATCATCTTGTCTTCAATTTCCACATGTTTAGTTTGATCATAGTGGACTAGAACCCTTTACTCATTGAATTAAGGGTTAATATTTAACACTCCCCCGCAAGCTGGATCCAGAAGGTTTATGGATCTAAGCTTGGTATGTGATGACATCCCAAAAAGGATTATTAATCCTGTTGCTAAGTAGCCTGAAGATTGGGATGATGAAATAGATTTAACCACCAAATATGAGTGGAGCAATGTAGTTGAATCTCCTACAACTCGGAGGGTGGTGGTTGAATCTGAGTGGAGAGCAATGCAGTTGAATTTCCTACAGCTCGGAGGGTGGCCATTGAAACCGAGTGAAACTTGCAATTGAATTTCCTGCAACTCAGAGAGTGGCCATTGAAACTGAGTGGAGCTTGTAGTTGAATTTCCTGCAGCTCGGAGAGTGGCCATTGAAACTAAGTAGAACTTGCAGTTGAATTTCCTACAGCTTGAAGAGTGGCCATTGAAACTGAGTGGAGCTTGCAATTGAATTTCCTACAACTCGGAGAATGATTATATCCCGTTGAATCTGATATAGACCTAACAAGTAACATTGAAATAAATGAATGTCATAAAGGCCAATTAGATTGAGGGACGTCTTCTAGTCACAGCACTTCATCTTTAGAATGAGAAGTTAATTGGAAGAAACCAAACAGTCCCTTCATCTTTAGAATGAGAAGTTTCTTGAAATGGAAAAGCTTGCTGCTTTACCAAATACAAAAAATGGAAGTTACTGCGTTGATGTTTGATCTTTTTATGGCCAATCTGACGAGGAAGTAACATTATTATCCGTAGAAGCAAAACCAAAATTGAACGCAAGACTGAACAGGGATGCTGAATGGTTATTGGGCCTATTGGGCTGAATTAGGCAGATTGGGCCGATGGGCTGAAATGTGGTTACTAGGCTGAAACTTCTTGAATAGTTGCGATGATCAGATGGAGGTGATATCACCCTAAGAACTAGACATAAACGTTTCGTTCACCGTTTTCTATCTTTCTTGTTTGGGTTTGAATCTGATGCGCCGATTGGAGAACAACGGCTAAGCGACAAAGTGGAAGATGCCGACGACTGGGTGCTTGGGTTTCATGAGACTGATGACTAAAGTCTCGTGATACTGAGATTGAAGTCGTGCGAGACTGAGGTTGACGTCGCGCGAGATTGAGGTTAACAGTTGTTCGAGTCTGGTGGCTGGTTTAAGCAGAGACGAACGTAGATGCACGATAGCCGGTCGTTTCTTAGATGAACGACGACTTCGGCTACAAACAGAAAGGGCAACTGGAGATGTAGAATTAAACGTTGAACCAAATTCAGAGGAAGAGTAAAGGTCAACAAAGCCATTTTCGGTTTGTGATTCCTTATGAAAAGGAGAAGAACACTCTTCTTGGCAGCAATGTCATTCTGGTGTGGAAGCTGATTTACTACTCTTTTGAGATAATGTCTGATGATGACTGTTTGAAGATGATTCCTTATGTGGTCCAAAGGCAAAGACAGGACCCCCCAAACATGGGATTCATCTCATAGAAAAGAAATTGTGAGGGTAGACCACCAAGAAAGTGTGAATGCATTTAACCTGAAAAATTCTGTGGATTTGGCAAAGGTAGCCATAAGGAAATTGCTGGTGTTGAAACCCATTTGAAGGTTTTTGGTTGGTTCACCACACAAATTACAATTCCCAGAAAAATACTTGGTTTCTTGAGTTAGGAAAATTTGAGATTCTGGAACTGGTCCTGATAGATTGTTGAACAAAAGGTCCATTTTGACATTACTTGGAATTTCGTTTGCAAACTTTTTTTTTTGGGATATACTCAGAAAGTCTGTTGAAAGAGAAAATTGAAGTAATGTAAATTATTGCCACCAAAATCAGAAGGCAGAGACCCATAGAATTCTTGCCAATACATTGATGGGAAAGAAGCAAGGTTTGGCATCTGTGAGGTTGTTTGAGGATGAGTAAATGCAAACAACATGCTGGGAAGAATCAGCTTCGGTGGAATCCAGAAAACTGTTGACCTTCTATACAAGGTTGCAGATGTTTCATTCCTGAAGCCGCTTCATGGGCACCCACAACAGCAGTGAAATCTAACTTCAATACTGCAGCAATAGGCTCAGAATTCTCAATATTTTTTTTTGTATGTTGCCATTATTAGTTCTCAGATATCAATCGACCTCAAATAATGAGAATTAAAACAGCAGAAATTGATCTAAGAATTAAAACAGCAAAAACTAATCTAATAAAAACAAAAAACCACTTTTTGATTAAAAAACAGTTTCTTGCGAAGAGATATAGTGAGAGAGAGGCCAATAGCAGAGGTTTCTGAACCTAAAGCTCTGATACCATGTTAAAAATTGAATTCTAAATTGATAAAAATCAACAGATGTTGTTAATTGATACTAAAAAGAAGCCAAGGCCTAAAGGCCTTTCCACACAAAACAAACTCTCTTAAAGTTGTATTCTTCTTATTTCTTTCTTCTCTATAATTCTTTAATACATATCATATATATACTAATGTTATAACTAAAATACACAGTTATAATATACTAAAATATAGTTGGGATACGCTAATACAAAGTGGGAAATAAAGCTGAAAATAAAGCTGGAAGTCGTCCTGAAAATCGGGAAACTTCCTCCTGAAAATCAAGGGTTGCTTAGGAATCAATCATATGCCTAGATTGATTTCCTACAATTATCAATGCCAAGCATATTATAACAATTTCATTTCAGTTCTCACTATATATCCTGATTCCCGAACAATTTATTAATTTAGTTGGGTCAATACATATAACAAAACAATGTTTTCCATATCAGGACAAACTATCCATATATGTAATAGGATGCAGAGCCTCTACCTTCGCTGAATTGAAATCAAACAAAACAAAAAATCAAAAAACCTCTGAAGCAGAAAAGAGTTGCAGCATTAAAAACTCTCCAATAAACTAACATACGGGCATGAAAGAGAAAATCATTGCAAAAACACCTGTAACAATTTATATTTACAAAACCTCTTTCAACTCAACCTGCTTTACTATTGTTAAAGCCACGCTCAATATAACAAGGCCGCCCCAATTAGCCCTTTGACCACACTCTTCATCTCCATTTGAGTTTTTTACAAATCCAAATATTACCCTACGGCTATAAAACAAAATAATTTTTCTTATCAAAAAATAATAGCTTCAAGCAAACTTGCAAAGAAAAATCATGACAGTGAAAAAATATTGCACAGATAACACCATGCATATCATTTTATTTCTTATAAACAGTTTGAAGCCACGATTGGTATGTCAATGAGTTCAGTAATAACATTAATTTCAATAACCTAAGAATTACCAAACCATTTATTTTAAGTCAGCCTCCAAATTTATATCAAATTCAACTCTAGGAGCAGAATTTCATCTATTTCAGTGCCAGGTTAAAAGTTAGTAGAAGTAGTTCACACATCAAAATAAACTCCCTATAATAGAACTACTCACAAATAGATTATTGACAAAGAAGTAAACTGGTATACAAATGCCTGATGATTTTTCTGACCTTGCATTGTCAAGTCTTGGAGGGCCTAACTTTGCCAAAGCACGTTCAATTTCTTCACTGACCTGTGAAGAATTATTGAAATAATCAATTAAAAACAAAGAGCTTTATAGTATTACATTCTTTCCAATTAACATTTTTATTTGTTATCAATTCTACGGGATCAAAACATTTCCTATCCTCCTGAATAATGAATAACTTGTAGTTTAGCTCAGGTAGGACTTTTTTATGATATTTTAACAAAGACTCACATGTTTATGGGAAAGTAAAATTGTTCAAAAGATAATACTATTTGTATTCATCTCTTTTTCGGATATGAAATTTTTTATGCTTTATCTATTGCTGCATCAACAAAAAAATATGGAGCTTGCAAAAAAACTCATCAAGATGACAAGATCCAAAACATATATCTTCGATGTGAAACACAAGACTTCCAATATATCTGTATCGTTCTTCAAGGAATAGATGAAAAGGCAGTAGCAATAATACTTTGGTTTTGATAAATAAATACAGGAGAACCATTGATAAGAAGCAGTAAGCCAAGCAAATATTTGAATCCCATTCTGAAAAAGACAAAACTACAAAGCAGAAAGATGATTAGACAAACGCATTAAGATTATATTATAAATAAAGATTGCCCAATGACATGCACTCAATCTCATTTTGATCGTTAAGCTTTCACTTTAAGCCATTTCATCCTTGCACTATGAATTGTAGTGTCAACTAAGTTCTTTGAGCATTTTATTTGTCAGAACTAGAAAACTTATATCTGAGGCTCTCTCTTCAAAATCAGTTTCTCTTTTGTGAAAAGATTTCCATCAACTTATTTGAACTCTCTTTTCCTGTCTAACTATGATAGTTTAACTTTTTGAACCTTTTCCTGTAGTAACATTCTGGCTGAATCTAGCAAGTTTATGCCCAGCCTTCAAAAATACAAGTATCATCTTATTTCTCCGCAGCAGGAGAACATTATTTCTCAATTTTTTTTTTATAATTGTGAATTTCTGAAGAAGCTATAAATAAGACTTAATTGCCACAAGACAAAAGTTCAGCGACTTAAATGATAAAATCAAAACTAAAAATTTAGGGACCAAAGTAGATTGATGCACAGTCCAAGGAAGCAACAAACATTGTTAAAATAAACCGAGAACAAAAATAGAAAACACAAACATATCAGAAGGGGAGAAGAGGCTCATGGAAACATTATGAAGAAACTGAAACCAGGAGTCATACAACTCTTCGAAATATAGGTTCCAAAGATGAGCAAAGCTTCTGCAGACTGTCCATCTTGAGAGCTTCTACAATTACACTGCATGAAATTTTTAACTTTCAGAAAACTGAAATGCATATATAATCATGACTAGAAATAATTGGATAGAAAAACTGATTTCCTAGTAAAACTCGTATTCAAGTAATCAATCATTTGGTATTAATGTCTACGAAAAATTTGCAACTTCATGCAGGTAGTTTGTTCTTGCAGAGAAAAGGGCAATTAAAACATGAACAAAAAAATTACAAAATAATGTTCGCCATTAATAGAGCCTATAACAAAAAGTACTTCAAGGAAATTGATGTATACTAAATTGATTAGATGAATTTAAATATTGTAAACTAAATTTTTAAAATGATAACATGAACCAATTTCTGAATTCAATACAAAATAATATAAGGGGCAATTACAAAAAAAAAACTGTGTATTCAAAATTTTATGTCTCTCAGAATCTGCTGAGATCTTTGGAATACAGGGAAAAAAGAAAGAGAAATTCAAGGGCATTTTATTAAAAGAAAAAAAAGGAAAAAAAATAGGAAGCTAACTTTAGCAATTTGACATTAAAATGTAAAGGGATCAAAAATGGGATAATACATAACTTTAGGTCATTATTACTAAATTAAGCTGTCCCTGAACATAATTCAGCACAAAATCAGCACTTACAGAGATTCATAGCACCCTAAAAGAAAGATATACAAGTTTTGGTCCGTTTTGTTAGAAGTCAATACTCAATACAGCTAAATTCAAGTTCTCAGTTCAGAATTTCCAATGGGAAGTTTGATATGAAAGAAAGAGTGCTCACAATCTTGCACCTTTTTCTTCCTAGAAACGAGACAAGTTCACTGATCTCCAGAAAGACTAATGCAGAATCCCTATTGAATCAGAGCAAAACCAAAAATAGCTAACTGAACATTCTTGAACTATTATAAGTTTATACACTAAACAATTCTTTATGAACTATTATAGATCATTCAATCCTTTATGAACTGTTCAGTACTTTACAAATCATTTTTGAATCAATCAATGCCACATAGTGTTTAAAACGAAAACAGATCAGCAACCAATTAATTTGAACATGCAAGGCATGCTGACAAGCTCAAATAAGTTGAGACAAAACAACATTTTTACGACTTACAGAGCAAACTTGCACTTAAACTTGAAGCTGAAATTTGAAATATAAAACTATTAATAGCAAGTTGAAAAACCCAACCACAACAAGTGGGAAAAGGAGGGCATCACCAACATGGTTAATGAATGAACCATCCAAAAGACAATAGCCACAACATCAGGATCAAAGCAGTCATACCTACGGTTATAAGGTAGGGGTATGATGATGGCATACTCATGTATTGTTACTTCTCACAAGATGATTACTTGTTAAAGGAATGCTACGGTCACACAAATCTGCACTCACTTTTGCATCCACACCATCTATATTGTGCCACGTGGTAGAATTATCTAGAAAAATAAATTGCTTCACTATTTCTCAAGGTAATTTTGTCAAGTGTCACAATATAAGTGGTGTGGGTGCAAATTTGTGTTCTTTGTATTTCTCTTACTAGTTATGGTACTCTGGAAAGCAGTATCCTACTTATGAGAGGACCTACCACTAGAGGAAACCAATTAGCACTAACAATAAGGTAGCTTAAAGAAAACACAATATTCTTTCCTTAAGCGTGCATCTGAGTGCTGATTAGTTTCAGTTAAATGTCGTAATAGAGGCCTACTAATACACTTGTCAACTTGGTCAATTTATCAGATTTTATATATAGGTTCCTATTCTAACTTCTCAAAGTCACATTCAAAGACGACACCTTGAATTCTACGATAAATTGCGTAAATTAACAGATCATAGCAACAATGAAGCAAAATGATCAATAAAACAATTGAAGAATCAAGAAAGGCACAATAAAATTGACAGGATACCTAGCAAGAGCGGGTCGCTTCCGCTCCGGCTGCTCCTCCTCTCCTGCTTCCAAACTTCTCTTACCTCTCATAGAGTTGGTCCTCTCCATTAACCTAGTCTTCATTGTTAGCAACGTCCAAATTCCTCAAATTCCAGATCTGCAACATACCAAAGACGACAGTTTTGTTTTCCCACCCAAATAATTTCATAAAATTAAAACCCTAATCCCACACCACTCACACACACAAGGCAAGCAATTACCGCGCCAGATGTAGAAAACTCAGATTTCACTCGACCCCTTGAAAAACACTCTCTCTGACACCGAATTCCTTCTCTTTATTCGTGAAATCCTTAGAGCGATAAGAATCGAAAAATGCTGATAAGCACTAGTATTCTCCGAGTTGCAAAATCTCCCGAAAAATATGGCTATGACCAAGAGCAAGCTAGACCGAAAAATGGAAACAATTTGAAGGGTTGCTACTTTTGTTATTTTACCAAAACATTTAGCTTCTGGAGTTAGACGGTGAGGAAATGGGAACCATGTAACAGAGACTTAAGAAGTATCTGATTTGGTATTCTGGACTCTATTAAAGCTCGCAGTCTGCCTCGGCGACTCAAGGGAGCTTGGATCTGATACTTCACAGCCCATAATACGAGCGTTCGAAAGTTTAATTATAAGCAAAAAAACAAAGACAATAATGCGCCTTACATATTGAGAAAAATACAATAGGTCGTATAATTATTGTAAAAATTGTATAAAGTTTCATATTTTTTTAATTTCTTTTTTTTATCTTTTACATTTTAGTTGAGGATCATTTAATAAATGATCATCCTTATTACATTTTGTTACTTAAAAAGTGATTACAATCGTATTTCTTTTTCTTTTATATATTTTTGTTACATTTTATTTTCATAATTATTTTTTTATTATTTTAAAAAATGATCCTAAAAAGATAAAAATATATTTATCTATTGTTTAATACACGTACTCCTTTTAAGCGATATATAATATTATTTTATCTACCTATTTTTTAGATGAAAAATAGTAAATTATTTTTCTTATTTTTAACCGTTAAAAACTTTAATCTCATCTATCTTTATTCAGATTATTTTAATTTTTAATATATTTATTCTATTTATTTTTTAATTTTCGGGTATAGTTAAATTTGATAATATTTTTGTGTTATAAGAAGAAATATAAAAAATTGAATAACAATACAAAAAAATGTAATAAATACAAGAAAAAATAAAAAAATGAATAAAAACTTATTATACCGAATTGATAAAAATAATTTATCTTTTTTTTTCATTGAAATATATAGATAAAATAACATTATATAATTTTTATAAATAGTTATGTTATGTACATGTGATGTAACCTTAATTGATCAATAAATGTAATTTTATCATTTTATGATAACATTTTTCTAGTAATAAAACTTATACATTACTAAAAATAAAATTAATATAATCGACTTTCCTTGTATATTTAGCAATCATGACAGCAGAGGTATCAAAGGGTAAAGGTTCCCATTTAAGCAAGTGACTAGGGAGGTCAACAGAATCAGGCGAATTTTAGTAACTTCCTCCCCGTCCCCATCTAGAAAGATTTCTTGGACTCCTAAGAGAGAACAAGAGTCCATTTATTTTTGAAAAGTTTTTTAATTATAATTTTAAGGTTACGGAAAAAACCAACATTAAAATTAAAGTTATTAACAAAAATATAATTGTTAAACGAATTATTAATAAATTATATAATAATATAATTATTTTATATTATTAGTAGTCAATTTAAATAATTTTAATATAAGAAAAAATATTTTTAATATAATAAAAAACATAATATAATTATATTAAATTTATAATATGTTATTTTTGATGATTTATTTAAATATTAATTACGTATTTTTATTTAAAAATTAATAAATATATTTTTTAAAATTATAATAAAAATGTATAAAATTTTGGATAATAATGAAGAATGCAATCCTCGTCGTTTCCTTACCCTATGTAATTAAAATGTGGATCTACAAGCCCAATCATTATTACTCATTTTGTTATCTACGTCCTTACATTCAATCATAAAATTCTCACAAGAATTTATCGCACGAGAGAAAATTGACAACTTTAACCGTGACACAACTCATTATATTTTGATTTTTTTCTAATATTACTACTAATATTTTAAATGATTAGGAATACAAACATGATCGCCACACACGAAATGTGTGTAATGAATACATAAATATACATATCGCAATAAGTAATATAATGATAAAAAAAATTCTCACAGAAATTATGTTATTAAAAATTAACTTTTAAAACTAAAAAAATAAAAAAATAAAAATTTTGTGTTTTTATATTTTAAGGAAACAAAATTAAAATAACTAAAAGTAAATAAGAATAATTAACTAAATCAAATTTGGTAACTAAAAATATATATGAGAAAATATCTATGAATATTTAATCCCTCAATTTTTCCAAACATGTAAATCATTAAAATCCTCCCAATATAATTATCAATTAATTATATGATCAATTGAATTTAACTTAGTATGTATTCATCTCTCAAGTAAACTACACATCATATAGTAATTAATTTAATCACACTTTTATGCAAATTAAATAGCATACTGTTCATTAAATTCATCAATAATGGATCAATATATAAAAATCATACATCTCTACCTAGAAATTATGGATGTTATTTAATCAAGACAAATAATTAAATAATTCTCTCAAATCTATTTAATTACATCTATAAATAAATTATTGGCTAAATAATTAGTAGTATAAAAATCAGATTAAATAATATAATTAACTTGAAATCATAATTGGAGTAAAATATTAGATCACATGGTGAAAATTTGGTTCATAAGATCACTAGATTAATAAATTAACTAGATATAATTTTGTTTATAAAGCTCATACTTTTCATAAAGAAAGACATAAAAATTGATAAAGAAATGAGTAAAAGAAGAAATATAATCAATTTATTGAATTATAGTATTAATCTTCTCTTCAATCTCCACCAAAATTGTTTCTCCTTTTAAATTTTTGTGTTTTTCTCTCTTCTTAGCTCCAAAAACTAATAAAAATTATGGATTGATTAGGGGGTTAAATATAAATCAAGTGGAATCTGGATCATCAAATCAGCTTCAAATTAAGGAGTGAGATCAAAACAAGCCTAATTAACAGTGCCAACAATGATAGGGTGACACATGGCACATGAAATTCACTGGGGGAATCAAAGTGTGACGCATGTCAAGGTAAACTGGTCCATGTCAACGCTCTCTGAGTTAGCGCCACACGGCACAACATGATTCACAAAAACAGATGGCATGGTGCACTGGTAGATAATGGTTACCAATCGAATGACAACACATAGTAAGAGGGTTAACTCAGCTCCAAAGTCAGATTGAACGTTATGTTGACATGTAGCGAGGCGCTACATCACTTCTCACATGTGATGATCTTCGATTGGTTATCTCTACTAGCCTAGCATCTGTATGGCTTACCCAGTCAGCTCATCTGCTAGCATGACGGCACGTGGTAATTCTTGATTGATCTTGTTTTAAAAATTCAAAAAATTTCAAAAAAAACCCTAAAATATTCTTGAAATTATATTTTCATCTATTTTCACTAATGGCTTGACATAAAATATCTTTAATGCTCTTCTCTCTAAACATAAAATATATTTAATGTTCTGGTATCTAAAATATATGTTCAATAATATATATTTATAAACTCGATAACAAAAAGAGTATCCAAAAATTGGAGAAAAAAATAATAAAATAAACACTAGAAAAATGGTGGGACATGTGGTTAAAAATAAAATTAAGGTAATGGTTTCATTAAAAAAACATCATCTTTTCTATGATTTTATATAATAATAAGATAATATTATTATACACTTTTGAAAAAAGGTTAGACTAGTTACCTAAAAACATAGCAGTCAAATATAATTTGCATAAAACATATTTTATGCAAAACTAAACACTTTAGTAATTGAAAGTTCCGTTTTGCAAGCCAAAAAATGCTCTTAGAAGTTTATATTTATTCTCTCCAACATAGCAAATTGATTTTTTGATAAATAAGATTAAAGGGAATAATCGGGTTGATTGGTCATTGACAATGATCAATAATTATAGATTGATGTTGATTAATAATTGAGCTCTTATTCATCATAAGATGAAGTATATTTTATATAAATTAAATCCAGAAGAATCGACCTAATTTGATTGTATTAAGATGAAGTCAACTTCAATAAATTGAAATTGAATTTAAACAAAGTGAACTTCATTTGTCACTTTTTTATATTATTGTTATCTTTCTCTTAACGTGGCAATTGATTTAAGGAAAAAATACATTATTAAAATTAATATATTTTTAAATAATTATTACTTAAAAATAAAATATATTATTAAAATCATTATTTTTCTAAATAGTATTTAGGGTTTTAAGATTTGAGTTTTGAGTTTTTGGATTTAGGATTTAGAGTTATATTTGTGGGTTAAAGTTTAGGGTTAAAATTATTATTTTTCTAAATAGGGTGTAGGATTTTAAGATTTGAGATTTAGAGTTTAAGGTTATACTGTGGGTTAAAGTTTAGAGTTAAAATTATTATTTTTCAAAATAAGGTTTTGGGATTTGAGGTTTAAGGTTTAAGATTTAGAGTTATATTCATAAGTTAAAATTTAAGGTTAAAATTATTATTTTTCTAAATAGGGTTTAGGGTTTTAGGATTTAGGATTTGTGATTTAGGGTTATATTTAGGATTGGGGTAAAATTAGAAAAAAATTGAGATGAGAATGGAATCATGATTTCTTAAGGGAGAGAAAAAATTCTAATTTTTTCTCTTTTAAAAATCGATTCAATTTCATTCTTATTTTTCAATCCAACTAAATATAAAATTAGAATAAATCAATTTTGATTCCATTTTATTCCAGTCAATCAAACATGGGTAAAAAAATTATGCTTTTAATTCAATAGACTATAAAAAATTAAGAGGAGATTATTTTGTATCAATTATTTTCATTTAAAAAAATTAACTCAAAAATACTTATAGTATATCTTATTATATATATATTCAATATAATATTTTAAATTTTAAGTAATTTTATAAAAAAAATTCATATTTACAAATAATATAATAATAATTCAAAACTTATTTTCAAATTAAAGTAACAACAAAATTAATTAATAGTATTCCTACAAATCTTTAAGGTACCCTATCTTTTATTATCTTTTCTCTCTCTTATTTTATTTATCTTTTTTCCTATTACTTCATTAGTGTTAGGATCATGCGCTTGTCCAACTCGTAAAAAATGATCACTTGTAATGAAACTGTTACTCTATTTCCTTATACTCATGGCACATAACTAGCATCACGTCTCGAACACTTACAAGGAGACAAAATACTGACCCACGGCCAACAAGTATAATAATAATTCAAAACTTATTTAAAATTAAAATAACAACCCAATTAATTAATTAGTGAAGTGTGTCATATCATGCCCTATAAAAAGTATAATTAATTAGTATCTTTGAGATATCCTATTATTATTTTGGTATTATTTTTTATCTTTATTCTCAAATAGTATTTTTAGAGTACTTATATTTAGATTATTAATACACATTTTTATCAATTTTAATAATAATAGTACCTCTAAAATATTATAATTCACTGAAATTATTGTTAAAATTGATTAAAATGGATACCAATAACCTAAACAAGAATATTTCAAAGATATCAATTGAGAATAAAAGTAAAAAAAATTACATAACAAAAATATGGCTACTTCAAAGGTATTGATTCCCACAAAAGTCATGAAAATCATATTTTAAAACAAGTATTGGTTAGACGAAGTGCTCAGCAAGCTCTAAAAAGACAAGTCAGTGAAGAAAACCAAGATGGTATTCAGTTAACGAAGCTCAAGTTCTCAAGTGTACATCTTTTAAGCCTGGCTGCTACTTTAGGATTTAAAAAATCCCTCGTGTCAATTTAGGTGGTGGTTTTGCACTGTATGTAAAAGACAGTTTCAATTATAATATAATAGAGAAAAGTGGTAATTTGTTGGCTGTTAAGTTTGTAATGTAAATGGGAACATGACTAAATAGATGACTTGTTTTGTGTAAGGAACACCATATATTAATGAAAAAAAAATATTTTAGACATAATTAGTTGGTGTTATCTCTACTTATAAAAATGATTGACTAATGATAAGTGATATTAAAGAGATTCTTGATTCCTCTAAACAGTCTGGTGGTAGACAAGTTTATTCTCATAAGAGTTAGCTTAAGGATTTTGTGGACTATTTTGATGCTTTGGATTTAGGTGTCATTGGATATCAATTTACACGGAGAAAGAAAAGTTGTGGCATTAATATTATTAAAAAGAGATTAGATCAAACTATCTTCATTTGGCTACTGAAGTATCCTTCTGCCTTTGTATTAAACAAACCCTTTTCAACCTTACATCATTATCTTATCATAGTGTGCCTTAGCAAAGAAAATATGTTCCTTATAAGACCATTTAGGTTTGATGTCTAGATTAGAGATCTAACTTGCAGATTAGTTATGGAACAAGCTTGGACATATCATGTTGTAGGTGTGAACCTTACCTTATTAAGGATATTTTGATTCTTAAGGATGATAATTCATATAATATATGCTTATCTATTTAATGAATGGATCGAGTCATTCAATTCTATATGATCATATCATATTTATGTTGAACCAATTATTATTTTTTCTTATTGAAATCAATTCATACATTATATAAGTTAAAATATATATAGTCAACTAAAATACATTATTTTAAAAAAATACTTTTAAAAATGTTTATTAAGTTTGAACATGTATACATTTTCAAGTCTTTATTGTATCGTTATATTTTCAATATCGTGTCAAATGACTCATATTTGGATTATATATCACTGTCACAAATTATCATACATACTCATTTTTCGTTAAAGTAACAACCCAATTAACTTTAAATTAATAAGAAAAACATGTGATTATAGGATTATCATATTATGATCCATTTAATTTT
This sequence comes from Hippophae gyantsensis, assembly GCA_030763125.1. NCBI lineage: Eukaryota > Viridiplantae > Streptophyta > Magnoliopsida > Rosales > Elaeagnaceae > Hippophae > Hippophae gyantsensis. The sequence goes on along the minus strand of CM061034.1, from coordinate 50,430,446 downwards.
CAAATTCTAAATTTATTATACAATTTTAAGATACTTTGTTTTTTTTTTGTTTTTCTCATAAATTTTATTTTAGAAATTTAATTTTGTCTAAATTTTTTTACTTTTTTTACTTTGTAATTAACTAACAATTCGATAATTAATCAACCTATAATTATGACTACTAGTTTTAGTTCATTTGTTGCATTATAATCCCAAAAATGTAGTTCATTTGTTGTACTAGATGAAGTTGACATCGTTAACATTTTTTATCCTTAGCATTTAATTTCAATTGTAATAAAAATTACAATTTGCAACTTCAGTTACAAAAGTTGGCAATTTCATACTAATTTCATAATTTTACAATTAATTATATACTTAATTCAAGAATTAGTTGTACACCTAATTCAATAATTATCATGCTTTGACATTCAAATATGTAATTAAATACATCAAGAAATTAATAATTAAAATTTTATTCAAATCATAACATAATTAATATCAAATTATAATTTAAGGCTTGAAATTATCTATAATCATAACAAGTTGTTTAGTTAGATATAAAATTTAATACATATTATAAGATAACTAATTAATTCATAATTATAAAGATAAAGAAGACATATAAATTTTATCATTTGAGGAGATTATTATTTGAGGAGAAAGTAAAGCTAATTCAATTTGATTTACCAAATTCTAAATTTTTTCTTCATTTTTTTTCAAATATTCTTTAAAATACTTTAAGATAATTTTTCTAATTTCTCTCACCATTTTTTCTAAATTTTTCTCATTTTTCTCTTGAAAATGATATCCCATGTGTGTTTATATGGGGTTTAAATTGGATTTTATGATTTAAAACAAAGTTGTTGGATGGAGTCAAATGGATCCTTAATAAGGCACCACATGTCACCATATGGAATCAACAAGTGAACAATAGAAACCATATCAAATTTAATTCAAAACAGCGTCATTTCAAGCTCTCTTTTACTAAATAAATCTGTTTGGAGAGAATTTAGGTATCTAATTTTAATGATTTTTAGTGAGATAAGAATTGTATTTTTCTGAATATGCGCCGTCCCTTCCTCTCATTTGAGGGATATATATATATATATATGTAAGCACCTTTATGTACATAACGAGGTGCGTAATAGCGACTCGGTTACTACAAACTAGTTTACAGAATCGAGATCGTTCGTTACAAGCATTTACAAATAAAGGGTATTTATATAAAGGTCGTTCATTGATGACGACCTCGATATCAGGGATATCATAACTTTACAAGTCTTGTCATCTCAAACCTCGATGCTTGATGATGAGATGCTTTATAGATTGGGTTGGCGTGCTTTTCCAAGTTCGTTGGGCACAAGTATTTTGTGGAGCTAGCTTTTATATTCTCGCTTTATCCTAGTAGGGTACCTATATTCATCAGGTCGCATATCCGTTACATATTTAATACCAAACAAAATATATAGCCCATCTGAGTACATCCACATTTCATTCTAAATATATGTGTGTCAAATAAAATTAACAAAAATATCATAAAAATTCCAAAAAAACCCAAAATTTTAAATACTCATATTTTCTAATAAAATATAAAATAAACAATTTATAACACATGAGAATAATGAAATAAATATAAATATGTAGAATTAAATAACTAAAAATATATATGAATTATCATTTATCACCTATGTAGAGTATAATTGTCTTCCCAAAATGACATAGGAACAGAGTTTTAATTTTTCTTATAAATACAACTCATTTTTAATTATTACAACATACCATACAAAGACTATAGGCTTTTATTTTCCATAAGTTTATAGTTTTTAGGAATAAGATCCCTACCTTTTTCTTGTTTTTACTTATCAAATCTAAGTCATACATTATTAATTGAAAGGTAAAATATTATTTCTATTAATAGCTTCCAAGAATAAATGACTAAGTTTTAAAAGCGTGCACAAACAAAGAGACAAAAAAGTATTTGACCATGATCTCATTTTTTATGATTATATTGCTTCTTCTTTCTAGGATTCTTTCATATTAGCATCAATTCTTCATATGTATAGTTAAGATTTATTGAATTGATTGTTAAGATTTACAGAAGCTATTATTATTGATCTTTAGCTAAATCATTTGTTCAAAATCCATAGAACTATGATTATGATTTGTTTATTATTGAAATCCATCTAGAACACAAACCGAGTACTTGTGTTTATATGTTAACCATTTTGCATGTTATTTCATGAATGTGTCAAATTGGTGAGGAACTAATTCGAACGCAAGTCAGGATTCATACATATTAATCTTGAAGGTTCTAAAAATAGAGTTGGGGTTCATAAGTAAAATATATTGTTTAATTATCCATATGCTGGTATTATGAGACTAAATTTATACTTGAATATTTAAACTTCAAAGTAAATAGATTAGAAAGTCCGTTGGACTGTAGACAAGTGATTTTCCTCTTAGGTCATTGTTGTGGCTTAGTTTGATTCCACTTAAAGGTATCTTGTGCTAATATTTTACTTTCTAAATTTAATTTTGATAATAATTACATGTCTGACCATTATGATTAATTTATTAAATTAGATTTGATAATTTTTAAAATAATCTATTTATCCTTTCTAGATTGTTAGATCCATAAATTTATAACTTGCCATTGGTATCATAGCCAATGCTCGATACACTTAGTGTTGTTCTTAAGGTTTTATATTATGGATAATTTTATTTATGGTGATGTGACTATGAAATTCTCTCTAAATATAATTAATCAAGTTTTATAGAACTATTTCTTGATTGCCTAAGTGCTAGAAAATATATATGAAATTCTTATCGAATTAATTATGTTTAATATCATTATTCTTGTCCTTAAATCAAACTCATCCATCTTAGATAAAGAAAATAAAGAACAATCTGAGCATATTAATCACTACTACAAGAATAAGCTTTTAAGTCGGTTAAAAACCGACTTAAAATTGTAAGACTTAAAATTTAAAGTTGGTTCACATATTGAACTGACTTTAAATGTAAAGTTGATTCAAGAGTTTTTTTTACATATTATAATTATTTTTTACTCTACTAATAACCTGTATTCGATCACATATAGCAAAAAAAACCAAAATCTGTTTAACAAAGTTTAAATAATACAAATAATTAAAACATTAAATATAATTAATTACTTGATAATTAAATTTATTACAAAAAATAATTTATATACAATACTTCTCACTTTATTTCAAGGAGAGAAAGCTTGGTTAGCTTAGAATCACCAGCATAGTGACAAGCAAAAAAACAGTTGGTCCATATAGCAATTCATTTCCCTAAATACATGAGCACATAAACATCCATCAAACAAGCAGTCCAAACTTCAAAGACATAGGAATGGAGAAATTAAAGCATTATAAATATTACCATGGTGTTGTCCTATGTTATTTAAGATCATCATATTCTTCTCCTGATGTTATAATTTGAATAGTATTTTGTCCATTCTTCTTGTAAATCATCAAAAATATGTGTATCATAGCTCCACTTGTTCCAACCAAAAAACTATATGTAATTAAATTCAAAATAAGAATGTAATATCATGAATTCACAAAAAATAACTTATATATGTTAAAAGATTAGTAAAAGAGATTACCACATCGACACCCGAGTGATATAATAATAACCTTATTCCTTCAAAATTATATTAACACTATATTAATCTTTAGTCTATAAATATGAAGTTATATGGAATCAAGTTGGTATTTTTAATGCTATAATGAGCTCTAAATATAAAGTTAAGTGTAACTCCGATTTGTTACTTGGGTTGGTTGAGTTTTGGTACCCATAAACTTATGGAACAACTATTTTTTTGCCCAACCAACCCAAGTAACAAATTGGAGTTACACTTGACTTCATATTTAGAGCTCATTATAGCATTAAAAATACCAGATTGATTTAAATAGCTTCATATTTATAAACAAAAGATTAATACAGTGCTAATATGATTTCGATAAGACAAGGTTAGTACTATATCACTCGGGTGTCGATGTTGTAATCTCTTTTACTAATCTTTTAACATCTATAAGTTATTGTTTTTGAATTCATGATATAACATAAGAATGATGATTCCTGGTGGTTTTCCAGTATTTAGCTGGCCAGTGACTACTATGATGTTGTCATACAAGAGAATTAGGCAAGAGATATGAGATGAAGTTTAGGCAAAAAAAGGTCCATATAACAATTCATTCCCCTAAATATATAAGCACATAAACATCCATTAAACAAAACATCCATCAAACAAGGGACTTTAGACATAGGAATAGAGAAATTAAAGCATTATAAAAATTACCATTATGTTGTCATATGCTATTCAAGATCATCAAAATCTTTTCCTAATTCTTCTTGTGATGATATAATTTGAACCATGTGTTCTACTCATTCCTATCGTAAATCATCAAAAAAAATTGAGTCATAGCCCGTCTTGTTCCAACCAAAGAACTACATGAATTTAAATTCAAAATAAGAGTGTAATTTCTTGAATTCACAAAAAAATAACTCATATATGTTAAAAATGTATATTGGTAAAAGATATTACCACATCTTCAATTGGAATTTTGATATTTGTGATGATTTTGCTCATCAACTTCATGACATAGTAACCACACATGATTCCATCATTTTGTTGTGAAACCTACAAAAAACAAATGTACATGATTTTCCATATTCGAACATCTTTATTATTCAATAGTAAAATTAATAAAATTATTAATATTCTCTTGTACATACCATAACTTTGTGTCATATAAGCTTATGAGATTTTTTAAAGGCAATGCCCCTACTCTTGTTCTATAGCTTCCTTGCCTTATCAAAGTTTAAAATGGTTAGTTTTTTTATTAAATATTACAAAGATAAATAGAAGAAAAATAGTTAGCTATAACTCTTACATTTCAACAACTACTTTTGTATCTTTACTCAATTCTATGGAAGTTGAGTCATAGTACCAAACATGATTGCAATACAGATCAAGGATTACCAACATCCAATGATCTTGGCCTTGTTCAAAGTTTAATGGCGAAGGCATTATCAACTTCTGATTTCTATTAAGCGTTAATGCCTTATCACATAATTGTTTAGCTCTGATGTTAAAATCTTTCTTTTGATATTGATTGACAAATGAAGAATCATAGAACATTACTAAATGTGATGAGTGATTATGTTGAAGTTGATAATAACATGCCCTATATAAAAGAAATATATATATATATATATATATATATATATATATATATATATATATATATATATAATTAGATATATTTTACATAAATGAAAGTTATTTACTAATTAAGGACTCACCTTATTCATACTTAAATTATACTTAAATTGATCATTTGATATTCAAATAGCTATAATATACACTTGATCGATATATATGTTTGGACGATGTCTACACTAGAAATTTATATAGGAAGTGGCACAGTCTATCCATCATTTATGCTAGATGCCCTCACAACAATAGTCATCAAAGTGCCAAGATTTCTGTTGAAGTTTAAAGCATAATCATAACTATACTTTTTTCATGGATTCTTCTTGAATGACTTAGTACGCAATGATTGGCCACTAGACATAGATTTATCACGAGATACTTGCTTTTTATCTCTTAAATGTGCTACACTTACTAATTCTAGTATAATAGATTAAAAAAGAAGTATTATGTATGTTAGTAACAATAAAAGAATAATAATGTAATAGTAGTAAAAAAAGTGTTATCTTTTAAGTAAAAAATAGTACCATGTCAAAATTTATCACAACTTGAATCGATGCCCAAGCCATATATTGTCCAACCACCTCTTGGAATGTGGTAGCATCAAAAGGCATAAATAGTGGACAATCATGGAGCAATGATTGATCAATTACTATTCAGCAATGATTTGGCAAATATTGATTATGAATCATCCGATCATCGCTCAATTGTTGTACCGTTCTAATAGCAACAAAGTCCATTGATGAAGGATGTTTCAACAAACATTTCATATTCTGTAAAAATTTAAGCGTTATATATAATAAATAAAATATATAATAAAAAATAAAAATAATAGATTATCTACATAAACTTTAAATCTTACCATAAATGATTCATCAAATAGAGGAGGACTCGCATATGGGGTAGCTATTGGAATTACATTCTCATCAAAACGTTCATGGTGATGTGATTGATGGTAAGAGTACATAGATTGCATTGGAGAAAATGAACCACTACCTGATTGCATATACATTTTTGGCATAAAGGGAGGATCAATAGGATGACTATATCCCATACCTGATATAGGTTAGGCGCTATGAGATTGCATGGGTGGTATGCTTGGCATGGATGGTGGCATGTTTGGGGTAGGGTGTCCTTCATGGATTTTGTAGAGCTCTACTTCATCAAGTGGTTCCAAATATGGAAACACATAATTTTTGGCCAATTTGGAAGTTTTGTATTCCTTCCACGCCTTATTTGCAATCTTATAACACTTGCTCTTCCAAGTTTCATCGACTTTATAATGATTCTGTAAAAACACACTACAAAATATGAGATATAATACAAGAAAGATATAATATATGTAATTAGTTATAAAATATAAGAGACTTACACAATTGGTTTTCCATATTTTGTACTTTTTAACTTCGTCAACTTGAGTCCAATCATTTATATTGATTGGTATACTTGACTTCACAAGTCTACCAATAGAGGACTTCAATTGTTGGCCATTTTTCCCTATTGGATTACCAGTAGCATCAAATAGAACAGGTACTTTATCATCTGGGTTAAGTCAACCATCAAGTATATTCGTCCAACCCTTTCTTTTCAAATGACCCAATGGATCATTTGGATCTACAAGCTCTGGTATCCTAGGATTCATGAAATATCTGCAAACAATGATGAAATATAAATTAATTGACAATTTTAAGTCCATACATATAAACATCCAAGAGTTATTAGAACAATATTGAACATACATTATGTTTAATTAGGTTGTTGATTATATATATATATTCCTTCACAATCACTTTGAGTCCATGACGAAGAATCATCATCATCAACTAGATCATCACATACATTAGGAAATTTGTTTGAGAAATGACTAATATTGGATAATGTATCAAGCATAGGGTCATCATCTTCTAAAGCATCACAATGGTAGAGCTCTTTTGTGGAGGCATTAACACAACAGACCATCTTGTGTCAATTTGATAACTCACATAAAATACTTATTTTTCAGGAAGTGCTAACGTGAAAGGATCATCAGTGTGACTTATCTTGGATAAATTTACAAGGATAAATCCAAAATCATCTATTTTATATCCAACATTAATAACATCTTTAGCCCAATCACATAAGAATATTGTTTCATGGAAGACCTCATAATCGAGTTCCTAAATTTCTTGAATTATACCATAATATGTTCTATCAGAAAGTACCGGATTATCATCTTTTAAACTGGAAAATTGCATAGTTTATGCAACCATCTTCACACCACTATTCTGATTTACTTGGACTTTGTCCCTTGCTTGAGTTGTAAACCTCGATCCATTAATTGTGAAACTAGAAAATAATTTGACATCGAATTTTGGACCATGTGTAAGCCATTCTAAACTTTCTATTATTTTATGATTGGGTTTGTTGAGTTTAACTTGAATCTATGCATACAAAAACATGAAATATGTTTAAAGCAAAATTTTAAAACATTGCATAGAAGTACTAATGAATTCTTGTATGTGCACTTACATGGTTGCGAAACCAATTAATAAGCTCTTGCATTATGTAATGTTATTAAAGATATATCAAGTAGATATCATCATTAATAGTTAAATAAAAAATAATTTCATTTTAAGTGGAAAGGTTGAACCTGTCATTACTTACTCTATGTACGGTTGTGCCTCATTATTATTTACCAAAATGATTCGGTGTGCTTTTTCCCATCGAGTGTGATCAATAAATAATTTCTTATTTCCACCAAGCATAAGGTTACCTACTTGGATCATGTAACATTCTAAGAACAAATTATGCATAGGATTCCCAATTTTAGTGCAACCACTAAAGTATTCAAAACAAAACTCAATGGCCTCCTTAGCAATGTAACATTCCATCATGCATCCTTCAAGTTGATTTCTATTATTTGCATATCCTTTAAGGACTTGCATGTATCTCTCAAAAGGATACATCCACCTTAATTAAGTAGGACCACACAATTGAACCTCTCGAACTAAATGAACACACAAGTGAATCGTTATATCGAAGAAAGGAGGAAAATATTTTTCAATTAGACACAAAGTCTCTACAACATCTTACTGTAACGAGTTTAACTCGCCAATTGATATATATTTCTTGCATATTGTATTGAAGAATGAACAAAGACGAATTATTGATAATCGAATATGTTTTGGAAGAATTGATCTAATATAAATTGGTAATAATTGTTGCATTAAGATATGAAAGTCATATGATTTCAATCCATAAAGTTTCTTATCGGTGATAGACACAAAATTTCTTAAGTTGGATGAGTAACCATTAGGAACTTTCACACTCTCCAAACATTTACAAAACACATCCTTCTCTTTTGTTGACATTGTATATGATGTTGGTGGCAAGTATGATCGATTCTTATCATTTTCCACCCTTGGTGCCAATTCAGGTCGTATGCTTAGTTTCTTTAAATCCAGTCTTGCTTTAATTCCATCCTTCACTTTTCCAGGTATGTTAAGTAATGTACCAATCAAGCTCTTACATACATTTTTCTCAATGTACATGACATTTAAGATGTGACGAATGTGTAGGTCTTTCCAATAAGGTAATTCCCAAAATATTGATTTTTTATTCCAACAACCATGGTTTACTGATTCAATAACATTTTCATTTTCACCACTTTTATTAGTTAACCTATTTCGTTTCCCTACCTTAGTGAGTATTATTTTTTTTCATTTTTTCATATCGTTTGAATGTCATACCATTCAATTTCCTTAATATCTCAACACCTTGCAAAGATCGAGGTATAGGATCATGATCTTCTTCACCATCAAACGGTTTCTTTTGGTATCTAAACTTGTGTCAAGATGGAAAAAATCTTCTATGTTTTCTATAAGACATCTTTCGTCTATGAACAAGATAAGTTGCAGAAGTGACATCATTACATATAGGGCATCCCATATAACCTTTTATTGTATGTCCTGATAAGTTTCCAATAGGTAGGAAAATAATTAATTGTCCACAAAAGGACCCCTCTCAAGTTAAAGTGTTCTTCTTTATGTGCATCATAAAAATTTACACCATTATTCCATAACATCTTTAAATCATCTATCAGAGGCTGCAAATATACATCAATATTAACTCTGAGTTGTTTTGGTCCTCAGATCAATAATGTTAACATTATGAATTTTCTTTCCATACAAAACCAAGGAAAAAGGTTGTATGTTACCATAATTACTAGACAATAACTATATCTACTACTAAGGGAACTGTGTGGATTAATTCCATCAGCAGTAATGACAAGACGAAGATTGCGCGGATCAGATGCAAATTGAGGGGATAAATTATCTAATACTTTCCAATTTGGAGAATCACAAGGATGACGTAGCACCCCATTATCATATCGATTATCTGAATACCAAGTCAACATATTTGATGTCCTTTTATTTTGAACAACCTTTGAAAGCGAGGAATCAGAGGAAAGTCCCAAACAACCTTTGCGGTCACGGCTTTCTTAGGTGTTGTCTCATTTGTAGCATGCTTCCATCTTGATTCTTTGCACATCAGACAATCCTCTATTGTCTTATATTCTTTTCTATAAAGAATGCAATCATTTGGACAAGCATGATTCTTATGATATTTCATGCCAAATTGACTAAGATATTTCTTCACTTCATACACTTAGATGGAAATTCAATACCCTCAGGAAAAATATCTATTAGTAGATTTAGTAATTCTATGAATCCCTTGTCAAAAAACCATGTTTTTACCTTCACTTTGTACAAATGAACCAATCCCGACATTTTAGTGTATTTCTTGCATTCTAGATACAACGGGTTTTGGCATCTTCTAGAAGTTTTTTAAAGGTTATGGGATCATCCTCATGTAGTTCATCTTCAACACCATGAACATATTTTCTGTCTGTACATTATGATAAGATGTATATAATCCACTCACATTCTTATTTATCTCTTCCCCATGAGTATTATCAATATTTTCTCCATGATAATATCAACATTTATAACTAAAAATAATACCACTACAGATAAGGTGATACTTAACCTCGTCAACATCATGAAATCGCTCGTTTTTATATTTAACACATGGACATCGACTCCAGAAATGTTGTCATGCTCAATTCTACACTTTGACATCTAGGATTTGTCCATTTTCTATTAATGACATTAAGCATATTAACATGTATCCAATCAATATATTTTAGGTATTATTATATATGAATTCCTAAATTATTAGAATATATACCAAAACATACATAATATAAAAATTTATCATTTTAATCATTTTAAAATTGTATTATTTTTACTAAATAAAATATAATTATTTATATGTAAATAAATTTATACATGTACGATAATTAATAAAATAAAAAAATCTACACGACATTATTGAAACTAGCTAATATAAAAGTCTCTCTTCTTCCAAAAGGCAAGAAAAGCACATTATTATTTATATCAGACAAAACTGCCTACAAAAACCACTCTTTAAAGCAGAAACAACAATTATGAAAGTTTTTGTAATTTATCACAGAGATTAGCTACATAAGAAGTAGGGTATCTAGTTTTGGTAGCTTTTCCTTTATCTTCATGACGCATAGTAACTATTCTAGTCCCTCAAATCCATAAGATCCATATATTATTTCCCCTGACCCACTTAGAAAATTAGCGAGACAAATAATCACATATATAATACAAATATTTATAATAAAAAAACGTAAAGTGAATAATAAGTGCGCAAAATTAGTAGAAATACTTACAAGAGTAAATGAAGAAAAAAATGGTGTTTTGTAAGTGAGAAAATGAGTATAAAAAATTTGAGTATTTCACTTAAAAAAATAGGTGATTTGGAAGATAATTAAGAGAGGAAGAAAACCCACTAAACAATGCTGGAATTGGTGGTCATAGTGGTCGAAAAATGAGAAAGAGTGTCGATCCTTTTGGGTTTTTAGGGCACTACAAATAAAATATGTTGTGTTTAATGGGAAAGAAAGAGGAGAAAAAGAAAATATCCACGTGTGTATCGTCAGTTGAATTTTTGAAATGACGTTACACGTAGGACGTAGCATCGGTTCTATGTGTCAACCAACGCTACACACGTGGATATCATCGGTTGACAAGTAGAGCTAATGCTACATCCTACTTGTAGCATCGGTTCAACACGTCAATCGATGCTACATAAAATTACTCGTTAATTTTTTTTACAGTTTTAAAATTAAATTAAACAATAAATTTTTTATTTATTTTTTTGGTCAATTATTTTTTAAGATTTTAACTATAGAAATTTTATATTTTTTTGAAAACTTTTCTATATTGTGTTTTTCATGCAATCCAAATTCGATAATTATGTACAAAAGACACAATACATAAAAGTATCCAAAAAAAATGCACAAAAATTCTATAAATTATAAATTTTTAAAACTCAATTGACTAAAAAAAAGAAGAAAAAATTATACTCCCCAAATTCAATTTTAAACAGTTAAAATAAAATAATAATTGACCAAAAAAATAAAAAAGATTGTATTGTGTAATTTCAATTTTAAACTATTAAAATAAAACAATTAACGAGTAATTTTACGTAGCATTGGTTGACGTGTTAAACCGACGCTACACGTAAGATGTAGCGTTGATACTACGTGTCAACCAACACTATCCATGTCGTCTCTTTAAGAGAACATGAACGTGCAAGTATACACGGTCACAAGTAATAAATGATAAGTAAGATATCGTTTTCACGGAGATTTGGTACTAATATTCGTTAAGTACTAAAATTGTTTCAATTTGATTTTATCCAAACAATCGAAAGTTTGATGAAGTTTCACTAAACTAATTTTTGATAACAATATATAAGATAATTCTAGTATTGTAGTTTCACCAAATTAATTAACTTGAATCATATTATTTTCTCTTGATTTATGTTATCGCATTTAATTTGTCAACCAAGAACTCATAATTTATCCATATGTCTCTTCCGATAACAAATAGACACATCTCGCTAAAATAATTCACTATATTCCTATAAGAATTAAATTTACCAAAATTCATTAAGTTCAAAGTTCTCAAATAGTTACACGTACAATAAAGGTATAAACCTATCCCTTATATATATATTTTATTCTATCTACGAGCAAAACACAAAAATGCCTTTTTCAAGTTTATTTAAGTGCCACATATCAATTGATTAATCTTCCAACAATCAAAAGCATTAAGCACAAATAGAATAAACAAATTAAACATCTCATAAATCATTCAAAAATAATTAATCCAAGCTTCATAATATAAGTTACATGGCAACCCTAGAATAATTAACTTAGTTCATAGCAAATATTGAAATTACAATACAAAAATATTTAGACATTTAAGGAACATTAAATGAAGAACAACAAAAAAGAATTAGAAGAATTTGCTCTCTGCATTCTCTATTTTTCTTCCTTAGCAGAAGCACAACAAAAGCCAAAAATGGCTTCTACGTGTTCCCCTCTCCATTCTTCTCTCAAAATCATAATAACCCAATATTTATGCCTTCAGCTCTCTAAAAAAAATACATCACACAATATTTTTTACAACACGCATGTAGAAGTGGGAGACAAGGAAATACATCACAAAATATTCTTTAAACACGTGTGTAGAAGTGGGAGACAAACGTGTAAAAATAAGCTGGCGAGAGAAATTTCCTGTGTTTTTATTTCACAATACTTCTGTCAGGTGTCGGCATTTGATTCGCTGGAAGAATAACGAGACATATGGAAGCTTTGTATTGGGTGGGATGCGAGGGCATACACAACTTTAGTGGATTGCGTTATAGGAGAATATCAGAATATGCGTTGTGCAGAACAACTGGACTCCATTCGCATGGAGCGTGGAAAGCATGCACAATTTGAGCCATTCGTGATTTGATCTGACAGTAGGTGAAAGAGATGAGTCCAAGGCAAATCATCTGCACAGACAGGTGGGCCCCACTCTACACGCCAGACTACACAGATAGGTGGACCCTACTCTATGCGCCAAACAGTGTGTCGTAGCTAGAAACACGTCCAATCACCCGTGTAGTACTTGCATCTCACTCTCCTAATCCTCACCGTTGCATTTCTGATCTGATGGTGCATGAGGTGCGTTGAACAATGACGAGCGTGGTAGTCCTTCTCTGTGTAGAAAAACAAAAGTTTTGTTAATTGCATTTAAGCCCTCTAATTTAATTCAAATTAAATTTTCATCTTTTGTTATTTGCAATTAAGCCTTCTTTTAATTCAAATTCTTTAATTTTCTCTTAAAATATATTCCTTAAAAAACTAGCAGTAAATATTAATTTAAGAACTTAAAATTAACTAAAAACATTAAGAACATAGCAATTATAATTAATAAAATAGACAAAATAACTCTAAAACATAGAGTTATCAATCTACATGTGTAGCGTCAGTTGACACGTAGAACTGACGCTACGTTCTATGTGTAATGTTGGTTCAACAAGCCAACCGATGATAAAAACTCTGTGGATAGCGTCGATTTTTCAGTGAACTGACTTTAAATTCATTTTTCTCTAAAAACTGACTTTAAATCTGGACTTAAATGCCACATTTTATAGTAGTGAATGCTTTAAATTTGAGTATTGTAGATTTGAAAGAAGAAAATAATATGTTTACTATAGAGAATAATAAATTGGTACAAGAGATCAAAGACTCAAATGAGACAATCAAGAGACTTATCATTGGAGCTTAGTGATTAGACAAAAAATTTGAACATTGGTAAGTTGCATGGTGATACACAAGAACTTCGTTATATGGATGAAATTTCTACACCTTCAACATCAAATACCATATGTTTAAGGAATTTTAACCCTTCTCCAATTATTACTAATTGTGCACAAACACCCACTACATCTATAGTTGCTAAACCTGTTATATTTGTGTCGGTATGTCATCACTATAGTAGGCAATGTCATATAAGACCAAAATATAGGTTTTTGATGAATACTTCTCAATTTAATAATTCTTTCTTTGTTTTAAATAGTTATCTATCTATGCATGTTGGAACATCTCTTAGAATGAAAGGCAATTATAATTATATGTCCAAAAGTTATATCAGGAAGCATGATGTCGTAGGATTAAAAAGGCAAGAGAAAATTAATGCATTTAATTATAGGACTCATTATCATTATCATACCATACATGTTACATCTTCATTTAGGAAAAATGTAAAAAATAAAGCTAAGTTCAAAACATGTCTATAAAGGCTAAGGTAATTAAATCACAACTTTAAGAAAATTTACGTTAAGAAAGATTATATTTTTTCGGTCATCTGGCCATATTTTTTGTTCACCTTTGAGTTCTTAAATTACTCTAAGTAAGCATTTTTGTAGGTTTATATCTATTTTATTGTTAGGAATTTTCTTTTTAAGAATTCTTTTTGATAAGCATTTTAATAAAAAAATGTTAATCTTTTTTAATCATTAAGGTAATGAACTTGGAGACATTTACATAAACATAACCTTATCTTTAATGGCTTGAATCACTTTAATTATTTGGCATATAAGTGATTTTACATTGTCACATTGTGCACACACTACAATTTTACATGTAATGATTGATTTTGACATTAATTTATTCACACACCCACTGAATACGCATATATGCTATGATTGAAGTTTATTATTTCTCTTGGAAGATTCTAGGACTTGAGGTAACTTTGACTAAAAAAATATATTAGTCTTATTCCTTACACTTTGAAATTTTTTTCCCGTAAAAAGATGCCTAATTTTTAGAGGGATACCTATTATAATAAGGGGATAGGGAAACCTCACAATTATTGTGAAAATCATCATACAAAATATGTGGCTCAATCATGTAGAAAAATAAAAAAAAATCATTTTTCAAAAGCAAAAATAATAATAATAATTTAAAAACGAATATGCTCTTAAGAGAAAAAAATGTGTTGTAAGCATGCAACAAAATAAAGGGCCAATGATGTTAAAAATGTATCCCTTATTAAAACTATTTGTTTCTTAATGTAAGATTAAGGACTCAACTATAATTTTGTAAGATATGTGATATTCATTTGATTGGGTCTTAGTTGGTTATAAAAATATTTAATTAGCATATGAGTGGAATTTAAACTTGTATACTATTTTGAGTAAATGTTAATATATCATTATGTTAGTGTGTTAGTGTGACTTGCCTATTTAGCTTGCTTATTTATACAATAAATAATCAAATTTCGAGCAAAAATGAATACTTTGTTGTGTGCTTTTTTGTGGCTAAATGAGTTTAGTTGCTTTCTGTGGAGTTTTTTTAATTTTGATTTAGTTTTTTAATTATAAATTTTTCCTTTTTATTCCAAATTAAATTGGTATTACATTTAATGACTCATTGCATTTAGGGAGAGTTTATTATATATTGCACTTTTCATTGATCAACTTTTATATTGCATTTTTGCATACATATTTCTCCATTAGCCTTATAATATTTCTCCTACGTACTTTGGTTTTTCATATGTCAAAAAGGAGAAGAGTAATTTTGTAATTCATATAAGTGTTTCACATCCATATACACACATGCTTGCATCATGAATATAAGGGGAGAATTCTTCTCATATTGCCATTTTTTATTATTTTGATGTAAATGCAATCACCACATGATCCTCGAATTATTCTTTTACTATTAACTAAATTAATAAACAATGAGGCTTTTAAGGCAAGTTGTGTAGTACTTTATGTATTTAATTTTAGTTACATATACAAGCTTGATCGGTGCAAAATTGCAAGTGCACAATATCGTAGTTTTATAATAAAGTCATCCTCAGGGATTGATAACTTATTTTTGACAAATACCAAAATTATACTAATATCAATTTTATCTAAAAAAGTTACTAAGGTTGTTGTCATTGGAATTAAAAATAAAATAAATTTAAAGAAATTATGCAAAAGAAAATAAAGATGTTGTTTGAAAATCAAATCAATTTGAAGAAAACTTCTAGGAAATCGATTTCACCTAATCCCTCACTATGCTTTACTCATCTAGCTAATTGAATTTAATTCTCTCTGTTTGTTAGCAATCTCAAAAAAATATCCAAAAGCCTCTTTCGATAGTCAATTGGAAATATTTTTGTTAATTAATTTACATAAGAGTATGCAATTTACACTATTACAAAAATGGGTATTTAAGTCGATATGTAAAGTCAGCTTTTGAAAAAACTCGACTTATAATGAATTTAAATTTGGTTCAGTGTAGAACCGATGCTATCCACGTAGGATGTAGCATCGGTTGACGTGTCGAACTGACGCTATGCATAGACGTAGCGTTGGTTCCAAGTGTCAACCGACGCTACGCTACGTGGATAGCATCGGTTCTACACCGAACTGACTTTAAATTCATTATAAGTGGGTTAACGTGTCGAACCAACGCTACACGTGGACGTAGCGTCGGTTTACGTGGTGAATTAACACTATCCACATAGCATTGCGTCGGTTGACACTTGGAACCGACGCTATCCACGTAGCATAGCATTGGTTGACACTTGGAACCTACGCTATCCAAGTAACATAGCATCGGTTGACACGTGGAACCGATGCTACACACGTGGATAAATTCTTTTCTCTTCTTTCTTCCCTAGACGGAAACTATTCCAAGCGTTGCATAACTCTCAAAAACCCACAACCTCCTCCACTTTTCCTCCACTCTTTCTCATTTTCTGGCCACCTACGATACCATTTCCAGCACCGATTAGTGGGTTTTCTTCCTCTCTAACTAATCTTTTAGATCCCCTATTTTTTTGAGCAAAATACTCAAAAATTTTATACCCATTTCTCACTTACAAAACACAATTTTTTCTTCTTTTCCTTCATTTTGTCACTTCATTTACTTTTGTAAGTATTTCTATTAATTTTATGCACTTATTATTCATATTTTTTCCTGTTATTATGTGTTATTATTTATGTGTATAAATTTTTGTATTATATATGTAGGTTTGTATTATAACATCAGGAGAAGAATATGATGATCTTGAATAAAATAGAAGAAAACCATGATAATTTTTCTACTATTAATTAATATTTTATTTTTCAAATATTTGTATTATTTGAACTATTTGCTAAACTGATTTTTTTTTTCTACTCGAATATAGGTTTTTATTTTATTATAATAGAAAATGAGTAGATTTTAAAAAAAAATTAAAGTTGGTTCATCGCGTGAACTGACTTTAAACGTAAAGTCGGTTCATCATGTGAACCAACTTTAAATGTAAAGTCGGTTCATGCGTTGAACCGACTTTACGTTTAAAGTCAGTTTTTAACCGACTTTAATGCCCCTTTTTAAAGTAGTGTTAATAAAGAAAGAAAGTTATAAGACCAATGACTTTAATACTACACATGTTCATACAAATCTTTCGATCTCTATATTTACCTATGCCAAAATATTCTAGATCTATCCTATAATTTTCTCTTTCGACAGTAAATCACATGACTAAAATCATTTAATTAATGGCCAGTTAATTAGAAACATTAAACTCAGAATAAATCAGACAAACATGAAGAGAAATAATTCAAATTAACATTGAAAATCAAGCATAGTTTAGAATTAAATTATATCTTTTTCCTAAAATAAAGATAAATTAGTTCATGCTAAAAATTAAATTAATCATAAACAAATTTACCATAATTTTTTGAGAAAAAAAAATTTTAATTGCAAAAGGAATCAACTTTCACCTTTTTCTGTTGCGCTCAAATATATTTTTCTTCTCTTCTGCATGTTTTCAAGGTACATCAATGTTTTCTCTCATATGAAATTTAGTCAATGCAACACTTTCTATTCTTATGATTCTTATATAGTGAAAGAGTGATTTTTCCACATGAAAATTTCAAAGAAAGATTCTTAAAGGTATTATAAGTGTTGACCTTTTAATGAACAAAACATTTATTTGTAAACTATTTTCTAGGCTCTTTATCATGTCCTTCATTAAGTCGAAGAAAAACCCCAATTCTGGATAGTTGTACTTTAGGTTGCATTCATGCATTCACGAGCACATTGCACAAAATTTAGAAGTATTTGTGTTTACAAAATTATTGTTGATAAAATATTGGCTAAAATATAGCCTAAAATCCCAAATTTGTGGATGTAAATTGGGAGCCATTTTGCATAGTAATTGTCTGAATTGGAAATATTATAGCATATTGAGCTAGATTTATATTGCACTTTCAAAAAATTTCCATCAAGCTCATGTGGGTCTCATCGGCCGGTGAATGCACAATAAGGAGTGGCAAGGAATTTACAATTTTAATGGGTTTTGGTGGGTATCAATGGGATCTTGTCATGGTGCATGGTGAGCCACTAGCGAGGGTAACGGGAAGCACCAGTTTTATCTATAGATAGTAGTGGATTAGCCCTCATTTTACACCTAAAATTTACATCCTCTCTTTCTCTCTCTAATATTTTCTTTCTCTAAGATATTATAGTTTTTGTTATGATCACATGTACCATTTAGGGATATTTTATCTAGACGTTCAGGTTTAGAAAGTTGGAGTGTTGGGACGAGAAATCTTTAATTTTTCTTTCGTCAAACTCGAAATGATAATTTTTTTCCTTTAAATGTTAAATTTATTTCATTACTTAAATTAACATATAATATTACTAATTTTTGTTTGAAATTATAAATTTATTAGTTTCCACTAGATAGGAAAATTAGTTATCAGTAGGAAAAAGATATGCTAGTCTATGTAAATGGTAATAGAGCTAGAAAAGCACCTCAGAGGTTGACTGCTTATTTGCTTATGTACTTTAGCTTTGATCATTACATATAGTGATTGCATAGTATGCATATGGATTTTAAACTTGACATGACATATTTTTTGTCATATGAACATGTATGGGATACATGGAATGTACACTTCACCTGGTTTTGGAAGCATAGGTATATTGGATTTTATAAATAAATTCTCCTCACATTATATCACCTATATCGATGATGTTTCTTTTATTCATGCATGAGTTTTATTAATATGCAGCATCATATTATTTGTTATTATATTACTTCGAGTAAACTCTTATTGAGTTAGTCGTAGCTCATTCTATTTCCATACTAACTTTCCATGTTAAGGTTTGATAAGGCGGCTCATCGCTCAACATTAAGGAAGAAATAGAATCTAGGTTTACTTTTATCTTGTTAAATTCAATGGTATCCTTCAATCTTTTCTAATGGTAATATATTAATGTTTCATAATTTAAACAATTTTGAAATGTTGTATTGTTTTTAAATAAGGGATATCCCAAATTTAATAAATTTTTTATTAAAAAGTATTTTAAGTTTCCTATAAACATAACTTAAAACTTCCATCGTTTTTACCTTATATATCCATTTTCTAGGGCGTGACAGTTTGGCATCAAGGCATGGTTTTGATCACCCAAAAAAAGTATTTAGTCATGATTTTGAACTATTTTGAAACTATTTTGTCTTAGTATGGCGGCGCCAAAAACTTGATCGGGGCAGAACCGACATCGCCGATCCTGCCCGTTACTTTGGTTTTATCTATTTATAAAACTCTCGCAAGTGCACGAATCATTTCGTAGAAAATGATAAGTATACTCCCAAGGTCGATCTAAGGAAGGAATGTATGTGGTTTTTAATTTATTATTCAAACTTTTAAAAACTTTTAAAAACGAAATTAAATCCTAAACATCCTGTCACGATATTTTAGGGTTTTGTGTTTTTAATCTACTTACATAAAAATAAACATAGATTCAATAAATATTTATGCAAATTTTATCTGTTAAAACAGTGGAGTATTTATGGATATAATAACTAAGTTAATTATGCTTGCTCATATTATTTAGGTTATTAAAGATATGAATTGATATTTATTGATTCTCTCTTTTTTGTATGAATACCACCTTTGGTGGGGTTAGATATTCTTTGTTAACTAAACAAATCAATTAACACCTATGGGTGGGGTTGATAACTAATTTGGTTAATTAAATTAATTTCTTTTTCTAAGAGATTGAAAATGAACCATTTAAATGCCACCTTTGGTGGGGTTAGACAGTTTAAACTTTATTCAAGGTGTCCAAATTAAACCTAAGAATTTAGTTATCCGAGTACTAACTTTCAAGTTTTAAAACCACTACTGAAAACATGTTGTCAATACATTTTCAGATAATAATTCTTATAAAAACTTTTGAAATAGAGCTTCACTCTAACTACCGGGCGATTGTACCAACAAATAAAAGAGCACTACTCTAAATCGATAACTAAACCTTAAAATCTAATTTTTAGATTTAAGTTTGTAATGAAAAATAATATATTTCTCTCTAACATTCTTAATATAAAATCTTGAATAAAAATAAAATCAATTCATTTTAGAGATTTTTACCTATTTAATATTTTGCAAGCATAACAACGTTATTATTATATCATGTTTACAAATAGCCAACACAGTTAAATTTAATCACAGACAAATTAAATATAACATGTAAGAATAAAGCATAAAAAATAACTGTAAAGAAAATAAAATCCTTACAGAACTTTGATGCTATTCCCGTTGCTGGAAAACCTCCAAGCGGAATTTGCACTCCCATTTATTGAATCGAAAAGCTAATAAATTACAAAAACATAACTAGTTCTTCCCAAAAAGGGAAGAACTCTAAAACTAAAAGAAATTAACTAAAAACTAAGAAAAACTAAAAAAACCTAAAAATCTAAGAAAAGAGAGAAAGAAAGAAGAGAGAAGTGTGTTTTGAAGGTGTGTTTAGAAGTGAAGGGAAGGGGGGTATTTATAGGTGAGGATGGAGAGAAAAAATGAGTGAAAAAATGTTAAAAAATGTGAAAACGCTGTAGTGCAAATCTTGGAGGTCATTGATGACGTCGGCATGACATCATGGGCGGCCGCACGTGAAAAATGGGGCGAAATGGGCGTCGGCGCGCGCGATGGCAAGCTGGCACAGACGCGCGCGGGAAAGAGTGAGATGCGCGCGCTGGCGCGGCTGGCGCGGTACAGGCGGCCGCGATTTTCTCCTTTTTGACATTTTTGACCTTTTTGACCCATTTTATCCAATTCTTCCATATTTGTTGACCTTTTCCCATTTATTTATTAATATATTTGTGATGTATTGCTTCCAGTATTCCTCTTTGAGTCTTTAAGTTACGTTTTTAAGTGAAAATACCTGAAAAACAATAAAAACACCCGTGATTCCGAAAAAGACAAATTTATATAAATATATGATAAAACATATAAATATATATATTTTTAATCAATTAATGTGCATAAAATCATGGTAATTTTAGTGCTTTTTGAGCACTCATCAGGCTCCAAGAAGAAGAGTGTCTAGAAATGAGTCTGAAAATGATGCAAATGAAAATCGCGTGTAATGTAACCTGTTTTGATTGTTACATAGGTTGATTAATTGGGTAGAGAGCCTAAGGAAAGAGGTAGGGCTTATCGACCCGACACAGGGGCAACTATGTGTTGGCACGTGTGGGACACGATCTTGGCGTGTGTTGGCACGTGTAGAAATCAGTGCTGAGCATATTGGGTGTGTGCTGGGTATGCACGGTCATGTGCTATCTATGTGTAGGCGTGTGTTCAAGTGGGAGTAAGCTTGAATGGGCGCAGCTGTGCACGGGACAAACATAATGCACGTGACTCGAAGCATTTTGGACCTTTTGACACATTTTTCCAATTTTCCATTTTTTTACTTTTCCTCATTTTTTTCTTAATATATATGTGATGTATTGCCTCTAGTATTTTTCTTTGAGTTTTCAAATTATTTTTGAACGAAAATACCTAAAAAGCAATAAAAATACTTGTGATTCTGAAAAGAAATATTTATATAAAAATATAATAAAATCATACAAATATAAATCTATTTAATAAATTAAAGTAAATTAAATCATGGTAATTTTAGTATTTTTTAAGCACTCATCAGTCACTAGATACACTTAGTGTTGCCTAGGACCTTATTATGGATCATTTGGGAGAGGGTTCATCTACAACCAATGTACCTTTCTTTGATGGGTCTAACCTCACATATTAGAAGGCTCATACGAAAGCCTTTCTAAATCTATAGATGAGATTGTCTCAAACTATATGCTTTATAGATTGGAACCACCTACATTTAGTAAAGATAATGTAGCCACTCTTAATAGTCGGAAAGATTGGACCACTGAAGATAAAACTAGTAGTAACTAGAATTCAAAGGTATTAATGCTATCTTTAGTGCTATGTTTATTGATAAATTTTGTCATATTCCTCATGTTGATATTACTAAGAATATTTGGGTTATTTTAGAGGTTATCCATGAGGGGACCCCATAAGTTAAACGAGCTAAACTTCACATGCTTGGTACTAAATTTTAAAATCTTAAAATGAAAGATAATGAAACCTTTTCTGAATTTTGTGCTAAATTATGTGATATTACTAACTCTTCTATCAATCTTGGAGAAAAAAATTGATGATTTCAGATAGTTTGAAAGATTCTTTACTCCTTACCATATTGCTTCCATTCAACGGTCACTATCATTAACAAAAGCAAGGATGTAGTTACCATCAAAATTGAGGAACTTTTTGGCTCACTTCAAGCCTTTGGGATGAGCTTTTGAACACCACCAAAGAACAAAGGACATTGAGAATGATAAGGATAATGAAAAATTCACACTCTTATCCAAAAGACTCAAGCTAATCTTCAACCAGAACAATTCATAGAGTAACTTGTAACCAAGCCGTTCAAGGGATCAGAATCCAAAAGAACTCAAACATATGATTTTCGAATGTAAGAAAGCTAAACCCAATAGACCTCAATGTTTTGAATGTATGGGTTATGGTCATATTGCAAGTGAGTGTGCCAACAAAAAGAAAAGAGCTAGAAGAGCTTTCAATGCTACCCTTAACAACTTAGAAAGTGACAACAACAATCCTAATGTCTTATAAAATTGTGGCACCAACTATCAAGCATTTACTTTAACTTATGGTGGATACTTTAATGAGTTTGACATTGGCTCAGATAGTAAGGGAAGTGATTCTGAATTCCTACTTAGTAAATTCATTACTAATAACATTGTGAAACTATTTACAGATTTATTGGGTTGTAAGAAAGTAAAAGAAAGCTTACTAGTATAAGTAACCAAATTTAATGATTAACACAAATCCTATGAAATAAATTCCTTCATGTTAGAAAAAGAAAAAAATTGAGCTATTTGAACGTATTAATGGTTTGAATTCAAGCCTTGCAGGTCTCAAATAGGAAAATAAGAATCTTGTGTAGGGGCTGGGACAATCAAAGGATGTGTGAATAGATTGACTATTGGAGCTAAAAGGCTAAACAAAGTCCTTGACTATGGAAGACCTTTTGAAGACAAGAGAGGGCTAGGATATCTAGATGAGCACTCTTTGTCATCATCTTTAAATACAAATAAGTTTATAAAACCATCCAACCCTTCATCACATGCTACACATTCACCTCTAACATCAAATACTACACTTGTAAAGGATTATAACTTTAATCCTACTATTATTAATTATGCTCAAAGAATTGTTGTTCCTATAATAGAAGAACTGTTGAGTTTGTGTTTATCTATCATCATTGTGGTAGAAAATGTCATATAAGATAAAAATGTAGCATTTTGATGAATGTTACCAAATTTAATAATTTTTCCAAGCTTCTAGTTGTAGGAATCATTATTATCATCCATCTATGCATCGTATGCCCAATAACTCTACAAGAAAACATAAAGTTATTGGTCCAAAGAGGAAAGTGGATTTTAAAACTTATAATTTTAAGACTAATTATTATGTCTTACCATGCCTATTGCATTTTCATTTAGAATGAATGTGAAAACTAAAGGTAATTCCAAGAGAATTCCTATGACACCTAAGGTAGCTTATTTTCCAACCCAAAGAAAAAAAGGAACCAAAATTCATGAAAGTTTGCTTTATAAAAGATTATCTCTTTTCGGCCAACTGATTGTCCATTAATGTTCACCTTTGTACTATTTTTGAGTGCTTATTTAACCCTAGGGAAGAATCTTTAGTTTGTTTTGTTTTCATTTTAATTGATTTTTTTAGTTTAAAAAAAGAGGGGAAGTAGACTTGCTTTAATATTGACATGAACTTTAAATATTATTTTCATACTACTTTCGCTTCTTTTGGTTGACCATACATGAGTATTTTGACTTGTTCATTTACATAATTTTCACATCTAGTGATCGATGTCAATAAGAACCTACTCACACACTCACTAGATACATATGTATATCATGCTTGAAGTTTATGATTGATATTATGAGATTTTAAGGACTTGAGATAACCTTGGCTACTAAATTATGGTTGAACACTATCTTTCACTTTTTGAAATACTACTGTAAAGAGACACATAGTTTTGAGAGGGCTACTTACTGTGAGCGAATAGGTCTACCTCATAACAAGTGTAAAAGTCATCATACTAGTTTTTTGGCTCATGCATATTTTCTTAAAAAATAATATTAAAGGAAAAAGAAAAATACAAAAAAAAATTTAACTGCACAAAAAGAAAGTGCCATAATTGGTTATACAAAAAGAAAATAAATAAACAATTCCTCACAAAAAAATACAAGAGGGGAATACAAAAAAAAATTAAGTAAGTTCTCTCTTGGTAAATATAATTTTATTATGTGTAAGTATGAATTCAACTGTAATCATTTATAATAGGTGAACTATTCTCTTTGAATCTTTCATAACTGATCATAAATGAACAAATTGACATACTATTGTAGTTTCAACACATATTTTACTTTTTATGATTGTCGATATGTCACCATATGTGTTAGTATATCTTTATCACTACTAAAATAATGATATTTGGTCTCAAAACTTTACCCATAGTCTTTTTAAAAATTAAGGTCTTAGGGTTTTCCTCGTGGTCTAATAAAAGCCGTGATCATAGGCCTTTAATTTTTACTATCTTATACCATAAATTATTAAACATTTGTGATTTTCCAATTTTTTAATTTTCACAAATTTTTTAAAAGTAATCCTATTTTTTAAATTGTAAAATTTAAATAGTAAGTTAGAAAGCACATCGTTACAATTTGTTACAAAGGAAGGTAGATAGGCAGATAGTCTCGAAGGTATGACTTAAAGCCCTTAGCCCTAATTCTCATATTCACTCCATAACTGATAACCAATATGAGAACTTGGAGAAAAGGGTTTTCGGTTGTAAGAAGCATTATAATGAAGTGCAATTCTTCAAGGTGCCAATCAAATTTCTACAAAGAAGAAGGAGACCAAGAAAAAGTCAAAGTAGTAAATCCAACCTTAAAGATCAAACCAGGAGCCTCAACTACTAGTAATGGCAACCATAATCTCAATTTATGCCTTAAGTGCAAATCAAAACAGCCCATGTCTTCAGGTGATAATGGGATCAGTGATGATGCTCAGTTTTGTGGAGATTACTTTTGGAGCAATCTGTTCGGGAAGTTTAGGTTGGTAGTTATCTCGCACGTGATGATATCTCCAACTGATAAAGTCCTTGTTGATTTTTTTGGTGGTCCATGTTCCAGGTCCTTCTCTCTCTCTATGGCTATTTTTTATTTAATTTTTTGGGTAAATTGTTCGAGTATGTGCTAGGTTGATATGAATGAGAGAAAAAGATTAAATTTTGGCAATTATTTTATGTTTTTCTTATGTGTAAGCTTGTTTGTTAACTTGAAGCTAAACAATAATTTTATTAGGACTTGTCATGAGCTTTGAATTAGATATGTATGTTAGTTTATATGATGTGTACTTAGTTATGGTAGATATTGAAGAAAAAGATATTTTTTAGTGTTTAAATTTTCATTATTTATTTGAATCATTTGAGAAGTTTGTCCGTATTGTTAATATTAATGCCCTATTGATAACATTGGTAACCAAGATTTTTTATTTAATTTATGGATGTTTCTTATTGAAAGGGAAAAGGGGGAATAGTTACTTCTTTCTTATCAAAGAGCTCTACTTATTGGATTTGTTACAATTTTGAGATGGGTTACTATTTTATTGTTCAAATTTATACTATAAGAGGCTCTGAATGTACACTCATTGTAGGGTTGCTTTGTAGTTTGTACATGAGATGCAACAGAACGCACAAAAGAACTTTGATACGAGTAGGGATAAATCAGTGCCAATTTTTGGTGTTGGAGTTGCATTTATAGATGAAAGTTATATTAATGGTGTGCCTTCTCATAAGTTGACTAGGGCATCAAAATGATCATGTAAAATCTAAGCCTACCAACAAAAGATTTATCCATTGTTCTTATTCAAGTTATATTTTCTTCCAAGTCAAGTGGTGGAAAGGAAAGATTGAGAAAGTTGCTAGATGTTGTTATTTATACCACTGGTAAAGAATATCTTTTGGTACATCTACGGATGCTTTGATTGCAAAAGGTTTTCCTATAGAACCAATTTTTATATGGAAGTAAACAACAAAGGCTTAAAAAACCTATTATTCATAACATATTGTTTCTATTACAGATTGCAACAGAAAACTGGATACAACAAACTTATACTTGGATTGTGCACCTCGAGAATTGCTTCTCATGTCATTTCTTCCATAATGAAGGTATTTTCAAAATTCATTTCAGTTTATGCTCAATTCTTTCCACCCTGAAATATAACCTTTGATCCACTCTGTCAATATGTATATTTTTTGGATGGAGGCGTTATATTTTATTATTATCTTTGACATTAATAAAAAAAAGCATATGTGGACTATTAAATGTTGGCAAATTCACACATAGATATAGATGACTATTATTTTGTTCTGCACTATCTCCTTTATATAATCCTTCCAAAGTTGAATCCTTGATTGTTATTCACTTTATTGTCTTTTCAAGGAGGAAGCTGTCTAAACCATTATAGAGTTTGTCAAGGCTCCAAACATGATCCATGTACTATGAGGCCCAGGAAACTTCAAACATTTATTTTTCTTATTCTAAGTTGATTTTGTAGATACTTGTGTATATTAAGAAATTATTCAAAATAATGTAAACATAAATTAAAAGCTACATGTTTAATCAATGGTGATATTAATTTTTTTCACTTAAATTAGGCATGTTAATGAACTTAAATTAATATTTTTCATTAATATGGTAGATCTTGTTCATGAAGATTATATTACTAAGATGAGGTTAATGTCATTGGTGGATCTTGGCTATGATGAAGGTGGAGCAATTCCTTACAATCTTATTAAAGATGCACTTCAAGTTAGTTTGCATTTCCTTTCAGCTAGCTCTTCTTTTACTAATATCTTTGTTTATTAAGTTCTAGTTTTAATTTTAATTTTAATTTTTTCTTTATCAAAATAGGTGGCTAGTTCATCTCTAATCATTTTCAATGTTTTAAGTATTTCTCCAACTTCAATTAGTGAAAAAGTACAAAAATGATGTATCAACTTAATTTCTTTCCTTTGTATGTTTGAAGTAGGATCGATAGAATTTGATACTATATTCTTAGCACCTTTGGTTGGTTAACAAGATTGAATATTGTAACTATTTTTTATGTATATATTTAGTGAAAGAGAATATTTTAGCTAACAATGATTTAAATATGTACATTGTAGTTTAATCATGAAGGAACTTACACCGATAGTGAAATTAATGAGATGCAAAATGAGTGGGTAGAACTTAGACCATCTACGTGCTCTTATCTAGTTTTTTGTTAGATTGACTTAAATTTTGGACAATTTGATTAGTATTGTTATTGACAAATATTTTGTATGTATTTCATATTTTGAAATACTTTAATTAGCAAGCTAGTAAGGCTTTATTATCTTTTAGTGTATAAACTCAAATGTAATTACACTCTTAATTTTAATATAATATGACTTTTAATATTATAATTGATAAATTTAATGTAATTTATATTGACAAATGGGGTTAATTGAAATGTATATGGTCACAGTTTAAGTTTAGTTGAGACAATAGACATACTATTTGGTCACGGTATTATAAATAACCGAGGCCATAGATATATCATTTGGTCTTCTAAGTTCTTCTTTCTTATATGTAGTATGTTGTGTGTTGGTTCTATATTAGCCTCCAATTGATTTATATATATATTTTGCATGCTCTTCCTTCTCATATGCTTTAGTTTTATCTTTGGAGAAAATTAAGGTGTTGTTACAAGCTTGTTTATATGAGTGCTTCTCCATAATATGCTTGTATGCCTTTTCCTCACTCATTTGTATACCATATAGATCATTTACATGTCTTTAGGAGTCTTGAATTACATGCATTGATGTGATTAGACTTGTGTGTTTAACTAGCATTCCTAGTGTTTATAGCATTGACCCTGTCTCTTACTTCTATGTATGAACCTGAGCCTTTCTCACATACCTAGATGTTTTTATAGCATCCCTTATTTCTTCTATCTTGGGGTGTCAACTATAAAGTTAGTCAATTCTTTCCTTCTTATAACTACCAATGATGTGAGTGTAGCCAATGATCTCTTTTTAGGCAATTGTGTGTAGTTTATGACCTTTTCTCTCTCTAGAGGCAATACTATATGGCTTGTGTTGATAATCTCTCTTAACACATACTTGTCTTTTTTTCCTATGTTTTCCTTGAGGCCATCTTTATCATATCACTCCTTTGTTGTTGTGTTTTTGTCTATGTCTCTAAACTGTACTTGTATCCCTTACTACTTTTTAAAATAAAATAATAAAAAAAGGGATTTTTTCTTTGGTCAATTGGCATTATCCTTTTATCATTTCTTTCTCTTACTAGGATTATTCTACATGTTGTTCTATCCTCCTAACTTTGGCATAAGAAATGAACTTTTTAGAGGGATCAATGATGTTGTATGAGTTCCATGCATTTGTCTTGATTTGAAATGTGGCTTTTATGACATGTGTTTGCATTGAGTGTTTGTATGGCTAAATTCTTCTGTTGAATTTGAAAAGAACTTTTTATTATACAAGTTCTATAGCTCTATGAATTTACATGGATATTTTGAGAGGTTTATCTGGATTTGTGCTTTAATGATTTGTATGACCCCAACAAGCTCTAGAAACAACTTTTAGTATCTCTCCAGGAGAAATGCTAGGTGCTACTTTGATAGAAAGAGGATTTAAGCCCATCACTGAATCATTTGACCCTTTCTTACCATCAATGTTTTCTTATCCTTAGTATCCCTTCTTTGAGCCATCATGTTATGCCTTCTTTTCTTTGCACTTAAACATTGGCTTAGCTAAAATGATTATTCCTTTTTACCTTTTTACACCCTATGTTGAGCCTCTATGCTCCGAGAATGTCCTTTTAACCTTCTTAGTTTCAATTTAAAAAAAATAGAGAGGAAAAAGAAGGTTGGAAATGGAATTTTATAAAAAGTGGGTAGAGATTGAGAAAAGGAAGTGTTGAGATTCATTTATTTAAAAAAAAAGAGGAAGAAAAAAGAAAGAAAAGAAAAGTGAAAAGAGGATAAGCATGTTAAGGAAGTGTTGCTTAATCTTTTGAATATTTTATACTATTCTCATAACTTCACTTGTTGAAGTTTGAGAAGTGAAGAAAAAATAACTCATGTTTGAGGGTATTGGTGTCTTAGACATAAACTTATCTATCTAATTGGAGCAAAAATGATGTGTTTGAGCCTATATGTCTTCTTTTCTACCCTAACCTCTACTTATCATTACAAGCTTTAAAAGACTTATTGATTTCTCCCAAGCTTTTACTTACATTAGTAGAAAGAAAGGCTAGTTATGGACATATGAAGTTTAGTCCTACGTGAGTCTATATTTCTATTTTCTTGGTTCATATATGCATATCACAATGGCATATATAAAGTAAAAAAAAATTAGCATATCACACATTGAGCATATCTTCAAAAATTTAGTCATTCCTTTACATGAATGCATCTTGGATTGATAGACATGCGGATATTTATGTTGAATGCATTGCTTATTCTCTAAGGACCCTTTAGTTTTTTGAACATGCTTAGTTTGCTTCCTTTCTTTCTGTATCACTTGTTTTCTACTTTGTGTAGATGCTTCTATTTTAGGAAAGTATTGAGAGATGGATGCAATAAATGTTTATTGACTCACATTCCTACTTTTAGGGGAGAGGTGTGTGTCATTTTCATGGTGTTAGGGAGAGTCCTTTGTTTATATGGCATCCTTTTTGTTTGTTATAGTTATGAGGTTATATTGTGTTGTTGTGTTCTTGTGATGCTCTCTTCTTCTTTACATCACTTTATATGAACCATGCATAAATATGACTATTGGAAGGACTTGTTGCATGCTTTTTTTACAATATGCTATTTCATGTGTTTTCCTATGTGTTTACTTGCATCCTTATTGTAGTGAGTTATTACATGTTTATTGGTTGTAGTTGATAGCCTGGTATTTTTCGTTGGAATGCATGACAAATGTTTCCTTTGGTAGACTAAGATGTCTTTCCATATATGTGTGTATAATATGGGATAAGGTTATAAGATTGAATACACCCAAGTGTTGTTGGGAAAGATAGTTGAATCATTAGGAGTATGCCAACTTGGAAGATAGTTGGACTCCTAGTCAATATCTTCTTACACTTATGTTGTCATTTGGTGTTTAACCGCCCATTCTGTCAATATGTTGTTTGCACATTATGAAGCCTCTTATGCCCTCCCACATCATGTGTAAGTGTGGGGCTCTGTGCTATGTATCACATTAGGGAGATGTTATCTATCTACACTACTCTTGGTTTGTTTGCATTCAAGTTGCTATTTATTACACGATTTTACCTTGCTAGTATCTCCATGTTATTCTTTGTATTTCTTGCTTGACTACAAGTGTTGCTTCTTTTTGTGTTTTCTTTAATCTACTTTACTGTATTGCATTTCTATTTGAGTTATCTCCTTCGTATAGAGGTGTAGTATATTGCCTACATATGTGTGCTTCATTTTAATTTCCATGTCAAAAATGGGGAGAAGTGTATATAACTTATGTTTGTTTATGCATTATGTTTGCTTGATAACACACTATTTCTTGCACGGGATGGCAAGTGTAACCTACACTGCATTATGTTTATCTAATATGCATAAAATTATGGGTAGTGTTGCATATGTTTAGGGGGAGTTTGTATGTTTGTGTTGCACGTAGATTATTTAATTTGTATATTTTAACTACATATTTGAACTGCATGTAGATTATGTGTAGTGTTGCACTCAAGATAGATGCATATGGAGTATGTGTGTCTTTTGTGTTTTGTTATGTTTTATTGTGTCATTCATGTGAACAAATAACTTTAGAAAATCTTCATGATCATCTCATGTTTGATGAGCTTTTGTATTTAATTATGCAATGTTTTGACATGGAAAGCCAAAGGGAGATAATGAAAGTCATGTTGTTGTTATGTCTATTTTTTGGCTTCTAGTGTACCAAACATAATGTGTATTTTATTCTTACTTATTGTATTTGTCCTCCTATATGTAAGGTCGGTTACTACATATTAGTAATACACATATAGACATAATTAGGAACACTTTGTAAGCAAGTATGTTTACATATAGATATATACACAAGGCGATGTTTGGAAGAGAGTTGGGTTCATGTGTAGAATTAAGTCATTATGGAAGTAACAAGTGAGAGCGGCAATAGGTAGTTAGGATAAAAGTTATGACTAATGGAGATAATGATGGTTTTATTTCTTTAAGAGTGTAACTATTTTATTGTTTAGTGGATCATTTGCTGCTGAGTATTGCCTTAAACAACCCAAGGATGTTATCACATAAAGAGGGTTTCTATGTGGGTTTATCTCATTATATCGGGGGTTAATTGTGGTTGACTATATATATGGCTAGTGTAATAAGAGTTTAAGTGTGTATGTTTATGCATACTAAAGTTTAAACTCTAATTGGAAAGCTTCTATTTTTTCTTTATCACTTCCTTTCCATTTATTGAAATCTATACTTGTTACTATTTATACTTTCAGTCTTTGATTATATGTATGACAACTGTGCTTATTTGTTTTGTGTTTATCTTCCTATGATTTGTGTATTTGAGTTGAGTCCTTAAGGAGTCAATGTGTCCTTAGCCTGATTGTGTATCTAGTCTAGGACTCCTTCATTGTTGTTATGCATGATCTGTAGGTATGTTATTATCTTATATACTTCTAGCTTGTTCTAACATACTAGATGCATACCTTGATTAGAAAGCATGTTTATTATATTTTGTCACCTGCTTTATGTCCTTTCTATATAGCATGCCTATAATTTTTATAATCATTACTTGTTGTTATAAATTAATCTATTGCTTCCCTGATTAATTTATATTGTTTAGGTTCGTTATGTGCATGTGAGTCTCTAAGGAATTAGTATCTCCTTATATTGGTACTCCTAGTTGGATTTTTTAATTGATTTTCTATGATGTGTATGATATCATGTTGGAAGAGTACAATCATCATCTATCAAATATGTTCATACATATGAGAT
Source organism: Hippophae gyantsensis (assembly GCA_030763125.1). Classification (NCBI taxonomy): domain Eukaryota; kingdom Viridiplantae; phylum Streptophyta; class Magnoliopsida; order Rosales; family Elaeagnaceae; genus Hippophae; species Hippophae gyantsensis. Next base: position 50,397,850 of record CM061034.1, on the reverse strand, counting down.
CTTGAAGTGATTGGAAATCGTTTATGGCCTTTTAGTATGTTTGATTATTTAACATACCGAGTATTGATTGCTTTGTATGCATATTGCTAGCCTGGACACAAACCTATAAGGCAAATCATCTTTTGTGTGTTTATTGTAGTTTCTTATTTCTTACTATAGGTAGTTTCATTGTGTGTTGAATTGACAGTATTGTTTACGTACTTTCTCTTTGATAATTACTCAATTCCCATTGTGAGGCCTATTTGGCCAAATTGATATAGAGCTTGGAAAAATAATCCATGGTTTGGCTTCTTCACCCTTCATCTAGGTCTCGATTACCTATTTGAGATAGAAGAAGAATTGACCTCTGTAAAAGTATTCCTATGTATGGGAATCTTCAGTGAGGATGATCAACCTTTGTAGCATCCTTCCTTCCCATACCAACCCTTATTGAAAGAATGGGAGAATAATTTTAGTTCTTAGTTTAGGAAACGATTTACGTATGTGTATTTAATTTTTTTATTTGTGTTATTTTTTAAATTTTTGTGGTTTTTTAAATCGAACCTTTTTGCTATTTTTTGTAGTTCATCTATTAGGCTTCGTTATCATGAATTGGCTATTGGTATATAGTATTTTATTGTCTAATTAAAAAATGAAGTCGGAGATTGGCATTGTATTGTAAATTCTACGTTCTTTGATTTTTTTCTTACTTTTTTAATTTATTTTATCAAAGTTTGTTATTCAATCAACATATTTTGTTTTATTTACTTTGTTTAGTTTTATTATATTGTACTCATGTATTTTTTATTTTGTTAGAGCATATGGATGTTGTTTTGTATGAGATACGTGCATCGAGAGATAGGTGTTCGAGTACTTTTGGTTTGATGCCTCACTACATTGGAGACATTTTTCAATGTATGCTTTATGTTTTTGTTTGGCTTTGGAAACATAGAAATTCATTATTGTTATTGTTTAGTGTTAACCATATGTATCATGTTAATTATTCATTATTTTTATATGTAACATGTTTTATACATTTTACGTAACATGTTACATAATGTGGTAAGTATAGTGTATGTAACATGTTTCATACAGTCTACAAGTAATGTAACGTGTAACATACAGTGCATCATAGTTTATTAGTGAAACATTTTACTAGTTTAATAATTTTATATTGTATGTTGTTTTTGTTTTCTAGAAGGAATTTTTGAAATTAGTGGAATAATGTAAAGGAAATCCATGGTCTATTAAAATTGAATATGATCAATATTTGGTTGAATTTGCTATTGGCTTATCTAGTATGGTTGAACTGTGGCATGTGTATTGGAAGGGCTTGGAAAAGTTGTATGCTCCTATCAATGTTTATGGCAACCATTGGGTGTGTTGTGATATTTATTTGAATAATAGATTCATCAAAATCTATGATTCATTGAACATACCCAATGTTAAAGAGAAATGTAGTCATTTAGGTGTTGTTATTCCTATTTTATTGCATTTTATTGGATTCTATGGTTATAGAAAGGATTGCCAACCTGATCCTTATGAAGCTCATCTTGTTTTTGTTGTGATGGAATCCCATGCAAGGTAATATGTAATTCATCTACATTGTTTACCTTTTGTACTTTTGATACTATTTACATGTTTAATTATTCATTTTTTATTATGTAGTCATGACTATGGTCTTTGGTGCTTGAAGTTTATGGAATTTCTCATTCATGCTTGAACTTTGGATAAGATTAATTTTATTTCTTTATTAAAATTAGTAGTAGGTACTATATTCAATTTTTTTGTAATGATGGTATGTTAGATCCAGCTTGTTAGTTCTCTTTATTGTAATAGTTATTTCATAAACATATTTTGTCTTTATTTCATTTTGAGACAATATTGTAATTGATGTTTTGTTTTGAATGACAAGTAGCAAGATTCTACAATTAGTAGCAGCATATGTATAGATACGATATGAGTGGTATGTGTTATTTGGTATTTTAGTTTTGTTTTGAATGTGACCTTCTTTTCTTTGGGACACCTTTAATAACAAAAGTAGGTAAAAAATGAATGGCAATCTTCATGACATTTGAATTTTTAATGTCCAAAATTAATATATAACATGTTACATAATAATAATACACAATATGTAAAATGTTATATATATTATGTTTTCCTATGTAAACTATCTAAAAACATATTGTTGAAGTTGTCCAACATGGGAGATTGAGTCAACACAATAAGGGTAAGTTCAAAGCTACTAATAGGAACCATAACCTTTAGGCATTATTATCTAAAAAGTATGGACATTTTTCTTCTGTTTTCTAAATTTCATAATAACAATATCATAATAATAATATCATAATATAATATTACATTCCCCAAATTTATAGAGGCCACAAAACATAACAGTTTTAAGCTACAAAGAAAGAGTGAAAGTAAAAATCTTACTACTTTGATGTAATGAATATGTAATAGTTTACATGTAATTAAAAAATATGTAACATGTTACATACAACTTACATATATATTGTAAGTCCCGTTGTACTCATGTTTATGTGATGGATTTTTGTGTGCAAAATATTGTAATTGTTTTATTTTACTTATTTGTCTTCCTCTGTGTAAGGTTGGTTAATGTGGGTCAATACTGCTCACATGTATATAGTTAGGAATCCTTTGTATGCGAGTATGTTTACACATATCATGGTATTGGTTTTCATAGTTTGCATGCTAAGTGGAATATTGGTTTTCAATAAATGAGCTGATGATGTCGTTCATGTTTTTTGTTTCATTTTGGGTGTCGATATTTGTGAAATTTACTCAGCATTTTTTGGAAACAAGAAAATATATTTTTTTGGCCCTTTTTCACCAAGCTTGGCCCCATTCTTTCCACCACCCCAGCCACCACCATGGGCAAAGTTATTGGCAAGGAGGAAAATTCAAGTTTTATAAATACCCCTTGTAATTCCTATTATACTCATGTCTATACATTGGCTTCCCTTATACAAAACATTGTGTCTGTTTTATTTTACTTAGTGTATTTGTCTTCTTTTTTGTAAGGTTGGTTACTAGGGATCCATAATTCATACATGCACATTATTAGTTACACTTTTATGCAAGCATGTTTAAGCATACCACGAGGTTGGTTTTCATAGTGTGCATGCTTTTTTAAACACAAGCTGATGTTGTTACTCATGGTTTTTGGTTCTATTGTGTGCAGGTATTTTTTGTTTTTACTCGGCATTTTTGGAAACAAAAAATATCAAATTTTAGACACCTCACCAAGAAGATTACCAAGGACACCACCATAGGTGGTGGTGAAGTGGCTGGAAAGGTGGCAAATCCAAGTGCTATAAATACCCCACTCATTTCTCTTCTCTTTATCCATAATTAATATAGCAATACTCTACCGAAATTCGCACTGATTATTGTATCTATTCTTGTAATCATTTTGGTGAGGTCATATTTGAGTGTGGGTTCCGTGAGTTTAGTGATCAAGCCATAGGCTATGTGTATATGTGGTTTGATTATGTGTCTCTCATGCATGATTTGTTAGTTGAGGTGGACTATGTGTTTCGAGAAGTTGTGAGTTGATATACTTCTAGTTATTGTTCATTTGTTACCAATCACACTACATTGGGTAGTGTTGGTTGTAACCAATTATGGAAGCAGCAAGTGAAAAGCAGTAGTAGCAAATTTGGATAGAGGTCCTGATTGACATAAGTAATAGTGGTTTACTGTCTATTAATGTTGTAATCTGTTTACTATTTAGTGAATTATTTGTTGTTGAATGGTTGTCTTAAGCAACCCAAATATGTTACCATATAGGTACAACCTCTATATGGGTTTACCTCATTATATTGATTGTTATGCACGATCTAATGTTGTGCTAATGTAATCCAAGTTTATGGTGTATATGTTTCAACATACTAAAAGCTTAAACTTTGATAGAAAGCTTTTATACTCTTGCAAGCTTTCTATTGATTTTATTATTATGTCTATGCTTCTGTTATGTGTTTTTCTAAGTTCTTGTTTCTCTATTTAAGCGAGTTAGTGCTAAGTCCATAAGGAGTATGTAACTTCTTACTCTCGTATTATACCAATTCTTAGAATCTTCAATTGTTATCAAAACAGGTGCACTCTTTTGGGCTTAACTGCTCTAGTGTTGATCTTGCTAACTCGATTTTTCAAAAACACACTTTCTCTTGAATGGAGTCAGGAAAATGAGGCAATGTAGGTAGACTTCCACTTTTTAATGGGTTTAACTATACCTATTGTAAATCTCAAATGAGGTCCTTTCATGGTCTTAAGGAGACCGTGTGTGGTTCCTTGTTGAAAATGGCTAGACCTACCCTACCAAAACCCTACCTGACAATACCATTATCCCCAAACCTATAATCGAATGGACTAAGGAAGAATCCAAGGAATCTGAATGGAATAGTAAAGGGTTATATGCTATCATTAGAGCTTTGTCACTTAATGAATAAAGAAGGATTCAAAGATATACATCTTCTAAACAGGCTTGGGATATTCTAGAGACAATGCATAAAGATACTCCTATAGTGAAGAGATTCATAATGCCAAAACTAAAGAGAGATTTTGAATTGTGCATCGTCCAATAAGATGAGACATTCAATCAATTTTATGCATGATTCTCCAACATTGTAATCTACTTTCACAACCTAGGCAAACCAATTAGTGAAACAAATCAAATTAAAAAGAAAAGTGATAGTCTACCTTTTAGGTTTCATGCTACGGTCACTATACTGGGGTCAATGTACAAACTAGGTAAACTTACTATTAATGAGCTAGTTTTTAATTTACAAGTCTTCAAATTGTATTACCTTTCACCAAGAAAGACCATATTGGTTCTTAAAAGCCAAAACATTAGCCCTCAAGACTATTAAGAGAAGTGAATCAATCAAATATATGTGTATCTCAGGTGGTGATGATGATTATTTTGACCTTGATGAGGAGAAAACAACATTCCTTACTCAAAGATTTACCATATTCTTCATAAAGAATAAATGTGTGTGGGATTATTGGGAGATATATTTCTACTTCCAAAACTTCAAGATCTATTAGAAGTGATGAAGACTCAAAAAAATGGTTATGAGAAACCAAGTAAAGGTCACTTGAATAGAAGAAGATGCTTTGAATGTGGTAATCAGTGTTTTCAAAAACTAAAATGAAAAAACAAACATACCATTGAAAGTTAAGGTTACTATTTTGAATAGTACAAGTAGTGATGATGATGATGACACTACTTTTATTTCCTTCATTACATCCATTAATTTCATTGATCCTCTAACTGCTACCTCATATACTCAAAAGTTGACTGCTGAAGCTGAAAATGAAGATGATGATCTACTTGATTCTTACAATGCCCTCTTATTAGACCATATTAAGTATGTGGAGGCAAATAAAAAGGCTTTGAAAAGACTTGATGAAAATAAGCGCGGGATATGAAATTTAAAGAAAAATGTAGAGGAAAATAAGTCTTCTAATTATTGTCAGTAACTTGAACTCTCGAGGTTATTCAAAAGAGATATTCATATTTACTTGAGAAAGTCAAAGCAAATCAAGAAAAAGTAAAGAAGCTTCATTAACAATTGAAGGTTCCCTTCTATTATAAAGTCACTAAATTTCTTATCTCTCCTACTCAAAATGTCGAGGTTAAGGGATTGAAAAAGAAAATTATTGTACAAAATAGTAAAAAGGAATGAATAGCTTATGTTTTTTTTTCTAAAAAGGAGTTAAAATTAATCAACTAAATGAGAAAGTTAGTTCTAAACAATTATGCATCTTATCTTGAGTCTTTTCTCATAGAGAAGGAAGGTTTTATTATTTCTTTGAAGGACAAACTTAAGGGTAGTGAAAAGAACTTAGCCTAATCTACTTCCAATTTGAAGAAAATGATGGCTAGTTCTAAGAACCTTAATGACATCCTCTATAACACCAATATGATAGGGAATAAACAAAGTACTAGCTATCACGAAAAGGTTTCTACCTCAAAGGGTTCTTCTACTATGTTTGTCAAAGCCTCCAATCAAAATTTTGAGTTGAATTTTATTTCACCAACTGAAAAGGTAAGACTACTACATCTTCTTAGCCATACTCTTCTAGCACAATAAAATCCTCACTTAAGGCTACATCCTATCGTCACTCCAGTGTTGGGTTGTTACCCCTTCCTACTTACATTCCTTCTTATAACCATTGCAATAAACTTAGGCATTTAATACAACACTATAAGAAAATGAAAAATTATCCTTACCTGAGAGTCAATAAGGGAACTTCCTATTCCTCTTCTCCACATAATACATTTTAGAGTCAAGAACCTTGATTATCTAACTCCACTGCTCGTGTTTGTTATTTGTGTGGTACTTCTAGCCACCATGCTAGGAAGTGGCCTAGATACATTATAGGTATTGTTTGGAGCTCTCTTCCATGTTCACCCTCTAATTCTAAGACTAGATGTGGCTATTATGGCTCATCTGAGCATGTTTAAGCATAATCTATTATGCTCCTGCATAACAGTATAGAAAGAAATAAGTGTATTCCTGATAGTCAGCCTAGTCTTCTTTATGTGAGGCACTCAATTGAATTTTCAAGAAATAATAGACAAAGCAAGTCTCACTTACCATATACTTCGTTTGCTTATATGACACAAAGACTCTCCAGAATCAGTTTTCCCTCAAAATACTATAAATGGAGGAATGCTAGTTTATCACAATTTCTATTTGGTGATCTTTTGAGGTTCAACTATTCTTTTCTTTTGTGTTTATAGTATTTCTGTTTGTGTCATGTTATGTTTCTCTACTTGTTTTATCTACCTTGATCATTTAAAAGAAGTGTGTATTTATACTATAAGTGTGGTGTTCTCCCTTTCTATTTCTCCTTTCTCTCTCTACCAGTGACGATCTTGCAATTTTCTCCATCCATCTTTCTTATGTTTTATCTAAACCTATTATTTTAACCTTTGTACATTTATGGTTGAGATGATTTTGACCTAAATGGAAGTGTGACTATTTTGACATATGTATCTTATGAGAGGTTGTATGACTAAAGTATGTGGGGATCTTAAAAAGAAATTTTTCCTTCACTTTCATTAACATTGTTAATTTATATGGTTTTGATTGAGAAGTTTACGTGGATTTCTTGCTTAAATTATTTGTATGTCTCTTACAATCTTTACAATCCATGTTTAGTGTCTCTTGTGATAAAATCTGAGGTTCTGCTCAAATACAAAGATTACTTAGGCCATCTTTGATCCATTTGACCCTTCTTACCATCCTTTTTTGAATTTCCTCACTTTCCCCTCTTGAGCCTTTATGTTATACTTTCATTTCTTTGCACCTTCTAGCCTAAATTAAATATCATTCCCATTTTCCTGGCATACCTCCTATTGAAGTTTTATCTTGTTGTGTTTTTCTTTCCTACTTTGGGATTACTTGTACTACTCTCATGACAAAAGGAAAGAAATTGAAAGAAAAAGAAAAATTAAAAAATGGGAGAAGAAAAGGGATAAATCTTAAGGGAAAAAGAAATAGAAGAGGTTCAATAAATGAATGATTAAATAATAAATATAAATGCTCCCCTATTTGCAAATCTATAAGTGTCTCATTTTTGAGAAGTTCAAGAGAAAGCCTCCCAAGTTTAAAAGTTTTTCTTTGTTGTATACTCCTTGTTTAGTGGATGTATGATCATCTAAAGATGTGTCCATGCTTAATCATTTCTTCCCTTCCACCCTAACCTCAATCTTTCATTATAAGCTTTGAAAGTCCTATCGATTTTTTCTAAGTTTGTACTTACATTTGTAAAGAGAGAGAGACTTATTGTGGACCTATGAAATTTTGTTCATTATGAGTATATATTCCCTTTGCTTGTTTCACATAAGCATTTCTCATTATCATACAGAGTAAACTTGTTATACACAACACACATTGATAGTGGAACCTTTCTTTTAGTCAAACCTTTTCTTGGATGCATCTTGGATTGATTTGCATGAGGATGTTTACGTTAATTTCTTTGACTATTTTTGCATGTTCTTTGGATACCCCATTTTTTCCTCCTCACTATAATGCTTGCCAGTATGCTAGTCATTACCTTGCCATATAGCTCACCAAACATTCTCATAATGTTGTTGATAATGTTACTATTCATCTTCGATGGCATCTTTTCTCTATTCCTTCGTGCTGAGTACACTTTCTCTATGTGATTCTAAACGTCAAGGATATTGATCTTGCTGGTATGATTTATAGAACTATCATTTTTCCAACAATTTCTCCACCATCTTCTATGATTATTTTATTTCTAGATGGGATTCCACTTTATCAATAACATTCCGTTCAACTGTTTGAGAAGGTCTATTCTCTCAGGCACTAGTGTATCTAATAGTCATGGTTCTCAATGTTCTTCTACCTCACCCTCTTATTTTTATTCTATGAAAACTATTTTTTCAACTCATTATGAGTCCACTCCTATCTTCTCTTCTCCTTCCACTTTGATCTCTCTTGATCCAGAGTCCAAAACTTTTCTTTCTACTGTTGTTTTAGAGTTGTAGAGTTTGAATAGGAATGTCCTTTATATGCATCATCTTTAGACTTTTGCTCAGGGTATTGTGGCTTCTTATCTTCCTATGATTACACCTTTTCATAGCTCACCTATTTCCTCTACCTGTATCAGACCACAATCTACCCCTACCTTGTGTATGTTGGAAATGAGTTTATTTTTCCTTTTAAGACTAATCACTCATTTGATCAATTTTCTAACAATGATCTCAACCCTTATTCTACTGATCTCCCCCTCCCCCTCATCTGCTTCTTCTAATGTTGGATAGCCTTCTCACAATGGTGTTCCATGAATGATGATGCTGGAGAAAGAGATGGAAAGTGTTGATCATTTTTATAACTTTTTTGTTTGCTAATTTATTTCTTGTTTCTTTATTCTATTTTTGAATTTTTAAGTGTAAAATAAAGTTTGTTTAATGAATACATGTTTAATGAATAAAAAGGAGGAGATGTTTCTATACCTAGCTATATGTTTACTTCCATGTTATGTGTTATATAGAGTGTGAGTGTAGAATTGTACTACATATTATTTTCTACCTTGCATGCATTTAGGATGAGTGTTGCATTAAGCTAGGTGGAGTTGTTCATGTTTACTTGTGGTTGTGCCTATTAGTGTGTACCTAATAGTTAATGAATCAAATCATCAACAATTTTCTACCTCGTCACAAATGAATGAACTACATATTCATTAGTGTAGTCCCTCCATACACCAAGTCTTTTAAGAAAATCAACTATAAGTATATGTTTGTAGGTCTTTCTATTAGTATTTTGGAACTCGATTTTGCTTATTTTTTCCTTAATTATGATTATGACTCAACTTATTAATTATCTCGCTTGCATGAGGTTTGTTCATATTAAAGTTATCAATTCAAGAACTATGGACTGAAAATTCAACCTCATCACCACAAAAGTCTATAGTGATATAAAAGTATTTAATCTTTCCATTCAGAGTTGCCATCAAGAAATATAAGGTATAGGTCATGTCTTACCATAAAGGATATGTACATTCCACCTTTGTCCAAGCTGTTCTTTTTCAAGCAATACATACATCTAATTTCCACATCTACTATGTCTATCCAATGCTTTCAATAACAATAGGTAGGCACAAAATGGTTTGCCATCCATTGGGGTTGACTTGAGCAAGGTTGATTTTAAACATGTTGAGGACATGAGACACCATTCTTGGAAAAGGACACCAAAGTCCTATTTTAAAGAGAGCCAAGTGGATAACCTACTACCTCACAGCAAGGTCATTGGCACCATAAAGGAAGCAAGGAACTGGAATTATTCCAACCCGTGGTGGAATATTGTATTCACATCATATCTTTACTAGATCATCATTATACAATTTGCTAGGAATTTTTCAATTTGGTGTTTATCTTTAGTTCTATATGTGTTCTCACCCTTGGTGTCACATTTTTTCATAAGATGGGGGTACCTTTGCTGTTGCTGCTAGGATCTTGATTATTGGTACAAGACCTTATGAAGACAAGAAAAAGGATGACCGCGATCCAAAGGAAACTTGGATAGCCATAATTCTCTCCTTATTTGGTGCCTCACCAGTTTTACTAAATCCATTATCACAACATGTTATGACATCTAGATGTTGTTTTGGCTTATTTTGAAATTGGTTATAATCCAACTAAATCTTAGAAGGATATCAAGTTATTCCTATCCTTGGAGAAGCACTTTTGGCATGCCTTGAGGGAACATCCTTAAAAGATGTCGAACATGATTTTTTTTCTTTATCACCAAGAGGATGACTTAAAGAGATTTGTAGGCCAATTGGTAAGTGGCCAGGAAGCATTAGACAAGATGATTTGACAAATAACTCGCAACGAAATCAAACTAATTTTCTAGCAAAGTATTAATCCAAGAGATTGGATTCATATAATTACAAGCTAAGAATTTGTATAGTGGGCTAAGATTCTCTGAAGAAAATTTGGTTAAGTTAAAAGGAAATAGTAGTAAATGGTAAAAAAGTTAAGTTGAAAGATCTAACGATAACTTCTAGAATGTTCTCTTAACTTCTCAAAGTTTATGGAATATGGGAGTTAATTTTTAGTATCCTATTTTTTGTAGATACATAACCCTAGTGACCTAAGGTATCTCACTTATACAGTGAACATGACACTTTAACAGCTCTTCTATAGGGATCTGACAGATGGAAGCAATGGAACCAATTTTGATTATAGAACCATGGATGTACTCCATGTCAATTAACCAGAAAAAAATAAAATCTCATGACCTAATGATGGTCCTCATAATTATTTTCAGTCCATAAATTATTATTTATAGGTCAACTCTAACATCTCGAACAGAGTGCCTACCAATTTAACGATGACGCTTGCCTTTTATGTATTTATATATACCTTATTGATGAGATGAATAAAGGAACAAAGTATTATCTTCTTTCTATTATCTCTTTAGAAACCCTAATACACAAGAAATCCTCCAAAAACATTAGATTCACTAATTTTGTTTGCTACAAGCTTCCAATAACACCTTTCATCCTTGCATTTCATTCTTATGATTTTCTTGTTCGAGTTTCTGATTTTGTATTGAAATCTTCCATTTATTTCCAATGTTGCGACATGTAACTTGAGCTCTTCCTTACTATTGTACACTTTCCCATTATATATGCCTTCATCATCTTAAGAATTTGTTATTGAATCAACTTGCATTCCTGTATCTATAGTTACATATTCTGCACTTGTTGTTAGATCGATCTCATGCTGAATTTGTTATATTTTTCATTTTGTTAACCAACATTTATTTTCATAAATTATTCCACATCCCTATCATCCATAATAGTTAAAGCTATGTAGACAAAAACTTCATTCTCATTTGATATCTCCATCTATATGTAGACGAGTTAATATTTCTTCCTTTAATTGCAACATGGTCACATCATTTCTTATGCATATTCTCTTTAGAATACTATGTACATATGTCTCCTATCCTTTTTATATTATAGGTAAGTTAGTGTATTAAGTTTTTTTATCATCTATTACAATTACATGAAATAAATTTAAATTAGTATATTTATATATGATGCTTATTTTCACAAGTGTATGAATCGTTCAAGTAATAAAGTGTACAAAAGTACGGATATCGAACCCACAAGGAATGGCGTTACTAAGTACCGAAATTGACTAACCCTAATTTTATTTGAAAACTGAATTGTTGAAATTGTTTTAAAAGCAAATTAACATAAAACTAAACACAAATAACAAAATTTAATGTTGTTCACAAATGATTAAAAACGCTAAGGCATTTGATTTCGCTAAATCAATTCAATCCGATTTCAAGTCATGTTATATGAGAATCAAAACTAAAAGTGATGGTTGAAAAACCCAAATTTACCTAATACTCTCTCTCGAGTTATATTAGAATTACTTATCTATGAAAATCAACTATATTTCTATGAAGATTTAATCACAAACAAGCACATTAAGATTTATGAAATTTCTAGATTAACCACATACATCATGCATTAGTTCTCACACTCGCATTCAACATACGGTATTTATCACAAGAAGCATTCATTACATATCTCCTCTCGGTATCAATATAATGCAACTAATCATCTAAATCTTGGCCAGAAATTTAAAAGCATTAAGCATGGAAATAAACACTCAACTTGAAAACAATGAACTCATATAACAATAACAAAAGAAATCAGATTTCCTTGATTCAACTACATCATAGCCTTAGCAAAAACGAATTAGTTCATAACGGAAATGAGAACAACCATTATTTCAATTGAATTCATGAATAACAAATCTGAATAAAATGCAGAATATGAAGGCTAAGGAGAAGAGATGAAAAACTCTTGAAGATGAAGACTTGGTAGCAACAATGGTGATGATCCTTCAAGCTTTTCCAAACTTTCTCTCCAAAATTGCCTTTTCTCCTCCAAAAATGACTCAAATCTATTCTCTCTGCCGTGGCCCCTTTCTCCATCATATTGTATATATAGATCTAGGGTTTTGGGGGTAATTTTGGAATAAAACAACCAAAAAAATGTGTTTTTGGACGAAACTCGCCGGTGGCGACATTAATCTCGCCGCGGCGAGATTTCTAGAAAACAAAATTTTTGGTTTTCCGATTTTGGCCGACGGCCAAATTAATGTGGCTAGCGGCGAGATTAATTTGGCCGGCGACGAGATTAATTTGGCCGGCGGCGAGATGAATTTGCCAAAATTTGTGCTCTCGGGAAGATTTTCGCCGTGCTTTTTGTAGGATTTTCGCCGGCGGCGAGAATAATCTAGCCGGCAGCAGGATTTCCAAATGTTGAAACTTTGTTTTCTTTTTATTTTCACTCAATCCCGATCATTGAACTTTGTCCCAAACTTCTCCAAAATCATGATTTTACCTGAAATTGCACTTTAATCACCAAATACCCGTGAAATGACATTTGTGGATTAAATAATCAAATAAACGCAATTTTCACACAAATATCAACATTTAAATCACAACAAAAATGCAATAATTTGACTCTTATCAACAACCCCCAACCAGTTTCTTGCTAGTCTCTAGCAAGAAAAGCGATCTATGAATAATTTCAAAGGAGACATTAAAAGAAAAATTCAAAGGAAATTTATTCTATTTACAACATTACATTAAGCGTATGCAATAAGCCTTTAAACCCCTAGGCGGCCCTAGTAGGACGAGTTGTAGTCTCGTGAGGGCTTTCAGTGATGATACCCACAAACATCTTACCTATAACTATCCTAACTTAAAACAATAAAATCACATAACAAATAATTTGCACAAATGTCTCAAAAATTGTAAATAACACCCAACATATAGAATAATTAAATGTCACCTAAGCTTTAAGAAATCTCAAATGCCAATTTCACTTTTGTTATTGACTCTTAAACATCCATCAAACCACAAACCAATAGCCATAATGCCCGGATAATATTATGCATAACATCCACAAACAAAAAGGTGAAATCTTGAACTCCATAGGCTCACTTTTCAAACCTCTCTCCACTAATGAAGAAAAATACACCACTTTGGATCAATAGGACTTTATGAGGCTTGTAATGTTAGGCTTAGGTAATTGGTTAAGAAAAATGGGAAGTGTCAAAATACAAATAAGAGCACTTATTACATTAAACACAACCAATTAAGTAAAAGAGTAACACCATTTAACCCAAATTGTTTCTTCCGATCATAACCCATTTTTTTCACAGATAAACAAAGTTCTTCCTCAATCTTTCACCTCAGTACATCCATCACTAACACTCTTTTATTTACTAGAATGTGAAGGCTTTCTTCTTCTTCTTCTTCTTTTTTTTTTTGCATCCTTACTCCAATTTCTCTTGAAAAGCCAACCACTTTCTTCCCATATATGTGAAATATTTCTCCAATTGCTCTTGAATAGCCAACCACTTTCTTACAATATATGTGGAAATTGTTTTTTTTTTGTTTTTTTTGTTTTCATCCTTACTCCAATTGCTCTTGGAAAGACATAACCCTCAACCAATTTCTTCCAATATATGTGGAAGATTTCTCCAATTCCTCTTGAAAAGTTTGTGTTCAAAATTAGGTGCTCTTAACAAATAAGGCAGGAATTATATATATATATATATATATTTGGCTCAATAAAAGGTAGGTTATATAAGGCAAAAGAAAAGAAAAGTAAGGCTAACAATATATTTAAATAGGCTCAAAGAGATTACTAGTGATATAAGGATAACAAGGTAGGCTTAAAATGGCACAATCGATCCAAAAATGGCCTTCATCATATCCTAAACAGTGCAATTCCAAATTATTTCGCCTCAAGAGGTTTTCAAATGAGTTCTAGAGTTTGTTGAGATCACAAAAATGTCCATGAAAAATTCGCACATAAGACTTCTCTAAGCATTTAGACTAATCAACCAAATCATACCACATACCAAAAGAGTCGCCAACTAGGTAAAATCAACATTTGAAATTATCTTTAAACCGAAGCAAAATTTAATGTCTTCTAAAAGCTACTTGTTATCACAATCACATTATTATCATCAGCGTGCAAATTAAAACAAGTAAAATGCAAATGAGAAAAAAAAATAATAAAAAAAAAATAAGACAATAAAGAAATAAAAGAAATTAAATCAAAATGCAGAAAAATAAATGGAAAATCAAAATTAAACACAACTAAACACATAAACAAAACTACTAAAAATGAAGGGAAGAAAATATTTACCGTTTACCGCACCCCAACCAAAACCTTACATTGTCCTCAATGCAAGAAAGGAAAGAGAGATCTCCTTTCCGCCGACGGTGAAACTGCCCTCGCCGGGGGTGAACCTAAGATTTTTTTTTCTTAGATGGGATGGCATTGGCTTTAGCTTAATCTTGTTGGCTCCATTCTTTACCACTGAGTTTGGAGTTTCATTTGTTCCCAACTCCTTAAATGTTTCATCACTGCACAAATATTCATCAGGTGCTGCCAGTAATTTGGAACATTATCTCATCCCCTCATCTTCCTCCTCAATTGTTGCAAATTTCACAAGGCAAGCTTCCAGTGGTAGCAATGGAGTTCTCTCCTCAAAAGTTTCCGAGATTAACCCATCAAGAGTGTTAATTTGAAAACAAGAATGTACGTCACTTGTTTATCTTGCACTCGTAGAATGAGCTTTCCTTACTGAACATCAATCAATGTTCTTCCAGTTGCAAGGAACGGTCTCCCCAATATCAATGGTATCTCTCTATCTTCCTCCATGTTAAGCACCATGAAATCTACAGGGAAAATAAATTTGTCGACTTTAATTAAAACATCCTCAATTACCCCTAGAGGATATTTCACCGATCGATCCGCTAATTGTAAAGAGATTGAAGTGGGCTTCACTTCTCCCAGGCCTAGTTTCCTGAAAATAGAAAGTGGCATCAAATTAATGCTTGCTCCTAAATCACATAGGACTTTATCAAAATTGCAACTTCCTATAGTACAAGGTATAGTAAAACTCCCTGGGTCTTTCAATTTCTGTGGCAATTTTCTTTGAAGATCTGCACTGCACTCCTCATTTAGCATGACATTTTCATAATCTCCTAGCTTCCTCTTTTTTGACAGAATTTCCTTCATGAATTTTGCATACTTGGGCATTTGTTCCAACATCTCTGCAAAAGGAATGTTAATATGCAGTTTCTTAAAAATATCCAGAAATTTATCAAATTGATTATCAAGCTTTTTCTTATTCAATCTTTGAGGATATGGGATAGGCGGCTCATATTTCGCATATGGGGAAGGTTGAATATCTTGGGATCTTGATGGATTTTCTTTAGATTCTTCCATCTTTTTCTCCGATTTCCTCTGCCATTCAAGTTCTTTACCACTTCTCAATGTGATATCCTTTGCATGCTCTATGGGATTTATTATGTCACTAGGCAGTGATCCTTGAGACCTTTCTGCAATCTGCTTTGAAAGCTGCCCCAGTTGGTTTTGGATGTCCCTGTTGATTGCCTCTTGATTTCTGAAATTTGCTCTTGTCTCATCAATGAACTTTCCCAAAATTTCTTCCAAATTTGTTTGTTTCTTCTCTTGGGGTTGGTAGGAAGATGATGACGGTTTGAATCCCCCTTGGTTATTTCCCCATGACAAATTTGGATGATTCCTCCAACCTGGATTGTAGGTGTTCGAATATGGGTTATGTTGAGGTTTTTGGAAATTTGAAACATAATTTGCTTGCTCAGCATTTGATGAAGCAAATGGATTTCCAACTTGACACTCGATACTAGCATGATTTCCACCACATAAATCACATTGTGTAGTTGGTTTGGATTCTAACTTGGATGACAAAGAATCCATTTTTCTTGAAAGAACAGCAACTTGAGCCGACAAAGCATTCACTGAATCAATTTCATGCACTGCTGGTGATCTTTTTGCAATTACCCGCTCTGAATGCCACTGATTGTTATTTTCTGCCATAATATCTAACAACTCATGAGCATCCTCTGGTGTTTTTCCCATTAAAGACCCTCCAGCTGCAGCATCAATAATTGCACGATAGTTTGAAACCAACCCATTATAAAATGTAGAGACTTGTAGCCAAATTGGTATACCATGATGTGGGCACTTCCTCAACATTTCTTTGAATCTTTCCCAAGCTTCATACAATGATTCTTGGTCATACTGTGTAAAAGATGTGATTTCATTCCTCAATTTTTTCGTCTTAGTAGGAGGAAAGAACTTGGACAAGAATTTCTGAACCAATTCATTCCATGTTGTAATTGATCCCGGTGGTAATGAGTTTAGCCACTCCTTGGATTGTGTGACCCTCTCTGGTTGGGATTGGTGAAGCTAAACGTACCTTGTATTGCAGCGAGGAAAAACATGTATCGTAATGCACTTTCACAAATTTGGCCACAAGCACTCTATTTCAACTTTTACCTATAAATAAAAGATTTTATTTCATAGGTTTATGTATTAGAGATACATAATTTTCTCTAAAGCTGTCAATCTTTATTTGTTCTTAATTTTTAGCTATTGTTTATATGCAACTTAGATTTGACAAGAACAAATAAGAGGCAACATCAAGGAACCTTTCTAGATCTAGAGAAAAAAAGATTACTGGAAATTGAAGGACACATTGAAGATATAGAATACAACTTTGCAATAGGACACATCATCCATCTATTGTTTGTAATAAGATCTAATATGTATTTATTTAATTTAAGATTACTCTTTTTGTATTTCCCGAATTTGGTGATTTTAATCTACTGATCATAAAATTAGTTTTAAGTATGTTTGGCTAATTATTATAATGAGAATTTAGTTTTGTTGTCATGTTTGTGTAGATTATTTAGGTGAATATTTTTAATATTTAATAAGTACAAATTATTTCTTTATTCAAGATTCATTATAAAATTTATTATTGATTAATGTATTGATAATATATTTTTCATAATAGATTTAAAATGTGAGAATTAGGTTTTAGATACATCATCTAGATTTAATTTGAATAGCATGAATAAGAGTATAAATTAGTGACCCAATTGAAAGCATTTAATTAAATGGTTTGTTATTTCCATGGACATTAGGCTGAATATAATCAACTTAGTTAATGAGCCAATTGGAGGTATTAATCGGTTTGATAAAGAAAGAAGAATGACCCAATCGAAGGAAATTTTTATAATAAAAAGGGAAAATTAATAATCTGAATTTATACTTAATTAACCTAAATAATTTAAACCAGAATGGTTAATTAGCTAAATATTCTCATGAACTCTCCTTTGATTTTAAATTATATGTTTGTCTTGAATTTCTTTAAGCCAAATCTATATTTAGTTAACTTTATAATTTGTCATTAGTTTAAGATTTTCAAAACCAACTCATTGGGATAGAATTTTTAGATTTTATTTTCATATTCATTTTTAATCAATTTGAAGAATCATTTAAAACCACATTTTTCTTCTTTAAATCAATTTTGGGAGTATACTTATCACTTATTGCAAGTGATTCATGGACTTGCAAGCTTTATATTAAATATAAAATTTATGCATTGTCTATCCATAGGATAATTTAATTGTTAAACTGAATGTATGCATCAGATTCATGTAGGTGCATGGTTAAATTATGTCAAATGAATTTTAGGGGAAAAATGTTAACATGAACTATGTTAATTTAATGTGATTAAATGAATGTAACTAGAACACATGAACAATTTACTTGACCAAACCCATATATAAATGTTATCATTGAAGGGGTTTTGGGGTTAAATCAAAAAATTAATTAAAGGAAAGTTATTGAAATTTAAAAGTGAGTTTTTGGTTACAGATCTAATTAACTAGAGGGTTAAATAGGTAATTAATCAAATTATACCAAATTAAAATTTCAAAAATGGCTAGATACGTAATCATATGTAAATAAAATAAAATGGATATAAATAAGGATAGAAACACGATAATTTAGGAGAAAACAACCTATATCATAACAATGATCTAAGAAGAAACCAATGGTCCACCAAACCACCTAAGAATCTAGTATGAAAATAATGTTAAATTACAATGCTAGGACTTAAACCACCCATCACAGATAATGCACCCAAGTAATCTACTTACAAGTTACTGCTTCTTTCGCAGTCTCCACTAGTAAAGTGTATGAATCATGACCAACATTTCAATAAACTCAAGTCACATGAGTTAATGATCCCGTTCAACTGGCATATGAAAAGTTAGCACAATAACATAAGTACAAGGCATGTCCTAGAGCATATTAAAATTTGAAAACTCTAGCTAAATGATTTAATAAAATAATAGATAAAACAAAATCAATTAGAAAATTCTATAATAGAAGATGAAGCACATGATCATAAAATAAATAGGCTTGTTGATCAATTTATCATAACCACAAAATATTTGATAGATTAATCAAATAAAGTAGCCTAACAAAATATGATTTTGATTTTGAAAAATAGATTGAGAGAGAGATCTTATGATCAAAATATTAAAGAAAAAATGGTCAAGAGAATATGAGGCATTAGGTTTATTTAAATAGAAAATATCGAAGCCCTAATGCTAGGTCAAAGGCTAATTACCAATCTGTCCAAAAAATAATTCTTAGGGTAGTAAATAATGAGGATAATATAGTAATTGAAAAGTTTGGCTCCAGTAAAAAATTAGGTTAAAGTTGAAGCCCTTACCACTCAATCAATCTAGATTGAGCTCGATTGATCACACCAATAAGGTTGATCTATCAAAACCTTTTTTATTGATCTAGGAAACTATTAGTAAAAACCTGAGACTAGGTAGATCGAATACAATCGATTCTCTATTGATATAGTCCCTCGATCCATCAAACCCAAGTTTGATTGATCAATCCCAATTTTAAAATCAACCCAAGAGAACTTATGTCATACATGATTGATACTTGATCAATCTAGCTCCTCGATCGATCCAGACACTACTCGATTGATCAAGAAACTTATATATTAAATATTTATATCTGTCTAATATGAAATCTAACGTGCTTAAGAACAAGAGTATGCTTAAAATATGTTTACTTAATGCTCAAAAATTTCTTCGACTTCAATATTGATCTTGAAAACATGCCTATAAATTAAATTACATTTAAAAAATTTGTTCAAGAATATCCCTAACACTTATAAACCTTACAATATCCTCTTTTGACATATTCATGTAACGAGAATTCTCTCTCACTACATCACGCTCATCAAATAAATAATTTTACATAGTGGAACTACCCTATGATTTGGTGAAACCATCATTCCTTGAATCTTGATAGTTCATATGTAAATTGAAAAATAAAAACATAAATAGGCACACAAATTGTCCTAAAAGACTCATTTTCATTAGTTTAGTGTATATAACAATAGAAAATCAAAGAAATGGACATAAGTATTGAGCAACAATGGATTGAACATTTAAGTTTTACTCCAATAATGATATACTGGCTAAAATAGAACATTCAATCTATTCTTTCCTAATGTATAATCTCTCTGATGCATACAAAGGTTAACTTAGTTTTCAATGCTATAGTCGATTTTGCCTTGCAATTACACCAACTTTGTTTATCAATGAAATGTTTGGTAACTCATTAAGATGACTTGGGGTCCCAACAGATCGCTCAACTATTTATGAAGCTTGAAAAAATAAAAAAGGGCAAGATGTGTGCTTGATGCAAGTGTGTTATAACTAACTAAAATAATTTTATTGATAACACTTGGTATATATGTTTGTTAATTATCATGCATTCCCACGGTGGGCCTCAATTTTTTGACATTCACAAGTGCTAATAAGATTTCTAAAGAAAAGTGAGTTAGATAAAATCATATCCTTTATTAGTGGGTGCATTGAGGTATATATAGATACATAAATGGGTAGGTGTGATTATTACAATGGAAGACACCCTACTTATGGTGTGTCAAAGCAAACTTATGTAATAAGATAGTACAAGTAGATGCTAAATTCAATGGTACGAGAATAGGAGCCTGTTAATACAAGTTGCTTTCTTCAAGGTGTCTTCTATTCACCTTCGTGACCAGGCTACCCAAAAAGCGGTATATATAACTTATAACATAGCTTGCTAGATTAAGCTAGGGTGTCTTATGGTAATATGGAGTAAGACATCAATCCACTTCATTAAATCCTTCTTGACTAGGTTATATATGTCATCACATGATTTATTACCCCACCATACAATCTTCAACTAGCAGACAACTAATGAAGGACGTCACTACTCTATTCCTATGGGAGGTGATCTAGGTCACTTAGGTTGTCACCTTGTCACTTGGAAGATAGCAAATAGTTATCATTTCTAGGAAACAAAAGTGTAGATTATCTATAGTTATTCTGATCCTAATATTAAGGTGTTGGTATAGTTGATGACTAATTATTCTAAACAGTCCAAAACTATCTAGAATAAGAATGATCACTTCCAATCTTCTTTGTCTCAGATGTACCTATCCCATTTGTAAAAGAATATTGAGAATTCTGACTCACAGTAGCCCTATTTCCTAGTGTTAACACACTACAAGTTGAAAGTGGAATAGATCATACAAAATTGGCTTGTATGATTTATAAGTCAATCGAAACAAAATTCATTCCCTGAATCTATTATTCATGTACATGTATCATGGCAAAAATCTCTTCAAGAGAAGTATTATTTTTCTTATATTTCAATGATTTGTAATCAAATTCAAGCCTCTAGTCAAATACATAACCTGATCTATTAGAGTCCTTGAATCACCCGTTGTGGCAAGATAATTAAAATATATTTAGTTTTATGATGAGTGCTTGAGACGTACTAAATATTATGTGATTTATATGCACTTTAGTATCAAAATAGTTTTTATTTGCACAATTTTATTATTATTTTAGAAAATCTTATGTTTTTGGAACCATTGGTATGTTTTAATGTTTTTCATATATTTTTGGCTTTAAAATATTTCAATTGATAAACACTTGAAGAATTGTACTTGAATATACTCAATTGCAACCAAGAAGAATAAAAGATAACATATGTCAACCATACATATATATTAAACTCATGCTTGTAAGGGGTGAAACACAAAAATGTAAAAAAGAAAAAGAAGTTGGAAACACAGTTTAACACGGGCCACAACAATGATTAGTGTGTAACACGGTGTGAGTGTATGAAATTGTAATTTAAGCATGTCCATAATCAATTCATGTCATGGTTATGGAAAAATGTGTGTTGTAATGCATGATAATTTCTCATTTATGATCCATTTTCTCCTCCTACTCTTACCATGTCTCTCCATCTATATAAACTCCCTTAAACCCTCAATATTTTTTATCCCACAGACAACATAAGTTTGATTTTCTTTAGTTTCTTTTAGTTTCGATTTCCTTTAGTAGCTTAGGATTTAGTTTAGCTACAATTTCTATGTAGTACTTTTTGATCTAATAAATAGTATAGCCATATGTATTTTGAGTTTTTTCTAGATACAAATTGGTATTGAATTTCTATATTTTGAAGGATATGCTTGAGTTATAAATTTCAAATGTCTTCTTTTTTAAAAAATTAATTTATGTATCTTTGTGTATGCTATATTTAATTTACTGATTATTTATTAAATCTAGACATGTCTTGTTGAAAATACCATAGGATATTAGTTATGTTGTTATGGTTGTGAAATATTAATTTAAGTTAACTTTTTTATAAAATAAATTGATTTTTATTTCCTCGTCCAAGAATTTTACAAAGCTTATTACAAAAATATTAGTGATATATTTTTGGTGGTAAGTTTAAAATATGAAAATTAGATTTATGATCTGATTATCTAGATTTGATTTAAAACCATTATTCAAGTTTGAATATTTGTTTTTGTAGATTTATTATTGAGGAATATATTCATAGCATATTATGCGTAATAGATTTAAAATCTGAAAGTTAGTTCTTATGTACATCAATATTAAAACCAACTTTAACACTTGAAATGAGAGTTTAAGTTATGTGCTCGACCTTAAGCAGCGATTTAGATGGTTTGTTAATTCCTTATAAATAAATAATAATTAAATAGTGATCATGACCATAGGATATTAATTGGATTTTACTAACAACGAATCTGATCCCAGCCTTGTGCACTTACGAGCTATTTAAAAATAAATAAAATTTGTGTATTAAGTTTTTATACAAAACGTTTTTGGTTTAGTTGTCAATGATGATATTAGCATTAAAAATTTATAATTATGTATTATAAATTTTTTGGCATTGTTGCCGAGAAGAAATAGTATTTTTAATTTTTATTATTAAAAATCTTAAAACAAATTATTTTATAAATATTCGTAATTTGTTTTTATTAAATTCAAAAAATTAATATCTCATTTATAAGTAGACTTTAAAAAATATCTAAAAAAATCAAAAACATTAATGAGATTTTTTAAGGAAAAGGAACTCCAAAAATAAATTTTTAATTTTAAAAAATATATAAATAGATTTTTAAAACATATTCAAAAATAAATATGTATGTTATTAATTGACTAAAACATTTTCAATATATATATTTACAAATTAATTTGATTGAATTTAGAATTTATTTATTTATTTATTTTCCTTTTTAGAATTTTTGCTTTTTAGTATTTTTTAATTCAACTTAATTAAATTTTTATTTTCTTTTATTTATTTAATCACTAACACAATTCTTTTTATTAATTTTACTTTCTTTTATTTTTATTACTTTTTGTTAATTAATTTTATTTAGTATTTCTATTTATTAACTTTTTTTTTGTATAATTTATTTTCTTTTATTTTACTTACTTGTTTATAGTTCTTTATTTACTTTTATTGTTTATTTCTTTGATATTAAGCGTCAGTTGTATGACATAATTTATTAACTAACTTATTATAATTTTTTATTTTGCTTGTATTAACTTATTATAATTGTTTATTTAGCTTGTATGATTGTATAATAATTTATTTGTATAATATATATTATGTATTATATTTACTTTATCTCGTTGTATTCATTTATTTAACTTGCATTAGTGTATAATCAATTGTTTGTATGATATATGTGGTATATTATATTTATTTTCTCTTTTTATTTTTATTTATTTACTTTTCTCTTTATTTTTGTTATTTCATTTTATTTCTATAATGCGATCAATTATTTTTGTTTGTTTTAGTTATCATTTTTCTTGTTTATTTCTATTTCTTTCAATTTGGTTTTATTTGTTTATTTTTATTTATTTTTTGTTTATATGTTTTTCTTTTCTTTTCTTTTGTTATAATTGTTTAGTATATATTTTAATATTTAGCATTTTGTTTAAATTAAAAAAATTGAAGTTTCCTTCAAAAAATTTGAAAATTTTAACGTTAATATCACCATTGATGATAAAAAGATGGTAATTGCTATGTTAAAACTAGGTGCAAGCATTAATTTCATGTCATATTCTTTATACTTGCAACTATGAGTGGATGAACTAAAACCCACTACTATGTCCCTACAATTAGAGTATAAATCTCAAATATGTCCTGAGGATATGGTAAAGAATTTAATGGTATAGGTAGAAAGTCATTCTTTGTCTTTTTTGATTGATTACATATGTTGCTTCTTTTTGTATTTGCTCCAATCTTCCCTATTGCATTGCATGAGTATTAAGATTATTGCATTTTTGTTTGACTTCTCTCATTCATATAGAGTTGTGATATGTTGCATGCCTGTGTGTGCTTGCTTTGATTTTCCTTGTCAAAAAGAGGGAGAAGTATGCACAACTTGTGTTTATTTGTGTGTGGTGTTAACATGCGGTGGTTAGTGTAGTATGCATTGTATTATTGTATTATGTTTATCTAATATGCATACACTTAGGAGAAGTTTCGCATACGTTCAGAGGGAGTTTGCATATTTGTATTGCATGTAGATTGTATAGTTTGTATATTTGTATTTCATGTAGTTTGTGTTTGTTTATGCTACATGTTAATTGTGCTTAGTCTATCATGTATACCTAGGTAGGGGTAACACGATAGTATTTGGAAAGGTTATCGGTACCTATGTAGATGTAACACAATAATATTTGGATAGAATACATATTGTGTCTATATGATACATTCACGTGATATGTGTTTGCTTTGTGTGTGCCAGTTACAGGTGTATAGTGAAGCCTTCATGCTTCAAGTGTGCTATGTGTAGTGGTGTTAAGTTCCTTGTGATAGATGATTGGATAAGTTGATTCATGAAGCTAGATGGACCACACAAAATGGATACACT
Source organism: Hippophae gyantsensis (assembly GCA_030763125.1). Classification (NCBI taxonomy): domain Eukaryota; kingdom Viridiplantae; phylum Streptophyta; class Magnoliopsida; order Rosales; family Elaeagnaceae; genus Hippophae; species Hippophae gyantsensis. Next base: position 50,373,132 of record CM061034.1, on the reverse strand, counting down.
TGGAGTAGGTATGTCTTTTGGGTTTGGTATGTGTCATTGTGTTTTTCATGGGAAATAACAACTTTAGCACATCTTTATGATCATCTTATGTTTGATGATATGTATTTAGTTGCGTAGTTTCTTGACATGAAAATCCAAAGAGGGAGAATGTAGGTCCCATTATTCTTATGTCTATATGTTGGCTTTCTGTGTACAAAACACGATATCTGTTTTATTTTACTTAGTGTTATGTCATCCTCTATGTAAGGTTAGTTACTATTGACCAGTAATACACATACACACACATAGTTAGGAGCACTTTGTATGCAAGGAAGTTTACAAACACAATGAGATTAGTTTTTGTAGTACGCATACTAAGTAAAGTCTGGGTTCTCGGTGAGCAAGCTAACGTTGTCACCTGTTTTATTGGTTCATTTCAAGTGCAGGTACTTATGGAAAGTGCTCAACAATTTTTGGAACAAAAAATTTGATTTTGTACCACCTTGCCACCAAGCTTACTAGGGACCTTGCCATAGGTGGTGGTGAGGTGGTTGGCGAGGTGAAAATTTTGACATCTTATTTTTCTATTTTTGGATCAGTTTTTTTTATGTTAGTAATTCTTGATTGAATGAGAAAAACCATACTTGTGAGTGTTAAGTGCTCAAGATAATGTTTGCAAAGGTTGTAAGTGAGTCGTGTGTCAACTAGAAGTTGCTTGGATATAACTATTTATTTGTGAGAACCTCTTATGAGAGTGAGCTAAATTAAATGCTTTGGTTCCTATATCTCTTGTAATGTATAATAAGAGATAGGTTGTTCGAGGTTGAGGGTGGTTCTTAAGATTGAGAGTAGTTACACTTTTGGTCATTGATTTGCATCACTGATCAATCCACATTGGGTGGTGTGGGCTTTGGAGGAGACCCAGGTTCGTGTATCAAATCAAGTCATTACTGAAACAACAAGAAAGAGTAACAATAGGTAGGTAGGATATAGGTCTTAGCTAATAGAGGTAATGATGGTTTTATTTCTCTTAGAGTGCAACTATTTTATTGTTTAGTGGATTGTTTGCTATTTAGTGGTTGCCTTAATAAACTAAGGGATGCTATCACATAGATAGGATTTCTATAAGAGTTTACCTCATTATATCTATTGTTATGAATAAACTACTTTGTTGATGATATAATCTAAGTTTCTATTGTGTATATTCCATCATTCTAGATTTAAACTCTAATTAGAAAACTTATTTGTTTTGTGTAGTTGCATGCTTTCTTTCCTTTCCTTGTAGCATATCTATAGCTTTCAAATTATTACTTCTACTTTTTAATCATGTATTTCTAGTGTGAGTCTCTAAGGAGTATGTATCTCCTTACCCTTGGAATGTTCCAGTTGTTAGACTCTTTATTATGGTTTATTATTCAATGTATGATTGCATGTTGTGAAAGTATAATCATCATTTACTGAATATGTTTCTACATATGAAGTCTTGAAGAGATTGGTAATCCCTTTTAGCTCTTTTGTATGTATGATTGTCTTGCATGTTGTGTGATGTTTGCTATGTTTATGTATATTGCTAGTCTAGACAAGAGTCTGTGAGGCATACCATCACTAATGTGTTTACTGGAATTTCTTCATTCTTAATGCAAGTTGTTTATAGTTATATGTTGAATTGAGAATGTTATTTTGTATTTCTACTGTGTTAATTTCTCTACCCATGTTGTGAAACTTGCTCGCCCAAATTGATGAAGTTAAAAAAAATAAAATTCAAGGTGATCAGCCATGACACTTGTCTTTGTTACACCTCTTTGATCTTAGAAGGATAAATGTCCCTAAATTACCTCCTTTTTAGCATAAGAAATTTTGCTAGTTCCATGAGTCATTTTTCTTCTCTATTACATTGGGTTAGAGCACAAAAACATTACAGCCACATATGGAATGCAAAATAGCAAAACATATAAGGATAATAGGTAATGGCTAAAAAAAAGAAATTGGGAAATTTTAACAAAGAATTAGAACTTTCCTCGTATATATATAGAAAGAAATTAATGTTTATTTTATGATAAATTTTATGATTATTCATTTTGATTTTTCTATGCAAGTTAAACATGTTTAACTGATGGTACTTTATGAAAATCATGCTTGAAATCCTATTCGAAATCAATCTATAATTTTTTTGTTTCAAATGGATTTAGAAATTCGAATTGGGTTATTTATATCTTGTGATGTCTATTTCTAAATATTTATATCTTATATCAATTTATAAGAGTATGCTTTGTCAAAACTATGCTCAAATTCATGTTTTAAAACTAATCATTTTTCTATGTTTTTAGAAGAGTTTACATATGATAATTGATTGTAATATATCTAGTTTTAAATATTTAAATGTCTAATTTTAATATGTTTTTACATTAATAAATTTGGACATTTCTTCCAAAAGTTATAGTTGAATTTATGAGGATATGTCTAGGAGTATTGATAACTGTATTTTATATAGTTATTTTCATCTATTTTATTAATTATAATTGCTATATTTTTGACATTTTTGGTTAATTTTAGTTAAATAAATTAATATTCACCTTTTATATGTTAAGAAATACATTTTTAAGAAAATTAAATAATTTGTATCGAAAATGTACTTAATTGCAAATTTATGTCCAAAAATCTAATTTCAAATAAATGAGTGCTTAATTGCAATTTATAAAAGTCAAAAATATAATTTAAATTAAAAATGGACTTGATTGCAATTAAAGAAATATTAAAATGTAATTTGAATTAAATTTGTGGGTCAAAATGCAATTAATAAAAATTGAAATTTCTGCGCAAGAGAAGAATGCCACTCGCACCACTCACGACGCCCATCACCCACCGTTCGATCATCCAATCAACGGTCCAGATTGGGCGAGTGCATTCCAGACGAGACAAAAGAGAGTACCCGGTATATTTGTTGCACGCAGCTCGGCACCCAGTGGAGCCCACCTGCCGCGCAGGCTGGCGTGCAGTGTGGGACCCACATGTCGGCTGCGCAGAATTTCCCCGAGGCGCATCGCTCACCGTTGGATCGGTTGAACGGTCCAGAATTTCCCCGAGGCGCATCGCTCACCAATTGAAGGCTGCCACATGTCCCAATATATTTTTCCACGAATCAGGTCGCGACACGTGGTAGCGTGTATTAAAAACAAAATCAGAAGCGCACAACTGTCTCCCACTCAGTTTAAAATAATATTTTTGTTGTAACCGTTTGTCCCCCACGCGTTTTTATTTTTCGATAAAAAATGTCTACCCGCGTGTCTAGAAAAAATATATTTTTTTGGATGTATTTTTGGAGCTATAAATAGGTGATATTATGATAGAGTAAAAAAGTTTTTGGGAGTTTATAATTTTTGTGGTGTTAGGTGCTGGACTGTGGAACACGTAGAGGCCATTTTTGGCTTCTGTTATGTTCTATGTGTGCCAAATATTTGCGCTACGAGATGTTTTAATTTCCTTTCTTCTTCATCTAATTTTTATGTATCTGTTGTAATTTTATTTTAAGTTTATGAAGTAATTTAATTTTTCTAGGGTTGCATTTGATCTAATTTTATGAAGCTTTTGTTTTAATTATTTTTGATAGATTTATAAGACGTTCGATTTGTTTATTCTATCTGTGCTTAATGCTTTTTGATTATTTACGAATTTTATCAAATTGATCCGTGGCACATAAATAAACTTGGAAGAGGCATTTTTGTGTATATTGCTCATGGATAGAATGACATGTATGATGAAGGATAGGAATATACCCTAATTGTATGTGTGGCCATTTGAGAACTTAGAACTTAATGAATCTTGGTGAATTTAATTCTCATAGAGATATAGTGAATTAATTTAACGAGGTGTGTTTATACGGAGCTCGGAAGAGATGTATGAATAAAATTAGAAGTTTTCGGTTGACAAATTAAATGTACTAAAAAATATAAATCAAGAGAAAATAATATGATAAGAGTGGATTAATTTGGTGAAAAACTGCAATCCTAGATTTCTTTTATTTTGTTTTTAAACTCTTTTCTTTAACTTGTTCCAACCAACGATTGTTTTGGATAAAATTAGAGAGAAATAATTTTAGTACTCAACAAACTATAGTAACAAATCTCCGTGGGAACGATACTTTACTTACAAATCTTATTACTTGTGACCGTGTATGCTTGCACGATTTTATGTTCTCTAAAAGAGACAACAAGTATCTTGATATTTTTTAAAAGGTAATGATCAAATAAACTGAGTCAATTATTAAAATTTCATGTTTTATCAATTTTAGAATACCTATCAATTTGAATTAGCTAAACAAGTTACGATTTTATTCAATTTTTTTACACAAGTATGATTATATAGGAAGGGTTAAGCATGCTGACTTTGCAGTGTATGTAGAGAACCAACGATGATATAATACTATGAGTGAATATTTAGTGTTTTTTTTCTAAAGCTTTGACAGCATTTCTTTTAACTTCATTCATGTTCAAGTAAATTTAGTTAGTACAAATTGCATGTTTTTGGAAATCACATTCATTTTAAAAGAACTACAATTTGAAGAACATATCACATGTGAGTTTCATTTCACTTCTATAACTTGTATACTATGAGAATATATTTAATAATATTATTTGAATCAATTAGCTAAAAGCAATGCAATTTACAAGCAATATCAACATTAAATTAAATCATTTTTATCATTTACTATTTTCTATAAAAGCTTGCAAATTTAGTAAATATTTGAGAATTGCTAGAGTTATTTGTCGTCAGTTTTCAGTGATAGTTGGCTCTATTCAAAATATTCAATTTAACTTGATATGAAATCATAACCAACAAATTTGGTCCAATTTAGTTCAATATGAGTTTACTAATTCAGTATGATATGTATTAGTTTAGTTCATTATGATATGTATAAGTTTAGTTTTGTATGATATGTATCAGTTTAGTTCACTATGATATATATCACTTCAATGAAGTCAATATGTGCATGACATGTCAACAAAGCCAATTGAGCCATTCCAATGGCTACATCAAGTAAATTCTCGACGCGTAGGTGGCATTTGGTTCACAAAATGGAATCGAAATCGAAATCAGAATGAGAATGAAATGGAACGGAAATGAAACAATGTTGTTTGGTTTGACCACTGGAATCAAAGAAGGAATCAGTATTATAGTGTTTGGTTTGCCACTGGAATGAAATGGAAAAAAACTATAAATTACCTTAATACCCCTATATTCAGTAAAGTTTAAATAATATCATTTAATTATTATTTTTTCGTTACACAAAATACATTACTGAAATCATTATTTTTCTAAATAATTATTACTTAAAAAGAAAAATATATTATTAAAATTATTATTTTTCTATTTAGGGTTTAGGGTTTTTGGGTTTGGGATTTGGGATTTGGGATTTAGGGTTTTAGGATTTGAGATTTGGGATTTGGGATTTAGGGTTTTAGTATTTGGGATTTGGGGTTTTGGGTTTTGGGTTTTGGGATTTAGGGTTTTGGATTTAGGGTTTAGGGTTTAGAATTTTGGGATTTAGGGTTTAGGGTTTAAGGTTTAAGGTTTAAGGTTTTGGGATTTAGGGTTAAGGTTTTGGGTTTTGGGTTTTGGGTTTTGGGTTTTGGGTTTTGGGTTTTGGGTTTTGGGTTTTGGGTTTTGGGATTGAGGATTTAGGATTTAGGATTTAGGGTTAATGTTTAAGGTTTAGGATTTAGGGTTAATGTTTAAGGTTTAGGATTTATGGTTTTGGGTTTTGGGATTTTGGGTTTAGGGTTATATTTAGGGTGGGGGTAAAATTGGAAAAACAAATTGAGATGGGAATGGAATCATGATTCCTAAAGGGGGAGAAGGAATTGTGATTCCTTCTCCTTTAGGAATCGATTTCATTCCTGTCTCATTTTTTAGTTCAACCAAACACACAAAAGGAAGGAATCAATTCTGATTCCTTTCCATTCCCTCCAACCAAACACAATAGTATAGTTGAGAGCTTACACCATTGCTAAGTATTGCCTACATATGCGACCAATTGCTAGATGCTCTTGGCATAATAATTCAAAATACATTTATCATGATTATAATTTTTATTTGCATACTTTAATAGTACATTATTATATTCTAAAGATTTGATAGAAATCATTTTATACACAGTTTGCATAAGTATCAAGTATAGTTATTTTATAAACTTATCCACTTACTAAGCTTCCAAGCTCACCTTTATATTTATTTTCCTCCCTCATGTAATAGCTTTTGAGCTCACATCATGCAAGTTTGCAAGCTTAGGATAAACCTTTTGCTATAGAATCTAGGTTGTTCTATCTCCTTGTTAATTTGTAAAGCATATTTTGGTTGATGTGTTAGGGACTAGTGAAAAAGTCTAGAAAGCCTTGTATTGGTGCATAATATGTATCTTAAAAGTATGTAGTTATGTTTATGACTATGAGCCACTCTCTAGTTGTACAAAATTATACGAAGTTTGTTGGTTTATGGAAAAAATATTATTAAATGAAATCTTCAAGTCTACAAGAGTTGGTTCAAGAATGCTAGTTATTATAGTCGTTCATGAAATATCAAGTGCTCTAGGGTTGAGTTGGGGTTGGTCCTAACAATATAACTCTCAGGTAAATTCTTATGTACTACGATGTCTCTAATAAACTTTTACTAATGATATTATGCTTTTCCTTAAGTTCCTAACTATTTATATAATGCATCTTCCTGTAATTACAACTTTGTCTAATAAAATATACTGTCATGATCTCTTTGAAATTTTCTTAGAGCATCTACATGAAAAATATTGTGAACATATGATAATTTTAGAGGTAACTATAATTGATACGCTACAACCCCAATTCTTTTAACAATTCAATATGGCATGATGTAAGAAGGTGCTAACTTCACTTTATTTCTTAAATGAGCTATTCCCTTTCGAGGTTGAACCTTGAGAAAACAATATTGTCCACTTTGAAGCTCAAAGGTCATTGTGCATGATTATCATAACTCTAGTATGAACTTTGAGCTATATGAAGTTTTTCTTGTGCAATTTGGATCATTATAGTTACTTCTTGAATAAGGTCAGTCCTCATCATACTATAATCATCACATATTGGATATCTACATGGTCATACATACCAGCTTCATAAGAGGCCATCCAAACACAAGCATTATAACTATTGTTGTAGGAATAATCTACTATAGTAGAAGTTCATTCTAGTTTCCTCTAAAACTCCATATCACATGCTCGCAACATGTCTTCTAATATTTGAATAATCCTTTCAGTTTGTTCGTTAGTTTTAGGATAATAAGTTGTGTTATGCAAGAATTTTGTAGCCAAATCTTCTTATACTGAAATTCCACAAACAAGAGGTAAATTTTGGATCTTGATTTAACACAATTTACTTTGGTATGCAATGTAGTTGTACAATATCCCGTATATACAAATTACTCCAAACATTCATCAAATATTGAGTCTTAACTAAAATGAAATGAGAAAATTTTGTGATAGTCAAAAATTATCCAAATGGAATCATACCCTTGAGATATTCGAGGTAAACCTTGGACAAAATCCATAGTTATGCAAATAATCCTATAGGTTTCCATTCAGAGAGAGAAAGAGAGATAGAATGGCAATGGCAATGGAGAAAAGTAACGAGAAACCAAAATATTTTCCTCATTTCATTCCAACTATGTTTTCTTCTCATTCTTTCTCAAATTTAATGTTTTGAATTGTGGATTTTATTACAACTTTCCAAGAGACCCATTTTGGTGTTTGTGGTTTTTATTTTCTTGGTTGAAATGGTTTGTATGTTGGCAATTTTCAATTTTTCAAGCTGTGATTTTAGGAGTAATTCGTGAGATTGAATCGTCCAATGTTCGCTACATGTTTGTATATAGTTCTTCACATTTTTGATGTTTTATCTCGTTGAAAATGGTATTATTTTAAGCCATAACTTTTATGCTTAAAAACTGTGCTTAGACTTTTAAAAACTATATTCATAAACATGCAACGGAAACATTAAATGTTTTTGGAATATTTAGGCTTCAAAATATAATATTTTGGAAAGATATGGATGCCTAATTTAATATAAATTTTATGGTTCGTCATTTAGAGTTTGTTAATAAATGTTATACTAATTTTACCAAAACATATTCTATACAAGTCAAAACTGAAAATTATATTTCAACCTTATATTTTTGTGATTTTGAAATGGTTTTACATAATAGATTTGGATGATTTATATCTTATTTAGATATTATACAGTTTATCATTTCAAGTCTTTTAGAAAAAGTTATAGAAATTTAACTAAGGATATATTCTATAGAGATTGTATTGAAAATCATGTTTTAAAATAAATTAGAATTCTATTTTTTAGAAGGGTTTTGCATATGATAATTGGGTGTGTTATATCTTGATATAAAACTAAAAATGTCTATTTTTTAATGATTTTATGAAATTAAATTTAGATATTTTCGCTAAAAGTTATGCTTGCATAATTAAATGTGGTTTTGGATAATGTTAGAGCTTTTTTATTCATGTTTTGTTATAAGAAGTCATGAACTGAATTTCATCTTATTGTTTAAGTGTGATTTTTAAATATTTTTGGGCCCTTTTACTTGGTCACCAAACTATATTGAGAGTATGTTTTAGTTTTCAAAAAGTGATTTCTAGATCTAGAGTTACTTGTAAGCTAGGAAATATAATGTTGGATTTCATTTAGAAACGATGGAACTTAGCTACCATTGACATAATGGAATTCTACTTTTGGATTTTATGTATCTTCTCAAACAATTGAGTGGGGTAAAGCTTAATTAAATCTTTTTTTGGTCTCGAAGGTCTAATACTTTTCACTAGTTTGACAACAAGTTTGGTGTGTAAGCGGACTTCTTAGCAAGTAGAGGATTACTTTGTTTTTTTCCTTTATGCATCGTTTTTATAAATGGCACGCATATTCATATGTTTAACTGATGCCATCTTTTTACAAATGGATTTATAAATTTTTATTAAAATGATTTCACTTCTCAAATAACAAAATTTATTTTAAGATTACCCGAATTGTTTTTATTTCATAAAGAATTGATTGATTTAAAATTGAATTTTCATAACTGATAACTTTCATTGAATAAATTTTTTAAAATATATTTCTCTTCTTTAAATTCACATACATGTATTTCGGGGCGTGAAAAAATGCAACACACAGTTAGAAAGCAATACAATGAGAAGTTAAATGGTTCAATAAACATAATAATTTAACATATGCAAGATATCATTCTAAGTATAAATCAGAAATCATGGTAAAGTGGAAAAGCATGATAGTAGGTAAACGAAGGCATGCAATAGACATAAAAAAAATTATTTCAAATCATAAATAAGATTTTCATATATTGAAATATACTTTGATAGAAACTATACTAATGAAATAGCAGATCATAAAAACATAGTAATATAATTAGTTAAACTCACATAGAAACTCTATCAATATGATAACATCATCGGGTTGCTTATGACAATCATTCTGCAACAAAAATCCATGAATAAAAATAGTTTACAACTCAATAGAATTATAAACACAAATACTTCTATCAATTAGGACACCTACCCTAACTACACCTATGCTATCCTCGCTAGCTACCTCAATAGCTACTATGATCAAACGATGAATCTAGCTCTCCTCCAGATCCTTACCACCACACAAAGGTACAACTAGTCAACAACCGCCAGTATAAAGTGAAATCTTAAAGGTATGGTTTATCCAAGCACAAATATCTAACATGCAATCTAAGTTATGGGTATTTAACCATTTTTACTCAACGCCACTTGAAAACAGTTTTTTCACAAACAACCCTGAATCACTAATACCGAAAAATCACTCAAAGTATTAGTAAAACAAAATAAGAAAAAAATTATGTCTTTGAAAAATGAGTTTCAAAACCGATAGAGTTTTCCTAAGTTTTCTAATTAAACAAGGCAATTGAAAATAGAGGGATATTTATCAAAAATTCCAAGCTATCTAGATACCTCGATGGTCACTCGCCGTCTATATGTTGGCCAAACACCGATGAGAGTAATAGTCATACCCAAATGAGAGTAAGAACCATTTCACACTAGTTGCCCAAGGTGGCGAAGGGGTGGCAAGTTCACAAAGTAGTTTTTTGTTTTTGAAAAACAACAAAGTAATTTTTTTATACTACAAGAACCAACCCTTGTATTGTGTGTAAGTAGCTCACATACAAAGGGTTTCCTTATAAGTGAATGTGTATAGTACTTACCATTTGTCACTTACCTTATATAGAGGACGAAAAAATAATAAGTAAAACAAACAGACTACATGTTTTGCACATGTGAATGTCAACAAAGACTTAAACAACTTAAGCAATTACAGAAACCTCTAAAAATAATTCCAAAAATTCATATGTGAGCCTTAGATCAATCTCGACCAAAGCTCGATCGATCGAGGCTTCTAAATGCACCCTTGGATCATACTTTGTACATCCACTTGCACTAGAAAAATCCCAAAAGTTACCCAAATATTTTTTAAAAATTTCTATTTTCTTCCTATAATTTAAATAAATAAAATTTAACACAATTTTCATCTTTTATTAAATAAAATAAGACAAATACAAATATTTAAATACATTAATAAAAATATTTTCATAGAGTTAAATTGATATTTTTTTTCTACTAATCTTTTCCTTTTAAGCATTTATGATGATTCTAAGAGTGATAAAAGATTGACGTTAAGTTCCAAACAAATCATTTTCCCAACCGTCTTTATGATATTAATATTTCTTATAATAGTGAAGCTACATGTTTGATACGTATGATTGTATATTGAGTTTGTAAAAACTATTAGTGTTCCCTATTTTCGTGGAAAAAATATTTATCTGTAAAGTTTTTTTTAGGCCTGCTATCAAGTCTATCAAGAAAAGTCAAACAAATGCTCGAGTTTCAGATAATTATACTTCAGGTATATCTTTGATAACTACAACACATAGGATTATATTTATGCATTTAATAGCATATGCTTATAAATCTGAAATTATTTTTAGTGCTAAAATATGGAATAAGATATGCTAAAAGATATTAGATAAAATATACTCTAAAATAAGATATGCTTAAATATATTAGATAAGCTATACTCTAAATTATAGTTAAAATATTTAGCATAAAATCTATTTTTAAAAGATATTAGATAAGATATATTCTAATTTATAGTTGAAATCTTTAGCATAAAAGATAGCATAAAATCTATTTTAAAAGAACTCTTCTTTAAATAAGAGTCTTCTTAAATAGTGAGTATTACTAATCTTATTTGAAATAGAAAAGATATTTATCAATCATATAAGAGTTATCTTAATTAATGAGTATTATTAATCCTATTTGTATTAGAAAAGATATTTATCAAATTACATAGGATTAAGGGTTTTAATTTTTTCTATAAATAAAACTCATTGTTCATTGTTTCAATCAATCACATAAGAGCATTATTCTATTCTTCTTAATTTCTCTATTTTGTTTTACAAATATAATATCATAATTCTTTAGGCTTCTTTATTTAGTTAATCTATCAAATATTGGTGGTTATATTTGATTGATTAATAAACCTAATTATTTTATGATATTTTGATAATATGTTCTTATGGCTTCTTCTTTATTTTTGTTCTTAAATTGTTAGATCAAATAATTATTTTTGTCACATCATAGCTATTTGATTTGATTATTAATCTTTAAAGAAGCTATTTTTATTGAACTTATACTTAATCTTTTTGCTCTAGGATTTACTAGTTGATTTGATTTAAGTGACATATGTTTTGAATCATCTAGTTAGGATTATTCATTATTAAATCCGTTTTTGAACACACACATACACTTGTGTTTTTTGTTCTAACTATTTTGTAGTTAATTCGGGAACGTATCTGATTGGCGAGAAGCTTATTTGAACATTGGTCTAGAAACCGCTCATGCTAATATTGGAAACTATGAAAACAAAGCAAGGGCTCGTAGGTAAAGTACATTGGGGTAGTATCCTAGGGGAGTAGCATAAAACTGAGTTTGTACTTGAACATTTGCTTTTCATAGTGAAAGTTAGGTGGTCCGGTAGACCAGTGGTTTTCTTCTTAGGTCATGGTTGTGGCCTAGGTTGTTTCCACCTAAAAATATCGTATGTTATTCTTTTATTTTCGTACTTTATTTTTACACACGATTGCATGCTTGACCGTTTTGTTTAGGTTATTAAATTATAAATTGATAAAATTAAAAATAACCTATTCACCCCCCCTCTAGGTTAATCAGGTCCATATTTTATAAACTTTCAATTGGTACCAGAGCCAACACTAGATACACTTAGTGTTAGTCCTACGGACTTTTATTATGGATCATTCCATTGAGGATTGTAGCTGAGATGATGAAGAACTTAATTCTTCTTTCCTCTCTAAATATAATGTTAAAAGTTCTAAAGAATTATCTTCTAAATGTCTTAGAGCCATATAAGAGAATAATAGTTTAAATACAAAAATAGAAAAATTAAATGAACAACTTGAGGTGTATGAAAAAATTTCCAATAAATTAAAAGAAGCAAATAATATTTTGCAAGAACAAAATAATGCTTTGAATTTGTGTCTTGTAAGTTTGAAAGAAGAAAACAACAAGCTTGTAGGTTTCAAAAAATCATGTGAAGTAGTGGAGAGACTTACCATTGGAGCTCAACAATTAGATAAAATATTGAGCATTGGTAAGTCACATAGTGATACACATGAGTTTGGTTATAAGAATGAGAGTTACACACTTTCAACATCAAAGACCACATTTGTAAGGCCCTTAAACTCTTCTCCTACTGTTACTACTTATGCACAAAGAACTATTGCACCTGTGGTAGACAAAGTTGTTAAATTTGTGCCTGTTTGTCATCATTGTGGTAGTAAAGATCATATAAGACCAAAATGTAGATTTTTGAGGAATGCTCTTGAACTTAATCATTATTTCCATGTTTCACATAGTAGAACCCATAAGCATCATCCATCTATGCATGCTACATCATATTCAAGGATGAATGGAAATTATAATAATGTGTTCAAAAATTCTACTAGCAAGCATGAAGTCTTAGGTTTAAAGAGGCAAGTAAAATTTAGTACTTTTAATGCTAGTACTCATTATCATCATCCTACTATGCATATTGCATCTTCATTTGGGATGAATAAGAAAAGTATAGCTAAGTCCAAGAACACACCTATGAAACCTAAGTTTGTTGAGTCCCAACCCAACGATATAGAGAAACCAAAATGCAAGAAAATGTGGGTTAGGAAAGGTTATTTTTTCCTGGTCACTTGACCATCTTTTATTCATTCATCTAGGTATTTTTGTTAGAGTGCTTACATGAACCTAGGTGAGCAATCTTTACTGTCTTCATTTTATTTATTAGTTAAACTTACAAAAAAAAAGCAAAATGCTTATTTGGCCAACATGGTATTGAACTTATTCATTACTTACAGACATATAACCTTATTTTTAATTACTTAACTAATTTTGATATTTATTGCATAAATTATTCTACAATTTTGGCTTATTCACACACACATATTCTTGTACATGTGATGATCGATGTTGACATGAACTTATTCATACACTCACGAACACATATATATGTTATGCTTGAAGTTTATGAATTTTCTTAAAAGACTCTAGGACTTCAACTAATCTTGATTATAAAATTGTGTTGAGTTCTACTTTTGCTTACTAGAATTTTAATGTATGGAGGCACCTAGTATTGATAGAGTTACCTACTTTGATGTGTGAAGCTACCACAGTGAGCGGAGAGGGCTACCTCATAACTAGTGTGAAAGTCATCATGTTAGGTTTATGGCTTGTGCAAAAAAAAATGAAAGATTATGCAAAACAATGACTACTTATAAATCTTATACATTGAATGCACAAAAATAAAGAGCTAATAGAGGTTATAAAAAAATATCATTTACCTTATATATATAATAAAAAATAATAAAAATAAAGAAAAAAATTAAGTCCTCCTTTAGTAGATATATTTTATTTTGTAAGATTGAAGACTCGATTATAGTTTTACATGATAGGTGATATTTTTTTTCTTTTAAGTCTTTCTTGATAGGTCGTAAATGAATTAATTGACATATTTGTGAAGTTTAAACATATATACTACTTTAAGTAAATGTCAATGTCATTATATGTGTGAATATGCTTGTGCAGCTCTTCTATTATACTTATTTATTTATATGATAAATAATCAAAATTGGAGTTAAAATATGATGAGTTCTCAATTGATTGTGTGCTCGTTTGTGATTAAATGAATTTAATACCTTATGTCTCTATTTATGAAAATTAAACAAAAATCAGATTTTTTTTCATTTACATCTTCTTTTTAATTTAATATATTTTTAATTGGTTTCTTAATTAGAGAGTCAAAGAACTTAGAAGGAGTTTAAAGCAAATTGCACTTTTGCATTACTCGAATTTTACATTGCTATATCTTTAGGAAATGTTTAACTTCATTATTTTGTCTAATGCTTTGTCCTTCTCATATGTCAAAAAGGGGGAGAGAATAATGTGTTTTACTTCCACGTTTTTATCTTGTTATGCACATAGAGGGAGAATATATTTAATTACGCTTGATTTGTATGAATGCATACTACATGACTATTCTTTACATTTTGCTTATTTCTATGTAAACTGAACTAATGTACAATGAGGCTTTCAAGCCAAATTGTCGTATGCTTTGTTTATGTCATTTAAGTTACTTACAAGCTTGCCAAGTTGCAGTGAAGATGGATTCACCGGACCATAGGATAGTTCCACTATGGAGTCTAGGAAATCATTGTATTTTATCTTATTCCTATAAGTGTCATGTAGTGACTGATAGGTTTTGCCACACGAAAATGCTAAAAGGGGAGTTTGTAAGGACTATTAGTATTAGCTATTTTCGTGGACAAACTATTTATCTGTAAATTTGTTTTTAGGCCTATTATCAAGTATATCAAGAAAAGTCAAACAAATGCTCAAGTTCTAGATAATTGTACTTCACGTATATCTTTGATAACTACGACACATAGGATTACGTTCATGCATTTAATAGCATATGTTTATAAATCTAAAATTATTTTTATTGCTAAAATATGGAATAAGATATACTAAAAGATATTAGATAAGATATGCTTAAAGATATTAGATAAGCTATACTCTAAATTATAGTTGAAATCTTTAGCATAAAATCTATTGTTAAAATATATTAGATAAGATATATTCTAATTTTTAGTTGAAATTTTTAGCATAAAAGATAGCATAAAATCTATTTTAAAAGAGCTCTTCTTTAAATAAGAGTCTTCCTAATTAGTGAGTATTACTAATCCTATTTGAAATAGAAAAGATATTTATCAATCATATAAGAGTTATCTTAATTAATGAGTATTATTAATCCTATTTGTATTAGAAAAGATATTTATCAAATTACATAGGATTAAGGATTTTAATTTTTTCTATAAATAAAACTCATTGTTCATTGTTTCAATCAATCACACAAGAGCATTATTCTATTCTTCTTAATTTCTCTCTCTTGTTTTACAAATATAAGATCATAATTCTTTAGGCTTCTTTATTTAGTTAATCTATCAAATATTAGTGGTTATGTTTGATTGATTAATAAACCTAATTATTTTATGATATTTTGATAATATGTTCTTATGGCTTCTTCTTTATTTTTGTTCTTAAATTGTTAGATCAAATAATTATTTTTGTCACATCATAGTTATTTGATTTGATTATTAATCTTTAAAGAAACTATTTTTATTGAACTTATGCTTGATCTTTTTGCTCTAGGATTTACTAGTTGATTTGATTTAAGTGACATATGTTTTGAATCATCTAGTTAGGATTATTCATTATTAAATCCATTTTCGAACACACATATACACTTGTGTTTTTTTTCTAACTATTTTGTAGTTAATTCAGAAATGTATCTGATTGGCGAGAAGCTTATTTGAACATTGGTCTGGAAACCGCTCACGCTAATATTGAAAACTATGAAAACAGAGCAGGGGCTCGTAAGTAAAGTACATTGGGGTAGTATCCTAGGGGAGTAGCATAAAACCGAGTTTGTACTTGAACATTTGTTTTTCATAGTGAAAGTTAGGTGGTCCGGTGGACCGGTGGTTTTCCTCTTAGGTTATGGTTGTGGCCTAGGTTGTTTCCACCTAAAAATATCGTATGTTATTCTTTTATTTTCGCACTTTATTTTTACACACGATTACATGCTTGATCGTTTTGTTTAGATTATTAAATTATAAATTGATAAAATTAAAAATAACATATTCAACCCCATCTAGGTTAAATTATTTTTACACTTTCCTTAACTTCTCTTCTTTGTATATCGCTTAGAAATTTAATAACTTTCCATATAACAACATATATTTAAAGACTCAAAGATGACAAGTAAACAAGTTGTTAATGTTCTAGTTGAAGAAATAGCAAAAAGTATCATAAGTGCCTCCATTAAATACACATGTGTGGAAAATTCCAATAAAAGAAAAAAATTGTATCAAATTAATATTTTTTATTAAATGTGAGTATCATCATTAAGGTACCTCTAGAAAAATATGCGTAAAAAATGTACCTAAAATAAAAGTATGGTATCACTAAAGTAGGCTACTTTAAGTAGCAACCCAATTCTTTTCCTTTTAATTTTTTCATAAAGTCATTTCCTTCAAATATCCTTACTCTAAACACAACTCCCTATATGCCCATCATAGGTTAGTTAAGTTGGTGATGTGATAGGGCAAAGGTTCAAGTGCAGCCATAGGCATAAATTCATACAAATACTTGGTGATAACACATAATCTTACCACTGAGTTAAAATCATGATGGGTACACTCGACTCGATGTGCCTAAACTTATGGAGCTTAAGCGATGAATTGGAATAGTATGACCATTGGTTATCCTTGTGAGGCTTTTTTTACTTATCTCAAAAAGAAAAAAAACACAACCCCTAATTATTATGGAAAACTTACCTATTTTAAAATTGATTGATAAAACGTTACATTTTGGTTCAAGTATATGATAAATTGGTAACTAAACTCAACATCTATCGAAAGGTAGATTATTAAAGGTCTGTTTATGCTTTTGATTTTGAGA
Organism: Hippophae gyantsensis; assembly: GCA_030763125.1. NCBI lineage: Eukaryota > Viridiplantae > Streptophyta > Magnoliopsida > Rosales > Elaeagnaceae > Hippophae > Hippophae gyantsensis. The sequence goes on along the minus strand of CM061034.1, from coordinate 50,356,007 downwards.
TCTATAAAGTGCTTTTGAACTAAATATAAAATAAATAACACTCTTAAAATTCAAAACAACAAAAATAATATCCTTATCTTGAATTGAAAGGGATATGAATTAATGTTAAGGCGTGTTATTTTATTGTTAAAAGTTTTAATAGTCTTAATTTCGTGGTTTCAAAAAATATTTTTCCAATAGCACCTAAAACTCAAAAAACAAGTTTCATACTTCTTGACAAAATCAGCAATTATGATGTGCTTCTTTGTTAAAGTAGTTTATTTGGAAACCACTTTTAGATAGAGAGAAAAAATTAATATAAGCAAATCAACAAGTACGCCAAATAATAATGTATGATACAAAATTAATCCAACTGAAACGATTAGAACCAAATTAGACAATTAGGTCGAAGACTATTTGGGGATTCATTGTTTCACTATTTAGAAGGCAAGTAATCAGAAATACCTAGCCTTCAACACATCGATCTATATTTCGCAATTCACATACAATTAGCTTGGGCATATAAGTATGGATGTGATAAATAAAAGAGAGTTCAGACAAAAATATTCCAAGCCAAATAATCCAAAAGATGAACCATGTATATTGCTTGGAAACTAGTTATACCTTATGACTAGGGGTGTCCATAAACCGGACCGAACTGGACCAAACCGTAAAACCGGACCGAATCGAACGGTTTTACAAATCAAACGGTCCGATCCGGTTTGTACTAATTTTAAACCGTTCGAACCGGACCGGACCGTTTTAATAATATATTAAAAATTTCACATTATTCTTCATTAAATGTATAAAAAATCGAACCAAACTATTTTATTAATCAAACGATCCGGTCCAGTTTTTATTACTTAAAATCGTTTCAAACAGTCCGGTCCGATCTGAGTAATATAAACAGTCTGATCAGATTAAATTTTTTTGACCAAAACCGAAACAGATAGTTGGATACCTCTACTTATGACCAACATTTTGGATTAATTAAGTTTGTTTTATGCCTTCTAAAAATGATTAAAATATTTAATTTGTTACAATTATGTCTGTAATGTATAAACGATAAAAATATACCCAATTTTTAATATAATTATATCATTATCCATACCTTCTGAACATAATTACAATTTAAAAAATACAAGTTATTAGGCATGTCTTTATCATTACTCATATACTATGAATATAATTACAACAAGATCAATGTTTTAGACATTTTTACAAATTATCATATACGTTGTAAACATAAAATGTAATTAACCCCAACATTTATAACTCATGTAAATGAGTTTTCTAAGCCCCTCAAGAGCAAGAGTGATACCTATTTTTTGCAGCTAAACATACAGACTGTTGTAGTTAATTCTTAACCACAGGAATACCCTAAAGTAGATCATGATCATCCTCGGTAAATAATAGAGAGGGATATCTCTAGTTTGCAATTATGTACAAATATAATATTGGAAATCCATAAACATAGAGCACAAATATTTGGATAGCTATAAATGTGCTGATGTGCCTGCCTTCATTGATGGAATGAAGAATGCTTTTGTTAGTTTAGGGTTTATTTGTTTGTGTTTATATTACAAGTTAATAAAAGCAGTTTTAGAAGAAGTGCTTTCAAAAAGAAGAATACGTTAGGAAGCATAAAATGTGCTTTTTGACTTTCTGATTTCTAAAAGCACTTAAGACAAAAAATTTATGTTTCATCCAAAAGTGCTTTTTGGCAATCAAAAACCTTTTACAAGGTCTCAGAATCATAAACAAATCCACCCTTAATTCGATTTCATTTTGAATCAAAATGACTTCACTATGTGCTATACATCAAACCTTGAAAAATCATGGCAGTCATAAGAATAACAAATAATGCAAGCAAAATGGTCCCATTAAGAAAAAATAGGTTTAAATTAAGACGTCTACTAAGCACCATGAAGACATAAAAGGACATTCATCTTAAAATCTAACTATTTATTATTCTAACAAATTTCAGTCATAAGCTAGGAGCTTTGACAGTAACTTAATAAAGGACAAGAATCATAATGGAGTTCATTTCTTATTCGGGGACTCCCTTTTCTGATACATCTGCGACAGACCTTACCGTGTGTGAACAGAAGACAGTTCAAATCAAATTTAAGATCGTTCGGGATACGTTGATTGAGATGAAGATATGCCTTATTCCTGTCTGCAACAGCCGGTACCCAACCAACAGCCTTTGCAATCTCAAATACCTGTAAAACAGTTAAGCATATCATTTTTTTTTTTCAACATTTTTGAATTAAAACTCAGTTTTGTTGATTAAGTTCTTACATGTGTGTCTACTGGAAAATCATCTTGTTGGAGTTGGAACAGCAAAACACAAGCAACCTTTTATCCATTTCAAACACATTCATCGTCAATAGTATGCACCACAGAAATCAAAGTGTAAAAAGAAAACCAGAGGAAAAGGCAATGTATTAACCAAACCCCTCTTAAGGTTTTAAATGGGAACAACCATAATTGGACAGCATCAGTAATGACAACAATCTAACATGATTCAATTTCCAAATTTTCTAGATTCTACCCAGTTTGGTATGTTGTATAATTATAAGCATTATCCGTTTTCTGCCTACTTTGAAATTGAAATTGCCTAGCACAAAGCCACAAATATATCAACATTGTCAGCTTGAAATTGTTTCTACGAAAAAAGGCATCTGTTCCGATCACTGAAATTTAGCTGAGAATGCAACTGTATGAATCAGTCAAATGACGAGACACATTGCATTTTACCCTTCTCACAAAATTTTGAATCTTCTGAAGAATTTTTTCACAATGTTAACCTCGAATAGCACTCATGATCAAATTCTTGAAAAAACAACAAAATTAACATCATTTAAAACTTGCAACCTCAAAAATAATACCCCTTATATCCAACTCATGTATTTCAACTATTAAAAAAAATTTAACCCATCATTTCACACTGAACTTTGTTCAAATTGAACTACGGCTATTTAAATCGGTTCAATGTTACACACTGAATAATTAGACCCGTTTAATATTATTAAGGTTCTATTTTTGTTGTTATTAGTTTTAAGGTGTTAGTTTATATAATTTCCTAAATGATTTCAGTAACAAAACATGCAATATTATACAATGAATCATCTAAAAACTTGCTTCAAAATTTAAAAAGTTATGGATTCCATCAAAATTTGATCTCTCTCCCCTAAATTCTTATGGTACTTATTCTCATCGGTAAAAGGGCATAACAACAGATAGCTGGAAGAAAGATTTACCGATTTAGGACCAATGCCTCTGATTTGGGAAAGCTCAGTCTTAACCTCATCAACAGACAAGCATCGTAAATACTCCAAGCATAATTTGCCTTTTCTCTCAAGCAAGTGTGTCAATATGTTCTTAATACATGAAGCTTTGGTCGGGGCCAGACCTCCACATCTTATGGCATTCTCTATACTTTTTGAATCAGCATTGAGAACCTTCATTGAAAACAAGCCATTAATGACCAATGTAAACTATGATTTACGAAAATGATAGTATCATCAAATTCATCTCAGACAAGTTGATGCAGGTAGAAGGGGGAAAAGATGAATCATAAGGATTAAACTGATTTTTTCTTTTATTTTCTTTGTAACGGAAATAATGGCTTTTAGTTTCAAAAAACTAGAGATGCATTTTGTGCTGTGCGCACATGGCGCCTATCACATATTAGGTGTATGAGTGGCCGTTATCGCACATGGGGTGTGCGAGTGCCTATCGCACATGGTAGCATGTAGACCCATAAGCCGCGTGCATGTGTGAATGCGTTTTCCCTTGCATACATGATGGCCGTAAGGCACAACGCTTATAAGACCCATGAAGGGCATCAGTTAGTGGACACTTTTGATTTCTATCATTTTCGTTCTCATTTTCACAAAACTTGTGACATGAATTTTTTTGAGTTCAACTAACGAGTTGTTCTTTTAATTCATTGCAAAATAATTTCTATTCAAATCACTAAATGTGTTGCATCAGAATTGGTATTAGAGCCAAAGTTTGTGTTGCAACTCAAATGGCGATGTCCAACAACCAAACCTTGGCAATGGCAGTGATGACACAAAGAATCTGTGGGTTGCAATGGCTGGCCTTGAAAGCATATTCTAGCAACAGATTGAAGAGTTGTCGCAAGACCTTCAACAATCACTCCAACAAACCACCAATCAAATTCAAGCTTAGCTGAGTAATATCCAAATACACCTTCGACCTCGTGGAAAGGAAATCCTTTGGAAAACAACACCCACGCCATTTAAGCCACCATCACGCCCACCTTTCAATCTTCCCCATAAGTAGTCATTTCATCCAAACATTATTGAAGAATTTGCAACACCTCCAAGACTGAATCCTAGAGATTGGATTTGATGAAGGGACCTCAGAATGGACAAGCAACAGATTCAACAATGAGAGAGCCAATTCTACTAACCGACACCACAAGAATCAAGATTATAGGCTCAACATCGATCTCCCTACTTTTGTTGGGCATTCTCATATGGAAGAGTTCTTAGACTGGCTGGGTGTTGTCAAAGATTTCTTTGATTATACTAAGATACCCGAGGAGAATAAGGTTAAGCTAGTAGCTTACGAGCTCAAGGGCGACGCCTATGCTTTGTGGGAGCATAAGAAGAATGAGAGAAGGCTGAGAGGAAAGGCACCCGTCAACTCTTGGAAAAGAATGAAGACACTGATGGTGCAACAGTTTCTACCAGCTGATTATGAGCAGCTTCTTTACCAACAATATCAGCTCCTTTACCAACAATATCACCAGTGCCAGTAAGGAAGAAAGAATGTCAATGAGTACACTGAAGAGTTCATGAGACAGCTTGCGAGCCAATATATGGGAGTTAGAACCTCAAAAGGTTGCTAAGTATGTACAGGATCTGAATTCTCCCATTAATGAAAGACTAGAACTAAGCTAAACCCTATGGATTATCAACCAAGCCAACAACATGGCACTAAAGGTGTAAAACCAGTTAACCAAACCCCAAAAATCCACACCATTTAGGTTTCATTTAAGTAACTCTTCCACCAGTAAAAACTCAAGTGGTTTCCCATCTAAACTCACCCCACTATCCACAACAAAATCAACACTTGCCACAAAAAATTTCATCCCTAAACAGGCAACCAACAACCCAAATAACCCACCACCTAAACCTAACCCCTATGCCAAACCCCCACCTACCAAGTGCTTTAGGTGTTATCAGTAGGGACATCGATCCAACGAATGCCCACAGAGGCGTGCAGCTAATTTGATCAATGAATTAGAGCATTCAGATGATGAATTTGATCCATTATCCCCCGAGGATCTGGAAGGTGCAAAGCCTATTGAAGGTGATAAGGGTGATAGAGCTATAAACTGCATAGTGCAAAAGGTGTTGCTCTCCCTAAAACAGCCAACACCTTCACAGAGGCACACAATTTTCAAAACAAAGTGCACAGTTCAATAGAAGATACGCAATGTCATTGTTGATAGTAGTAGTACTAAAAATATTGTCTCACAAGCACTAGTAAAGTCCTTGGGACTGAGCACTAATCCCCACCCTTATCTCTACAAAATATGATGGATTGAGAAAGGGAATGAGGTAAAGGTGCAAGAGGTGTGTAGAGTACCATTTTCTATTGGAAAATTTTACAAAGACGAAGTGCACTGCGATGTGGTTGAAATGAATGTTTGTCAAATTCTTTTGGGGAGGTCTTGGTAGTATGATGTGGATGCCATACACAAAGGCAAACCAAACATCATCATCTTCTATTGGAAAGGTACCAAGATTGCCCTACTTCCTACAAAAGAAGGCTTCTTAGACCCTGCGAAGCATACACCCAAGCCAAAAATGCTTTTAAGTTGCAACCTCAACTCGTTTGACAATGAGCTCAAGAATGCTAAGGTGGTCATAACCTTTGTAACTAAAGAACAGGATACTATCTCTCATACTGTTCCTGATGCCATCAACGAACTGTTATTTGCCTACAATGATCTCACCAACCGAACACATTGTCCCCACTAAGAGACATCTAGCACCACATAGACTTCATACTCGACAACAATTTTTCCAACCTACCCCACTATAGAATGAACCCTAGAGACTATGAACTCCTATAGGAAATAGTAGAAGATCTCTTGGATAAGCACTTAATCCAAGAGAGCAAAAGCCCATATGCTCCTTATACCCAAGAAAGATGGAACAATGAGGATGTGTGTTGATAATAGAGCTATTAACAAGATCACTGTCAAATACAGATTCCCCATTCCTAGAATGGAAGACATGCTTGACAAATTGCAAGGCTCCACTGTATTTTCTAAGCTTGATCTTTGAAGTGGACACCATCAAATTCGAATCAAAAAGAGAGATTAATGAAAAATAGCTTTTGAGACAAAGAAAGGTCTATATGAATGGCTTGTTATGTCATTCGACTTGTGTAATGCTCCCAACACCTTCTTGAGGTTGATGCATCACGTTCAATGGTACTTGTGTGGTGGTGTATTTTAATGACATCCTAATCTATAGCAAAGGTCCTAACGTGTAATTAGAACACCTGCAGGTTGTCTTAGAGACATTGCGAGAACACAAGCTCTTTCTCAACCTCAAGAAGTGTGAGTTTATGACCACTAGACTCCTTTTCTTGAGATACATTATCAACTCTGAGGACATCTCAGTAGACACACAGAAGATTGATGCCATTCAATCATGGCCTACCCTTAACACAATACATGAAGTCAGGAGTTTTCATGGCTTGGCAATATTCTACAGAAGGTTTGTGAAGGAATTCAATTCTATTGTAGCACCTATAACAAACTATCTCAAGAAAGGACAGTTCACTTGGGATAAGGAACAATAATCAGTTTTGCACTCATCAAATAGAAGTTGTGCACAACCTCGGTTCTATCTCTATCAGACTTTGATAAAGTGTTTGAAGTTAAAACAAAAGCATCCATGGTAGGTATTGGAGCAGTACTATCTCAGGGTAGCAAACCTATTGAATTTTTCAGGGAGAAACTGAGTGAAGCACGCCAGAAATGGTCCATTTATGACCAAGAGTTCTACGCTGTCATTCGAGCTCTCAAACACTGGGAATATTATCTCATTTCAAAAGAATTCATCTTTCACAGTAATCACTCGGCACTTAGGTGGATTAACTCCCATAAAGACATCTCTAGGCCATATACAAGGTGGATCATCTATCTACAAAGTTTCACTTATGTATTTAAACATAGGAAAAGGCATATGAACAAGGTAGCCAATGCACTTAGCAGGAGGCAAACCCTGTTTACTACCCTCCAAGCTAGGATTACCGGTTTTGACATCTTTCCTGATCTGTATGATACAGATGAGAACTTTGCCACTATATGGGCTCAATGCATCAACCATGAACCTAGACATGGTTTCCACTTGCAAGAAGGGTATCTTTTTAAAGACAACAGACTATGCATCCCTAAAACCAGCTTAAGGGACTACACGATGCAGGAGATTCATGCTAGGGGACTCAGTGGTCACGCTTGCAAGGACAACACCATACTTCTTGTTGAAGAAAGATACTACTGGCCTCACTTACAAAGGGATGTGACCAAATTTATACAGAAATGCTCTACCTATCAAAGAGCTAAGGGAGGCAGCCAAAACACTGGTCTCTACTCTCCCTTGCCAATCCCCACTACAATCTGGAAGGATCTTAGTATGGATTTCATCCTCAGGCTACCAATCAGCAAGAAAAGAGTAGACTCCATCCTTGTGATAGTGGACAGATTATCTAAAATGTCCCAACTGATCATGTAAAAAGATCCATGATGCCAACAACATCGTAATTATTTTCTTTCGTGACATTGTCAAGCTACAAGATATTCCTAAAACCATTACTTTTGATTGTGATGTGAAATTCATGAGCCATTTTTGGAAAGAACTATGATGCAGGTTTGACACTGCATTGAACTTTAACAGCGCTTATCATCCCCAGACTAATTGGCAAACCGAAGTTCTCAACAAAACCATATGCAACATGTTAAAATGTTTGACTCATAAGAGACCTCGAGAGTGAGATATCTATCTTCTTCAAATCAGGTTTGCTCTCAATAGTATCACAAACCGAACCACCAACAATTCACCTTTTTCGATTGTCTACACCAAAGTGCCTAACTTTAGTGTCGACTTGCAAGTAATACCTGACCCAAAGAATAAAACTGTAGGCATGTGGGCTACTAATTATACACAAATCCACCAAGAAGTTAAGGCACATATCATAAAGATGAATTCATAGTACAAAATGCAAGTTGATCTGCATAACAAGCTTGCACAATTCCAGGTTGGGGAACTAGTCATGGTGCATCTCAACAAGCACCGACTACCACAGGACACATGCCCCAAACTCCAGCTCAGGAATTATGACCCTTTTCAAATTATTAAGAAAATCAACGATAATGTTTATGTCATTGATCTTCCTGAAGACTGGAACATTTCCAACACGTTCAATGTAACATATATTCGTAAATACTATTTCACAGTAGCAACTAATGTGATTCCTTTGAATTCAAGGACGGATTCTGTTGAAAGAGAAGGACTATAATGCAAGTAGAAGGGGAAAAAGATGAATCATAAGGATTAAACTAATTTTTTCTTTTATTTTCTTTGTAACATAAATAACGGCTTTTAGCGCCAAAAAACTAGAGCTGCGTTTTGTGCCATATGCACATGGCGCCCAATGCACATGGGGTGTATGAGTAGCCGTTAGCGCACATGGGGTGTACGAGTGCCACCTAGACCGCATGCGTGTTACCTTGCGCACATGGTGGCCGTTGGGCACAACACCTATAAGACCCATGCAGCAGCTAGTGGACACTTTTGATGTCTGTCATTTTCGTTCTCATTTTCACAGGGCTTGTTCTGTGAATTTCTTTGAGTTCAACTGACGAGTTGTTCTTTTAATTCATTGCAATATAATTTCTGTTCAAAGCACTAAACGTGCTGCATCACAAGTTCATTAATATTTATTCAAATATTGAAGAAATTCCAAATTTTTTAACACTACACAGATGAAAGCAATAATTAACGGGTTTCATAAAGTTCAATAAAAAAATTAATAAGAAGAATTTTTCACAAAGTAGAATAGAGCACCAACGCTAATTTGAAACACTGATTCAATTTAAGCGGGCCAATGCAAAAGAAAACAATCAAATTGGGAGGGGGGGAAAAAGAATAACGAAAATAGGCATAACCCATAAAGTAGGTAGTCCAAAGCAATTTAAATTCATTCCAAGATTCAAATTTGAACAATACGCACAATTAGTAACTTGAAACTTACATCTTGCCAAGTGGTAAATGAAGACTTGAGAGAGTCAAAAGCCCTTTGAGCATTAACTTCAGTTGTATTCTGTGAGAGCACAGTCCTAACCAGTCCATCCAAAACACTCTCCTCTTTCGAATCCGAAGCCTCTGATGTCGAAGCTTCTTGGCTCCCACCACTGACGATGCCTGAGCCATTTCCATCCGGAGGAGAATTGCAGGTGGGTCTATTTCTTCGGTACTTGGCGAACTCCTGGGGAAAGCCATGAAATGCCAAGAGGTCGTCCCGTACGGTACGGCATTCGTCTGGGGTGGGCCGAGGGTAATCTGGGAACGGTTCTTTGATGGAACGCTTTAAGCGAGTGGTCAGTTTCTCCGCTTTGATTTCTGGATCTTGGACTTTAGATTTAAGGTGCTTTCTTTTTCTGTGTTTCTCCATTTTCTGCGGTTAGTTTGTTTCTTCAAGCAATCTTGGCATTTGTTTTCAATGGTCTATAAAAGGTGAGAAACATCGGACCTAAGTGGGTTTTTTATTACAAAAGGATTTTGTAACCCACATTTACCTAATACAGCTCATTATAGCCGGTAAATTCAAAAACAATAGTGTATGATCGGTAAATAAATTATTATTAAAGTTTAAAATTTAAAAAGTGTAATTTAAACCATTGTAAAGGAAGGAATTGGGTTAAAAATTCAGATATTAGAAAATTTATATTTGGTGGTACAGTGCATAATGTGCTGAAGAAATAGAGAAGAAGACATAACATAGAGGATATATAGACTATATAGAAAAGGAAAATAAAGGATGTATTTTTCGCCAAAAGCTGGTAGAGTACGAGCACAAAATAATTTATGGTTTTGGATTTGGAATATTGAATTACTTAAATGTGGTTGAATTACTTATAGGTTTTCATCAATGAAAGATAAAGTCTAGACAAATGTGTTAGTTGTTATAATTTTATGATCCAATTCTTCTTTACATGTGCTTTATAATTATGGGTTGCTTTGTTTGTATCATTATTAAAAAAATAGATACGTGAAAGATAAAAGGGGTAAAATTTAAATTGTATTTAAAGAAAACTTTTTTAATAATCATAAAAGAATTAAAAAAAATTAATTATTTATAAATTAATATTATAAATAATTTGGTATCTTTTAAAAGTTTTTATTTAAAATGTCAAATTCATTATAAAATCATAAAATTAAAACTAATCAATTAATATTCAATAGAGTTGTTTCAGTGTTTTTAATCGTAAATTATAATGACCAAAAAAATAAGTTTTTAAATCAAGTCTTGTAACGTCGAAATCCTCCATTCGCAATCGTCTTATTTTCACCATAATTATCTCAAATAACGTAATTGAGAAGTGAGGGAAGAGTAGGGTGAGCTACATATAGCTTAGTAGAAGTCTACTCTAAGGTTTTATCATAATAAATAGATATTTATAATGTGTGCTCATTTTATTAAATTTTCATGAGTATAAGTAATCATCATTAATTCACAATGTAGAGAGATTTCAATCATAAATTTGAATATAGTTGTACTTACTTGCTTTTGGAGAATTGAAAAAGTATACAGTCTAAGTATCTCAATACATGCTTATAAAATACAAAATATACCATGCAGTACAAATTCAATGCACGATATGGAATCCCATATGTATTAGTTATCCAAATACATGGGCACATACGCAGTCCATCTTCGAGACGCATGTGGGTCCATTTTTGACCCATGCATGATCACAATATATAAGGCACATGCATTTGTCAAATCACGTCAAATAGACCCTCGTCTACAGGTAGGTCGATTCCAAACACAATGGGGTCCGACTCCAAGGCTCATGTGTAGTTAATGAATCTACAACAAATGGTAAACACATCGAGGGGTCCAACTCCAAAGCCTATATGTGATTACAATAATCCATGGTCACATATAGATACCATAGATGAAAACTCCAAAGATGTATGTGTATGAGATGCATACATATAATTTATTGAAAATTTTTGTTGTAACTAGTAGCCCATGGGTGTCATACTCTACAAGAAAAAGTACAGGTGTACTCCCCACATACAATACATTCTCATGATGCATATATAAAATTCTTGTATGCAATATCATATTTTCAATGTTTATTTCATATGAACATTTGATACTCGATTATGTATACAAAACTTTTTCAATGTATGCATAATAAAACATTTATAATGAATATCTCATTTAAACAATATTTAAAAAATTATAACATTAATTATAAAATAATGGTATCCAATTTTTCACTTTTATTCATAATATATGATGCATGACAATTCAATAAAAACAATGCATGAATTTAACAAGTTAGAGTAAGAACTTCTACCTAAAAAGCTACTCCACCATTGAACTTCCGAACCCAAAATCCTTGATATTTCATTCCTAAAATGCCCTTTAAAATGTGCCAAAAAACCAAAACATCTTATAGAGAGAAAGTTCTAGTGAGAGAGGGAGAGAAGAAGAGAAATGAGTGTAGAAACTTATGGAACTCGCCCTATTTTTGTAGGCAATCTAAGAAGCTCACTAGCAATGGTGGCGAGGTAAGGCGAGGTGGTGGCGAGGTTGGCAAGGTACATAGGGATTTCTTAAATTTTCCCATTTGATTTGATTTTTCACATGAAGTTTTTCAATATATCCCTACACTTTAATATATTGTTCAAAATTATTTTTAAGGCACTTTAAGTACTTATAATAAATTTATGGGGTTTTACATTCCTACCCCTTAAAGAAAATTTCCTCCTCAAAATTTCACAAATCCTTAAGTTCAGATAGATCGTGTGGAAACTTTCATTCCAAAATTTCATTATCATCGCCATTGAACCTTTACTAGTGATATTGTTCTTCTTCTCAAATTCCTGACTTGGAAATCAATTATCACCACTAGTTCTTCTTCTTTATATGGCATGTTTTCCTACAACAAAAGATCTATCTAATCCATATTAGAATTCCAATGATAACATTATAAACCTGTGATAATCTTGGGGTAATTCTCACTAATATGCTACATTGCCAATCTTTTTTATTTTGAAATGAGTTACTCCTTTACGAGGTTGAACATTGAGAAAGATGTAATCATTCTTTTTGAAGTTTAATAGCTGTCATCCATGATTATCGTAACTCTTGTACCGGCTTTGAATTGTTCAAAATTTGTCTTGTGCGATACAAATCCTTTCAATTATTTCTTATATAAGAGCAGTTCTCATCGTACTGAAATCTTTGCATTTTGTCCAGTATATTAAAGATCTACACGATCATCCATACAAGGCATGTGGGCCATCATAATACTGGCATGATAGCAATTGTTGTAGGAAAATTCAACCAATGGTAGGTTTTCACTCCAGTTTCCCTTGAACTCTATCACACAGACTCGTAACATGTCTTCTAATATCTAGATACCCCTTTTCAGATTGTTCATCCATTTCAAGATGATTAGTTATGTAGCAACTATGTACCCCAAACCCTTTTATATGCATCTTTATAGTCGTGCGATAAACTTTGGATCTTGATCAAATACAATCAAATTTTAGATGCTAAGCAATTGTGTGATTTCCCATATGTATAACTTACTCAAAGTGTTCCCCAAGAATTGAGTTCTAACGGAAATGAGATAAGAGATCTTTATAAGACGATCAACAAACCCCCAAATGGAATCATGACCTTGAGAAGTACATGGTAATCCTTGTATGAAGTCCATATGTATGTCTTCCCTTTTTCCACTCTGGCATTGAAAGTAGTTGAAGTGGTCTTGTATACCACACAATTGGCTACAAATTCACCAATATATTTCTTCATTCCTTTCCACTGATAGATCCTTTTTAAATCACAATACATTTTTTTTGTTCCTAGGATTACCATGATTTTTTTGATTTCTCTTGAGCTTTATGACACATGTTTGCAATATGTCCTCTAATATTTGAATTATCCTTTCGAACTATTCATTAGTTTGTCTTATGCAACAATTTTATTTGCAAGTCTCCTCGTAACTATCCTACAGACGAGAGAAAGAATTTTTGGATCTTGATATGGCAAAGTTGACTTTGATATACCATGTGGTCGTACCATTTTTTTTTTGTGAAAATAATTCACCACATATCAAGTCTTATGTTATTGTGATATGATGTAGTTCGCTTCAAGTTAATCTACATTCTTGTTCTTTCTACTCTACCAATTAGTTTTTCTAAAATTATGACACATTTAATACTTCCTCGATGAATTGTTAATTCTTATATATTTTCCTTCATCGTTCCCAGTCCCTAAAAAGTCTTCATCTAGGAATGCTATCTTTTCCATTGAAAATGAAACGTTCTAATAGCAAAAATCTATATATCCACCATTTCTTTTTCCAATAATTTTCACCATGTTTTGCAAAAATTTGCATTTGTTAAATTGAGATGCTCATTACATTGCGAGGTTGAGCATAAAGCTATTGATGACTTTATGAAAATAAAGTCATCAGTGTACTTTTTTTACTTAATATTTGCTTGTTTTATTCAATAAGTGGTATTTTGGGGTTAAAAATATTAAAATATGAACTTTATAGTTAAAAGGGGTGAAAATATATTTTTTCAAATGTTTTTGGAATTTTTATGGATTTTATGAATATTTATAGCAAGATCAATCAAAAAATGCCATGTGGAGGCCACGTGAGCACAAGAGCTGACTGGGCAAGCCACGCAGCACCATGCCACGTGCCAACATGACGTTCATTCCAATTTTGTCCCACAATCAAAGGTCTTACCACGTGTCTTCAAGTGATTCGTCCATTCCTTTCACCATCGTGCCATGCCATTCGTAACAATGAATCATGTCTCGCCATGTGGTACTGACTCAACATGTGTTGACCAGACCAATCCTCCTGTGCCACGCATCTCACACTAATTCACCTAGTGAATATCGTGTGCCATGTGTCTTGTCACTATTGCCTGGGGTTGTTAATTTTCTTCTTTTTCATCTTAGCCCTTGATCTATGGTCCAGATTCCATCTAAGTTATATTTAACCCCATAAACCCTAATGAATCGAAATTAACATAATTTTTATCATTTTTGGAACGAAGAAGAGAGAAAATACAGAAAAATTCAAAAAGAGATATAATTTTGGTGGAGATTCAAGAAGAGATTAATATTACAATTCAAGAGATTTATTATATTTATTTTTCTTCTTCTTCTTCTTTCTTTATCAATCTTTATATATTTCTTTATGAACCCAATTTTTACCATATGATGATATAATATTTTACCCCAATTATGATTTCAATTTAATTATATTATTTAATCTAATTTTTAATCTATTAATTGTTCGGCCAACAATTGATCTATAGAGGTAATTAAATAGATTTAAGAGAATTATTTAATTGTTTATCTTGACTAAATAACATGCATAGTTTCTTGGTAAGATGTATGATTCTTATATATATAATCCATAATTAATGAACTTAATAAATAGTATGTAATTTAATTGATATAAGAGTGTGATTAGGTTGATTAATATATGATGTTTAGTTTATTTGAGAGATGAATATATGTTAGATTAGCTTCAATTAATTGAAAATTATATTGGAGAATTTTATTAATTCACATGTTTAGAAAATTAAAGGATTAAGTATTCGTAGATATTTTTTCATATATCTTCTTACTTTCCAAATCTGAGGTAATTAATTATTGTTATTTAGTTTTAGCTCTTTTAATTTTTCTTTCTTAAAACATAAAAGCATAAAAAAATTTTGATTTTAATTTTTTTTGTTTTAAAACTTAGTTTTTAATAACATAATCTTTATGAGAATGATCTTTTCTAATCATTATATTACTTGTTACGATACGTATACTTGCGTATTCATTAAACACAATTCGTGTTTGATCGGGCAGAACCGACATCGCCGATCCTGCCGATACTTTGGTTTTATCTATTTATAAAACTCTCGCAAGTGCACGAATCATTTCGTAGAAAATGATAAGTATACTCCCAAGGTCGATCTAAGGAAGGAATGTATGTGGTTTTTAATTTATTATTCAAACTTTTAAAAACGAAATTAAATCCTAAACATCCTGTCACGATATTTTGGGGTTTTGTGTTTTTAATCTACTGACATAAAAATAAACATAGATACAGATTCAATAAATATTTATGCAAATTTTATCAATTATAATGGTGGAGTATTTATGGATATAATAACTAAGTAATTATGCTTGCTCATATTATTTAGGTTATTAAAGATATGAATTGATATTTATTGATTCTCTCTTTTTTATATGAATACCACCTTTGGTGGGGTTAGATATTCTTTGTTAACTAAACAAATCAATTAACACCTATGGGTGGGGTTGATAACTAATTTGGTTAGTTAAATTAATTCCTTTTTCTAAGAGATTGAAAATGAACCATTTAAATGCCACCTTTGGTGGGGTTAGACAGTTTAAACTTTATTCAAGGTGTCCAAATTAAACCTAAGAATTTAATTATCCGAGTACTAACTTTCAAGTTTTAAAACCACTACTCAAAACATGTTGTCAATACATTTTCAGATAATAATTCTTATAAAAACTTTTGAAATAGAGCTTCACTCTAACTACCGGGCGATTGTACCAACAAATAAAAGAGCATTACTCTAAATTAGACCGGATAACTAAACCTTAAAATCTAATTTTCAGATTTAAGTTTGTAATGAAAAATAATATATTTCTCTCTAACATTCTTAATATAAAATCTTGAATAAAAATAAAATCAATTCATTTTAGAGATTTTTACCTATTTAATATTTCGCAAGCATAACAACGTTATTATTACATCATGTTTATAAACAGCCAGCAGAGTTAAATTTAATCACAGACAAATTAAATATAACATGTAAGAATAAAGCATAAAAAATAACTGTAAAGAAAATAAAATCCTTACAGAACTTCGATGTTATTTCCGTTGCTAGAAAACCTCCAAGCAGAATTTGCACTCCCATTTATTGAATAAAAAAGCTAATAAATTACAAAAACATAACTAGTTCTTCCCAAAAGGGAAGAACTCTAAAACTAAGAGCAATTAACTAAGAAAAGCTAAAAACTAAGAAAAACTAAAAAAATCTAAGAAAAGAGAGAAGAGAATGTGTTTTGAGGTGTGATTAGAAGTGAAGAGAAGGGGGTATTTATAGGTGAGGATGGAGAGAAAAAGTGGGTGAAAAAATGATGGAAACGCGTAGTAGGTGAAAATGACATCAGCTGACGTCAGCGGGTAGGTGGCGCGCGCGAAATGGGGCGTAGATGGGCAGCGGCGCGCGCAGACAGCACCAGGGGCGCGCGCGGGAGCAAGAGCAGCGCGCGGAACTGGAGGCAGGCGCGCGCAAGAGTGGGAAGCAGCGCGCGCGGCTGGGCGCTGGCGCGCACGGGGCTCGGTGAGGTTGGGCGGCACGGTGGCACGATTTTCTCCTTTTTGACATTTTTGACCCATTTTGTCCAATTTTTCCATATTTGTTGACCTTTCCCCATTTATTTATTAATATATTTGTGATGTATTGCTTCCAGTATTCCTTTTTGAGTCTTTAAGTTACGTTTTTAAGCCAAAATACCTGAAAAACAATAAAAATACCCGTGATTCTGAAAAAAAAATTTATATAAATATATGATAAAACATATAAATATATATATTTTTCATCAATTAATGTGCATAAAATCATGATAATTTTAGTGTTTTTTGAGCACTCATCAATGTTCGACTAGTATACCTATCTTCCATTATCCTACAACTTTAACTTGTGATTCTTCTATCATTTGAGTGTTTCTACCATATACAAATATCATTTGTGCGATAACTTTAATTTTTGGCTTAAAAGTGTTTGTTACTTTTTATCCTTTCTACCACTTCTTCTCATGTGCCAGAATGTGCAACGTATTTTGATTTATTATGGCTTGAAAATTCTATCATTGAATTCTTTATATGTTGTGCAATCATCGCTATTATCGCTAGTTGATTTATGTGTTTCTCAATGGATCCATCTTGATTGATCTTTATAATGTTTAAGGTTAATTTTCCTAAAATTGTGTAGATCTTTCTTGTCCTTCTTTGCGCAATTATAGTTCGTGTTTAAAAATCAAAAAAATAATGTTTCAAGTTTTCTAAGACATTCAAAATACGGATTTTGTTTACTCATGTAGAATATCAATCAAAGTGTGATCAAATCCTTTCTAAGATATGTTAGTACATTTCGTGTTATGCTTTATTGGTTGATTCGATAATTTTCATCTTTGACTCATATAGAGTTGTTCTACTTTCGAGTTTCCTTATTTGGGACAAAATTGACGTCTCTCGAAGTCAACTGTGTGAGAGATACTACAGTCTCTAAATTTTCCTTTCTCGATTTTTCACGTAATTTCCTCAATCTCTAATTGTTTCAAAGTAGTCCTTTTATGAGCTCCTTATTATTCAAGAGTGCTTGTTTGAAGCTTTGAAAGTAGTTTCGATATGTTCAATTTTCTTAACTTGTAAGTGTCGATGTCTTGACTTTGAAAACTTACATCCTCGAGTTGACAAAATAATCTAATTATATTTGCCTTTTGAGAATAACCATTGCATAGTTTGAATTTTATGTCCTTCAAAACAATTATTCACAAAGGTGATGATCTTGGTTGAATGAGTCATTTTGTTGACGATTCATCCAAGTATTTGTTTTTAACTTATGTCTTGAATGGTGTCATTCCTTAGTTAGAGATAGTAATTGATGTTGTTCTAGGTTACAACTTGATTATAAAATCATCTTTGAGGTGGGAAAATGCATATAGTTCTTTCAAATATGCATTCCAACATTTATTCATTATTGATAGTCGTGCCAAACATTTTTTGTCATCAGCATCCGCTTCCAAAGAGTTTCAAAGGAATTTTATTTATTTGATCCTATCTTCCTTTTAGACGATGCTTAAGGAAAATACTGAAAAGTGTCACTCCTTGCATCAAGAAATTAGGCTATTATAGGCTTAAAGAATATCATAAAGGAATCCAAGAGGAAAATTTGTAATAAGAGGGTTTATAAATTTTAACAATAGGGAAATAGTTAAAGAAGTGAAAGAATGGGTGACACAAATGTTAGAATTTGTATCTTAGAGTTATGTAGTAAAATTAAATCATCCATGATTTTCTTATCCTAGAGTTGTGTCACTAATGTCCTTATCCTTTTCTTATACTCATTGATACATATTATGATTTTAAGAGGGATTTGATTGTTGTTTAAAATGGTTATCAAATTAATTGATAAGTTTAGAAGGATGGTTCTTGAAAAGGTTGTCTTGGTCATTAAAAAATTTCATTCAACTATAAACCAAATTGTTGACTTTGACTTGAAGAACTCTTTCAAATATTTGATACTCCATAGTATTACATGTTCCCCATCCATTTGTTGTGGTCCAATTTCATGTGAATCGTCTTATGACAATAGTGAGGACATAAGATCCAATCATTAGGTTGAGACTTTAACGAACATGTTTTTGGTTAAACTTGTTCAATCTCATAAGTAATTGCTACAATTTGTTGAAAAGACTCCTATGCCTTGGCAACAAGCAAAAGTTGACAATTGCTCCCACAGTCAATTCAATCCTATGAATCATTCACAAAATGCTCAACTTCTTTAGAAAGTTAAGTTGTATTTAAAGCAGATCTATGTAGAAGGTAGGTGACATGTATTTTTTTAAGACCATCTCATAGTGCTATGAAATTTGTCATTTCTTTGAAATAAAGAAGACGAGTCCTTACAACTCTTCATTGGTGGTATATTCTATCTTTTCGTCTCACATAAATCATTACTTAGTGCAATTAATTTGCACACATTTCTTATTGGTTCTTCATGAGTAGGTAGCTAAGAAAAAAATAACTTTTAAAAAGAAATTTTATTCTTGGGAGATCAGAACCATGCTTTGATACTAAATTCTCACACCCCAAAAAATGCGTATGTGAAAATATAAGGAGATAAATTTTAAATTATGTTTAAAGGAAATTTATTTAATAATCATAAAAATAAATCAATTATTTATAAATAATTCAGGTACCATTTAGAAGTTTTCTATTTAAAATGAAAAATCTATTATAAAATCATAAAATTAAATGTAATCAATTAAAATTCATCAAAGCAATCTCAACATTTAATAACGTAAATTATAATAACCAAAGAAATAAGGTTTTAAGTTAAACCTTATAACATCAAAATCTTCCATTCACGATCCTCTTATCTTTACCGTAATTATCTCAAACAAGGCAGCTAGGAAGTAAGGGAAGAGTGAAGTTGAGCTACACATAGCTTAATAGGACTCTAATATAAAGTTTTATCATAATAAATAGATATTCATAATGTATGCTCATTTTAATAAATTTTTATGAGTGTAAGTAATCATTATTAGTTCATAATATGGGGAGATTTTAGTCATAAACCCGAGTATACCTGTACTTACTTGCTTTAGGGAACCGAAGGTGTGTACAGTCCAAGTATTCTAATAGATGCTCATACAATACAAAATATACCATGCGGTACAAATCCAATGCATGATATGAAACCCCATATGTATTGGTCATCCAAATACATGGGTACATGTGCAATCTATCTTTGAGATGTATGTAGATCCACCTCTAACTCCATGTATGGTCACAATATATAAGGCACATGTATCTATCAAATCATGTCATATAAGCTTTTGTCTACGGGTAGGTCGACTCCAAACACAATGGGGTCCAACTCTGAAGCCTATATGACCACAATAATTCACGATCACATATAGACACCATGGACAAAAAACTCCAAAGATACATGTGTATGCGATGTGTACATGTAGTTTGTCGAAAACTATGTGCTATAACTAGTAGCTCATATATATCATACTCTGAAAGACAACATACAGGTGTACTCCTCACATATAAAACATTATCATGATGCATGTATAAAATGCTCGGATGACATATCATATTTTCAATGTTTATTTCATATAAATAATTGATACTTATTTATTTATACAAAACCTTTTCAATGTATGCATAATAAAAAAATTATGACGTATATCTCATTTTAAACAATATTTATAATATTATAACATTAATTATAAAATAATGGCATCTAGTTTTTCACTTTTATCTATAATATATTATTCATGATAATTCGTTTATAAAAACAATACATGAATTTAAAAGGTTAGAGTAAGAACCCCTACTTAAAAATTTATTCCGTTGATAAGCTTTTAAACCTGAACTTCTTGATATTTCATCCCTTAAATACCCTCCAAAATGTGCCAAAAAAACCTGAACATTTTAGAGAGATGAAGTTTTAGTGATATAGGGTGAGAAGAGGAGAAGTGGGTGTAGGAAATGGTGGTGAGGTGGTGGTGGGGTATGGTGGAAAGGTGTAGCAAGGTGTTGGTCAAGTATATAGAGATTTCTCAATTTTTTTCATTCGATCCGATTTTTAACATAATTTTTTTCCGTTATATCCCTACACTTCAATATAGTATCCAAAATTCTTTTTAAGGGACTTTAAGTATTTATAATAAATTTAATGGGTTTTACGATATCTATATAAGAATCAAAGAATAATATAAAAACCCATTTCTAAGGTGGCTCATTGTGGATAACCCTCGTTCATCGCTATTATTCATTTGACTTCTTGGATTAGTGTATGTGTATTCTAATAGCTCTTTATTTCATTATATGTTCTCTCTTTTTTATTTTTTTTTTGCTAAGTGAGTTGCTATAACCAACCATCTGATAATGGGACAACATGCACATAATAGGGACAAACTAAAAAAAATCATTTTTTCCTTTAATGGACTTTATTTTGCGTTGTTCGAATATGGAATGAATTTACTATCAAAATGTGTGGTAGGTCATTAAATAAATTAAATCTAGGAAACCATCAGGCAATAATCTCACCCACTCCTCAATGCAGGCTAGCTACAACCTCCAGTAGTAGTAGTCTTTCATCAGCTGCCTTAGTGTACCAGAGGTCCTCCACGACTAGCAATCCTCCTCCTGTCAGGCGATCTCGATGCTACATTAAATTGTTTGCTAATTCATTAACTGTCAATCAGGTACATAAATTGGACTTCCTAACTGTGGTTCTTTATATTTATCTTACATGAAGCCATTATTGAGAAATTTAAGTGAACGAGTGCTTGTTACAAACCCTAGCATATTTCACCTAATGTATGATCGTTCATGATATTCTAGTGTATTTTCTGTAAGGTTGTTTGGAGTATATGGTGTTAAAATTGGATCTTTTTTACTTATTTCAAAGGTTGTCTCAAGGTGGAGAAGCTATAAATCATATATATGGACATATTTGGTCATTAATGTATCTTGATTTCATTTATTATTCAGAAACTATAAAAATGTTTAGAAATTAAGTATTTAATTGTGATTTTGGGGGCACACTTTTAGTTTTGTATTTCAATATCTTTGGTTCTAAATGTAATTTACTTTTCATTTATTATTCAAAAATACTAGCAGTTGTAATTTATAAAAAATGTATTTTACTTCCTTTTTTTTTTTTTGGTCTTAGAAGTATCATATACTTATTGAAATTCATGAAATTATGAAAAATAGTTAGTATGAATGGCTTAACTATAAGACAAATAAGGCGATGGCCTTGGTCAATCTCTATTAAAACCTCAAATAAAATTAAAAATTATCATTTTATTAATAAAACTTTAAATTTGAATAAAAATTTATATTTTTTCTTAAGATTTTTCAAGAATTTACTGATATACTAATATTATTTTAAATAAATTTTGTCCAAATTGTTTTACATATTGAAGTATTATATGTTTTTTTGTTATATAGGAAAATTAATATATTATTTATGTTATTTATTTTATAATCTATTGTAATTATTTTTATTTTTCTATTAAAGATCCCATATTTAATAACTTATATATTATTTTAAAAGTAATACATTTTATCTAAATATATAAGATATATAGTTATAGACTATTTTCTACCATATGTTGACTTTATATCAATCTTGTTTATTTTTTATGCATATTTGCATATATGTTTAATTAAATTTGAGTCAACAAGGTATCAAACCAATACCAATGATAATTGAATTTATTTTGGCAAGAAATATTGTTATTGTTGTATCACAATTATCTTAATTTTCTACTATATAAATTTATGGTTATCGACTTTTTTCTACTATAGGTTAACTTCAGATCGAGCTTGTCTACTTCATACGCATATTTACATATGTACTATTTGTAAGGTTTATGAATATTAATGATATTCATAAAGAAAACATTTGAATGTAATTTTAGTTTCTAAGTGTATCGTTCAAGAATATTTTCAAGTTAAAGAAAATATTGAACTCCAACGATTACATCTTAAGTATATCTCAATTCTTGTGCATTAGGTATATCCATGTTCATGTGCATGTTGTATTTCATAATAGGCATATAGGAACATTATGCATATAGGTTATTCGATTGATCAAGACATGTCAAGATTGATCGAGCTTAATTACCTGGCCAAATTAATTTTTACATGGCTAGATCAATTGAGGAATTAATTCTCGATTGATCTAGCACTATATTTATCGAGATTAATGAGTAGATTAATCCATTTATTTCAAAATGAATTAATTATTTCACTAAATCGATCAAGCTTGACTATATCGATCGAACAGTCAGGTTTTCAAGTTTGATCTAATTATACTCGAGCCAATTTGTCCTTTTATTATATCATCCTTATGTTTAAAAGCTCTTTCCAATATTTTCGGGAAAAAAATTTGTAATAGACCTTTGACCTAGGGGTTCTACTCATGGTATTTAATCATACCATTGGCACATAATTTTGTTAACCACACAAGAGAAATCTTTTTTTTCATCTTAATATCTCTCTTGTTATTTTGCAGAAAACAATATTCAAGTAAGATTTTTCATTAAGTTAATTTATCAAACATTTGTGGTTGTGTTTGATGAATTAATAACTCTACAATATTTGTGATATTGTGCTTTAAACTGATTATTATAGGATTGTTAGTTGATTTTGATTTATCTGATATATTTGTTAAATTATCTAGTTAGAATTTTTCATTATTGAATATGCTCTTGGACACACATTTGCACTTGTGTTATTGTGCTAACTTTTTAAGTTCCAGTGTTCGATTAACACGTGTGACTCGAGTTCATCAGAACGTTAGTCTAGGTTTGAACACCTTTCTTGTAAAGACTATGATGAAAGCAACAACTTGTGAGTAAATTACTTGGGGTATTATCTTGGTGGGTAGTTTCAACATTAGTCCTATAATTGGACCTCATTTTTCATAGTGGATAGTTAAGTGGTCAAGTGAACAAGTGATTTTTCTCTTAAATCATTAGTGTGGTTTAGGTTATTTCCACCTAAAAATCTCATGTGTTAATCTTTATATTTGCACATTACTTTATGTACACTTGATTGCATGTTTAGCCGGTCAACAAAATTTTAATGTTTCATACTTCCATTGATCTTTTATTCACCCACCCTCTAACTAATTAGTGTCGTAACTAAAAAATAAACTTTCATTTGGTATCAGAGAGGGTCATTAGATACACTTAGTATTATCTAAGACCTTGTTATGGATCATTTAAAAGAGGGTTCATCTATAACTCCTACACCTTACTCTAATGTATTTAATTACCCATATTGGAAGGCTTGTATGAGATCCTTTCTACGGTTTATAGATGAGAGTATCTAGAACCTTATGCTTTATGCTTAGGAACCACTTACGGTTACCAAAGATAATATAGTAACTTTTAAACCTAGGAACAAATAGACCAATCATGATAAAATTGCTAGCAACTAGAATCAAAAGGATATTAATGATATTTTTAGTGTTATGTATATTGATAAGTTTTGTAGTATTTCTAATATTGATGCTGCTAAGCATGCTTAGGATATTTTAGAGGTTGCCTATGAGGGCACCACACAAGTTAAATCAACTAAACTTTGTATGCTTGGTAGTGATTTGAAAATATTAGGATGAAAGAAGATGAAACTTTCTCTAAATTTATATTAAATTATGTGATATTACTAACACTTCTACTAATCTAGGAGAAAAAATTGATGATTTTATGATAGTTTGAAAGATTCTCTGCTCATTACCAAATCGCTTTCATACAAAGGTGACTACCATTGATGAAAGAAAGGATGTGGACACCATCAAAATAAAGGAACTTGTTGGCTCATTTCAAATCTTTGATATTAGCTTTCAAAAACCTATAAAGAACAAAGGTATCACTTTCAAAACTACTATAATTGAAGGCATTCATAATGATGATGAAAAATTGGTATTCTTAACTAGAATGAACAAAATCCTTAACAAAAAGAATATTCAAAACAAAGGACAAACAAGTTGTCAAAAGGATCATAATATGAGAGAACTCAAATCTGTAAGTTTTGATGGTAAGAAATCTAAATCCATTAAACTTTCATGTTTTGAATGTATGGGTTTTTGGTTACTTCATAGTTGACTGTGAAAACAAGAAAAACCAAATTGGAAGAGCTTTCAATACTACACTTACTAAATTTGAAAATGATAATGACAATCTAGTTGAATCAAAAAGATATGGCACCAATTACTAGGCATTTATTACCACTGTTGGTGAATGCTATAATAAATTTGGCATTGATTCAAATGATGATGAATTTGTACTCAATAAATTTAATTTCATTAGTAGTGAAGAAGTGTTCATAGATTATGTAAGATGAAAAAGAGAAAAATATAGGTTGCTTATAGAAGTAACTAAACTAAATGATAAAATAAAGTTCAATGAAATAAATTCCTCGGTACAGGAAAAAGAAAAACTTGATCTGTATAAATGTGCTAATTTTTTAAATTCAAGTCTTATAGATCTTAAACAAGAAAATAAGCATCTAGTGTAGGAACTTGAATAATCCAAGGAAGTTGTAAAAAGTCTAACCGTTGGAGTTGAAAGGTTAAACAAAATTCCAAATTATGAAAGACCTATTGGAGACAAGAAAGAACTAGACTATGTAGATGATGATTCTACATCATCATCTTAAAAAACAATTGAGTTTATAAAACCCTCAAACCCTTCTTCTTCACAGGCTATACATATAGCTTCAACATCAAAAACTACATCTATAAGACCTTCTAACTCTACTCCTAATGTTACTCATTATACACAAAGAATGGTTGCACCTGTGATTGAAAACTCTGTTAAGTGTGTGCTTGTCTGCATCATTATGGTAGGAAAGGTCATATTAGGGCCAAGTGTAGATTTTTAATAAATGTTCATAAATCTAATAATACTTTTCATGCTTCACATAGTAGGACTCATAATCATCATCGATCTATTCATACCGGATCATATTATAAGATGAATGGAAACTATAATAACATGTTTAAAAATTCTACTAGAAAACATGAAGATGTTAGTTTAAAGAGGCATGTAAAATTCCACACTTGTAATTCTAGGACTAATTATCATTATCCTACCATGCATACTGCATCTTCATATGGGATAATGAGAAATCTAAAGGTAAGTTCAAGAATATGCCAATGATAATTAAGATAGTTGATTTCCAACCCATAAATATAAACAAACCAAAATTGAAGAAAGTTTAGGTTTGAAAAGATTATCTCTTTATGTTCACTTGATAGTCATTTATGGTTCAACTAGATACTTTTTTTGAGTACTTAATTTACCTTAGGTGAACATATTTAGTTTGTTTGTTTTTTTCATTTTTATTATTTCTTTAGTTTAAACAAAAGATAAAAAAATAAAAAAGGGATAACTTGATATGAACATTAAATACTACTTTCATTTTCTTTAACTAGCAATATGCTAATGGATACTGTGATTTGTGAATTTACATATTTTTCAGATTTGGTGATTAATGTCATCATGAACCTACTCACACACTCATTGAACAAATAAGTTATGTCATGTTAGAAGTTTATAATTAATTATGTAAGATTTTAGGGCATGATATATCCTTGATTGTGAAAATTATGGTTGAAATCTATCTTTTTGAGATTTTAGAAAGACACCTAGTTTTGAGATGGTTACCTACCGCGATGTTTGAAAGCTACTGCAGTGGGAGGAGAGGACTACCTCAAAACTCACAACTAGTGTGAAAGTCATCATGTAGGTATATTGGCTCGTGCATATTTCTTTTATAAAAGAAGAATAATTTGATAAAGGAAATACCTATAAAAAAATACAAAAGCTTTTGCATGCACAATAGAAAAGAGCCACAGATGGTTATACAAAAAGAAAATAAATAATCAATTCCTCACAAAAAATACAAGTGGTGAATACAAAAAAAATTATTTAAGTTCTCTCTTGGTAAGTAAAATTTTATTATGTGTAAACATGAATTCAACTATAATTTCTTATGATAGGTGATACTCTTTTCCTTGAATCCTTAATAATTGATCATAAATGAACAAATTAACATCTTATTATAGTACCAATACATATTTTACTTTTGGTGATTGTTGATATGTCACCATATGTGTTTTATGTTTGTGTCTTGTCTACATATATTTATGTTTTATGGATAGTCACACTATGAACAAAATCAATTTCATCATTTGTGTATACCGTTGTAATCATGTTAAGCTAAGTCTACTACCCTCAATTCAAAAAAAAAAAAACAAATTGTATATTAGTTTTTATAAAAAAATTTATTCAAATTTATTTAGGGAAGTTGTAGAACTTAAGGGGAGCTTATTTTTTTGTGAAACATATTGTTTTCAACTCTATGTTTTCAGCTTTTAATAATGTGTACTTATTTTTTTCTGTTATTAAATACATTGCTTGCTTGATCAACCTATTTGTATTTTTTTCATGATTATATTTTTTATTCATATGACAAAAAGGGGGAGAAAAAATTGAATCTTTAATGGAAAATTATACAAAAAGGAGAGAGTTAATTTAATGGGAGCACTTTGAAGATATTACACATAGGGGAAGCATACTTAAATTTTCTATCTTTTGATTACTCACTCTTATGAAAATTATTTACTTTTCTATTGTTATATACATCGAACTAATTAACAATATATCCTTCGAGACAAGTTGTTTGGGTATCTATGTTTTTGTCTTTCAATGTAAACATGAGACGTCTAGATTCAAGCGAAGATGGTTTCACTAGATTATAGGATAGTACTACTATGTAAAAATTTATTTTTTCTATGAGTATTATGTAGTGAGATAGACATGAATATGACAAAGGAAGAGATTGTAAGGTTTATGAGTAGTGACGATATTCGTGAACAAAACATTTGAATGTAATATTAGTTTCTAGGTGTGTCTTTCAAAAAGATTTTCAAGTCGAAGAAATTATTGAGATCCAATGATCACATTATGCATATAGGATATTCAATTGATCAAGCCATGTTTAGATTGATCAAGCTTAATTACCCGATAGAAATAACTTTTACATGACTAGATCGGTATAAATTAATGAGTAGATTGATCTACTTATTTCAAAATGTATTAATTATTTTACTAGATTGATCTAGCTTCACTAGATCAATTGAGCGGCTATGTTTGATAAATTGAGCTAGTTATAGATCAATCGAGTGGTCAGGTTTTCAAGTTTGACCTAATTTTTACTCGAGTTAATTTTTCTTATTGATATATTGTCCTTATGTTTCAAAGCTTTTTTAAATACTTTCAATGATAGATTTGTATCAGACCTTTGACTTAGGGTTTCTACTCATGCTATTTAAGCAAACCATTGTCTCACAATTTCATTAACCACACAAGAGCAGTCTTTTCTTCATATTAATATTTTTCTCATTGTTTTGCGAAAACAATCTATCCAAGTAGGCTTTTTTATTGAGTTAATTTATCAAATATTTGTGGTTATGTTTGATAAATTAACAAGCCTACAATATTTGTGATATTGTGCTTTAAATTGATTGTTCTAGGGTTACTAGTTGATTTTGATTCATGTGATATATTTGTTAAATAATATAGTTAGGTTTGTTTATTATTTTATATTTTCTAGGACACATATTTTCACTTGTGTTATTATGCCAACTTTTTATGTGCCAGTTGTACATGTTCGATTAACTCTTGTGACTCGAGTTCATCAGAACGTTAGTTTGGGTTTGAATACTTTTCTTGTAGAGATTATGATGAAAGCATCAGCTTGTAAGTAGATTACTTGGGGTATTACCTTGGTGGGTAGTTTCATCCATAACCTTGTAATTGAACCTCATTTTTCATAGTGGATAGTTAGATGACAGTGGATTAGTGATTTTTCTCTTAGGTCATTGGTGTTGACTAAATTATTTTCACTTAAAAATCTCGTGTGTTAATTTTTTTATTTATGTATTACTTTAGTTACACGTGATTTCATGTCTGGCCATTTTGCAAAATTTTAATTTGTCATACTTTTTCTCATCTTTTATTCATGTGTCCTCTAACTAATTAGGTCCATAGTTAAAAAAAAAAGAAACTTTCATTATTTAATTAAATTTGAGTCATTAATGGACCACCAACATTAACCAATTTTAATAATATGTAGTACTCATTTTAGCAAGAAAATTTATTCCACTAGTATCTTGATTATGTAATCTTTAAATTTATGGTTTTTGAATTTTTTCTACCATAGGTCAACTTTATATCAATCTTGACTATTTCATATGAATATTTGCATATATATTTTTTAATTAAATATGAGTCAACATTATACCGCTAACACGAACCACTTGTAAGGATAATTGAATTCATTTTGGGGAGAAAGTTTGTTAATGTTGTACCACTACTATTGATAACTGTATTTTATATAGTTATTTTCACCTATTTTATTAATTATAATTGCTAGATTCTCTCTATTTTTAGTTAATTTTAGTTTAATAAATTAGGATTTACTGTTTTTTCTAAATTTTAAGAAAATTAAATAAAATGTATCGAAAACGCTCTTAATGGTAAATTTTTGTCCAAAAATATAATTTCAAATAAAATAGTGATTAATTGCAATTTATAAAAGTTGAAAATATAATTTAAATTAAAATCGGGCTTAATTTTAATTATTAAAAGTTTAAAATTTAATTTAAATTACCAAAAGGGCTATATTGCAATTAATCAAAGTTTAAAATGTAATTTGAAATATATTTGTGGGTGAAAATATAATTAATAAAAGTTAGTTTTCTTCGCAGGAGAAACATTCCACGCGGCGTTATCCACGCTTCATCGTGGACCGTCAGATCAACGCATGAACGGTTCAGATGCGCGCGTGCACTTCAACCCGACCCGGGAGAGTGGGTGCAAGGAATTCCTCCATCGTGCGGCTTGGCGCCCGAGTGGGGCCCACCTGCTGCGCAGGCCGGCGTGCAGCGTGGGACCCACACGTCTGACGCCGTGCAGACTTGTCCCCCACCTTCGCGCGGGCCTTTTCCAGTGCGGTTGATTCACGTGCGCCTGGTTATTCCACGAACCAGAATATGCCACGTGTCTCACTTAATATTTCAGCAAATCATATTCCGACACGTGGCATGTTACAATGAGTGCGACCGCGCTGAATCAACCTCCCGTTCCAGCCGTTGCCTCACGTTTCGCACGCCCTAATCCCGTGCGACAAGTTCTGCGTGCGCCCATTCCCTTCAACGAATGAGATGCTGCCACGTGTACCACTAATTGTTTCCGCGAATCAGAACGCGACACGTGGCAGCGTGGAAGGAAAATAAAACAGAAACGCGCAACATCTCCACTCACTTTTTCGATTCCATTTTCGATACAATTTTTGTCCCCCACGCGTGTAATTTATTATTTTCGCCACACTTTCCTATCCCCCGCGTGTATTAAATTTTAATATTTTATTGATGTATTTTTTAGCTATAAATAGGTGATAAGATGATAGTTTTAGGAGGTTTTGGAGTTTTGGGTAGAATTTAGTTTTCTTGTGTTACTCGGTTTTGGACTGCAAAACACGCAGAAGCCATATTTTGGTTTTTGTTGTGTTTTGCGTGTGTCAAATATTTGTTCTAAGTGTTTTAATTTTCCTTCTTCTTCATCTTATTTTTCTGTAGTTGTTATAATTTTTATTTTAATTTTATGAAGTAATTTAATTTTTCTTGGGTTGCATTTGATCTAAATTTATGAATCTTGATTTTAATTATTTTTGATAGATTTATAAGACATTCGATTTGTTCATTCTATTTTGTGCTTAATGCTTTTTGATTATTTACGAATCTTATCAAAACGATCCGTGGCACATAAATAAACTTGAGAAAGGCATTTGTGTGTGTATTGCTCGTAAATAGAATGACATGTATGATGAAGGATAGGAATATACCCTAATTGTATGTGTGACCTTTTGAAAACTTAGAACTTAATGAATCTTATTAAATTTAATTCTCATAGAGATATAGTGAATTAATTTAACGAAGTGTGTTTATACGGAGCTCGGAAGAGATGTATGAATAATAAAAAAAGAAGTTTTCGGTTGACAAATTAAATGTACTAAAAAATATAAATCAAAAGAAAATAACATGATTTGAGTGGATTAGTTTGGTGAAAAATTGCAATCCTAGATTTCTTTTATTTTCTTATGTTACTTTTTTATTAATCAACGATTGTTTTGGATAAAATCAGAGAGATACAATTTTAGTACTCAACAAACTATAGTAACAAATCTCCGTGGGAACGATCTTTACTTACAAATATTATTACTTGTGACCGTGTATACTTGCACGTTTTTGTGTGTTGTAAAACACACAACAAGTTTTTGGCGCCGTTGCCGGGGATAAATTTATGGTTATTGATTGTTTTCTACCATATGTCGACTTCATATCGACCTTCTTAATTTCACGCATATTTGCATATATACTATTTAGTTGAATTTGATTCAACAATGGACCACTAATATGAACCCATATCAACGATATCAAGTATTCATTTTGACAAGAACATTTTTTAATCTTATACCACCACATTCTTAATTATGTAATTATAAATTTATGGTTATTGATTTTTTCCTATCATAGGTCAACTTAATATCGACCTTGTCTATTTCACATGCATATTTGTATATGTGGTATTTAATTGAATTTGAGTCAATGATAAACCACTAGCATGAGCTAATTTAAGGATAATTGAATTAATTTTTTAAAGAAAGTTTGTTAAAGTTATACCACTACTATCATAATTATGTAATGTATAAATTTATGGTTATCGACTTTTTTTATCATAAGTCACCTTTATGTTGATCTTGTCCATTTCATATGCATATTTACATATATACATACTATTTAATTTAATTTGAGTCAACAATGGACCGTTAACATCAACCAATTTCAACGATACATGGTATTCATTTTGACAAGAAAGTTTGTTAATGTTATACCACTATTTTATTAGTTCTCTAATATATAAATTTATGGTTATCAATATTTTTTTACCATAGTTGGCTTCATATTGACCTTGTCTATTTCATATGCATATTGTCATATATACTATTTAATTGAATTTGAGTTAACAACGGGCCACTAATATGAACCAATTTCAACAATACAGAGTATTCATTTTAACAAAAAAGTTTGTTAATGTCGTACCACTACATCTTTATTCTATAATGTATAAATATATGGGTATCAAATTTTTTCCACCACAAGTTGACTTCATATCGACATTGTCTATTTCATATGCATATTTACATATATTTTGTTTAATTGAATTTGAGTCAACAATGGACCACTAACATGAACCACATATAAGGATAATTTAATTTGCATGACTTTACTTGTAATGGATGAATTATGCTAATTTGATGTATCAATTATGATAAGTTTTAATATAGTTTCCAAAATATCGACATTTTTCTACTACAAATGTACTTTACATCAAAAATAGATTGTTATATTGTTTCCTTCAACATGCACATACATGTCTTAAAGAGTAATATTATATTTTTTAAATATGGTTCATACAACTCGAAATATGGATGGAGTTAGTGCACTCGTCATATATGGTGATGAATGGGTAAAAATAGGAAGTAGAGATGAGTACCTTGGTGGAGAAAGTGTTATTGCAAGGTTATGAAAAGGAATGATTTTCATGGCTTTGAGGAGAAGTTTTATAGGAAATTAAAAATATAAAAATATAAAAATGGATTGTCAATTAAATATTTCTTCAAGAATAATAATGTAAAAAATGTTGTCATCTCACACTTGACAAGTTCAACACCAAATCAATGTACCAGCTCCATCATGAGTTTGGTTGTTCCAAAATATGAGCTTCTATTAAGTGTTGGTAAATATTTTGGCTCTAAAGCTCATCTTATTATATAAATTTTCCTTTTTTCTATAAGTGACCAATTCAAGACAAAAGACAGCAAAAGAAAGAGTAAGCTTATGCTTATCAAATGTCTTCACCAAAATTATAATTGGAAGATAAAAGCTTATTGGATGTAGACTACAAAATGGTTCAAGGTGACAATTTGTAATAATGTTCACATTTGTGATCCCAACAAGAATAT
The DNA here is from genome assembly GCA_030763125.1 of Hippophae gyantsensis. Taxonomy (NCBI): domain Eukaryota; kingdom Viridiplantae; phylum Streptophyta; class Magnoliopsida; order Rosales; family Elaeagnaceae; genus Hippophae; species Hippophae gyantsensis. The sequence continues at coordinate 50,323,261 of CM061034.1, read as the reverse complement.
GATAAAATATCGTACAACAACTTCAAAAGTGTTTGCTAATACCAAAAAAATGAAATTGTTAAGGTCTAGTAGAGTTTATAAGCCTAAAGATATTATTGAAGACTGTCAAGAGGAATTTAGGATTTAAATTGGTTATACCACTGTGTACAGGTCAAAGGAAAAGGCTATAAATATTATAAAAGGCATGGCAGAGGAGTCGTTCCTTAAGCTAACATGACATTCTAAGAGCAAAAAATCCTGGAATTGTCACTCATATTGAAGTAGATCCAATAGGTAGATTTAAATACTTCTTCAAGGTTTTAGGACTTCATTTTAAGGTTTCTACTCATGTACAAGGATTGTTATTACCATTGATGGAGCTTTTATGTCTGGTAGATATGTTGGGATATTATTTGCGATAGCAACATCAAATGGTAATAGCAACACATACCAATTGCAATAGGTATTGGAGATAGAGAGAATAACAAATCATAGGAATGGTTCTTGTCAAAATTAAGTTTTTCTAAAGGTAGGATTGTAGATATTTTTATTATTTTAGACCAACATCCAAGTATTATAGAAGCTATCCCTAAAGTACTTCCTAATACATTTCATGGATATTATGTATTCCACTACTAGTTGAACTTGAATAATAAATTTAAAAAAGCAGATATAATTCCTTTATTTCATTAATGTTCCAGAGCATACATAAAAATGGAATTTGATAAATAAATGGATAATTTGAATATGATACATCATGACATTATGAAGTACTTAATTAATGTAGGAAAGGAAAAATAATATAGGCATCATTTCCTTAATTATAATCATACTGCCTTATTACTTTACATAAATAAATCATCTCTTGGAAACCATACCTGATTTGTAATATGTACCCTTTTCTTGTTCTTTTAGTGTAATATAATACACTAAATGGAGTAAATTTGGTTTCTATTAAGTATAGGGGTAAAATAGTTCACGCCATGTGACACAATATAAGAAGTCCTAATCAGTAAGTAGCTCACAGGTAAGCACAATAAGCGTTGATTCAATAGATAAACATCAATATCAGATAAATATCCAATAAAATAAGCGACTGATATTTAATCTCTTAAAAATCCAACAACGAGATAATTAAACAGATAAAACTTTGACATTAAGATCAGTTTATCACTATAGGTAAGGGTCATTAGTAGGAATATTCTCTCATATATATATTTATCATAGCTCACCATCAAACATAATGTGAGATAACATGAAATAACATTAGAAGAGACAAACATTTGAATTTAGTTTTTCTCCCTAAATATCTCCCTATATTACAAGGGGAGACACTAATCCCCTCCTTCTTCTCACTACCCGAACTTATTTGAGCATCAGAAGGCCAAAGACCACCATACCCCAAGGTGGTCAAAGGTTCTAACAATATGTTCTATGTTCTCAAGTCGATAGGAAGGAGAGGTGTATCTAATCATTTATGTTGAAAAAAATCTATATCAACATCTTACACTGTCTATAGGAATGATTGTGCTATACTAGTTAAATCACAGCTAGAGAGAAAAATATTTTACAGTGTTCTCTTGTATTTTGAACTAGGTAGTCTTTAAAGAAAAGACCCTAAAAGTTTAGATAAATTTTACCAAAAGAAGTTCACATTCTATATGGTTTTTTAAAGGCCATATTTTCTATCTTTTCAAGAAGATGATGATACAATTTCCTTGGCCTAAGACTCCGCTCCCAATGAAGTCTAGGAAAGATCATCCTAAGCACCACAACCACTGCCACTACCACTAAACGGTGGCTTATTTTTTTATACCTTTATAGGGTGATGCATTCTTCACTTCCTGACATGAAACCCAATTAGTAGGCCATGGTGGCTCAACCTAAAAAGGACCCTCTTTCCATTCTAATATCCATATAGTGTCCCTTTTAAGATCTCAAAATCCATGCATCGCTTGAGAAGTCTAAGATTACAATTCAAAAAATACATATCTATAACCATCCCTCAAAATTTCACATTGAATGGACACCGGAGTAGGAGACATGTGCCACCATACACCACCAGTGCAAGTAGGTGTTAAACAAAACAATTCTACATAGAAATCGGTTCAAGCTAGTTTGATTCTTAAAACAGAGATAAAATTCAATTTAATTGTCGATTGACCCACTTTTCTGTTGGTTCTTGGGGAAGTAAAACCCATGCTAAAATCCTCTTAATGAGACAATTCCAACAAATGTATATTCAACACTTTTTGATATACATATAGAAATAAATGTGCCAAAATGTGTGTATGGAGAGGTCATTCACCAGTCCAATTTTGTCAAAATAGTTGGAAAATGATTACCCATTGTTCCATTCATCCGATGCATCCAAATAATGTTTGAAAAATATTATATGCCCTTTTCTCTCATCATCATTATAGAGTTCTTAAAGGGTGACCAATCATTCTTTAAAAAAGAATGAAATAATGAACTGGTTCTAACACTTAAAATAATAAACATAGTATTTTAGGCCATACTGGGATCATTTCCCAAGGTCACAAGCCCCTAGACCACTTATTGTCCTAGATAACGTCCACATGGTATCATCCAATGACCATATTGAATAGGATCTGACCCGTGCCTATACAAAGTTTGACCAATGATGTGACCTACCACGATAGGAAACAAGCTCTACAACGTGCCAGATAGAGTTCACCGACAAAGTACAAAGTCATTCATCAATGGATACCCATGAAGCATCCCTTCAATAGTGCATCCTAAACCAGTTGGGACCACCAGTAGCTTCCCTCCATTATGATCCATACGACCATCTCAAGGCCCACATGTAGGGACACTTCACCCAAGTCGACCATGTTAACCATGTGACCTTAGTAGCTAATGGCCACCCTAGAAATTATCATCTATTATGGTACTAACAAACCCTTGGAGTACATGGCCATGTGTCCACCTTGACATCATGAAAAACACACTCCAGACTATTTTGGAGTGCCTCCATAATTCATAAAATCAATAACCATTTTGCATCAACAATGAATCCCTATGGTATTTTCCAATGTCCATAGCGTTATAGTGCCCATTTATAAGTTGCATAGTCTATACCACCATCTCATAGGTTGTGTGGTCTATATTGACACTCCAAAGGCTCACAATATCATAAATAGATGAAACCATGATCGAGTTCAAAAAGAAAACTACAAGTAAAGAAGTTCATGGATCATGGCTAATGATATACATACATATATACATACATACACACACACACACACACACACACACACACACACACACACACACACACACACACACATATATATATATATGGACTTACAATACTTACAATGTCAAACATATTATATTGATAATTAGGGGGCTTAGCCGGCCATATAATTTACAAACAAGATATAAATATGTTTATTTAAAACAGAAAATAAAACAAACAAACAAAAATACAAACTTAAAACTTACTTATAAAATATTTAAAACTAAAGGTTACAAATGAAAGTTAATTATCAGAGAGGTATGAGAGTATGAACGATAAAATGAGTGATGGAAGGGATCCCTCTTCTGAAGAATGAGCTTTTCTTTTATAACCAAGTAATGTACTATATGGAGATGTTGTTACTATTCAATGAATAGTTCTTTGTTTGCCATTTGATATTATTGGGAGTTGACCACTGTTCTATGAACAGTAGTTTGTCTGCCACCAGATACTATTGGAGATGCCTTATTGTCCTGAACAGTAGTTTTTGAGACATTCCAGACACGTTAATATTTTTGGATGAATAGTGTGTTGTTGGCATTATTTGGGTGAAATGAATAGTGCATTATCAGCACCATTTGCTGTTTTGTCGTCTTTTGTGAAAACAATAGTAATTGCTTCTGAAGACTCTGATGGGCCATTGAATGGCTTGGGCTTGTTGTATAGGCCTTGAGATGGGCCATTGTATGGGCCTTTAAAAATATAATGGGCTTTTAACCCTCTAATAAATGAAATGGAATTATAGGCCCCAAATTGAAAATAAATGAGCTCGTAGACCCAATGTAATAAAATGGACTCATAGGCCCAAAATAAATAAATGAGCATGCAGGCCTAAAGTAATAAAATGGACATGCAGGCCCAAAGGATATGGACTTATAGGTCCAGTAATGGTAATAGGTCATAAGACCCATTCTAAGGACGAGCTTTACAGGTCCAAAATAGTATGTCTTCACTAACCGTCTCTAAGTTAATCAGATAGTCTAATGAAGCTTTTGATGGAGCTAAGACTGTTTCTTTTGGTGATTGAGTGTCATCTGAATTTTCTTCTTCCTTTTTAACTTTGGAGGTTTGGCCAAAATATTACAATGATAATTGTTGGATAATTTCCAAAAGTTCCTCTGGGTTTTTGCATTAGAAATTAGGGCATTGGTATGCGCCTTTTGAGCCAAGAGAAGTGAAGATGCTTGAAGTTCCATCACTTTAGGTTCTCTATGACCATTTTTGAGTAGTCATTGATCAATGGCTAGAAGTAATAAGGTCTTTGGGATAGTAAATGATGACCACCATTTGATTTGAAATGACCTGGTAATAGTAATAACCTCTGATGTAAAAGGGTTTAAGACCCATTGACATACCCAAGGGAGATAAAAGTTTGAGCAAAAAAATGCACATAGGAGGAAATTTAGCTTCTTCTAATGTTGGTTTATAATGTTTTTGGAAGGATTAATAACTTTCCTTCACAAGGGAAATAAGAATGAAACTAATAGATCCAAATATTTTCCACCATTCAGAAAACCAAGATGGAAATTGGGATGGATTAATTGATTTGTTAACAAAGAAAAATAACCAAGAATGCTGGTTATCTTTGTTTTGGATTAAGCATGTGTTAAACCACGCCTGGTAATAATCCCAATAATTGTAGCTTACACAATGTGAAATTTAGGAAGTGATATTGATTGGGAAAGTTAGTAATTTTGATAAATCATTACCCCAGTCTATTGAAGATATGATTTTATGAAGTTTGGTAGTTGAAAATTACGTCTGATCAGTTGATTTTGGATAGAGGAAATTTTTAAATTCCACACTACCTATGATTTCCAAAATACTTTGATAGTATTGAGGAGTTTTTGAAAGGGTAGAAGGCTTGTAAAAGAAACCTTTACCAAAAAAATTTTGAATTGCTAAATAAGGGTTTTGGTCATAAAATCATTTTTCAGCAATTGTTAATACCTGAGTCTATTGTTTTAGAAAATACTCAGTAGTTGGTTTTGAAATAGACTTGGGAATAACTTCCCTTGTTTCTTTTTTAGGAAAATATGTAGAGGTTGTTATCCTCCTTTCTAGAATAGAAATTGTTCCAATTTTTTGTTTTGAAATTGTTTTGGAAGTCACTACTTCCTTGTCCTTACCCTTAGAGGCTGGTGCCTCTATTCTCAATGGTGCACTCAGACCTAAAATGATGGCATAGGTGGCATGTAATAGTTCAAGATTTGGATAATCCTAGAGTCCTAAAATCCTTTCTTCGACTCGTTGATATAATTCCTCGTCTAATGGTGATAGTTAAGGTGATAATTCTTCCATTGATTGCTGGGAAGATGATACTGCTTCTGCAGGTTTGGTTTACGCCGCTTTGGACTAGGTAATAATTGATTTGGCCGATGAGAGGCTGGTTATAGAAGGGTTTGGAGGAGGTTCCCTCTTCTCCTTTTCTTTCTTTTTCTTACTCATATTTAAACATGTTTTGGAGAAATTCTCTGGTTAGAAAATCTGGTAATGAATTGTTCTTTCCTCTAATAAATTCAATATCAAAATCAAAAACACTTAATAATTCTTGCCATCGGGAAAATATTTGTTTTGAGGCAATTTTTTTAACATCTTTTAATAAAATCTCTTTTAAAGTAAGTCTTTTTTATTTAGGATAGGGTACCTAATCCATTTTAAGGCTTGGTTTAAAGGTTTATAGTTAATAACTAACCGATGAGTTCCTATCTCAATCTCGACAGATTTGTTGATATAGAAGGCCACACAACTCCACGACGATCTAGATTTTGAAATTAATTTTTTAGATAAGAAATCATCCATCTCTTTTCTGCAGAATTGTTCAAGGTCACCATTCATTTGAATAGGCCTTGCTTTTGTAGGAATATCCTTCTTATTGAAGATTGGTTCATATGGTAAGTCTACCATATGTTCTTTTCTATCCCAAAAAGCACTGGGTAAATCAGAACAAACCTCTTTTTTGAAAGAGTTTTGTAGTTTAGAGATCTTGTCTTTGACCTCTGGAATTTGGAGCTTTTTCTCAACAGTATGAGATTGAACTCTAGATTTGAGATAGAGAAGGTCTTTTTCTCTATGGTTGATAAGAATAGAAAACTCTTTTTGATGGATGGAGTTGGCTTTAATGAGGTTAAGATTTATAGTTTTGGGTTCTTTGATGAAGGGAAAACTAAAGGTTTTCTCTTCAATTTTGAAAGATATTTTGTTTTTTTTTGACAGAATAAGGGGTAATAATATCCATAAATGGAGTTCCTAATATAGTTGAATAACTAATATAAGAAACAATAAAAAATGGAGATTTGATAAGGAATGAGTTATTAAGGATTGCTATTTCATTTTTTCCTATAATATTCATTCTTGATTTATTAGTTGAGGAAAGTTTCTCATTAGTTTTTTGATAAAATCGTTTGGGAATGATTGTTGGGTTAATGTAGTTAAGGTCAGCACCTATATCAAATAAGGCTATTGTCTCAATTTTTGATTGATCAGGAAATACAAGAGTAATTCTTATCTTATACTTCATGGTTATAATTTGTTGAAGGAGTTGGAGAGTATCTTCTGAAACTCATTCAACATTTTTTAATTGATCAAATTCATAGTCTAAATCCATGTTGATTGGAGTTTTAATTCCTATTTTGTCAAGTAGTTTAAACTTGAGATCATATTGTTTATGTTTTTCCTTAAGATGGTGGAATTCTAGCTTAATGGTTTTGATTTCAGTTTTTAAGTCTTGAATCTGACTTTCTGGTTTGATATTTTTGTCCTTACAGTCCAAAATAGTAGTGAGGCCATAATAGCATGTGCTAGTACTTGAAACTTCAGAAAATTTTGGTAGTTATTAGGCTTTGGCTAAGGAACTAGCTAAGTGATCAAAAATAATTTGGTAATACTAGGGTCATTTAATTTAAGGATTTTGGTTTGAAGTTGTTCATCTTCTTCCTTAGTTAATATGTTTTTATTACTAGTTTTTGAGTTAGTTGAGACTAACTCATCATCTTGGGTATTTGAATCTTCTAAGTCGTCTGACCAAGGTTCAGACTCAAATGATGATGTTTCTTTTACCAATGAGGTAGAGATTATAATTAAGGTGTCTTCTTCAAGGTTTAATTCGTGAAGTTTTTTAGACATCTTATAGAATTTTGTAGTATGGCCTTTCTTATCAAACTTAAAGCATTTAAACTCTTTAAAATTTTTAAAGCGTTTATTAAGTTTTGATTCCTTATTAAAATTTCTTTTATATGGTTTTTTATAAAAATTCATTCTTTTTTCAAAAATTGGTTTTCTGGGTTTTGAAAATTCCTTATAATTTTTATGTTCTTTCTTATAAGGTTTGGTAATATTCTTACTGTACTTTCCATTGCAATGTTGTTATATAGAGAGACTGTTATGAAATTGTTTACAAAATGATCCAATTTCTCTTTTGGAAAGCTTAAGTTCCAATTTCATTTGTTTTTGCATATTTAAGTCTTGACATTTGAAGACCCTATATTTTGAGCAAAGTTGATCAATTCACCATAGGTTAATTGATCATAGGGAATGATATGATTTCCATATACTTCGCAAATTTTGTTTATGGTCCTTTCACCCAAAAGAAGAGGAAGTCTTGCCAAAACTTCTCTTTCCAGAATAGTTGGATAGACTCATCTCTTAACATAACTTTGCTTAGAAATAGAGTTTTATAGTTTTGAAAATCACTCATCTTCCTACATTTTATGTTGGAAAGAAGATTCACGTTTTTATCTTTTAGATGGGATGAATCTCCCATAAAATGATGTGATATAGCAAAGAGTAATGTAGAGACTACATTTTGATTTGTAGCCCCTTGTTGATCAAGTATGGGTTCTCCATACTCACCAGTCAATATTGCATTCACAATATCTGACTTTTGTTGATTTGTAAGATGGTGATCCCACCATCCTTTGAGTTGGCTTGAGAAGCCAACTATTAATAATTCTACAACTGTTTTATCGGTTGTACCAATTTGTGTTTGTAAGCATTTAATGCCATTGTCATTTGTTGAAAAACATGTAATATTTCTTGTTCAGTCATTCCATCTATATTCCAAACATAGATAGATGATGGGTTATATTTTGGCTGGGTAACCTGACTAGGTTAGGTACCTATGGTGTATGGGTACCTATCTAGACTAGGTTCAAGCTTGGTCTTCTGATTGGGACCTAAAGGTATTGTTTCAATTTTGAAGTTTTTCAAACTTTGATGATATCTCTTCCTGGGCTAGTTTGGAAATCAGTAAGGGTTCGAAAATAGGGTTTTGAATTTTACTATCTACTACTTGGTTGGAAGTTGTGGGAAGATCATTCTTTTGATTGTTCTCTATCCTAGTAAGCTGCTTTCTTAGATTGTCTAGGCTGATATTAGTAAAATTATTTTGAGCGATTATGTTTTTGAGGTTAGTTGCTTGGTTATCTTGAGGGTTCTTAAGAGGATAGGCTTCTACTATAATATACGCACAAGGGAAGCTAATCAACCTTAAAGGTGGATGCTCAACTTCGATGATACCATCTAGAGTTTTCCATATTGGTTCTTTCTTTTTTGTGTTGATCATGTCAATTGTTTTGACCGATTCAACTAGATATAGGTTTACAAAATCATCATCTAATAACCTTTAAAAATCATCCTCTGTGATTTCTTGGGTACTGATTTATGAAAATGGTTTACCCTAATTTTAAAGAAGATGTAGTTTATTAACATCTTCTTGTGATAACCGAAATGATTTTAAATTCTCCTTTTCATCTTCTAATAGTCTATTGAAATCTCCTATGGTGACTTCACTAAAACTAATTTGGGGAAAAGGAATGGTATGAACTATAGGTTCAGGTAATAATGGAACTAGAACTATAGGTTCTAATGGTAATGGTTCTGGAACTATAGGTTCAGGTATAGATTCAGGTAATAAGTCAACTATACTAACCTGTGTGGGGTTAACTATGTTGACTGTTGATGGTTCTACTAAGCTTACTGGTTTTAGGTTAACTAATGTAGCTTTTTTCTTTCTTATAATGGTTGTTACCATTGGTAATGTTTCTATTAATATAGAAGAGATATCTGATTGTAATTCGAAGGGTAATGGTTGACCTTTGGACTCTTAAAATATTTTTAACCATTCGAAAAATAATACATTTTGTTGGTGTTTTTCAACATACCTAGCATGTTTGCTAAAGGATTTAGCCCTATCCTTTTCATTATATGTTTTAAAAAACCAATTTTTATATTTTTTTTGTTACTAGGAGCTTCTAAGTCTAGACGTAGGATTTCTATGTCTAATACTGGGACCTCTATAGTTAATACATTTAACTCATTTTCCTTAGCAGGTATGAATGGAGCTTAGGAAGGAGTTGGTGATGAAGGTAATATTTGAGATAATTGTGGTGACCTATCTAGTTTTTGATCTACCATATAGACTGGTGTTAGTATTGGTGTACTATAGTCTACGATTTTGAGATTTGTCCTAGGGATATCTGAAGTAGACACTCTAGGTTTAGTTTTGAGTGGTGAATATGATGAGATTGAATCTAAGGTTAACTATGCTGATGAATATCTTAGACTCTGGCTTCTATCAAACCTAAGTTTGACATTACCATCTCTATACAGTTATTTCCCTAAGTTCCGTACTTTGTTTTGGTTCCTGGGATTGATCTAGGTTAGACTCTAGTTGGTTTACACCTTGTAGTAGCCACCTATCTAGGAATACTACTTGGTTCCAAGTAATTGATTTAGGAATTGTAATATTTGACCTAGAAAGATCGGTTTGTAATAGGATGGTTTCTCCCTTTTTGGATTGTTGGATGTGTCTGGTATCACAAGTAAACTTCATAACTTTATAATGAACCCTATAAATTAAAGCTACTGGAATGGCTCCTTGCTTAACTTTTGAACTATGGGTTTGGATTTGTAATGTAAGTGACTCTAATATAAGTGGGTCATGTAATGAAACTAAGAAATTAGGAAAACAATCGAATGATATGGGTCCTACTCCTAGGCTCATTTCAACTGTTCCTAATAGTGATTCTTTGAATTCTACCAGTCTAGCGTCCCTAAGAACAACTAAGACTGTTGATGATAAACCATCTCTAGTTAATGGTCTTAGTCCAACTTGAACTAATCTGATATGAACATACTTGAAATTCTTTTCAAAATGTTTTTGTAATGATGATTTTGAAAATAATTGAATAGTTTCAAAAGGTGAAGAGAGTTCAATATCCTTTTCTTCAGTTTTAATTATGTAATTAGTTTTAAAAAGATTCATCATCTTTGTTTTATAAATTTGATCTCTATGAACCTTTGAGATATTCCAATGATCAATTGATTTTTTAAAGTTTTCAATAGTAAGTTCATCACTATTGATAATGTTTTCATTCTTCAAAGAAGAAGATGATGTTTTTGATGATGTAGGTATAGATGGAGAAAAGTTTAAACTACACATATTTAAAATAAATTATTTGTAAAATATGGCGAGAAACTAATCATCAATATAATATTTTTAAACGTTAATTAAGATTCTTAATTATAACATTATTGTCTATCATTAACTATCAAGATTCATGTATTACAAACATGGGATTAAGTCATAAAGATATGCTAAATTATCATACATAAGACATTTAATATGAATTTCTTGTTCTATCTTTTCATATAATATTTATAACTTTCTTCAACTTATAATTAAATAGGTCGTTTACTAAACCACTAGCAGGTATAAGGTATTATTTCCCTTCAAATGCCAACACATGGCTTAACAACGAGACTTTCAACCCCTCGTCCGGATCGAATGCATAAATGTAACAACCTTACCTATTATCATACAAGCAAATCATAAAGTCATATATATTAATATATTGGTTTGGAACATATATAAGTCTTACATATATTAATCTTTTATTCTTCAATGTTGTAATGGAGTGCTTTCAGGTACTATTCTTTGAGTGTTAATCAGTTAAATCTTTTTGAAGCTAAAAATACCTAAAAAATAACAAAACATACCTATGATTCTGAAAAGATAGATTTACTAAAAAGATAATAATAAAACCATGTAAATACAAATCTATTTTAGCATTTAAAATGTATAATGTCATGTTATATTTAGTGCTTTTAAGAACTCATCACAACCCCTAACTAACTTCTTGCTAGTTTCTAGCAAGAAAACAAAAAACAAAAAATAAATAAATTAAACAATCATAAATCATTTCCTTTGATTGATATGGTTACATTTAGCATATGCAAAAAGCCCTTAAACCCTTAGTTGCCCTAGTGAGCAAGTTTAAGTCTCATGAGGGCTTTCGGAAATAATACCCACAAACATTAAACTAGAATGCAAAAATTAAAAAAATAACTAAAATAAACAAATAACACATAAAAATAGTAAACTAAATTTTTAAAAAGTAAAAAAAATAACAAAGTAAAATGAATAGAAAAACTTCTCATGCTTTTACTTTTCTTTTAAGTTCACAACTAAAATCCAAAGCATAAGTTACCTTAATACTCTAAACATTCTTAGTCTACTGTAATAATTAGTTGAAAATTATATTCATATTCAAATAAAAAATATATTAGTATTAATTTTCCAAATTTTAATGTATGGGATCTGAATTTGCTTTGACTCTATCCTCATAATTCATTCTTTCGATAACACTGATCTTATTGGTTCAAACACTCATTTAAAGGTATATGTAAATAAAATTTATTTAAAGAAATGAACTAATGAGTTTACATATGTTTAAAGAAGAAAATGCTCAAAGTAGTGCATAATATTGATCTCATGAAAGAGATCAAATGAAAGGATATTATAGAGAAATCAATTACTATTTTCATGCATAAATCAAAATTGAAATTTTTGCTTTTAGTTACAAACTTAATTACCTAGAAGGGTAAATAGATAATCAATAGAATTATGATAAATTAAAATTTTCATAGGTAGATAAGTGTACAATCATATGTAAATAAAATAATGCAAAAATATAATGATTGAGACACCAGATTTTTAAGTGGAAACAACCTAGGTCACACTAATAATTTAAGAGGAAAACCACTGGTTCACCAGACCACCTAACTATCCATTATAAATAAATAAGGGAAAATGATAAGCCCAAGTCTTATACTATCGATAAGATAAAGCCCCCAAGTAATCTACTTACCAATTGCTGCTTTTATCATAGCCTCTACAAGAAAAGTGTTTGGATCCAAACCAATGTTCAAACAACTTTAGTCATAAAAGCAATTGAACCTGTTCTATCAGTACCAAAAATGTTAACACAATATCACAAGTACAAATGTGTCTCCTAGAGTAGATTCAATAATGAATAACTCTAACTAGATACTTTAATAACTATATTATATAAATCAAAATCAACTAGTAACTATGGAACAATCAGTTTAAAACACAATATCACAAACATTGTAGGCTTGTTGATCTATCAAATACAACTACAAAATGTTTGATAAATTAACTAGCAACGAACGTTGGCTGAAGCTATAGGGGTGGCAAGATTGATTGCAGAAAAGAATCTACTCCAGAGAAAGGCCATGCAATATCCACGATATCCAACATCCTCTGTGACAACAAGGACCTCCACTAATCCTACTACTGGTGTGTTAGAACCCTCTCCCTTCCAAAGAACCAACTCAACACCAATTGCCTCAGCTAATACCTTTCGTCCCATCACTAATCAAGAGGCACATGAGCATCAAGATAAGGGACTATGCTACTACTGTGATGAGAAGTTCACAACTGGCCACCATTGTGCACAACCACAACTGTTTATGATAGAGGAGATGGAACAAATTCTCTCAGGAAACTTTGAAGAAAATATGGAACAGGAATTACCACAGGTAATACCTGAAATCTCATTTCATGCCATAGCAGGAGCTGAACATCCTCAAACCATACGGGTAATGGGGCATTTAAAAAAAAGAGAGTGCTAGTGTTGATTGACGGAGGAAGTACTCATAATTTCATTGATCAAGATCTTACTCTCCAATGTAGAATAACTATCACCAAGGGAAAGAAACTGGAAGTAATGGTGGCCAATCGAGAGAAGGTAGAATGCGCAGGGCAATGCTACAACCTTAGCCTTACCATACAAGGGTATCAGGTAACCACAGATTTCTATGTCCTTCCTGTTGTAGCATGCCAACTGGTGTTAGGTGTCCAATGGCTTGAGACTTTGGGTCCTATCGAGATGGACTATAAGAAGCTAACCATATGTTTCCAGGAGAAGGGTACTACTCATAAGCTTCAAGGATTAGGGCACACAAACATTATAGCCCTAACATGCAAGGAAACCTAGAGCTTGCCAGATATAGGGTTGTTCCTTCAGATACTTCCCAATAAACCCTCGGAAGAACAAACTAGAACTCATTCACCTGAGATAAGTAAAATATTGGCCATATTCCCCCAAGTATTTGAACCCTCGAACATCCTTCCTTCTAAAAGATTACATGATCATTGTATTCCCCTACAACCAGGAACAAGACCAGTAAGTGTAAGACCCTACCGTTACCCATATTACCAGAAAACTGAGATAGAAAAAATGGTGTCAGAACTCCTACACTCTAACTTGATTAGAACAAGCAACATCCCTTTCTCGTCACCAGTATTGCAAGTAAGAAAAACTTATGGAACTTGGAGATTTTGCATGGATTACAGGTCTCTGAACTCCATTACTATCAAAGTCAAATACCCTATATCGGTCATAGACGAGCTATTGGATGAATTTCATGGAGCAAGAGTCTACTCCAAACTGGATCTTCGATCAGGGTATCATCAGATCAGAGTTCATGAAGAAGATACCCCAAAAATAGCCTTCCGGACACATGAAGGCCACTATGAGTTTCATGTGATGCCTTTTGGTCTCACTAATGCCCCAGCCACCTTTCAAAGCTTAATGAATGATCTTTTCAGACCTTACCTCAGGAAGTTTATATTGGTTTTCTTTGATGACATTTTAGTGTATTCTCAGTCATGGGAGGATCACACACTGCATCTACAAACTATTTTGCAGGTATTATCAACTAACAGTTTAATTGTTAAACCTTCCAAATGCCATTTTGGAGTATTGTAGGTAGAATACCTAGGGCACCTAATATCAGAACAAGGGGTGGCCATGGATCCTTTAAAATTTTGAGTTGTTATAGAATGGCCAACCCTAACCACAACAAAGGGAGTCAGAGGATTCCTAGGATTGGCTGGCTATTATAGAAAATTTATTAGGCACTTTGGTGGAATAGCAGCACCTATCACCTCCCTATTAGGGAAGGAAGGGTTCCAGTGGAATGAAGCTGCAACTCAGGCCTTTCAAAAATTGAAGGAAGCACTGACTTCCCCTCCTGTTCTAAGGTTACCTAACTCTACTCAACCCTTTGTCATGGAATGTGATGCTAGTGGTATAGGGCTGGGAGCAGTCTTGACCCAGGAAAACCGCCTAGTGGCTTATTACAACACTGCCCTTAAGGGATCAACGTTGGCACTATCAACTTATGAAAGGGAAATATTGGTTGTAGTGAAGGCTATCAAGTTATGGCGCCCCTATCTGTTGGGAAAACCTTTCATCGTGCGTACAGATCAGCGAAGCCTTAAATACCTCTTAGAGCAAAGGATTACCACCCCAGCTCAAGCAAGATGGTTACCTAAGCTGCTCAGGTATGACTATCAGATTGAATACAAGAAAGGCTCAGAGAATCAGGCAGCATACTCATTATCAAGAAGGGTGGAATTTCAATTGATCTCCATCTCGCAACCCCAAGCAGCCTGGTGGTCTAGCCTCCAAAAAGAAGTCCAACAAGATCCATTTTATGGGAAACTACAAGCCAGAATCTCCACAAGGGAAACACAATTTTTTTGCCAACGTGATGGGGTTTGGTTTTAAAAAAATAAGGTTTATCTAAATCCACAGTCCTCCATAATTCCTCAACTTATGGCTCAATGTCACTCAACACCAGTAGCAGGGCACTTCGGATTCCATAAGACACTTTCCCGCATAAAAAAAAAATTTATATGGCCCAACATGCAACAAAGTGTGAAAAGATTCCTAGGTTCATGTGATATATGTCAAAGGTGCAAGTATGACTGCATGAAACTAGTTGGATTACTACAGCCCCTACCTATTCTAATAAAAGTTGGACAGATATCTCAATGGATTTCATAGAAGGGCTACCCCCTTCCAAAGGACATACGGTGATTATGGTGGTAGTAGATCGCTTAACCAAATATGGCCACTTCATAGCCTTGAGACATCCTTTCATTGCCCTAACTGTTGCTAAAGATTTTGTGGCAAACATAGTACGCTTACATGGCATTCCTACTTTAATAGTCAGTGACAGAGACAAAATATTTGTAAGTTTCTTCTGGAAAGCCCTATTCAATCTACATGATACTAAGCTTTGTATGAGTTCAAGTTACCACTCTCAAACCGATGGGCAGACAGAAGTAGTCAACCGCACCTTGGAACAATATCTACGTTGCTTTACTGGGGAACAACCAAGCCAGTGGATATAATGGTTTCCTTGGGCAGAATATAGTTATAATACAACAACACATTCTTCCACAAAAATGACACCCTTTGAGGCAGTTTATGGCCACCCACCCCCTCATCTGTTGGCCTACATTCCTAGTACTTCCAAAGTTCACTTGGTAGATGAATGCTTGCGTGATAGGGACACCATTTTGCGTGATCTACTCCACCATCTCCTGATAGCTCAGAACCGTATGAAGTGTCACGCTGATCAACATCGTAGAGAAGTATCCTTTGCAGTAGGAGATTATGTATACCTCCGCCTCCAACCATATAGACAAACATCTATGGTTTTTCGAGCTGCCATAAAGTTAGCTCCATGTTTCTATGGGCCATACAAAATCACAACACAAGTTGGGGCAGTAGCGTATAGGCTGGAATTGACTCCTGAGTCCCTAATACACAATGTCTTTCATGTTAGTCGCCTCAAGAGACACTTGGGGCAGGACGTCCCACCCCTCCCAATCCTACCTCCTATCTCAGACAATTCAACCATGCTTCCTCAGCCTGAGTCTATCTTGGACCGAAGAGTGATCAAAAAGGGTAAATATCGACCAAAATCAGAAATTTTAGTGAAGTGGGCTGGAGCATCGATAGAGGATGCTACTTGGGAAAATGAATGGTTTTTTTCTAAGACCTATCCCTCCTTCATCATTGCGGACAATGATTCTCAGGCAGGGAGGTGTTGATGGGTGCTAAAATGCACCAGCCCTATGCGCGCTCGTAGAGAAGAGAGAAGAGGCTTAGGGCTCCAAACCAGAGCAACGATCAAGCTCGGAGGGAAGGGGAACACTCCAATCTGTTAGTGAGGAACCACTCAAGCCGTTAGAAGGAACTCTGACAGGTATGAAGGGCGCGAAGGTAGGTCCGTAGGATTTTTGCTGATTTTCTGTTACGATCCAATTGATTCTGTTACTCCATGTAATTTCCTTTCAATAAATCTGATCTGTAAGACTATATAAAGGCCAAGGAATCCAGAGAATGTTTTAATGAGAATGAAGGTTTAATTTCCCTCCTTTGTGTATCATCTTCTTCAAAAAAAAATAACCCTAACACTTCTTTTCCCTCTTGTGTTTCTCTTAACTAAATACTAATTTATATAACTTACATAGTATTAATATAAATTAACATTATTTATGTTATAACTATTTTTATTGATTATAACATTATTTAAAGATAAAGATATTATATCATAATTAATTGCATATATATGATAGATTATTTACACACATTTTATTTTGACAATAAAAAAATGATTGTGTCAGTATTAATATCCCGCTTTTGTTTAGTTGTTTTTAACATATGACTTTTATAATTTACACATTTAAAAATCCAATCCCAAATATAAATTAAAATAATTGGCAATCACTAATTATTCTCCTGAAAATTCTCCTGAAAGTATACAATTGTTTTTAGAATTTAACAGGTTTAATTTAGATAATTTAAGTTTAATAATAAAATTAAAATTATTGTAAAAATACTAAATTTGATATTAAAAAGTAGTATATAATGAAAACAAGTAATAAAATAATTTGGCCATACAAAACCATAATCATGTTTTTTTTAAGAATATTTTTTTAAAATACAGCCAAACACCTCATTATTTTTAAAACCTATAGAAAATTATTTTTGATTATGATTTGAAAATAATTTATGAATTAAGCGGCCAAGCAATTCCTTGGTTGTTTGGTTTCAAACCATGTAATCTAGATACACAAAACTAAAAATCTGTTTTTTTTTACCTTCTTACACACTTTCATATTCCTTGGCAACAATTGATCGGTAAATAAGAAGGAACTTACAGTCAAGAACGATGTTTGAGTTTCCAAAAGATGGCATATTTCCACTCTGTATTATAACAAAGGCTTTGAGTATTTGCTATAATTTGTTACCCATACGCTAAGTAAAACAGTTTCAATACACAAAAGTGATTTACGATAGTT
Organism: Hippophae gyantsensis; assembly: GCA_030763125.1. Classification (NCBI taxonomy): domain Eukaryota; kingdom Viridiplantae; phylum Streptophyta; class Magnoliopsida; order Rosales; family Elaeagnaceae; genus Hippophae; species Hippophae gyantsensis. Next base: position 50,305,553 of record CM061034.1, on the reverse strand, counting down.
TAATCTTTAGTTTTTATTGCTTTTCTTGCTGAGGGACTAGCAAAAACCTGGTTAGGGGTTGTGATGAGTGCTTAAAAAGTACTAAATTTACCATGATTTACTATACTTTAATTGATTAAGTAGGTTCATATTTGTATGATTTTATCATATTTTTATAGAAACATGTCTTTTTGGAATCACAATATTTTTATTGTTTTTTAGGTATTTTAGTTCAAAACTACCTCACTAACCCCTAGCAGGGTACCTACATTCATAAGGTCACATACTTGTTACACATTTAATATCAAACACCTTTTATCGAACAACCCGTAGTACTCTTCACCAAGCCCTTACTAGCATAGCAATTTGTCCATTTAAGGAACAAACTCAAAATCTTCATTCAGCCTCTAAGTTTGAAAGGAGGTATTACAATTGATGACTAGTTGCAATCTCAAAATAATTTATTTGGTGATAAGAAGAAAGCTTAACCATTAAGTAATGTTTGTTATACTTAGCAATTAAGTAATCAAATTATTGCACATTTTTAGTTTGTTAAGTGAGATTGGTTTTCCTACATACATGTGTATTTTAGTTGTTTAAGCATAAGGTTCGATCTTCAACCTGACCCTTGAAACATCCTGATCCATAATGTACCTTGCCTAAGCCTTCAAACTATGCTCGCACCTAGAGTGATCGATCTTACGAGCATCCTCACCATCCTAGAATATTCTATGGCATTGAAGGACCGCCATCTGCTCAGTCTCTCAACGTGGTTGAGTCTAAGTCTATTTATGCAGTTGTTATTGTAACTCCTCACACATTGTGAAATGTACTCTATATGTAATCGATAAGTGTACATATAATGTCTTATATATAAATATATGAACCTAATATCATATCATTATAATTTGACACTCATTTTGTGACTTCTCTCTAGTCTCTCTAAAATCATATCATCCCTAATAGTAGTTATGTAAATCATTTTTCTTACTATGGCTATATAAAGGCCAATAGGCCATGCAACATGTAGTTAATTTAGTTGGCTTTCATAATAAAATTATGAGAGATGTATTTAAAAGTTTTTTCTGTTTAGCTTGTTATTGGTTTTTCAACTCCTACTAGAACTCGTTTAGCACCTACTAAGATTCAAAACTAAAATTTAGTAACTATTGCATCTCTCTAATTAGATTACATAGAGGCTGCACATAAAATAAAACTACTACAAAAAGGATATATGGCCTCAGTTTTTAACCGTGATTGTAGGAATATGGCCATGGGTATAAGAACCGAGGCTTAAGTGATAGAGACTATAGATTGCTACCTATGGCCTCAGCTTTTTACATAATCGAGGCCACAGACATACCCTATGACCTCGGTTTTTCAATAACCGAGGCCATAGGGTATGTCTATAATCTCAGTTTTTCAATAATCGAGGCCATAAGGTATGTTTATGGCCTCGATTTTTTACATAACTGAGGTCATAGACATACCTTGGCCATAAATTTAAATAAAAATTCAATTATTAAGTACAATATTAAAAATCAATATAAATTACAATAAGTTTATTAATTATAATATTAAAAATCATATCATATTAAAATTAAAAGTGCAATTACATGTAAGAGTTTATACACTAAAACATAATAAAACCTAACTAGCTAATTCTAATATTTACAATGAGTATGAATAATAACCTTACTATTACAAAATGACTTTTTACTATTACAATCATTTACAAGTGTACTTCTTCAATTGTTATTGATAAGTTTCCATCTGAATCCTGATTAACTGTTCTGAATGATCTGCCATTATATAAAAGCCAGTATATATTCATTATCAATAATATTAATTCCCAATGAAAGATCATATTGTCAAATTAATAAGTAATTGGATTAGAATAAAGAAAATTAATAAGTACCTTGATTAGCGTTTCCGCATAAGCACGAGGTAATACAAGTTAACCAACTTGGACTTGGGGTCCAACATTAGTCGCATCACCACCAGGATTTAACTAGCCAATATTAATTCCCAACATTAGATAGTATCTATCTAATTCAAACAAAATTTGTAATTATAGAAAAATTAATGTGCTTTATCTAAACATATTAATAACATGTGAATTAACAATTGACTTGGTAGTGGCTGATAAACTCTTTAGTCTCTAATCTAATGCATGCAAATAAAAACAACTTAAGTTGATACGAAGGAAAGGCTAATTGTGTTTTGGTCCTATAACAAATATATTTATGATAATGTTTTGTTGTTTTTTTAATTGTTTTGATTTTTTCTATTTATAAATTCTTACTATATATTGGAAAATATCATCTTTTTTATGTAAAAAAATAAATTTGAAGAGCTCATAGGAAAGACCATGAGCGAGTTGGTAACAATAGCAAACGAAGGTCCAATTGGTGGTAAAAAGCTCGCAACAAAGGAGGTAAAGTTTTCAAAGTTTTTAACATTTTATAATCTAGTACAATGCACACCAGATCTACCCAACATTCACTGTAAATTTTTCCTGCCAAAACAAGTTAACCAACTTCCCAATTGTTGCGGTGGAAAACAAGGGGAAATGTTTTTAATCCTAGTTGTAATGTAAGATATGAAGACTACTAGTTTTACAATATACAATCTTCACCACCAATACCTGGTCCTGGGCTTTCCCCTCCTCAATCCAAATTAGGTACCTAGCTAAACTGTTCAAGATTGAGTCTCTTTTTTGTTGCAAAACATAAAGTGCTAACTTCATAAAAGGTAAACTTTACCTTTGTATCTTCTAATATATACAAATGCATGTATTAGTTTTAACACAAAATTACCAACAAATTTAGTTTTTACGTAAAAAAGATTATATTTGCCAATATATAGTAAGAATTTATAAATAAACACTACTATAAAAAGGGTATTAAAGTCGGTTTATTGAACTGACTTTAAATGAAATGACTTAAATTTAAAGTCGGTTCACTGCATGAACCGACTTTAAATTTCTTTCGTTTTTTTACAAAATTTACTCATTTTTTATTATACTCAAATTAAAACCTGTATTCGATCATTAAATAACAGCAGGAAAAAAATCTATTTAACAAATAGTTTAATTAATACAAATAATTGAAAAAGAAAATATTAATTAATAGTAGAAAAATTACCATGGTGTATTCTTCTCCTGATGTTATAATACAAACCTATATATATAATAGAAAAATTTATACATATAATAAGAACACATAATAACAAAAACAATATGAATAATAAGTGTGTAGAATTAATAGAAATACTTACAAGAGTAAATGAAGTGACAAAATGAAGGAAATGAAGAAAAAATGGTGTTTTGTAAGTGAGAAATGGGTATAAAAAATTTGAGTATTTTGCTCAAAAAATAGGGGATCTAAAAGATTAGTTAGAGAGAAAGAAAACCCACTAACCGGCGCTAGAAATGGTGGTCGTCGGTGGCCAGAAAATGAGAAAGAGTGGAGGAGAAGTGGAGAAGGTTTTTGGTTTTTGAGAGTTATGCAGTGCTTAGAATAGTTTCTATCTGGGGAAGAAGGAAAAGAAAAGAATTTATCCACGTGTGTAGCGTCGGTTCCAGGTGTCAACCGACGCTACACTACGTGGATAGAATCGGTTGACGTGGTGAACCGACGGTACGCTATGTGGATAGCGTCAGTTCCATGTGTCAACCGATGCTACGCTACATAGATAGCGTCTACATAGAGTCAATTGACGTGTCGAACTGACACTACACATAGATGTAGCGTCAGTTGACGTGGTGAACTGATGCTATCCACGTAGCGTAGCGTCGATTAACATGTGGAACCGACGCTATCCACGTAGCATAACGTTAGTTCACCACGTCAACCGATGCTATGTCCATGTGTAGCATTGGATTGACACGTCAACCGATGATACGTCCTATGTGGATAGCGTTGGTTCTACACCGAACCGACTTTACATATCGACTTAAATACTCTTTTTTGTAATAGTGAAAAAAATCAAAACAATTAAAAAAACAACAAAATATTCTCATAAATATATATTTTTTGTCATGGCTCAATGTTAAACTCAGCAATGTAGAGGAGAAACTTAGCCAAACAGATCAAGCTAATCATTATCCAAAAAATTGCAAACACATACCTTGTTTTAGTTGAGAAGCTCTTGTCCCTATAACCAAGAGTTGTAATTGTAGAACAAACATAATAAAATGCATCCACAAGGTCTAATTTCTCGATATAAGCTAGAAAGATTGTCCAATCACTTATAAGCAATAAAAGGAAGACAAATGTGACAACACACTTGTATCTACAAATTGAGCCAAATAAGACTGTTTCTTACCATCTTCAAAAGAAAAAAAAATAACTAAAATAATTAGTAACTTTCAAAGGGGGAAAAGAATAAATAAGTATGAAGTAGGAAGCATTATACTTTATGCAGTATTAATTATATTTCAGAATGAAAATACAGAACCCTCCAAACCCTTAGAAACTATGCTTATATAAATTAGTTACGCAAAAATGGCTTTTATTGAAACAATTTTAGCTTCAAATTTTTAAAAGCAAAAGAAGTTTACAAACTAAAGTAATTGTTACACTGAAGAAAGTCAAAATATGTGCAAGTTTTTCACCTAAAAATTAGCCATGTTACCAAAAATTTGATTCAAAACTTCTCATTTATCTCCACACGATCTCCTATAGGACCGTCAATAGTTGCAACAATATAATCTAGAACTTAAACAAACAATGAAAAGGACAATACAGAGCTAAAAGTGACGTCTAAGTGCATTAGAGTTCTTAAGCATTTTCTTGTTGCAAGAGAACAATTACAAAATCATATGCGGCCTTGGTGGTAATAACTATAGCATGCCAACATTTTCATCCAGATGCATGCCAACATTTTCTAACTTCTGACTTAACAATCTTTAAGAATTAAGAATGGATATATGCATCAATCGCGCATTTAATTCATTCTTTACCCCCACGAAATAAGTGATAAATTAAAACCAAACATTATTATATTATTTTTGTGCATAACCTCCCTCGAGAAAAAGAGAGAAGACAATTAAGTCTTACCACTATTACAAAATGTGGTATTTAAGTCGATATGTAAAGTCAGTTTTTGTATAAAACCAACGTATAATCAATTTAAAGTCGATTCGGTGAAAAATCAATGCTACATGTAGCATCGGTTAACACGTAGAACCGACGTTACACGTAGGACGTAACGTCGGTTCTACGTGTCAACTGATGCTATCAACATAATAAATTTTTTTGGTCAATTATTATTTTATTTGAACTGTTTAAAATTGAATTTGGACATATATATATATATATATTATAATTTTGTCCTCTTTTATTTAGTTAATTGGTTTTTAAAATTATATAATTTATAGCATTTTGTGTATTTATTTGAATACGTACTTAATTTTATTTACATGTTTTTCATATATACGTAGTTATCGAATTTGGATAGCATGAAAAATACTACAATACAGAAAAGTTTATATATGAGCGAAAATATAAAAGGTCTATATACAGTTAATTAAAATCATAAAAAATAATTGTCAAAAAAATAAAAATAAAATTACTATTTAATTTCAATTTTAAAAACCATTAAAATAAAAAAATGCACTTCGATACATACTTAATTTTATGTACATATTTTTCGTACATAGTTATCGAATTTAGATAGCATGAAAAACATAATATATAAAAAAAATTCAAAAAATATAAAAAGTCTATTGATAATTAAATTCTTAAAAAATAATTGATGAAAAAAATAAAAAAAATGTATTTAATTTCAATTTTAAAAACTGTTAAAATAAAAAAAATGCACTACATGGATACATAATTAATTTTATGTAGATGCATTCCTTACGTTGTTATCGAATTTGGATAGCATGAAAAACACAATACATAAAAGTTTTCAAAAAACTATTAAAAGTATATAGTTAATTAAAATCTTAAAAAATAATTGACCAAAAAAATAAAAAAATTTGTATTGTTTAATTAATTTCAATTTTAAAAATAGTTAATTAAAATAAAAAAATACACTTGGATAGCGTCGGTTGACATGTTGAATCGATGCTACACACGTGGATAGCGTCGATTTTACATGTCAACCGACGTTATCCACGTGTGTAGCATCAATTGACACGTAGACCGACGTTTTCCACGTGTGTAGCATTGGTTCAACACGTCAACTGATGCTATCCACGTGTATTTTTCCATTTCTTTTCTCTCTTCTCCATCAAAACATCATTTTTGCACACAGCTACCACCCAAAAAAACTCAAAAACTGAGCCCACCTCCTCCACTCTTTCTCATTTTTGGCCACCTCTGACAACCATTTCCAATGCCATTTAATGGGTTATCTTCTCTTCATATTATCTTTCAGATCACCTATTTTTTTGAGCGAAATACTCAAATTTTTTATACCCATTTTCTCACTTACAAACACCCATTTTGTCTTCATTTCCTTCATTTAGTCAATTCATTTTCTCTCGTAAGTATTTTTATTAATCTTATGCACTTATTATTCAATTTGCTTTATTTTTTGTATAAATTTTTTATTTATGTATGTTTTGTATTATGCTTGTTATTATATGTTTGGCTGATTTTCTATAGAAATAATATCTAGATGTTGTGGGTTTGAGGGACTAGAATATTTACTATACGTGGATAAATTTATTTACATATAAATAATTAAATTTTAATAAGTAAAAGTAATACAGTTTTAAAATGATTAAAATGATAAATTTTTGTATTATGTATTTTTTGGTATAATAATACTTGAAATATATTGATTGGATACATAATTAATTAATATGCTTAATTAATGTCATTAATAGAAAATGGACAAATCTTGGATGTCAAAGTGTAGAATTGAGTAGGACTATATTTCTGGAGTTGAAAGTTTCATGGAATTTGCTTGTAGAAATAGTAATAATAAAATTAGTATGATTTGATGTCCATGTGTTAAATGTAAAAATGAGTGATTTCATGAAGTTGATGAGGTTAAGTATCACCTTATCCGTAGTGGTATTCTTTTGAGCTATAAATGTGGGTATTATCATGGAGAAAATATTGATAATACTCATGGGGGAGAGATAAATAAGAATATGAGTGGATTACATACATCTTATCATAATGTACAGACAGAAAATATGTTTTATGGTGTTAAAGATGAACTATGTGAGGATGATCCCGAAAAGTTTAAAAAACTTCTAGAAGATGTCGAAAAACCGTTGTATCCAAAATGCAAGAAATAAACTAAAATGTTAGGATTGGTTCATTTGTACAATGTGAAGACAAAACATGGTTTTTCTGACAAGGGATTCACAGTATTACTAAATCTACTAATAGATATGTTTCCTAAGGGTATTGAATTGCCATCTTCAATGTATGAAGTGAAGAAATCTCTTAATCAATTTGGCATGGAATATCATAAGATTCATGCTTGCCCAAATGATTGCATTCTTTATAGAAAAGAATATGAGATATTAGATGATTGCTAGATGTGTAAAGAATCTAGATGGAAGCATGCTACAAATGAGACAACACCTAAGAAAGGCGTGCCCGCAAAGGTTCTTTGGTACTTTCCTTTGATTCCTCGCTTTCAAAGGTTGTTCAAAAGTAAAGAGACATCAAAGATGTTGACTTGGCATTCAGATAATCAATCTGATGATGGGGTGTTACGTCATCCTTATGATTCTCCAAATTGGAAAGTAGTAGATAATTTATCCCCTCAATTTGAATCTAATCCGTGCAATCTTCGTCTTGCCATTGCTGCTGATGGAATTAATTCACATAGTTCCCTTAGTAGTAGATATAGTCGTTGGCCAATAATTATGGTAACATACAACCTTCCTCCCTGGTTGTGTATCAAAAGAAAAATCATAATGTTAATATTATTGATCTCAAGACTGAAACAACCGGTGTTGACATTGATGTATATATGCAGCCTTTGATAGATGATTTAAAGAAGAACACTTTAACTTGAGGGGGTTCTTTTATGGATAATTGATGATTTTCCTACCTATGGGAACTTATCAAGACATGCAACAAAAGGTTACAGGGGATGCCCTATATGTAGTGATGGCACTTCTACAACTTATCTTGTTCATGGATGAAAGATGTCTTATAGAAGACATAGAAGATTTTTTCCATTTGGACACAAGTTTAGATACCAAAAGAAACTGTTCGATGGTGAAGAAGATCATGATCATGCACCCCGACCTCTACGAGGTGTTGAGATATTAAGACAATTGAATGGTATGACATTCAAACGATATGAAAAGATGAAAAAAAGAATACTCACTAAGGTAGAGAAACAAAAGAGGTCAACTAATGAAAAAAGAGGAGAATTAGTAGACCATGGTTGCTGGAATAAATAATCAATATTTTGGGAATTACCTTATTGGAAAGACCTACACATTCGTCACATCTTAGATGTCATGCACATTGAGAAAAATGTATGTGAGAGTATGTGAGAGCTCGATTGGTACATTACTCAATATACATTGAAAAACGAAGGATGGAATTAAAGTAAGACTAGATTTAAAGAAACTAGGCATACAACCTGAATTGGCACCAAGGGTGGAAAATGATAAGAATCGAACATATTTGCCACCAGTATCATATACAATGTCAACAAAAGAGAAGGATGTGTTTTGTAAATGTTTGGCGGGTGTGAAAGTTCCTGATGGTTATTCATTCAACTTAAGAAATTTTATGTTTATCACCGATAAGAAACTTTATAGATTGAAATCACAGGACTGTCATATCTTAATGCAACAGTTATTATCAGTTGCTATTAGATCAATTCTTCTAAAACATATTTGATTATCAATAATTCATCTTTGTTCATTCTTCAATACAATATGCAAGAAGTCTATATCAATTGGCGAGTTAAACTCTTTACAGAAAGATGTTGTAGAAACTTTGTGTCTAATTGAAAAATATTTTCCTCCTTTCTTCGATATAATGATTCATTTATGTGTTCATTTAGTTCAAGAGGTTCAATTGTGTGGTCCTACTAACTTAAGGTAGATGTATCATTTTGAGAGATATATGCAAGTCCTTAAAGGATATGTAAATAATAGAAATCGACTTGAATGATGCATGGTGGAACGTTACATTGTTGAAAAGGCCATTGAGTTTTGTTCTGAATACTTTAATGGTTACACTGAAATTGAGAATCCTATGCATAAGTTATTCTTAGAACGTCACATGATCCAAGTAGGTAACCCTATGCTTGGTAGAAGTAAGAAATTGTTTATTGATCGCACTCGATGGGAAAAAGCACATCAGATCATTTTGGTAAATAATAATGAGGCATAACCGTACATAGAGTAAATGATGTTTAACCTTTTCATTTTGCAAAAAATATTTTTTTATTTAACTATTAATAATGATATCTACTTGATATATCTTTAATAACATTACATGATGCATTTAAACTTATTGAAGATCGATCCTCATTATAAAAAAAAAGATGAGAAAAATGGTTGTATGATGAACATAAGCAAGAACTTATTAATTGGTTTCACAACCATGTAAGTGTCACATACAAGAATTCATTAGTACTTCTCTGCAATGTTTTAAAACTTTGCTTTAAACACATTTCATGTTTTTGTATACATAGATTCGAGATGAACTCAAGAAACCCAATCATAAAATAACAGATAGTTTAGAATGGCTTGCACATGGTCCAAAATTTGATGTCAAATCATTTTCTAGTTTCACAATTAATGGATCGAGGTTTATGACTCAAGCTAGGGACAAAGTTCGAGTAAATAAGAATAATGGTGTGAAGATGGTTGCACAAACTATGCAATTTGCCAGTTCAAAAGATGGTAATCTTGTACTTTCTGATAGAACGTATTATGGTATAATTCAAGAGATTTGGGAATTGGATTATGAGGTCTTCCATGAAATATTTTTCTTGTGTGATTGGGTCAAAGATGTTATTAATGTTGGTTATAAAATAGATGATTATGGATTTACCCTTGTAAATTTATCCAAAATAAGTCACACTGATGATCCTTTCACATTAGCACTTCATGCAAAACAAATATTTTATGTGAGCGATCAAATTGATACAAGATGGTCTGTTGTGTTAACGCCTCTACAAAAAGAGTTTTACCACTGTAATGTTTTAGAAGATGACGACCTTATACTTGATACATTAACCAATATTAGTAATTTCTCAAACAAATTACCTAATGTTTGTGATGCTCTAGTTGGTGATGATGATTCTTCGTCATGGACTCGAAGTAATTGTGAAGGAACAACAACCTAATTAAATATAATGTATGTTCTATGTTTTTGTAATAACTCTTGGATGTTTATATATATGTATGTTACTAAAATTGTCAATTAATTTATATTTCTTCATTGTTTGTAGATATTTCATGGATCCTAGAGTAAGAGAGCTTGTAGATCCAAATGATCCATTGAGGCATTTGAAAAGAAGAGGTTGGGCGAATATACTTGATGCTCCACTTAACCCAGATGATAGAGTACCCATTCTATATGATGGTACTGGTGTTCCAATAGGGAAAAATGGCCAACAATTGAAATCCTTTATTGGTAGACTTGTGAAGTCCAGTATACCAATCAATATAAATGATTGGACTCAGGTTGACGAAGTTGAAAAGTTAAAAATATGGAAAACCATTTGTGTAAGTCTCTTATATTTTATAACTAATTACATATATCATATCTTTTTTGTATTATATATATCTAATCTTTTATAGTGTGTTTTTATAGAATTGTTACAAAGTTGATGACAATTGGAAGAGCAAGTGTTATAAGATTGCAAATAAGGCGTGGAAGGAATACAAAACTTCCAGATTGGCAAGAAATTATGTGTTTCCATATTTGGAACCACTTGATGAAGTAGAGCTCTACAATATCTCTAAAGGACACCCCTAGATTACACCACAAGTTTGGAAAGACTTCATGGATTATAGACGTAAGGATGAATTTCAAATTATTAGGGAAGAACATCAGAATATATGAATGCATAATATTCTTCCTAATCGTACTAGGAGGTCTTCAAATCCTGAAGTTAGATATAGAATGGTATTATTAATTTGTGTTAATTTATAAATATTTTTATATTTATTTTCATCAAATTTAAGTTGATGTCGTGGTTAATAATTTTTTCATAATTTATGTAGGAAGCTGAATTGGGTAGACTGGTTACCCGATCTTAATTGTACATAGAAACAAAGACTCCCAAAATGAAGAAGTCAAGACCGATGACTAAGCGAGAAGAAGAACAACTAAATAAGTTGGTTAGTAATTTCGGTTGACACAAAGTCCATATGATTTTTAATAATTGATGTAATAATGTATGATATGTTTGTTTACTTTATTATTTGTAGAGAGTTGTTCAAGAACAAATATCCAGGGGTGAAATAATCGAAGAGCCTGGGAGAGATACTATATATCATGCATTCAAACGCGAGCATCTTGATCGTGTTATGAGAGGTAGCCAATATGATGTTTATATGGAGTATTTCAACATTCCAAAACAAAAGCATCAGACGGTCAGTAAAGAGAAGTACACTAAAATTGAAGAAGAACTGAACTTCTTTAAGACCTCAATGTTAAGTGAGATTGCCACTATAAAAGAAGATCAAGCACAACACATGCCAACCATGGCATCATTCTACAATGAGGGCATGCCATATTGACCAAGAATTCAACCATCCATGCCAGGAATGCTACCAATGCAATCTCATGGCGTTCAAACTATATCTAATATGGGATATAGTCATCCTATTGGACCTCCCTTTATGCCATGAATGCATATGCAATCAAGTAGTGGTTCATTTTCTCTAATGTAATATACGCATTCTTACCATCAATCACATCACGATGAACGTTTTGGTGAGAATGTACATCCAATAGCTACCCTACATGGGATTCCTCCTCTATTTGATGAATCATATGGGGTAAGATTTTAATTTCTGGTGTAGATAATCTATTATTTTTAAATTTTATTATATGTTTTATTTATTATATATAACAATTGAATTTTGTACAGAATATGAAATGTTTGTTGAAACTTCCTTCATCAACGAAATTTGTTGCTATTGGAACGGTACAACAATTGAGTGATGATCGGATGATTCATAATAAATATTTGCCAAATCATTGGCAAATAGTAATTGATCAATCAGTTCTCCATGATTGTCCACTACCTGTGCCTTCTGATGCTACCACAGTCCAAGAGGCAGTTGGACAATGTGTAACTTGGCCGTCGATTCAAGTTGTTCTAAATTTTGATGTGGTACTATTTTTTTACTTAAAAGATAACACTTGTTTACTACTATTATTTTGTTATATATTTTATTGTTACTAACATACATAATACTTCTTCTTTAGTTTATTATACCATAACTCTTAAATATGGCACATTTAAGAGATACGAAGCAAGTATCTCGTGCTAAATCTATGTCTAGTGGCTAATCATCACGCACTAAGTCATTCAAGAAGAAGCCTTGGAAAAAGTATAGTTATGATTATTCTTTAACTTCAGCAGAAAACTTGGCTCTTTGATGACTATTTTTGCAAGGGCATCTAGCATAAATGATGGATGGACTATGCCACTTCCCATAGAAATTTCTGGGGTAGACCTCGACCAAACTTATATATCGATCAAGTACATATTGCCAATATTTGAATATCAAATAATTGATTTAAGTATAATTCAAGTGTGGACAATATGAGTCCTCAATCATTAAATTTCTTTCATTTATGTAGAACATATATAATTATATTTATATTATCTAATTACTTATATATATTTCTGCTATATATTGCATGTTATTATCAACTTCAACATAATCACTCATCACATTTAGCAATGTTCTATGATTCTTCATATGTCAATCAATATCAAGAGAATGATGTTAGCATCACAGCTAAACAATTATGTGATAGGGAATTAAAATTTAACAAAAATCAAAAGTTGATAATCCCTTGGCTACTAAGGTTTTAAAAAACCCAAGATCATTGGATGTTGGTAATCCTTGATCTGTTCAACAATCATGCTTGGTACTATGACTCAGCTTCCATAGAACTGAGTAAAGATACAAAAGTAGTTGTTGAAATGTAAGAGTTATAGCTAGCTATTTTTCTTCTATTGTTCTTTGTAATATTTAATAAAAAAACTAACCGTTTTAAACCTTGATAGGGCATGGAAGCTGTGGAACAAGTTTAGGGGCATTGTTCTTAAAAAATCTCATAAGCTTATATGGCATAAAGTTATGGTATGTATAAGCGAATATTAATAATTTTATTAATTTTACTATTTAATAATAAATATGTTCGAATATAAAAAATCATGTACACTTGTTTTTTGTAGGTTCCACAACAAAATAATGGAGTCATGTGTGGTTATTATGTCATGAAGTTTATGAGCAAAATCATCACAAATATCAAAATTCTAATTGAATGTGGTAATATCTTTTACCAATATACAGAAAAATTTTAACATATATAAATTATTTTTTGTGAATTCATGAAATTACATTCTTATTTTGATTTTAAATACATGTAGTTCTTTTGTTGGAACAAGACGGGCTATGACCAACAAATTTTTTATGATTTACGAGAGGAATGGGAAGAACACATGGTTCAAATTATATCATCACAAGAAGAATCAGGAGAAGATTCTGATGATCTTGAATATCATGTGACAACATAACAGTAATTTTATTAATGATTTAATTTCTCTATTTTTGTGTCTGAAGTCCCTTGTTTGATGGATATTTATGTGCTCATGTATTTAGGGGAATGCATTGTTTTATGGACCTATTTTTTGCTAAAACTTTATCTCATCTTTCTTGCCTACTTTCCTTATGACAACATCATGGTAGCACTTTATTAATCATTTGTCTATAAATATGAAGCTATTTGGAATCAAGCTAGTATTTTTAATGCTATAATGAGCTCTAAATATGAAGTCAAGTGTAACTCCGATTTGTTACTTGGCTTGGTTGAGTTTTGGTGCCCATAAATCTCATCTTTCTTGCCTACTTTCCTTATGACAACATCATGGTAGCACTTTATTAATCATTTGTCTATAAATATGAAGCTATCTAGAATCAAGCTAGTATTTTTAATGCTATAATGAGCTCTAAATATAAAGTCAAGTATAACTCCAATTTGTTGCTTGGCTCTCAACCAAGCCAAGTAACAAATTGGAGTTATACTTGACTTTATATTTAGAGCTCATTATAGCATTAAAAATACTAGCTTGATTCCAGATAACTTCATATTTATAGACAAATGATTAATAAAGTGTTAATATAAATTCAAAGGGTTATGATTATTATTATATCACTCGGATGTCGATGTGGTAATCTTTTTTATTAATCTTTTAACATATATAAGTTATTTTTTGTGAATTCATGATATTACATTCTTATTTTGAATTTAATTAATTACGTATATTTCTTTGGTTGGAACAAGTGGGGCTATGATATGCATATTTTTTATGATTTACAAGAAGAATGGACAGAACACTTTGTTCAAATTATAACATCAGGAAAAGAATATAATCTTGAATAACATAGGACAAAACTATGGTAATATTTATAATGCTTTAATTTCTCCATTCATATGTCTCTGAAGTTAAGACTACTTGTTTGATGGATGTTTACGTGCTTATGTATGTAGGGGAATGAATTGTTATATAGACCAGCTGCTTTTTGCCCAGTTTCCTTGTCACTATTTTGGTGATTATAAGCAAACTAAGTTTGCTCGCAAAATCCTTTACACTTTGACGACATCATTTTATTTGTAATTTAAGTTAACTATATATATATATATATATGTATGTATGTATGTATGTATGTATTATATATACATTATTTTTTTGTAATAAATTTAATAATCAAGTAATTAATTATATTTAAATTTTCATTTTTTATGCTATATGTAATTGAATACAGGTTATTAGTAGAGTAGAAAATGAGTACAAATATGAAAAAAAATCAATATATATTTTAAAGTCGGTTCACGCGTTGAACCGACTTTAAATTTTAAGTCAATCAATTTAAAAGTCGGTTCACTGAACCAACTTTAATGGCTTGTTTTGTAGTAGTGTATTGATTAATCTAACTACACATGTTGACAATGGAATTATGTGCCCAAGGAAATGATTGATGCAGAGACCAAAGAGAGCATATCGTTGCTATTATTTTTAGGAATTAAAGCAGAACCAAGGGATTATAACATACCAGGGACAAAAACAAGCAAAATATTTACAACAATTGGGGCTTCTGAAAAGAACATACACTACCTACACAAATAAATAACTAAAGACGAAAGGAGCTTCACCGTGGCTCCTAAAAGAAACCCTAACACCCAAAAGAAATTCAAATACCTTCAAGCCAGTTAGGCAATGGAGTAGGCAGAGAGAATAGACTAGGCTCTGGAGGAAAGGGATTAGTGAGTCTATTCCTGTAAATTAATTTAAACCAAAACATTATGACCCAAAACTCATCTTGCTCTTTTCTCCCAATTTTATCCTATAAACACCTAATGAAATCATATGATCCTTAACGCAATGGTTAATCTCTGTTGCTAGACTATACCTTCGGACTCTCTTTGTTCTTTACAACTTCTCTGGCAGCAGCTCGCAATAGATTCAAATGAGAGCACACAAGAGCTTCTTTAGGGTTAGTAGATCGAGAATCTCCACTACATTTTGGGATTTCTCAAATGCTTCGTCGTTGATGGCAACACATGCAGAGCAACAGAAAGGGTGAACGACGGCTGAAGCTGGGTCATGAAAAGAAATTGTGCACATTGGCTTGGGAAAAGAGAAAAGAAAAGGAAGGAATATTGGTTTGCTATGGGGAGAAAGCTGGGAAAAAGAAAAGAAAATGAGAGAGGAGGGGAAAAAAGAAAAGAGATCAAGGAGGAAAAAAGAAAAAGAAAAAAGAAAAAATAAAAAATTTGATACGTGATGTAAAAAATTTATAGAATATATATATGGTCTTAATTTTTAAATAATCGAATTTATAGGGTATGTCTATGGTCTTGATTTTTAAATAACCAAGACTATAAAATATGTTTATGGTCTTAGTTTTTAAATAATTGATACTAAAACCATATGATTTCTGTTTTAAAAAAAAATTAAGACAAATTTTGAGATTAAAGAGATATATCATATAATATTAATCTCTATATTAATAATGAACCTGCGTAAATATAACATGTAAGATAGTGATTGCAACATAAATTCTCCGCGTCTAAAATATTTCGTATAAGAATTTGCTGTAAAATATATGACTTGTACTTTTACATTAAATCAATCACCTAGAAAGAAGGTGGAGGTTGAAGGGAAGAATAATGGCGATAATAAATAGGTAATCAAAGAGGTTGATCTGATGGCAACTCAATGAAAGGGTCTTTTGCTTTTAGCAGTTATTGTTTAGTAATCAATGTTACTGGGTCCATAAAACGTGGACATTTTTATAACCAATACTGCTAGCTTTTGCTATCTATAAATTATTCTAATGAATAATTTAAAAAATAAATAAAAATAATATTTTTAAAATTTATAATCATAAAAATAATATTTTTTATATTCATTTTATATAATTTTTTTATAAAAAAATTATACAAGTTATTTTATTTTTAATGTTATATAATTGAATACTGTTTAAATTAAATTATTAGTTTTTTAGATATTATTTTTATTTTTATAAATTTTAATAATGTTATTTTTAAAAATTTCTCATAATTAGTACACATTATACTCCGGTAATAGTACTCCGTTAATAGTAATGAATAATGGCATTAATTTCTATATATAAATTTAATTCAAACTCACAGTTTTATATATATAGATGTGAAGGAAAATGCCTTAGCTGATATCGACTATAGATAAATTAGTATAAAACAAATATGGGATTTGGGACTCAGAAAACTGAGGTTATCTTGAGGTTTTTTGCAGCTTTACTGCTTCTACTGACGGCTTTTTTAGTGGGCTTCGACACTCAAACCCAGTATGTATTGTTCGATTACAGAAAAGCCAATTTCAAAAATTTAAATGCTCTCTTGTAAGTACAAGCTCTCCTAAAAATAGCAGAAGTTATTTATTTTTTATTGAATTCAGTTGGCTGTTTTATTAGCTCCTGTGATCATGTATTTGTTTAGTTGGTTTTTTTTCCCCCCCTTTACAGTGTTCTGGTCTGTGTTGATTCTATGGCTGCTGGTTATTATGTGATGCAACTTTGCAGTTTTTCATTCTCAAAATGGTTTGGAGGCAACATCCAGATTTCAAAAATACAATTAGCTTGGGCTTGTTTTCTGTTGGATCAGGTATACATTTATTTATATATAGCTCTGCATATTTTCAAAAACTAATTTTAGTATCTCTTTAATGTAAAATTGGGCCATATTTTTTAACCGAATAATGGAATATATAGCACCAAATTAAATTAAGGCATGGACGATAAAAATTGACAAATAATTTTGTTTAAGAACGCAATCCTCCTAAGATTACTTGTTGTAGCTAGGGTGTATTTAATTAAAGCTTTTAATAATTTTAATAAATTGTTTTAAAATAAATAGATATTCGATTAATAGTTTTTAAGACTACAAAAGTTTAAAGGTATTCAATTATGATTTTATAAAACTCATGAAAATTCGAATATATTAAAAAATTCATTGATTTTAAAAATGTTTAAAACTTAATGTATGTACTTTGATTGGCTTTTTAGTTTAAATTATTCACCAAACACGTGGGATAGTTTCATACTAGTCCTCTAAAGTCCCTTTTATAAGAGAACAATACTCACGTTTCTTTCAAATTGTCAAAAATTATATATTTTTTTCAAAGATAAAATCAATTTTTTTTCTTAAAAATAACATTTTTTTTAGATGAATGGTTACTTAAATTTTTCGGTTTTAATGAAATTATATTTTAAATTTATATTTATTAGATAGTTATCTTTATAAAAATAATTATAAAAATTCATTTTATAAATATAATAAACTTGTACTGTCATATTATTTTTTAACAAAAAAATAAACTTTTGAGACTTTTTTTTAATAAAAATAACGAATTTATATTATCACATTTAATAAATACAAATTAAATTATATTTTCGTTAAAAAATAATATACTTTAACTTTCAATTTTTCTTTTTGCATGACACTGGTACAAATAAAATTAAAAGAACTTTAAAATGAATAATTCTACTTTAAATACTATTACATTCAAATTTTTTAAATATTTAAATTTTCTTAAATAAATTTTTCATTAAAATTACAATTAAAATGTATTTATTTTTCTAACTACTCTACGATGCATGATTAGGAGTAAATATAACTTTCTATCAAAAAAAATCTACAAAACTAATATTTATAAAACTTGTACTAATAAAATTAATACTTTTAAAATTAACTTATATCTCTATTAATTTTAAATAAATATATTATTTTTATTGTTATAAGTTACGTGAATATTATTTGAAATAGGTTTTAAAAAAAAATCCATTAATAGTACAATTATAACAAGAAAATATAAGTTATCCGTGCTTATACTCGATTGCTATATTTGTTTAGTTTTGGTGTATTTTAAACTAAGTACTAATTTTTATTTTTATGTTTTTCTTTCAAAAAGAAGATATGCATGTGGTTGGGTGGCCCAATGTATTATTGTTCACTAACAACTTGTACTATATCTAGTTAACACTTAACACTGGATTAACAATATATCATTTTTTAATGGAACAATAATATAGAACTTGTTTAAATCCTGAACCTCATTTATAGTTAATTAGTTGAAAAAGCCGTCCACCAAGAGAAAATAGGGAAGACATAATTTAATTTATTTGAAAAAAAAAAACTTTAGAGCAATATTGAAATTAACTATAAATATCAATGGTTAACTTATTGGAATCAAAGATTTAAGTAGTTGATACGGGGAGAATTAAGGAAAATTTGAGATAATATTTAGGGAGTTATAATTCTATCATTGATCTTGAATTTCTTTTATCTAGTATTTAAATTTTATGATTATTTTTTATCATTTAATGATTAATTATTTTTATTACATAGGATTATAGTTAAATTTTATAGCACAATGAAATAAAATTAGTTTAATAGTAAAGCATAATCTTTCATGAATTGAGTTTTATTTTTAACTTTTTTTTGCATGATATACTTTTATTTTTGTTTATAACGTAAAAAAGTTATGTTTTTTTTACATATTAAAAAATATGATATATTATGTTTTTTTATATAATAAAAAAAACATCTATTTTTTTAGAATTAAGTTAAAAGTAAACTATGTGAATTATTTAACCATGTAAAAATTATAATTTGTTAGTTTCTCTTGAATTATGTTTCTATTTCTCCGATTTTTGTTAATCAAAATTAATCTCTAATTATAGTTGATTAGCTTCTTTCCTATTTTCCTACACTCAAACTGCTATAATCTTCTCACATTGTTCTTTCCTATTTTCCTACCTATTATAAATCGTATACTGTAACTGCTATATTCTTCTTACTTTGTTTCTCTCATTTAGCTAGGCTTACTAGTTAAGGACATATAAATAAGCAAATAAATAATGAATATAAATTTATGTTAAAAGATATATTAATTATATAAGCCCATTTTACATTCAAAAAAATACATAGACCAAATTTATTTTTCTTTTGATAATAAAATAAACTTGCTGTAAAAAAGGCAAAAGGTCGTTACTAATAATACGTACTTTGTCTTTTATATGCATATAAATGTCTGTAAATTTGAAATACAACTATTCCTAGATGATTTTTTTTTAATAATTACACTATTCATAATTTAAACTTCAAATTTTCTACATATATAAATCAACTATATTTTATTGAGCCACAAACTTATTGATATTCTTCCATTAAATATTGAACAACTCTTCTTCAGTTCTATTTAGCAACAACTTTCATTTTTTAATCCAATGGAATCAGTGAAGTGAACTCTCTCTATTTGACCATATATTTTCATTAATAACATCTTATTGACTAATCTGATTCCTTTATGTTATTATTGGATAAATTAAAATTTAAAAAACATTTATCATAGAAGGAGAGTCACATGACGTATATGTGAAATTAAAGTCTTTAAGATTCTTTTGACATAAGTAGACTCATTTTTTAATTTAAGATAAATTATAAAATTCTTTTAGTGACTTTTTTTTTTTTTTGTTTCTCCAATCTAAGATAAAATATGAAGAGGAAAACATTGAAATTATCTTAATCATTTTTGTTAAAAAAAATCATTGGGTAATTTATATAAAATATAGATATAAATATAAATAGCACTAAATATATGATTAAAGGTCAAATATAAATAATCCCCTTTGGGTTTCTTGAAGGGTTAAAGAGAAACCTTGAGATCTTAAAAATAAAAATTATACAATCTTTTTTTCAAACTTTTCAAAGGATTGATTGATTGGGGAGAAAAGAAAAGAAACAAACAAAAAAAGAAAGAAAAGAAGCCGTAAAGAGATTTCAGAGTGTATTGTTACTGATTGATTTGACTATTTGACTAGTAAGTCTCATGAACATTCTATTGGTTCTTTTAAGTTCCACGACAAAATCTCTATTTTAATTTACTTTTGTTTTTTATCATGTGTTGTTAAAAAAAAAAACAGATAGCAGTGTATACCACATTTGGTGCTACCTCTGCTGGACTACAGGCATCACTTTTTGCAGTAACAGGAGAAAATGATTTTCAATGGACAAAGTTGTGCAACAAATTTAAGAGATTCTGTTTTCAAATTGGAGGAGCTCTTTTTTTCAGCTATCTAGCTTTTATCTTAATGCTTTCTATTTCATTTTTATCTGCCTTTAATTTGTTCAGAAACTACTCTTTCAAATCCTTATTGGTTTTGAAGCCTACACAATAATCCCCAATATCTCATTTTAGCTAGCTTAATTCATTAGGTAATCCCTTTAAAATATATGTTCTAATAATAATCACTTTATAAGAATTTTACTTTCAAATTAATATACTCTGTTTTATATGAATATTTTCATATATAATATTTACCATCATGCTCGAGTTGGGATATTCGATAAAATGGACAGAAAATTTCATATAAGTTTTTGTCGTTCAAAATACAAGGGAATGAACTGAATCAACACTGTTTTACCTCAAAACAATTGATACAAAAGTTTGAGTGTGCGACTTAAACAGCTCACCAAGTAACTAAGTGGGAATTCATCAATACTGGTACAATTGTTGGAAAATAGGGTTTTTAAATTCATGGTTAAATGTAATTTTGAGACGTTAATTTGATTGAAAATTATTTTTTATAAGTTTATATTCGTGATTGATTTGTATTTTCCTCCTCAATCTAAAATCATATATTTACATATATACATAACATGATATTGAATTAATGAAAAATTGTGTTTCAAAGTCCACTAATTAAGAAGAAAAAAAATGGTTTATATTTTCTCACATGAAATGATTTATAGCATTTGTATTCTTATAAGATATAAACTTGTGTAATAAAAATGCTTATTTTAAGCTTATATTTGATTAATTAGAATGGAATGGATTCACAGTAGATTCTTTCTAATTTTATGTTTGGTTAGACTGAAAAGTGAGAATGAAATAAAATCGATTTCTAAAAACGAAGAAGTTAAAATTCTTTATCTCCTTTAAAGAATCATGATTTCTTTCTTATCTCAATTGTTTTTTCTAATTTTACCTCAAATACAAATATAACCCTAAGTTCTAAATCCTAAATCATAAACCCTAAATCTCAAAATCCAAAATCCTATTTAAAAATTAATAATTTTAACCCTACACCTTAACCCACAAATATAATCCTAAATCCCAAATTTTAAATCCCAAAACCAAAAACCCAAAACCTTAACCCATAAATATAACCCTAAACCATAAATCCTAAATCCTAAATCTCAAAACCCTAAACCCTATATAGAAAAATAATAATTTTAACCCTAAATCTTAACCCACAAATATAACCCTAAAGCCTAAACCATAAAACCTAAACCCTAAACTCCAAATCCTAAAGCCCTAAACCCCAAATCCCAAAGCCCTAAACCCCAAATCCTTAAATCCCAAATCACAAACCTCAAAACCCTAAACCTTATTTAGAAAAATAATTATTTTAATAATACATTTTATTTTTAAGTAATAATTATTTAAAAATAATAATAATTTCAATAATATATTTTGTCTGACGAAAAATAATAATTAAATGATATTATTTAAGCTTTAATAAATATAAGAATATTAAGATAATATATAGTATTTTTCATTTCATTTTAGTGGTAAACCAAACACTGTATTTTGGAAGGTGCAAATACTTAGACAAGGGAAAAAATATTTTCTCTTTTAGAAAACTTTTATTCTAGAGCTAGTTCAGAGAATGAGTACATGATAGTTTTTCATAACAATATTTAATGGTTTTAAATACTATTGTTGATCGTTTTATCTTGAGATGTATTTTTTCCTTTACTCTCAAACATCCGTGTGAGAGGAAAAAATTATCTTGAAGAGAGCGTGTAACACGGGACCCGATTCTCTCTTAATTTTTATTTCTTTTTTTTCATTTGTAATTTAATTTATTTCAATTCTATAATTTTGAACTTTCTAATTTATATTTCATGTATAATTCCTATTTATCCACTTCATACTTCCCAAAATAACTACTTAGCTGGTTACAGATGACATATAAAAGGTAAGATACACTTTCTCTAATAGCCTTCATGAGAGAAACCTAGTTTCAAGGAACCACCGCCCCTTCGGGTAGGGCATAGGTGGCTACATCGGAAAAACCCTGGATCTGGAGTGGATCTGAGCCCCCCTCTTAAGGGGTAGGGGACAATTTTGTTAAAACGTCAACTAGTTGCTTTTCAAAAGGTCTAAATTTCACATCCAATTTTCCAACAACAAGAAGTTAACGAATGAAATGAAAGTCCATCTCTATATGTTTCATCCAAGCATACTGATAGGATTTGCAATGAGATACTTTGCACTAATGTTATCAGTAATAAAACTAGAAAGTGAGACTTATCAACCTTGAATTCCTTAAGAATTTATTCTAACCAAATGAGTTCTGAAACTGCAATTGCCAATGCTTATACTCAATTTTGGCACTTGATTTGAAAATTGTTTTTTGTTTTGATGACATCCAAGTTATTGAATTGTCACCAAATAAAATGGTATACCCCCTAGTGCTCTTTTTGTCATCAAGATACCTAGTATAATAAAAAATCAATGAATCTAATTTCTCAAAACTTCATATTTGTGCAACATCAACTCATCGCTTAGAGTTCCCTTCAAATAACACAAGACCATCTTAGTTGCTTGCCAATGAGCAGAGGTAGGAGCATGCAAAAATTGACTTAATCTGTTCACTGAATAAGAGATTTTAAGTCTGGTTAGAACACAATATTGTAGCATCCCTACAACACTTCTATACTGAGTAGTATCTTCTAAGCTCACTATCATATTTTGACAAAATACTACCATAACTCATAGAAGTTCTAAGTGACTTTGTCATATTGTTTTATTTTTGTAAGTAGACTTTTAACATATTTTTGCGATAAATGCAATGCATTGTCAAACCTCGAATGAAGGGAAAAATTCTCGAATGAGGGGGAAAATTATTTTCTTTTTCAGAAATTTTTTACTCTAGAGTTAAGTTTAGTGTGATAGAGAACGAGTACATAACAATTCGTCGAAGCATTAGTTGATGGTTTTCAAATACAGTTGTTGATCGTTTTATCTTGTAGGGTTTTTTTTCAAGCACCTATATGAGAGAAACATTTATCTTGAAGAGATTGTGTAACATGGGACTCGATCATCTCTTAATTTTTTATTTCTTTTCTTTCATTTGTAATTTACAATTTATTTCAATTCTATAATTTTGATCATTCTAATTTATATTTTATGTATAATTCTTATTTGTCCACTACATATTTCCTACAATAACTACTTACTTTGATACGATCCTATACCAATGACATATAAAAAGTAAGATACATTCTTTCTAATAGCCTCCCTCAAACCATGGCGATGGCAGTATTGTGACTTTGGACTTCAAGTTGAAAAGCCTAGTTTCACTAAGGAGTTTTGTTAGAATGTGAACTAGTTACTCTTCGAAAAGTATAAAATGCACATACAATTTTCTAGCAATAAGAAGTTCAAGAATGAAATGAAAGTCTACCTCTACATGTTTCATCTGAGCATACATGATGGGATTTACTATGAGATACTTTGTGCTAATGGTATCAGTAATAAAACTGGAAAGTGGGACTCATAAACCTCACATTAATTTAGAATTGATTACAACCAAATGAGTTTTGAAGCTTCAAGTGACAATGCTCTATACTCAGATTCAGAACTTGATCTAATTTTTTTTTCTTTTTGATGACATCTAAGACACAAAATTGTCACCAAATAAAATATTATACCCATCAATGCTCTTTTTGTCATCAAGACACCTAGCATAATCAAAATCTATGAATCCAATCAGTCCAAAAAATCAAATTTGTGAAATATCAACTCTTGGCTCATAATGCCCTTTAAATACCTCAATTTCATCATGGCTACTTACCAACGAGATGAGGTAGGAGCACCAAAATTGACATAATATTTTCATTGAATAAGAGATTTTAGGTATGGTTAGAACACAATATTGTGGTGCCTCTACAACACTTCTATACTTAATAGCATCTTATGATACCTTATCATCATATTTTGATAAAATGCTACCATAACTCATAGTAGTTTTAAGTGACTTTGTCATATGAAGTCTTGTTTTGTAAGTAGACTTTTGACATATTTTTGCTTTGATAAATGCAATGCATTGTCAAACCTCGAATGAAGGAAAAAATTCTCCAATGAGGAGAACAATTATTTTCTTTTTCAATTTTTTTACTCTAGAGCTAAGTTCAGTATGATAGAGAACAAGTACAGAAGAGTTCATCGAAGTAGTATTTAGTAGTTTCAAATACTGTTGTTCATCATTTTATCCTTGGAGATATTCTTTCCTTTTTTTTCGAACACTTGTATGAGAAGAAAAAATTATCTCTAGAAAATAGTATAACACGGGACTCAATCCTCTCTCTTAATTTTTTATTTCTTTTCTTTCACTTATAATTTACAATTTATTTTAATTCTCTAATTTTGATATTTTTAATTTATGTTTCATTTATAATTCTTGTTTGTTTACTATGTATATCCTACAATAACTACTTACCTTGATACAATCTTATACCGATGACATATAAAGGGTAATATACACACTCTCTAATAACCTCATTCAAACTCATGGTGGTGGCAACATCGTGACTTTGGAGTTCAAGTTGAGAAACATAGTTTCACCAAGCAATTTTGCTAGAATGTTAGCTAGTTACTCTTCAAAAGGTCTAAAATGCATGTCCAATTTTCCAACAATAAGAAGTCCACAAATGTAATGAAAGTCCATCTCTATATGGTTCATCCTAGTATGCATGATGGGATTTTCTTTGATATACTTTGCACTGATGTTATCAGTAATAAAACTGGCAAGTGGGATTCATCAACCTTGAATTCTATGAGAATTTATTGCAACCAAATAAGTTCTAAAGTTGCACGTGTCAATTCCTTATACTAAAATTCAACACTTCATCTGATTTTTTTTATGACATCTAAGACACCAAATTGTCAACAAAGAAAATGTTATACCCACCAGTTCTATCATTAGGACACCTAGCATAATTAGTGAATCCATTGAATCCCAAAACTTCATATTTGTGAAACATCAACCCTTAGCTTAGATCACTCTTAAAATACCTAAAGATTATCTTAGTTGTTTGGCAATGAGTTGAGGTGGGAACATGCAAAAATTGACATAATATATTCACTGAATAAGAGATTTTAGGTCTGGTTAGAACACAATATTATAGCTCCCCTACAACACTAACATATTGACTAGCATCTTCCAAGGCCTCACTATTATATTTTTACGAAATACTATCAAATCTCATTGGAGTTTTAAGTGACTTTGTCATATCAAGTCTTATTTTTGTAGGTAGAATCTTAGCATATTTTTGTTGAGATAAGTGCAATGCATTGTCAAACTCTATACCTATATTCCCAAAATGAAATGTAGCAACCCAAGGTCTTTAAGGGTAAATTTTTCATTCGACAACCGAACCAAAGTTTGAATGTATACACTACTTCTCCTTGTGAGAATAATATCATTAATTACACAAATCATCAATGTTAAATGCCCAATCTACGATAGCAAAATATTACGAGAACAACCGTTATGAAAGCTTAAATACCATGCCATGAGATAAAGTATAGAACATATTTTACGACTTACAAATAAGGTTTTAGGGACTTTGGCATAAATTGACATACTTTGTTTACTGTATAAGACAAATTAAGACGTGTGATAGTCAAGTATTGTAATGCTCTACTTCTATGATATGTGTGATTACCATAAGCAACTCAAATATGAGTAGAAAGTGGATCACTAGTAGACATAGGAGTAGAGCTAGCTTTATTTTTTAGCATATGTGTTGTATTAAGAATTTCACTTGTATATTTTACCTAGGAAAGAAAAACAATTACCATTGTATAGCCTTGTAATTTTTATACTTAGAAAGTAGTTGAGATGGCCAATATACTTTAATAAAAAATGAGCATTTAAAACAGTAATAAGATGTTGAACTTCTTGATTATCATTGTCAATCAAGATAATATCATCTAAATACACAAGTATATAGACAGTAGATGCAGATTTATATGTAGATGTAGAAGAAAATTTAACAAAGAGAGAACTGTCAACTTTAGAATTTTTAAATCCCGTTTGAAGAAGAGTTAAACTTAAGGTATCAAACCAAGCCTTGAGAGCTTATTTTAACCAATAGATTGCGTTGTTCAACTTACAAACATACTTAGGAAACAAAGGGTCTTCAAATCCCTTTGGTTGTGACATGTAAACCTCTTATTGAAGCACACCATTTAGGAATGCATTTTTGATATCATGCTGATGAAGATTCTATCCCTTGGCATATGCAACAGAGAGAATGAATCCAACTGTAAACTGCTTAACCACATGGTAGAATCATAGGTCCTAATCAAAGAAGAATAATGAAGTTAAAAGAAGGTTGTTTTATTTATGTTTTTATGCACCTTCCCTTTTGATATGCTTATGTTTAAATACATAAGCAATTTTAGAAAATCAGTCATGCAACAGCTTTATAGCTGTTCATGACAAGTGGCCATTTCCATGCATAGAATTTAGAGCATGCACAAGACACATGGATACAAAATATTGATGAGTGCTTAAAAAGCACTAAAATTAAAATGATTTATTTTACTTTAATTGATTAAAAAGATTTATATTTATATAAATTTGTATGTTCAGAATCATTGGTATTTTTATTATTTTTCAGATATTTTCGCTTCAAAAAAATAACTTAAAGACTCAAAGAAAAATACTAGAGGCAATACATCATAAATATTTTGAAAAAAATAAATGAGGAAAAGTCAAAAAGATGAAAAAATTGGACAAAATGGGTCAAAAATGTCAAAAACAGCTGAAATCTGGCATGTAGCCACTCACCATGCCAAGAAATGCATGCAGGTGCGCCACATTACGTCGAGAAACACGCACATCTGCATCACACTAGGCCAAGAAATGCATGTTGACTCACCACATCACATCGAATTAGAGTGTCCTTACCTGCATCAACGCCTACATTAGCATTTGTCCATTACGTGTTTTAAGCCATTTTTAAATATTTTTCCCACTTTTTTACCCTTTTTCTTACCTATAAATACCCCTTTTCCTCATTATACAAAACACACCTCAAGAAATGAGTTTCTTAGCTTTTTCTCTCTCTAGCTTTCTTTCTTTAGAAAGTTTTCTTTTTTTAGTTTTTAGTTTATGTTTTTGTAAATTTCTAGCTTTTTGATTCAATAAACGAAAATACAAATTCATTTGTAGGTTTTCTAGAAATGAAATTAGTATCAATGTTCTGTAAGGATTCTTATTTTTCTGTTTTATTCTTATATGTTATATTTAATTTGTCTGTGATTAAATTCAACGTGACTGACTATTTGTAAACATGATTTAATAATAACATTGGTATGCTTGCGAAATATTAAATAGGAAAAAATCTCTATGAAATGAATTGATTTTGTTTTTTATTTAAGATTTTATATTAAGGATGTTAGAGAGAAATATATTATGTTTCATTACAAACCTAAATTTTAAAATTAGCTTTTAAGGTTTAGTTATCCGATCTGATTTAGAGTAGTGCTCTTTTATTTGTTGGTAAAATCGCCTGATAGTTAGAGTGAAGCTCTATTTCAAATTTTTTTATAAGAACTATTATTCGAGAATATATTGACAACATATTTTCAATAATGGTTTTAAAATTTGAAAGTTAGTACTCAGATAATTAAATTCTTAGGTTTAATTTAAACACCTTGAATAAAGTTTAAATTGTGTAACTCCACCAAATGTGGCATTTAAATGGTTCATTTTCAATCTCTTAGAAAAAAAGAATTAATTTAATTAACCAAATTAATTAATGACCTCATCCATAGGTGTTAATTGATTTGTTTAATTAACAAAAAATATCTAATCTCACCAAAGCTGGTATTTATATAAAAAAAGAATCAATAAATATCAATTTTTATCTTTAATAACGTAAATAATATGAGCAAGCCTAATTAACTTAGTTATTATATCCATAAATGCTCCACTTATATGAATCCATATCTATGTTTATTTTTATGTTATTAGTTTAGGAAAACACAAAACCCAAAAATATCATGACTGAATGTTTAGGATTTAATTTTGTTTTTTAAAGTTTGAATAATAAATTAAAAACCACATATATTCCTTTCTTAGATTGACCTTGGGAATATACTTGTAATTTTCTATAAAATGATCTATGCACTTGCCAAAGTTTTACAAATATAACACCTAGTATTTACAAGATTGGTGATGCCAATTTTGCTTATCAAATATCACTACACTTGTCTTTATATAAATCATATTATGAAACTTGTTATAACACATGGCCTAATATTATGCTACATAAACTTCTATGAGATAGTTTCACAAAAATAGCATCCTACGACCCTGTAGTAGTGCACCCAACAGTGCTACCACAAAATAGCATGCAAGGACATCCTTCTTGTGCGTAGCAGTAGACGAAGATGGTTTGTGTCATGCCAAAAGATGCATGCTTATGTTTCATGGAAATACTTGGGATTTCTTTTAGGAGTTCTTGATGAACATCTACCATTACCCTTATCTTTTGCATGAACCTTTCCTTAATCAGCTAATAGTCTTCCTATGAGGCTTCTTCTTGAGGAAAATTTTTCCATTTAATGAGGCTTTCTTCTATAAACTTGGATCCTTTTTTTATCTATCGTGAGTCTAAGATTTCTTCTAGTTCAATGATGAGCTCCCCATCATGAGAAATTGTTGGTAATTCAAAGCTTGAAACTTGATCTTTTCCTATGCATTTATTGAGCATAGACACATGGAAAACTCGATGTATTCAAGAATATGAGTGTAATTTCAGTTTGTAAGCAACTTGACCAATTCATTCTTCAACTTCATAAGGTCCATATTAGCGGCTGGCAAGTTTCTGATGGGGTCTTTTAAACACTAAATGTTGAGGGTAAGGGTGTAGTTTGAGAAAGAGAAGTTCACCAATGTTGAATTCAATTTCCCTCTTCCTTGCGTCTACTTGTTGTCTCATTCTATTATTGGTAGAAGAAAAATTATCTTTAAGCTGTTTAAGAACTATATCCCTAGAATTCAATTGTTAATCTACATAAAAGTACCTTCGTTATAGCATGGAATTATAGGAGGAAGACGTCCATATAGAGCCTCAAAATGTGTCATTTTGATGGAAGCATGATAGGTAGTGTTATACCATAATTCAACCCATGGAAGAAAAAGGACCATTTACGAGGTTATTGATGGATGAAGCAACGAAGGTATTGTTCTACACATCTATTCATAACTTTTGATTATCCATCTGTTTGAGAATGATATGTTGAGCTCATTTTTAGTTTAGTTCCAGAAATTTTGATTAATTCCTACCAAAAATGGTTGATAAATATTGGATCACGATCATTGATAATTGATAGTGGCATGCCGTGAAGTTTCACCACCTCTGTAACAAATTTTTCAGCAATCATCTTGGCGGTCTATGGATAGGATAATGCAATGAAATGAGAAGATTTACTAAGTTTGTCCATGACAATTAATAGCATTTTTACTTTGGGAGGATGGGAGACTATCAATGAAATCCATTGTTATATCATCCCAAATTTAACAGTGAATAGGTAGTGGTTAAAGAAGTCCTATAGAAGATAAAGTCTCTATTTTGATTATTTGGCACACTTGACAAGAGGCTACATAATTCTTTATAGTATTATACATTGAAGGCCAATAGTATTATATATTGAGCACCTCTAAGTGTCCTGCTAAAATAGAATCGTGAAACTCTTGTAATAGTTGGTGAATCACTGGTGATTTAGGAGCAAGAACCACTCTATCTTTGTAGAAGACCATGCCATTTTTATATACGTAAGAAGCTTCTAGTTTGTCAAGGGCTTATCTATAAAATTCTTTGCATGTAAGGATCAATCTTTACTTCAGATTTAATAGTTTCCCATAATTGAGCTTGTGCAATGAATATGGTGTTAAGAGTAGGACTATCTGTAAGTCGACATAAAGCATCAGCTGCATTATTTTGTTTGTTAGGCTTATAGGTGATTTCATAGTCATACCCTAAAAGTTTAGAGAGCCATTTTTGTTGTTCTAATGTTGTGATGCGTTGTTCCAACAAATATTTAAGACTCTTTTAGTCTAATTGAATATAGAATTTGTGTCCTATCAAATATGATCGCCAAGTATGGATATCATGTACAATGGCCAGCATTTCTTTAGAATAGGTGGAGCATGTTCTCTAGGATGGCCCTAATGACTTACTCATGAATGCAATGGGCTTACCTTATCGAGAAAGGACTTCTCATATGTGATAAGTGCTTAAAAAGCACTAAAATTATAAAGATTTAATGTATTTTAATTAATTAAATAGATTTATATTTGTATGATTTTGACATATTTTTTATATAAATTTATATTTTCAAAATCACGGGTATTTTTATTAGTTTTTAGGTACCTTTGTTCAAAAATAATTTGAAGACTCAAAGAAAAATACTAGAGGTAATACATCACAAATATGTTGAGAAAAAATGAGGAAAGTCAAAAAAATGGAAAAATTGGACAAAATGGGTCAAAATAATAAAAAATGTCAAAAATGAAGAGTTAGGCACGCGCAGCACGCACAACTAGCAATGCCCCCATCGAGTCCTATGCTCGCCAGCACGTGTGCGCACGTACACCTAGCTCACGCCAAGCACACGCCCGTGCACCTCAGCAAATGCATGTGCCTGTATGCGCGCCCCCATGCATGACAACGCCCATCTATCGCAAATCTCGCCCCCACACGCGTGCCAGCCTATCCAAACACGGCTAAATCAATATTTGATATAAGGGCCTTATTCCTCATTGTAAAAATCATCCCTTAAATCCCTTAAAATCTATTCTCTCTCTAGCCTTCTCTCTTTAGTTCTTATTTTTTTTAGTTTTAAAGTTCTTCTCTTTTTCAGAAGAACTAGTTATACTTTTATAGATTTCTAGTTTTTGATTTAATAAATGGAAATGCAAATCTGTTTGAAGGTTTTCCAGCAATAGAATTAGCATTAAAGTACTATAAAAATTCTTTTGAGGTGTAATTTTAAAATAAATTTTTTACACTTATTTTTTATGTTTTATTCTTATATGTTATGTTTAATTTTTCTGTGATTAAATTTAATATTACTGGCTATTTGTAAATATAATATAATAATAATGTTGTTATGCTTGTGAAATATTAAATAGGTAAAACATTTTTATAAAATAAATTGATTTTACTTTTATACAAGATTTTATATTAAGGGTATTAGAGAAAAATGTATTATTTTTCATTGCAAACTTAAATTTTAAAATTAGATTCTAAGGTTTAATTATTCAATCTTATTTAGAGTAGTGCTCTTTTATTTATTAGTACAATCGCCTCGTAGTTAGAGTGTAGGTCTATTTCAAAAGTTTTTTATAAGAATTATTATTCGAAAATGTTTTGACAACATATTTTCAGTAATGGTTTTAAAACTTGAAATTTAGTACTTGGATAATTAAATTCTTAGGTTTAATTTGGACATCTTAAATAAAGTTTAAAATGTCTAACCCGACTAAAAGTGCCATTTAAATGGTTAATTTTTAATCTCTTATAAAAAGGAATTAATTATCGACCCTACCCATAAATGTAATTGATTTGTTAAATTAATAAAGAATATCTAACCTCATCAAATGTGATATTCATATAAAAGAGAGGGAATCAATAAATATCAATTTATATATTTAATAACCTAAATAATATGAGCAAGCATAATTAACTTAATTATTATATCTATAAATATTGTACTATTATGAATGATAAAAATTTACATAATTGTTTATTGAATCATATCTATGTTTTATTTCTCGTTATTAGATTAGGAAATACAAAAATTAAAATATCGTGATAGAATGTATAGGATTTAATTTCGTTTTTAAAAGTTTGAATAATAAATTAAAAACCATGTATATTCCTTCCTTACATCGACCTTGAGACTATACTTGTCATTTTCTATAAAATGATTTGTACACTTGCGAAAGTTTTACAAATATAAAATCAAAGTATCCGCAAGATCGGCATTGCTAACTCGATGTTGGTCTTGTTGTGTCTTTATCAAGTTTTTGATGCCGTTGTCGGGGATCTGATTGTACTCATCATGTTTTTGGGGTCATTGTCGGAGAAGAAATAATGTCTTTAAATTATTTATCAAAATTTTGAAAACTTTCTCTGTTGTAAATAATTGTGATTTTTTTAGCTTTAAAAAAAATTAAAAATAATAATTTAAATTAAAAATTGAAAATTGAAAATAAAAATTTAAATTAGAAATCTAAAATTTTAAAAAAATAAAAAGAATAATGTTTTTGTGATTTATTGTTCATAAAAAAATCTTAAATTTAAGAAAAATGTAAATAAATAGAAAATCAAAAATTTGAATTTTAAAATTTGAAATTTATATAAAAATATAAATACACAGTAAATAAAAAATTTTAATTTTTTTTAAATAAATAGTAAAAAAATTTAAAATTTAATTATTTTTTTAAAATATAAATGAACAATAAATCATAAATTTAAAACTTAAAATTTTAAAAATAATAATTTAAACTTTAATTTATTTAATTATTTTCTTTTCTAAATAAAATTAAAAAAACTTTTTAACTTTTAATTTTGTTTTAATATTTAAATTTATTTTAAAAAAATTTTAAAAAACTAACTTTGTAATAGCATGAATAGTAAAGATTTAATGGAGTTCTATTTAGGAGATAAGTTTTTGTTAACATTTGTGTCACTAGTCTTTTTCGAAAACGTTGCTATTTTTTGGAGGATGATTTTTAAAGAGACTTTGTCTCACTGTTCTTTCATGAGAATACTCTTGATTAATATTGATTATGTTATTAATAAACGATTAATTAATTTTTTAAATTTTACTTTTAAATTTAATAAAAAAATATTAACTTAACAATGATTAACTTCTTTATATTGTATTAATTTTAGTTTATTTCTTTTTATTTATTATATAGCATTTATGTGTACTAACTTGTAAATATTATATGATATAACATGTATAAAAATATGCTTGTATTATATATTAAATAGAGTGTGTTATATTATTTACAATTTAATCATATATATTTATTTGTATAAAAATATGTTTGCATTATATATTAGATATAATATATTATAAATAT
The DNA here is from genome assembly GCA_030763125.1 of Hippophae gyantsensis. NCBI lineage: Eukaryota > Viridiplantae > Streptophyta > Magnoliopsida > Rosales > Elaeagnaceae > Hippophae > Hippophae gyantsensis. The sequence goes on along the minus strand of CM061034.1, from coordinate 50,271,652 downwards.
TTATTCTCTATAATTTAATCATGTATATTTATTTGTAAAAAAATGTGTTTGTATTATATGATAGATGAGTATATTATAAATATGTAAAGTTTAAGTATGTATAATTATATGTATCAAAATTTGTATAAAAGTTGTTTATATTATATATATTGTAAAATATGTATAATTATTATTTTTATTCTTTCTTTATTTTACTAACTTTATTTTTATTTTATTATTTTCTTGTATTTTTTTTTCTTTTACTTAATTTTTCTTTTTATTGTTTAGTACTTATTTTAATACTAAGTGTTTGATTAGTTAAAAAAATCAGAAACTATCTCCAAAATTTCAAAGTTTTTAATTACAATTTGTGATAAAATGAGGAGTTGCTTTGTTAGATCTAAGTACAAATGTGTTTTGATGCCTTAGTTATTTGACTTGCACCTAGAAAATGGTTTATCTAAAACCCACAATCATGTCCATAGTTTTAAATAAATAAATTTTTGAAAATTCATAGGACATGACTTAAAAAGTATAAGTAGACAAACTTGTCTTACCTGTAGGGTTGATTGACTCAATGATGTGGGGACATTGAGTTTACTTAAAATGAAATCTCTCAAGTTACGTCTTGATAAGATGTTAAACTAAGCGTTAGATGATAGGCAACCCATCATTTTAGGTAATTTTTATTTATTTGTTTTATTTATTTAATTGTTGTTGTTTATTTTAGTTTAATTGCATGTGAATAATTTTAGAATTATTAAAACTAAAAATATTTGTTGAAATGTTAAAATTTCACAGCGATTTGTCTGTGTGAACTTTAATGTTAAACATGATGGATCCGCCTGCACTTCTCCATCACTACTTGCACATTTTCAAGAAATATATAACTTTTTTTCTCTTTTCTCTACATCTTTAATTTATAATTGTTACATTGAGGACAATATAAGTTCTAGGTTGGGGGTGGTGAAAAGTTACCGTGCTTAATTTCAAAAGTTTTAACAATTTTAAAAATTTTTATGTTCACATTTTTCATTCTTATTATGTTTGGTTTTATTTTCTTATGTAGTTTAGTAATTTTTAGAATGTTAGGATTAGTTTTAAAAAATTTCTCACAAAAATTTATCATTTCTTTAAATCAAATTTAAGTAAATAGTTAAGTCTTGTGTATTGTTAGATTAATTTTTTAAAACATATCATGGAGTATATGGTAATTAGTTAGTTTTTTTTCATAATTAGTATTTCTATATAAGGTGTGAAATTATATTAAATCCAAAATTGGTGTTTAAGAATCAAATAGTTGAGACTACAATTGTGAGAAATATTGAGCTCATTATCCTTTATTCTGAGTGATAAATTTTATTTTTTTCCTACTCTAAACACTTTTCTTATTTTTTGTAACATTACTAGATAATCTCTATAGAACTCGGGATTGAATGTTTGGATTTTTACATCTTAATAAAGTGTTATATATTTATTTTTCATTTACTTAAATTAAATTATTTAAGTAGGAATTGATTGTATATGTCTTTCTTCATTCATGCCTAACTTCTCTTAAAAAGAGATATATCTATGGTTATTTATACAAATACAAACAAAAAAAACAAATATTAACCACTCACCTTACCATATAAAAAATTGTACAATCTATACATGGGTCCGTTTTTTTAAATGGATTCGCTTATAAAAAAAATATAAGAGAAAGAAAAAGAGGAAAATGAATAGTATAATCTATATACTATGACTCAAAAGGCCTAAACAGTTGTGAGAAATGGTTTAGTGCAAAAGAAAATATATCTTCTTTATACATATGCAAACATATTAGTTCATTTTTATACATAAACTCTTTCGCATATAAATAATTAGTGTGAGTGTTTGAACTCATAGGATTTAGTGTTTTTGAGAGTATTGACTTTGTGAGGAATATATTCGAAGCAAATTAGGATTCCTGATACTAAGTTTGGTGAAATTAAATTCATACATTTTATATGAAATATGAAAATGATTTTCAACTAATTATTATAATAAATCATGAATGTTTAGGAAGTTAAAATAATCTATGTTTAAAATTTTAATTATGAAATTTAAAAGAGATTATAAGAATGATATATTTTTGTATTTCATTTCTTTATTTTATTTTAGTCTTTTTACTTTATTTTAAATTTTAGTTAACATCTTGTTTTCATTTTTTTGTTAATGTTTGTGGGTATCATTATTAAAAACTCTCACGAGAGTTAAACTCATCCACTAGGACGACTTAGGGGTTTAACAACTTGTTGTATATGCTAAATGCAACCGTGTTAATCCACAGAAGTTATTTATGATAGTTTAATTTTTAGTTTTTATTTTAATTTATACTGCTTCTGTAACTAAGGAACTAGCAAGAAGTTGATTGGGGGTTGTGATAAGTACTTAAAAAGCACTAAAATTATCATGATTTATTGTACTTTAATTAATTAAATAGATTTATATTTGTATGATTTTATCATATTATTTTATATAAATTTGTATTTTTGGAATTACTAGAATTTTGATTGTTTTTCAGGTATTTTGGTTCAAAAATAATTTGAAGACTCGAAGAAAAATAATGGAGGCAATACATCATAAATATGATGAGAAAAATTTGAGTAAAAGTCAAAAATTGGACAAAATGGGTCAAAACGATCAAAAATGTCGAGTTGCAAGGGCACTAGCACAGTCCCGTGCGCATAACCAACAATGCCCACGACAAGTCCTATATGCGCCAACACGCACACACGCATCTACCAGGTACATTCCTAGCACACACCTGCGCCGAGTCCTGGCACACCAGCCCATGCCAACGCTTCTGTACCGTAAATTTCGCCTCCTACACACACGCCAACCTATCCAAATGCATCCATATCAATTTTTGAGATATTTCCCCCCTTTTTTTGGCCTTTTCCTCATCTATAAAAGGACCATATTCCCTATTGTAAAAATCATCCCTCAAATCCCTCAAAATTTTTTCTGTAGCCTTCTCCCTTTAGTTCTCAGTTTTTTAGTTTTAAAGTTTTTCTCTTTTTGAGAACTAGTTATACTTTTATAGATTTCTAGTTTTTGATTCAATAAACGAAAATACAAATCTGTTTGGAGGTTTTCGAGTAATAGAATTAACATTAAAGTTTTGTAAGGATTCTTCTAAGGTATAACTTTAAAATAAGTTCTTTATAGTTATTTTTTATGTTTTATTCTTATATGTTTTAATTTGTCTTTGATTAAATTTAACATTAGTGGTTGTTTGTAAATATGATATAATAATAATGCTGTTATGTTTGTAAAATATTAAGTAGGTAAAAAAATTTATAAAATAAATTGATTTTGTTTTTATTCAAGATTTTATATTAAGGATGTTAGAGAGAAATATATTATTTTTCATTACAAACTTAAATATGAAAATTAGATTCTAAGGTTTAATAATCCAATCTGATTTAGAGTAATGCTCTTTTATTTATTAGTACAATCGCCTAGTAGTTAGAGTGAAGATCTATTTCAAAAGTTTTTTTAAGAACTATTACTCGAAAATATATTAGCAATATATTTTTAGTAATGATTTTAAAACTTGAAAGTTAGTATTCAGATAATTAAATTCGTAGGTTTAATTTGGACACTTTGAATAATGTTTAAAATGTCTAACCTCACTAAATGTGGCATTTAAATTTAACATTTTCAATCTCTTAAAAAAAAAGAATTAATTTAATTAACTAAATTAATTATCGACTCTACCCATATGTGTTAATTGATTTGTTTAATTAACAAAGACTATCTAACCCCACTAAAGGTGATATTTAAATGGTTAATTTTCAATCTCTTAGAAAAAAAGAATTAATTTAATAAACAAATTAATTATCAATCCCACCTATATATGTTAATTGATTTGTTTAATCAACAAAGAATATTCAACCTCACCAAATGTGATATTCTTATAAAAAAGAGATAATTAAATAAATATCAATTTATATATTTCATAACTTGAAGAATATGAGCAAGCATAATTAACTTAATTATTATATCCACAAATACTCCACTATTATGAATGATAAAAATTTGTATATTTTTTTATTGAATCATATTTTCGTTTATTCTTTGATATTAGATTAGGAAACACAAAAATCAAAATATCGTGATAGGATGTTTATGATTTAATTTCTTTTTTAAAATGTTTGAATAATAAATTAAAAACCACATATATTCCTTCCTTAGATTAACCTTGGGAGTATACTTATCATTTTTTATAAAATGATTCGTGCACTTATGAGAGTTTTATAAATATAAAACCAAAGTATCCGTAAGATCGGTATTGCTAACTCAATTCCAATGTTGTTGTGTCTTCATCAAGTTTTTTGTACCGTTGCCGAGGACTTGATTGTGTTCATCACTATGCCATCACCAAAAGCATCTATTTCAATGATAAATAGTTCTTTGAAATTTGGCATTGCAAGAGTTTGTGTTGTAGTCATTGCTTGCTTGAGTTTTTGGAAGGTATCGTTGGCTTCATTTGTCCATCCAAAGTTCCCTTTTTGAGTAGATCGATCAAAAGGGGCATTGCAAAGACTAAATGGCATAACCAAATATTCATAATGACCATTACAAGTACGAAATGCAGTTTTATGCACATGTGGGGGTGCACTTGTACCTGATGAAAACTAGCTTTCAGATCAGGCTTTGTGAAGTAGGAAGCTCCATGAAGTTCATCAAGCCTATCATAACCAGTTGGAATAGGAAATATATACTTAATGGTCACTTTATTGAGAACCCTATAATCAGTACAAAATCGCTATGTACCATCTTTTTTTTAACCAATAACACCGACGAAAAGAATGGACTAGTACTAGGCTGTATAAACCTTGATTTCAACATTTCATGAACTTGTTGTTCAATTTCAAATTTTTGAAAATAAGCATACGTGTAGGGTCTAAAATTAATACGCTTAGTTCTTTCTTTCAGATTGATGTGATGGTCTATCTCTCGGACGGGAGGTAATTTCTTAGGTTCTTGGAATATGTCTCTAAAGTCATGCAATAATTGTTAGATTTCATGTTGAGATTGTTGCATAAACAAGTTTACGAAGGATTGTAGGTATATAGCAAAGGTTGCACCCCCTTATCTCATATCTTTAGAAATAGATTTCACTAAGGCGCTTCCTATTGCCCTATTACCAATTCCTTGAAGCTTATGACTTTGGTTTTACCATGTGAACTCCATAGTTGATTGTTTTCAGTTGCAAGAAACTGTTCCAACCATTAGAATCCTAACATTACATTTAAGCCATTTAATGGTAACGAATTTAGTGTGAGGATAAATGAGATACCTTGGATTAGGATTGGAACATTTTCAAATGTTCTTGTGCATGTCAATGAGCCACCATTTGCTATCTTTACATTATAAGGTTATGTAGATTGCATTGCAAGTAAAAGTATGTTAGCTACTCTTTAACTGATGAAATTGTGAGTAGAGTCACTATCGATAAGGACAATTACTTCATGATTATCGATCATTACTTTTACCTTCATAGTTCGATTTGCAGACCATCCCTCAAAAGCATGTAGGGATATTTTAGGCTCAGCATTTTTTGAATCATCATTGCATTCTTCTAACATCAGTAGCCTATAACTTCTACATTTATGACATAGTGTAAACTTTTGGTCACAATTGAAGCAAAGCCCTTGAGCCCTCATTTTCTACATTTCATCCCACGTCAACCGTTTTACCAGTGTGATTGGTTTAAAGGTTGTTATAGGAATTGGTTTAGTTGAAGCTTGAACATGTTGTTTACTAAATTTGCGTTAACGGCCCAGCTGATCATCTCGCATTCTAGCTAGGATAATGAATTCTTTTAATGTTCTTGGTTTAAACATGAAAATTTCATTTGCTACTTTTGCTTTGAGTCCTCCCATGAATGCTCTTACTAAAGCCTTTTGTGTCCAAACATGTATTCGGCTTCCTAATCTTTCGAATTCCTTTTGGTAGTCCCTTAAGGAGCCAACTTTTCTAATCTTTGATAGGGCTTCATCAAAGTCTTTGCAGTCAGTAGGTCCAAAAATTCCCCATAGCTCTTCGATGAACACTTCCCATATCACCTCCTTTTCCTTCCTCTTTGTAAGCACGATGCAGCCAACTGGTTTACTTCACCTTCAAGATGGAAGGAAGCTAGTGAAACCTTTTGCACCTCTATTGTGCTTTGATATTCGAAGAATTTCTCCACTCTAATAAGCCATTCAGTGGGATCATTTCCTGAGAATCGAGGAAACTCCAATTTGGCTAACTTAGAAACAAATGATGGCCTTCCTCCCTCATTATTGCCTAAAGTATCCTCGAGTGGCTCACGGTTTCTACCATTGGTAGAATGACTCCCATGATGTTCTCCTGTAGTTCTTAAAGGAGAATCTTGTTTTTGTATCAAGACATCTGAAATCTTGTTGATGGTTTCCTCAAGCCGATGTAGCTTGTCATTGATTCCTAATTCCATTTGTGCGAAGCTGTCTTGTAATCCTCCTAGACTAGCTTTTAGACTCTCTATTCTCTCTCGGTTTGTCGTCATTTACTCAAACCTTGATACCAATTGATAGGTCCCAATCAGAGAAGAATAATGGAGTTAAAAGAAGGTTGTTTTATTTATGTTTTTATGCACCTTCCCTTTTGATATGCTTTTGTTTAGATACATAAGCAATTTTAGAAAATTTGTCATGCAACAACTATGTGGCTATTCATGACACATGGTCATTTGTATGCATGGCATTTAGAGCATGCACAAGACACATGGATACAGAATATTACTACACTTGTCTTTATATACATCATATTATGACATTTGTCATGACACATGACCTAATATTCTGCTGCATAAACTTCTATGAGATAGTTTCACAAAAATAGCATCTTGCGATCCCACAGTAGCGTGCGCAGCGTGTGCAGTAATGGTACCAAAAAATAGCACGCAGCAGCCAACATAGATGATTTGTGTCGTGCCAAAAGATGCATGCATGTTTATGCATGCTTATATTTCATGGAAATACTTGGAATTTCTCTTGAAGTTCTTGTTGAGCGTCTAACACTGAAGGTTATTGAGAAGTCAAAACCAGGAAATTTATTATATCTAAGATAAATAACTCTACATTTTCTCTTGTCTAGAGAACCATCTTCTAGTTCATTAACCTGAAAGACCTATTTATTTCTATTACTGTTATGTCAACTGATGCAGGAAAAAGGGTTCAGGTATTGTTTTTCACAAGTGCAATGTATTCTTGCTTCATGGAATCCTTCCACAGTGGATAATTTAAAACTTCCTTGACATTGGCTTGTTCTATAATAGAATGCTTGGCAACAACTAGATACCCCTGGGTTATTAATTCCCAATTTGGACGTTGTGAGCATAGGATGAGTATTTGTTTATGAACTAACCGGTAATGTTGTGCTATAAGTCACAAATGAAGAAGAAGAAGCGATAGGAACTAAAAGTCGAGAGGAATTGTTAAAAATAGGAGTAGAACTTACAAGTAAAGGAGAATGAATTGGGCCCCTGTGTTGATGATCTACTAGTTGATTCAAGATCTGGATGATTCACCCTATTTAACTAGTGTCGAAATAGTGCGGGACTATAGGTAAATGACCGTAGGTAGAGTGTATGCTAAAGAAGTAACACTGGAACTAACAGGTAAGAGACCTGCATGTATAGAAATAGGAACAATGCCTTTGGTGAGAATATCAAGAGAGAAATTAGGATAATTAGAACTAGTAGACATATTAGGAAAACTAGGACAAGAAAAGGTAGAAAAAGGTACAGAATTTAGGACATTACTAGACTATGATTTTGGAAGATGTGCTTATGTTAACACAGGTTTGAAAGGCCTTACAGGAGAAATATCATTGTTATTGTGGACAGAAGGTACAAATGGAAACTGAGTCTCTTGAAAGAGAACATTACGACTGATATCACTGTAACAAAATTTACTTTTGCATACAAACTACTTTTTGTGGGTGAATGTAACCTCTTACCAATAAAATGGAAATTTTTGTTGGAGATATCATTGACCATAAGTTTGACTCTCAGGCAACATTTTTCATCAAATTTTTGTGGGAAAAGCTATGTACGTCAACAAAAATGAAGTTTGTCGAGAAAACTTTTGGCGGACATTTCGCACCAACTTATTACCGACAATTTTTTGTTTTTTTTTTTGTTGAAAAAGTTCAAAGAACTTACATCGACTAAATTTTTCTACAAAATTTTCAAAAACAAAATCTAATTTAAAATAAATAAGCATTTAACAATTCACAATTATTATTTCAAAAATAAGAAAAATTGTTGATATTGCAACAAAAGTAATGTATTAAATCTCTTTATTATATTTCTAAAATTAATTACATTTTATTTTCAATGTAGTGGATACAACACTATTAGTAAAGTATAATTGTGGCAATAATATTTTGAGAATCTTCCGATATCATTTTCTTAAAAATATTTTAGAATAACATAAAAACTATTTTATTTATTAAATAGTTAATAAATATTTGTAAAATATAACATGAAGCATAATTTTGTAATTCCTATATAAGATAATATTTTATTAACATAAAGCAATAACAACTAAAGTATTGAATGATTTTATTGAAAATAGTTTAAAGTGTATGAATCAATAGGTTTATAAATATAATAGTATTTTTTTCGTGTATCAAAGAATTATAACTTATAATTTCGGACACCTTTGTTCTTACCTTTGAATTGTAACTTGGATTGATTCCATTAATAAGTCTATAACGTCAATTATAGTTTGTAATCCCCATCAATAAAATCACTTGAATTAATATTATCATATACTAACTACTTTAAATTGAATTGTTCACCCTATTATTGTATGAAAAAAATAATTATACAACCTTAAAATAAATTAAACATTCAAGCTATATAGCCTTACAAGAAAAATGAACGCTTTTAATTCCACATTTCCAGCGTACCGAATCACCATCCATACTATCTCTTGCTAGCGTCTTTTCAACCATATTGTACTCCAAAAGTCTAAAAAATGGCCATCTTAAAGGCCTTGCTCCATAGCTTGTGTTATAACCTTTTTCCACGACTTTGTCCCTCTTTGTCACTTAAGCTCTATTTCCTTAACCATAGTCTATCAGATACCTCTCCTTCAATATTATATCGATCATACAAAATAAGAACATCCAAAATAATTAGGAAACTATTAACTCAATACAATTTCAAACAAACCACTCAAATTGTAAGAGAAATAAAACCTACACTACCACAAAATGTGTCATTTAAGTCAAGATTTAAAGTTGATTTAAGAGAAAACTGACTTATAATGAATTTAAAATCGATTCGTTGAAAAATCGACTTGTTTGTAACATCGATTGACGTGTTGAACCGACGCTATACATAGGATGTAGCGTCGGTTCAACATGTCAACCGACCCTAAATAAAATTTCTCATTAATTTTTTTATTTGAACAATTTTTAAAATTGAAATTACACAATATAATTTTTTTGATCAATTATTATTTTATTTTAATTATTTAAAATTGAATTTGGATAGTATAATTTTTTATTCTTTTTTTTAGTCAATTGATTTTTAAAATTTTATAATTTATAGAATTTTTGTGTATTTTTTGGATACTTTTATGTACATGTTTTGATCTATAGTTAAAATCTTAAAAAATATAATAATTGACCAAAAAAATAAAAAAAAATTATATTGTTTAATTTCAATTTTAAACTATAAAAAAATTTACAATTAAGTAGCATCAATTAACGTGTTGAACCGACGCTACACTTAGTACGTAGCGTCGATTCTATGTGTCAACCGACGCTACGTACTACGTGTAGCATCGGTTCAACACATCAACCGACGCTACACATATGGATATTTTCCTTTTTCTCCTCTTTCTTCCTCATCAGACAACATATTTTATTTGCAACGACCCAAAAACCCAAAACGATTGACACTCCTCCTCCATTTTCTCATTTTCTGGCCACCTATGACCACCAATTCCAACGCCGTTTAATGGGTTTTCTTCCTCTCCAAATTATCTTCCATATCACCTATTTTTTGACCAAAATACTCAAATTTTTTATACCTATTTTTTCACTTACAAAACACCTTTTTTTTCTTCATTTACTCTTGTAAGTATTTATATTAATTATACGCACTTATTATTCACTGTGTTATTTTTTGTATAAATTTTTGTATTATGTATGTTATTATTTGTTTGGCTGATTTTCTAGGTGGATCAAGGGAAATAATATCTGGATGTTGTGGATTTGAGGGATTAGAATAGTTACTGTGCGTTATGAAGATAAAGGAAAAGCTACCAAAACTAGATACACTACTTCTTATGTAGTAAAAATCTGCAATGAATGACAAAACTTTCATAATTGTTGTATCTACTTTAAAGAGTGGATTTTCTAGACAATTTTGCTCCAATATAAATAATAATGTGCTTTTCTTGCCTTTTGGAAGAAGAGAGAGACTTTTATATTAGCTAGTTTCAATAACGTCGTGCAGATTTTTTTATTATTATTAATTATCATACGTGGATAAATTTATTTATATATAAATAATTATATTTTATTTAGTAAAAGTAATACAATTTTAAAATGATTAAAATGATAAATTTTTGTATTATGTATGTTTTGGTATATATTCTAATAATAATAAAATCCATATATAATAATACCTGAAATATATTGATTGGATACATGTTTAATATGCTTAATGTCATTAATAGAAAATGGACAAATCTTGGATGTTAAAATGTAGAATTGAGCTGAACTACATCATAGCCTTAGCAAAAAACGAATTAAGTCATAACGGAAATAAGAACAACCATTATTTCAATTGAATCCATGAATAATAAATCTGAATAAACTGCAGAATATAAAAGTTAAGGAGAAGAGATGAAAAACTCTAGAAGATGAAGACTTGGTAGCAACAAGGGTGAAGATCCTTCAAGTTTCTCCAAACTTTCTCTCCAAAATTTCCTTCTCTCCTCCAAAAATGTCTTTGAACTCCACTTTTTGTCGTCCTCCTCTTTCTCAATCATATTGTATATATAGATCTAGGGTTTGGGGGGAAATTTTGGAACAAAACAACATAAAAAATGTGTTTTCGGACGAAACTCGCCGGTGGCGAGAACATTCTCGCCAGCGGCGAAATTCCAAATTTTGAAATTTTGTTTTCTTTTTATTTGCACTCAATCCCGATCATTGAAATTTGTCCCAAACTTCTCCAAAATTATGATTTTACCTGAAATTGCACTTTAAACACGAAATACCCGTGAAATGACATTTGTGGATTAAATAATCAAATAAACGCAATTTTCACACAAATATCAACATTTAAATCATAACAAAAATGCAATAATTTGACTCTTATCAACAACCCCCAACCAGCTTCTTGCTTGTCTCTAGCAAGAAAAGCGATCTATGAATAAATTCAAAGGAGACATTAAAAGAAAAATTCAAAGAAAATTTATTCTATTTACAACATTACATTAAGTGTATTCAATAAGCCTTTAAACCCCTAGGTGGCCCTAGTAGGACGAGTTGTAGTCTCGTGAGGGTTTCCAGTGATGATACCCACAAACATCTTACCTATAACTATCTTAACTCAAAACCATAAAATCACATAACACTTAATTTGCACAAATGTCTCAAAAATTGTAAATAACACACAACACATAGAATAATTAAATGTCACCTAAGCTTTAAGAAATCTCAAATGCCAATTTCACTTTTGTTATTGACTCTTAAACATCCATCAAACCACAAACCAATAGCCATAATGCCTGGATAATATTATGCATAACATCCACAAACAAAAAGGTGAAATCTCAAACTCCATAGGCTCACTTTTCAATCCTCTCTCCACTAATTAAGGAAAATACACCACTTCGGATCAATAGGACTTTATGAGGCTTGTAATGTTAGGCTTAGGTATTTGGTTAAGAAAGAATGGGAAATATCAAAATACAAATAAGAGCACTTATTACATTAAACACAACCAATTAAGTAAAAGAGTAACACCATTTAACCCAAATTGTTTCTTCCGATCATAACCCATTTTTCCACAGATAAACAAAGTTCTTCCTCTTTCTTTCACCTCAGTACATCCATAATTAACACTCTTTTATTTACTAGAATGTGAAGGCTTTCTTCTTTTTCTTCTTTTTTTTTTGCATCCTTACTCCAATTGCTCTTGAAAAGCCAACCATTTTCTTCCCATATATGTGGAAGATTTCTCCAATTGCTCTTGAAAAGCAAACCACTCTCTTCCAATATATGTGGAAATTTTTTTTTGTGTTTTTTTTTCATCCTTACTCCAATTTCTCTTGAAAAGACATAACCCCCAACCAATTTCTTCCAATATATGTGGAAGATTTCTCCAATTGCTCTTGAAAATTTTGTGTTCAAAATTAAGTACTCTTAACAAATAAGGTAGGAATTATATATATATATTTTTGGCTCAATAAAAGGTAGGTTATATAAGGCAAAAAGAAAGAAAATTAAGGCTAACAATATATTTAAATAGGCTCAAAGAGGTTACTAGTGATATAAGGATAACAAGGTAGGCTTAAAATGGCACAATTGATCCAAAAATGGCCTACATCATATCCTAAACAGTGCAATTCCAAATTATTTCGCCTCAAGAGGTTTTCAAATGAGTTCTAGAGTTTGTTGAGCTCACAAAAATGTCCATGAAAAATTCGCACATAAGACTTCTCTAAGCATATAGACTAATCAACCAAATAATACCACGTACCAAAAGAGTCGCCAACTAGGTAAAATCAACATTTGAAATTATCTTTAAATCGAAGCAAAATTTAATGTCTTTTAAAAGCTACTTGTTATCATAATCACATTATTATCATCAACGTGCAAATTAAAACAAGTAAAATGCAAATGAGAAAAAAAATAAAATAAAATAAAAAAATAAAAAAAATAAGACAATAAAGAAATAAAAGAAATTAAATCAAAATGTAGAAAAATAAATGGAAAATCAAAATTAAACACAACTAAACACACAAACAAAACTACTAAAAATGAAGGGAAGAAAAGATTTACCGTTTACCGCACCCTCAACCAAAACCTTACATTGTCCTCAATGTAAGAAAGGAAAGAGAGATCTCCTTTTCGCCGGCGGTGAACGTAAGATTTTTTTTTCTTAGATGGGATGGCATTGGCTTTAGCTCAATCTTGTTGGTTCCATTCTTTACCACTGAGTTTGGAGTTTCATTTGTTTCCAACTCCTTAAATGTTTCATCACTGCACAAATATTCATCAGGTGCTACCAGTAATTCGGAACATTGTCTCATCCCCTCATCTTCCTCCTCAATTGTTGTAGATTTCACAAGGCAAGCTTCTAGTGGTAGCAATGGAGTTCTCTCCTCAAAAGTTTCCAAGATTAACCCGTCAAGAGTGTTAATTTGAAAACAAAAATGTACTTCACTTGGAAATTTTATTTCTTCAAAAACATCAAAAGTCACTTGTTCATATTGCACCCGTAGAATGAGCTTTCCTTGCTGAACATCAATCAATGTTCTTCCAGTTGCAAGGAACGGTCTCCCCAATATCAACGGTATCTCTCTATCTTCCTCCATGTCATGCACCACGAAATCTACAGGGAAAATAAATTTGTCGACTTTAATTAAAACATCCTCAATTACCCCTAGAGGATATTTCACCGATCGATCCGCTAATTGTAAAGAGATTGAAGTGGGCTTCACTTCTCCCAGGCCTAGTTTCACGAAACAGAAAGTGGCATCAAATTAATGCTTGCTCCTAAATCACATAGGACTTTATCAAAATTGCAACTTCCTATAGTACAAGGTATAGTAAAACTCCCTGGGTCTTTCAATTTCTGTGGCAGTTTTCTTTGAAGAACTGCACTACACTCCTCATTTAGCATGATAGTTTCATAATCTCCCAGCTTCCTCTTCTTTGATAGAATTTCCTTCATGAATTTTGCATACTTGGGCATTTGTTCCAACATCTCTGCAAAAGGAATGTTAATATGCAATTTCTTAAAAATATCCAGAAATTTATCAAATTGATTATCAAGCTTTTTCTTATTCAATCTTTGAGGATATGGGATAGGAGGCTCATATTTTGCATATGGGGAAGGTTGAATATCTTGGGATCTTGATGGATTTTCTTTAGATTCTTCCATCTTTTTCTCCGATTTCCTCTGCCATTCAAGTTCTTTACCACTTCTCAATATGATAGCCTTTGCATGCTCTGTGGGATTTATTGTGTCACTTGGCAGCGATCCTTGAGACCTTTCTGCAATCTGCTTTGAAAGCTTCCCCAGTTGGTTTTGGATGTCTCTGTTGATTGCCTCTTGATTTCTGAAATTTTCTCTTATCATCAATGAACTTTCCCAAAATTTCTTCCAAATTTGTTTGTTTCTTCTCTTGGGGTTGGTAGGAAGATGATGACGGTTTGAATCCCCCTTGGTTATTTCCCCATGACAAATTTGGATGATTCCTCCAACCTGGATTGTAGGTGTTCGAATATGGGTTATGTTGAGGTTTTTGGAAATTTGAAACATAATTTGCTTGCTCAGCATTTGGTGAAGCAAATGGATTTCCAACTTGGCACTCGATACTAGCATGATTTCCACCACATAAATCACATTGTGCAGTTGGTTTGGATTTGAATTTGGATGACAAAGAATCCATCTTTCTTGAAAGGACAGCAACTGGATGCTCATGCACTGCTGGTGGTCTTTTTGCAATTACATGCTCTGAATGCCACTGAATGTTGTTTTCTGCCATAATCTCTAACAAATCATGAGCATCCTCCGGTGTTTTTCCCATTAAATACCCTCCAGTTGCAGCATCAATCATTGCACGATAGTTTGAAACCAACCCGTTATAAAATGTAGAGACTTGCAGCCAAATTGGTATACCATGATGTGGGCACTTCCTCAACATTTCTTTGAATCTTTCCGAAGCTTCATACAATGATTCTTGGTCATACTGTGCAAAATATGTGATTTCATTCCTCAATTTTGCTGTCTTAGCAGGAGGAAAGAACTTGGACAAGAATTTCTGAACCAATTCATTCTATGTTGTAATTGATCCTGGTGGTAATGAGTTTAGCCACTCCTTGGCTTTATCCCGAAGTGAAAAAGGAAAAACCCTCAATCTTATAGCATCTTCGGACACACCATTTATCTTGTAAAGATCACACACCTCTAGAAAGTAAGCAATATGCGCATTTGGATCATCCTATGACATTCCCCCAAACTGATTTGATTGAACCATTTGGATAAAGGATGGTTTTATTTCAAAGTTATTGGCTTGAACAGTTGGCCTCCTTATACCCGAAGTAGTTCCAGCAACATTAGGCGCAGCATAATCCCTCAAAGCTCTACAATTTCCACCTCCCTCAACAAATGGTGGATCCATGGCTGATTGTCTATTAGGAGCTGAGGTTGAATGCCTTCTCTCTCAGTTTATACACCTATATGTTCTATCAATCTTCGGATCAAATGGAAAAAGGTTAAGACTTCTTGTACGTCTCATACAAAAATCCTACAACCAGAAAATCAACTAGCACAAAAACAACACAAAGTTACCTTTTTTTATGATAAATAAAATAAAAGAGAAAAATAAACAAAATTAAAAATCAAACAATGATAAAGAAAATTAACTTCCAATTAAAACTAAGATTAGGTAGTATCGATATTAATAAAATCAAACCATTCCACGGCAACGGCGCCAAAAACTTGATACTTATTTTCACAAGTGTACGAATTATTCAAGTAATAAAGTGTACAAAAGTACAAATATCGAACCCACAAGGAATGGCATTACTAAGTACCGAAATTGACTAATCCTAATTTTATTTGAAAACCGAATTGTTGAAATTGTTTATGAAAAAAATTAACTTAAAACTAAACGCAAATAACAAAATTTACTGTTGTTCACAAATGATTTAAAACGCTAAGGCATTTGATTTCACTAAATCAATTTAATCCGATTTCAAGTCATGTTATATGAGAATCAAAGCTAAAAGTGATGGTTGAAAAACTCAAATTTACCTAATACTCTCTCTCGAGTTATACTAGAATTACTTATCTATGAAAACCAACTATATTTCTACGAAACTCGCCGGCGGCGACGTTATTCTCGCCGTGGCGAGATTTCTAGAAAAGTAACAATTTTGGTTCCATAGGTTCTCGCTGACGACGAGATTAATGTGGCTGGAGGCGAGATGCACTTGGCCAGCGGCGAGGTGAAGTTGGCCGGCGGCGAGATGAACTTGGCCGGCAGCGAGATTGTTTTGGCCGACGACGATATTGCTTTGCCAAAACCAGTGCTCCCTGCATGATTTTCAACGTATTCTATGTAACATTTTCGCGAGCGACGAGAACATTCTCACCAGTGGCGAAATTCCAAATTTTGAATTATTGTTTTCTTTTTATTTGCATTCAATCCCGATCATTGAAATTTGTCCCAAACTTCTCCAAAATTATGATATTACCTGAAATTGCACTTTAAACACGAAATACCCGTGAAATGACATTTGTGGATTAAATAATCAAATAAACGTAATTTTCACACAAATATCAACATTTAAATCATAACAAAAATGCAATAATTTGACTCTTATCAATTGCCAAGGTCGATCTAAGGAAGGAATGTATGTGATTTTTAATTTATTATTCAAACTTTTAAAAACAAAATTAAATCCTAAACATCCTGTCACGATATTTTGGGGTTTTATGGTTTTTAATCTACTGACATAAAAATAAACATAGATACAGATTCAATAAACATTTATGCAAATTTTATCTTTTAGTGGATTATTTATGGATATAATAACTAAGTAATTATGCTTGCTCATATTATTTAGGTTATTAAAGATATGAATTGATATTTATTGATTCTCTCTTTTTTATATGAATACTACCTTTGGTGGGGTTAGGTATTCTTTGTTAACTAAACAAATCAATTAACACCTATGGGTGGGGTTTATAACTAATTTGGTTAATTAAATTAATTCCTTTTTCTAAGAGATTGAAAATGAACCATTTAAATGCCACCTTTGGTGGGGTTAGACAGTTTAAACTTTATTCAAGGCATCCAAATTAAACCTAAGAATTTAGTTATCCGAGTACTAACTTTCAAAACCACTACTAAAAACATGTTGTCAATACATTTTCAGATAATAATTCTTATAAAAACTTTTGAAATAGAGCTTTACTCTAACTATCAACAAATAAAAGAGCCATACTCTAAATCAGACCGGATAACTAAACTTTAAAATCCAATTTTCAGATTTAAGTTTGTAATGAAAAATAATATATTTCTCTCTAACATTCTTAATATAAAATCTTGAATAAAAATAAAATCAATTAATTTTAGAGATTTTTACCTATTTAATATTTCGCAAGCATAACAACGTTATTATTATATCATGTTTACAAACAGCCAGCAAAGTTAAATTAAATCACAGACAAATTAAATATAGCATGTAAGAATAAAGCATAAAAAATAACTGTAAAGAAAATAAAATCCTTACAGTACTTTGATGCTATTTCGGTTGCCGGAAAACCTCCAAATGGAATTTGCACTCCCATTTATTGAATCGAAAAGCAAATAAAGTACAAAAATATAACTAGTTCTTCTCAAAAAGAGAAGAAGTCTAAAACTAAGAAAAACTAACTAAGGAAAAACTAAAAACTAAGAAAAAACTAAAAAACTAAGAAAGGAGAGAAATAAAGAGAGAAGAAGATGTGTTTTTAGGTGTGTTTAGTTGTGAAGAGAATGGGGGTATTTATAGGTGAGAATGGGAAGAAAAAGTGGATGAAAAAATGATAAAAAATGGTGTAAACACAGAGTAGTGAATGATGACATCATTTGATGATGTCATGCTAACGTGGGGGCAGCTGCGTGCGGATTGTAGTGCAGATGGGCAGTGGCGTGCGTGAACTGGAGTAGGGTTGAGCAACGATGCATGTGGAAAGCAGCAGGGGCACGCAGAGGCCCATGCAGAAAGCAGCAAGAGTGCGCGTGGATAGGGAATGCAGCGCGCACAAGACCAAGCGTGATGGGCACAGGCGCGCGCGGGACTGGGCATGATGGGCGCGCTACGCGCGGCTGCTCGGCACGGCAGGGCGGCTGCGTGTGCGATTTCCTTTTTTTGACCTTTTTGACCCATTTTGTCCAATTTTTCCATATTTGTTGACTTTTCCTCATTTATTTTTGAATATATTTGTGATGTATTGCCTCTAGTATTCCTCTTTGAGTCTTTAAGTTACGTTTTTAAGCGAAAATACCTGAAAAACAATAAAAATACTCGTGATTCTGAAAAAGACACATTTATATAAATATATGATAAAATCATATAAATATATATATTTATATATTTTTAATCAATTAATGTTCATAAAATCATGGTAATTTTAGTGCTTTTTGAGCACTCATCAGTAAGGCAATTACACTCAGAAGTGGATAAGAGCTAAAAAAATACATAAGCCGATTTATTCGCCAACTTCTAGTGTTGAAGCTATTGGCCCACAAAAACAAGATTATAGAGAAGAGAGAGCTGAAGAAAATGAAGCAACAACAAAACCCGCGATGAAACCAATTTTCGAAAGTCTCAAGCCTTACACTCCACCAATTCCGTTTCCTCAACGCTTCCATAAGCAAAAGCTTGATAAGGAATTCTCCAAGTTTCTTGAAGTATTTAAAAAGCTTCATATTAACATTCCTTTTGCTAATGCTTTGGATAAAATGCCTAGTTATGTCAAATTTATGAGGGACATCTTGTCTAAGAAGATAAGGTTAGGTGATTTTGAGACAGTTGCTCTTACAGAGGAGTGTAGTGTCATCCTTTAGAAGAAGCTATCGCCTAAGCTTAAAGATCTAGGAAGTTTCACCATTCCTTGTACTATTGGTGAGAAATTCATTGGTAGAGCTTTGTGTGATCTGGGTGCCAGCATTAATTTGATGCCATTTTCCATCTATCAAAGACTTGGATTAGGAAAAGCACAACCGACCATTGTAACTCTTCAACTTGTAGATATGTCTTTGAAACACCCTATAGGCTTTATAGAGGATGTGCTTGTAAAGGTAGAAAAGTTTATATTTCCTATAGATTTCATAATTCTCGATATGGAGGAAGACAAAGAGATCCCTATTATTCTGGGGAGTCCATTTTTAGCAACGGGTAGGGCTTTGATTGATGTTCAAAAAGGGGAAATCACCATGAGAGTTTAAGACCAAGAGGTAACTTTCAAAGTTTTTAAAGCTATGAAATTTCCAGGTGATTTTGATGCTTATTATAGAGTAAATGAGTTAGTTGATAGCATGTTTACAAAAAACTCTACTATTGATTCTTTGACAGTTTATCTGAATAATTACTTAAGAGCTGCTTGCGAAAAGCATCGTCTGCCAATCAATGAGATGGACCAATTCCGTCTACAAGCATATAAAAATGTTAAGCTCTATAAAGAGAAGATGAAGAGATGGCATGACAATAAGCTCTTGCATCGACATTCTGAACAAGGACAAAAAGTTTTGCTCTTCAAGTCTCAGTTACAATTTTTCCTAGGAAAACTAAAATCAAGGTAGTCAGGTCCTTTCACTATTTCCAAAATGCATCCATATGGTACTGTTAAGATTAAAGATGAAAAATCACAAAGGAATTTCCAAGTGAATGGGAAAAAACTCAAACCTTTTTGGGGAGGTGACATTGATCATCAAAAGCCAACCATTTTGTTACCTGACCCGACCTGAAGCAAAGAAACAGGAAGTCAAGCTGATGACTCTAAATCAAGCGATTCTTAGGAGGCAACCCATGTGTTTTAGTGTTTATTTATTTTACTTAGTTGAACACATTAGTTTGAATATTTCTCTATTTCTCTATTTTGTTTGATAGGTGCAAATTGGAGAAAGTAAAACTATTGATGGATTTCAATCTTATAAGCCAACTCACTAGCCAGTGAAGTTTCTTTTAACCCATCCCCTTTGTTCTTTAATTTTCACACATTGAGGACAATGTGCATATTAAGTTTGGGGATGGAGATTAAACTTATTGGTATTGTGCTTGTGTAGCTTTGTTTGTTTGGTTGATTAGAATATGAGAATATATTGTGCTTGTCATGGTGATTTATTTTTATTTTTTCGGGTTAACTAATGCATGATTTTTTGAAAAATTTGAATATTGTCTAAGTTATTATGTAATTTTTTAGTAAGTTCATTTTTACAAGAATGTCAATTTATGAGTACTAGTCTTGATCTTTGAGTTGTTATGCTAATTTAGAGAAGGTTTATATGAGTATGCAATTCGATTGATTTTTTTTGGTGTTGCAGTTCTTAGAATTTTTTTTATTTTCTCTTGAGGCGAAATCCTAGATAATACTTAACTAAGAAAATGATTTAGGCCATCTTTGGATCGTTTGAGCCTTTCTATCTACCTTCACATGTTTTATCCATAGTATACCCCTTTTGAGCTTTTAAGTTTATATATATATATATATATGTGTGTGTGTGTGTGTGTGTGTGTGTGTGTGTGTGTGTGTGTATAGATATATCAATTTTCCTTATCTCACTAACAACATATGACCATTGTTAGTAAATTTCTAAAGATATATCGAAAAAAAAGAGGATACTAAAAAGAAGAAAAATAGAGGATACTAAAAAAAAAACTAAGAAAAGAAAGAACAAAAAAAAACAAAAAAAAAAGAAAAGAAAAGAAAAGAAAGAAAAACAGAAAAGAAAAGAAAAAAAACGATTGTTGCATTTGAAGTTAAATCCCAAATTGGGAAGTATTCATTGAAGATGTTAGAAGTTATCTTGTTTTAATCCTCAAATGATGTGTTTATGAAAAATTTGAGCCAAATATTTTCTTTTATCCTGCCTTTACCTAAGCCATACATTACAAGCTTAATAAAGTCCTATTGATTTTTGGTTTTGTGTTTGTCTATATTAGTGGAGAGAGAAATGAAAAATGAACTTACGAGATTTGTGATTTCATTAAAAGTTGATTGCATTCATATTTGCATAAACTCATCCGGATTTCATGTGATAAAATATGAAAAGACTTCACACACACAAGAAAATTCATTGTGAAAATGTAGCATAGTTTTAAATTGATTTCAATGCTTAGATAAAATTCTTATATTTTTTTTAGTTACGCTATTTGTATGACCAATTCAAAATGTTTTGAAAATCACTGTTTGAAGTACATGTATCCTAGTTTTATTTCTTTCTTTTTGCTAGAGGACTAACAAAATCTTAAGTTTGGGGGTGTGATAACTCTATATTTTAGAGTTGTTTTTGTCCATTTTATTAATTATAATTGCTATGTTCTTATTGTTTTTAGCTAATTTTATTTAATTAAATTAATATTTACATTTACTTTTTTAATAAATATATTTTTAAGAAAATTAATGAATTTGAATAAAAAAGGACTTAATTGCAATTAATAAAAGCTAAAAAATAATTTGAATTAAAAGTGGGTGAAATTGCAAATATCAAAATATTAGAAGTTAATTTGAATTAAATTTGAGGGTCAAAATACAATTAAATAAACTTTTGTTTTTCTGCGCAGAAAAGAAGACCACATATGAGTTTATCCACGTGCGAAACGCACCGTCAGATCATAAACCAACGGTGATGATCAAGCGAGTGAGATGCACGCGCAAAAAGGGTAGTTGGACGCGTTTCCTATATGAACACTGCACGGCACGTAGGGTGGGGTCCACCTATCGGCGTAGTCTATCGCGCACTAACCAGCGCGCCAAGTTCCTCTACGACGCGGTCCAACTATTCTTCGCACACCCGCTCATTCCAGCCAATACTAAGCTACCATGTGTCATGTTATTTTTTATAGTGAGTTAGAGATCAACATGTGTCACGCATATTGAATAAAAAAAAATCGAGCATTCCTTCCAACCAGTTTGCACGTTATTTTTGACACTTTTTACACGCATGGATTATTTTTGTCCCCCACTACACGCGTGTGATGAGTGCTCAAAAAGTACTAAAATTACCATGATTTTATGCACATTAATTGATGAAATATATATATATATATATATATATATATGTGTGTGTGTGTGTGTGTGTGTGTGTGTGTGTGTGTGTGTGTGTGTGTGTGTGTGTGTGTTTATCATATATTTATATAAATCTGTCTTTTCGAAATCATGGATATTTTTATTGTTTTAGGTATTTTCGCTTTAAAACGTAACTTAAAGACTCAAAGAGGAATACCGGAGGTAATACATCACAAATATATTCATAAAATAAAGAAGGAAAAGTCAACAAATATGGGAAAATTGGAAAAAATGGGTCAAAAAGGTAAAAAATGTCAAAAAGGAGGAAATTGTGCACGCAGCCGCACCGAGCAGTCTCGTGCATTGCCCATTCTATGCACTCCGCATTTCCCTATCCGTGCGTGCCCCTTTTCCTTTCTGCGCGCACCCCTGCTCCAGTCTGCGCGCGCCGCTATGCCCATCTGCCCCAATCCGCGTGCACCACCGTGCCCCACGCCAGCATGACGTTAGCAATGATGTCATCATTCACTACTCCGTGTTTCCACCACTTTTAATCATTTTTTCACCCACTTTTTCTTACCCTCCTCACCTATAAATACCCTCATTCTCTTCACTTCAAATCACACCTAAAAACACATCTTCTTCTCTCTTTCTTTCTCTTAATTTCATAGTTATTAGATTTTTCTTAATTTTTAGCTTTTCTTAGGTTTAGAGTTCTTCTCTTTTTGAGAAGAACTAATTATGTTTTTATAATTTATTTTCTTTTTGATTCAATAAATGGAAGTGCAAATTTTATTTGGAGGTTTTTCAGCAACAAAAATAGCATCAAAGTACTGTAAGGATTTTATTTTCTTTACAGTTATTTTTTATGTTTTATTCTTATATGTTATATTTAATTTGTCTGTGATTAAATTTAACATTGTTGGCTGTTTGTCAACATAATATAATAATAACATTGTTATGCTTGCGAAATATTAAATAGGTAAAAATCTCTAAAATGAATTGATTTTTTTTTATTCAAGATTTTATATTAAGAATGTTAGAGAGAAATATATTATTTTTCATTACAAACTTAAATCTGAAAATTAGATTTTAAGGTTTAGTTATCCGGTCTGATTTAGAGTAGTGCTTTTTTATTTGTTGGTACAATCGCCCAGTAGTTAGAGTGAAGCTCTATTTCAAAAGTTTTTATAAGAATTATTATATGAAAATGTATTGACAACATGTTTTCAATAGTGGTTTTAAAACTTGAAAGTTAGTACTCGGATAACTAAATTCTTAGGTTTAATTTGGACACCTTGAATAAAGTTTAAACTGTCTAACCCCACCAAAGGTGGCATTTAAATGGTTCATTTTCAATCTCTTAGAAAATGGAATTAATTTAATTAACCAAATTAGTTATCAACCCCACCCATAGGTGTTAATTGATTTGTTTAGTTAACAAAGAATATCTAACCTCACCAAAGGTGGTATTCATATAAAAAAGAGAGAATCAATAAATATCAATTTATATCTTTAATAACCTAAATAATATGAGTACGCATAATTAACTTAGTTATTATATCCATAAATACTCCACTATTATAAATGATAAAGTTTGCATAAATATTTATTGAATCTGTATCTATGTTTATTTTTACGTTATTAGATTACAAACACAAAACTCCAAAATATTGTGATAGGATGTTTAGGATTTAATTTTGTTTTTAAAAGTTTGAGTAATAAATTAAAAATCACATATATTCCTTCCTTAGATCGACCTTGGGAGTATATTTATCATTTTCTACGAAATCATTCGTGCACTTGCAAGAGTTTTATAAATATAAAACCAAAGCGATGGTAGGATCAGTGATGTCGGTTTTGCCCATCAGCGTGTTCTGGAATAATTTTGAGTGGTGATATATTTCGGAGACGCGAGGGAAACTTAGTTTTTTTTTTGGGAGTTTTGTTTTTTAGTTTTTAGTTTTGTTCTTTCTTTTCTTAGTTTTTCCTCTACGTGTTTAAAGAAAAATAGAGAACACACAGTAGCTATTTTTCTTGACTTGTTGTTATTTTAGTAGGGAAAAATAGAGAGAAAGGAGACAGCAAAGAAGAAGAAAAGGGAAAGAATTTTATTTTTCATTGAGGAATCATGAAAGAATTTCTTCTAATCCTTTTTCTTTTAATTTTATTTCTCTGAAATGATTGAATATTTTAGTATTGTAATTTTAATTTCTGCTCACTAATTTATTTGTTCTAGGGTTACAGTGTAGTTGAAATTATGAAACTTGAATTAATTATTTTTGAATGATTTATGGGACGTTTTTAAGTTGTTTATTTTATCTATGCTTAATGCTTTTAACTGTTGGAAAATTAATTTATTGATTTCTGGTACTTAAATAAACTTGAAAAAGGAATTTTTGTGTGTTTCTCATGATAGAATAACATATATATATATAAGGGATAAGAATATACCTTTATTGTATGTGTAACTATTTGAGAACTTAGAACTTAATGAATCTGGTTGATTTTAATTCTCATAGGAATATAGTGAATTATTTTAGCGAGATGTGTCTCTATGGAACTCGGAAGAGATATATGGATAAATTAGGAGTTCTTGGTTAACAACTTAAATACGAGAACATAAATCAAGAGAAAATAATATGATTCAAGTGGATTAATTTGGTGAAACTGCAATCCTAGATTTTCCTTAAAAACTATTATAAAAATTAGTTAGTCAAACTGCATCAAATTATCGACTGTGTGGATAAAATTAAGTTGAAACAATTTTAGTACTTGACAAATAATGGTAACAAATCTTCGTGGTAATGATAACTTACTTATCATTTTATTATTTATGACTGTGTATACTTGCACGTTTTCATGTTCTCTTAAAGAGACAACAGTTGGCCAATACAAGATACCCTAAGAAGTTTCCTACAACAATACCAAAGATACACTTCTTTAGGGTAAGTCTCATACCATACCTTCGAATTACTGCAAATACCTCCTCTAGGTCTTTGATGTAGTCCAAGGGTTGAGTTGATTTTACTATTATGTCATCCATATAAGCTTCCAGGTTCCTCCCTAACTAATTTAGAAACATTTTGTTAACAAGACATTGATATGTGGAACTTGGCATTTTTTAATCCAAACAACATCCTAGTATAATAGAAAGTCCCTTCTTTTGTGATGAAATTTTTTTTTTCATACTTTAGGTGCATAATGATATGGTGGTATCCAAAATATGCATCCAAGAAACTCATTAACTCGAAACCAACAAAATTTTCCACTAGTTGATCAATACTTGGGAGGGGAAAGCAATCTTTGTAACATGCCTCGTCTATATTTTTAAAGGCTACACACATATGAGGTGACCAACATGCCTTTTTTACCAATACCACATTTGACAACCATGGAGGATAATTGACCTCTTTTATAACCCCAACTTCCCTAAGGGAGATGACTTGATGCTTGATCACCTCGTTATTTTCCCTCAGGAAGTTCCTTTTTCTTTGTTGAATAGGTCTAACCTCTGGATTAACATTTAGTTTGTGCATTATAACTTTTGCATCAATCTGAGGCATATCTGCCAGATTCCTTACAAAGTTGTTTGAGTTTGTCTTGAGGAAATGCGAGAGTTGCTCCTTCACCTCTTTTTTTAGATCCCCACTTAGATTGACCGACCTTGCTAGAATTTTTCCACCTGGCCTCCTTTAAGGGAGACCCCTCTATGATTGCTACTTATGTGTGACCTCTTTCATGGTGGAATTATAGCAACTCCTCTTTCATGGTGGTGTTATATCAGCTCCTAATTCTCCCCTTATCTCCTCTACACCCTCGTTGGTGGGGAATTTGATTACTTGATGGTAGGTGGATGGAACCACCCTCATTCTATGTATCCATGGCTTTCCCAAGATGGCATTGTAATGAGTTGGGACATCAATGAATACGAAATTGGTCATCATTATCTTCCATTTTTCCATGACAGGCAACACCATTATTCCTACTACATAGGTGGTACGGCTGTTGAACCCTACTAGAGGGAGTTTTGCCTTAACAATGTCAAAATCCTTCACTTTTAGTGCTTTAGTAGTGGACAAGAAAGGGAGATCCACCGAGCTTCCTATGTCAATCTTTATTTGGCAAACATTGCAAAACCCTATCCTCAAAGTAATCATCATGATGAGATGAGACCTCGTCCTTTTCATTGAAAATGATTTTTGCAGTAGGTATCACCTTATCCAAGGTATACTGATAAGAACCAAGGGGGTATAACCTAGCTAATTTTCAAATTATATATCAAAAGGGTTCTCCATAAAATAATGGATATGATTCACAATTAAATTGAGAGGAAAGATGCCACAAGGAGGTGTTGTTTCCTTGATAAGTCTAGCATAAAAACACCCTAACAAGTATGGATATTACTCACCACAAATGCTCAGATGCTAAACAACACCACAAAGGTTACCAATCACTTGATAAGTTTCTTGAAGAGGAACAAAAAGCATGAATAAGCCCTCAAATAATTTTAAAAATCAAATATCATTAATTTGTGAAGTGTGGGTACATGAGCTACTTTTAAGTATTTATAGGATACAAGGAAACCCTAAAAAATTTTACATCACAACCCTTGATCTCATCCAAGGTTAAAAAATAAAAAAATAGTCAAAAGAAGCACAAAAAGTAGTCCAAAATGGCGCAATAATGTGCCTAGTCCAATTTCGTCATAATTTTCATGCTAGGATTTTCCCAATCCTTGCACTCCCATTTTGACTCCCCTTGGTTATGAATGAACTCTTGAATAAGCCTATTTAAAGCCTCCTTGAGTTGTGCCCCCTAGACCTTGTGATTGGTCCATTTGGGATAAGTTTCTTGAAGAGGAACAAAAAGCATGAATAAGCCCTCAAATAATTTTAAAAATCAAATATCATTAATTTGTGAAGTGTGGGTACAAGAGCTACTTTTAAGTATTTATAGGATACAAGGAAACCCTAAAAAATTTTACATCACAACCCTTGATCTCATCCAAGGTTAAAAAATAAAAAAAATAGTCAAAAGAAGCACAAAAAGTAGTCCAAAATGGCGCAATAATGTGCCTAGTCCAATTTCGTCATAATTTTCATGCTAGGATTTTCCCAATCCTTGCACTCCCATTTTGACTCCCCTTGGTTATGAATGACCTCTTGAATAAGCCTATTTAAAGCCTCCTTGAGTTGTGCCCCCTAGACCTTGTGATTGGTCCATTTGGGATTTGTACTCTTCAAGAGGATTCTTCCTTGAATCATCACCTGCATAATCAAAAGGAGAAAGATCAAAAACATTAAAAGAGGTACTGACATTATACTCACCAAGAAGATTGATTTTGTAGGCATTGACGTTAATTCGCTCGATCATTTGAAAAGGTCCATCTCCCCAAGGTTGCAACTTGGATCGTTGTTTTTTGGGGAACCGTTCCTTCGTCATATGCACCCAAACCCAATCATTAGGCTCAAAAATGACTCTTCACTGTCCTTTGTTGGCCTTGCGAGCATAATCCTTGTTTCTCTTCTCAATTTGCTCATGAATGAATTCATGGAGATTCTTCACTATTTTAGCTTTCCTAGCACCATCTAAGTTAGTCTTCTTTAAAATAGGTATAGGTAATAAGTCCAAAGAAGTTAATGGATTGAAACTATAAATTTTTGCAAATAGAGAATGATCAGTAGTTGAAGGCACACTCGATTGTAAGCAAATTCAACAAAAAGGTAAACAATCATTCCAATTTTTCAAATACCTTTTTATTACCGCCCTAAGTAAAGTGGATAGAGTCCTGTTGACTACCTCAGATTTTCCCATCAGTTTGTGGGTGACAAGTATTTGAAAATAAGAGCTTTAGTGCCCATTTTAGCCCAAAGAGTTTTCCAAAAATAAATAAGGAATTTAACATCCCTAGCAGATACAATGCTCCTAGGAACTCCATGAAGCCTAACAACCTCCCTAAAGAACAACTCTGCTACATTAGTGGCATCATCGGTTTATGACACGCTATGAAGTGTGTCATTTTAGAAAACCTATCTACAATCATAAAAATGGAGTCTCTACCCTTCTTAGACCTAGGAAATCCTAAAAACAATCCATGAAAATATCTACCCAAGGTACGAGCAAGGGAGTATATAGTCCTTGTGGTAGGACTTTAGATTTGGCTTGCTTACAAGTGATGCATCTAGAACATATTCTCACTACATCCCTCCTCATTTTTAGCCAATAAAAATGCTCACATAAACATCTAGAGTCTTTTTAATTCTAAAATGTCCCATTAATCCTCCCTCATAGGCCTCCTTAATCAATAATTCAAGCATTAAACATTTGGGTATACACAATTGATTTTCTTTAAATAAATAGCCATCTAATTTATAAATAATTTCAAAAGAAGCTTTTTCACATGCATGGTAAACAACATATAAGTCATCATCATTAGCTAACATTTCCTTAACATACTCAAATCCTAGCAATCTAGCATTTAAAGTTGAGAGTAAGGCATACCTCTGTGATAAAGCAATGACTACAACATTCTCTGTAACTCTCTTATATTAAACAATATAAGGAAATGTATCAATGAATTCCATCCATCTAGAATGCCTCATATTTAATTTACCTTAGTGCTTTAGATGTTTTAGAGATTTATGATCGGTGTGGATGAAGAATTTCCTTGGCCAAAGATAATATTGCTATGTCTCTAGGATCCTAACCAAGGCATAAGGCTCTTTATCATACGTTGGATAATTAAGGGCTGCTTCGTGAAGTTTTTGATTGAAATAAGCAATAGGCTGCCATTCCTACATCAAAACAGCTCTCATACCTACTCCTGACGCATCACACTTAACTTCAAAGGTTTTAGTAAAATCAAGTAAAGATAAAACAGGTGTAGAACACAAACTATCCTTTAACGTTTTAAAGGCTCTTTCTTGATTCTCGCTCCATTTAGAACCAATAGAATTTTTATTGACCTTGGTTAGAGGTACAACTAGTGTACTAAAATCTTTGACAAACCTTCGATAAAAACTAGCTAAGCCATAGAAGCTCCTAACCATAGTGATAGATTTAGGTCTAGGCCATTCTTGAATAGCCTTAACCTTTTCCTCATCCACTTTTATTCCACACTTTTTCAGGTTTGCATACAGTTTTTATTTTCTCAAAATTTCAAGCACATACCTAAGATGTAAGACATGTTTTTCAAGATTTTTACTGTAAATGAGAATATCATCAAAATAGACAACCACAAATTTTCCAATAAATGCATGTAGAACATGATTCATAAGACTCATAAAAGTGCTAGGTGCATTTTTTAGACCAAAGGGCATGACTAACCACTCATATAATCAATGCTTAGTTTTAAAAGTGGTTTTCCATTCATCACCCTCCTTCATCCTAATTTGATGATATCCACTTCTCAAATCAATTTTTTTTAAATGTGAGAATCATGTAACTCATCTAACATGTCATCTAGTCTAGGGATAGGATGTTGATATTTTACCATAATGTTGTTGATGGCTCAACAATCAACACACATTCTGCTTGATCCATCCTTTTTGGGCACGAGTAACACAAAAACGACATATGAACTTAGGCTCTCCCTTACTTGACCTTGATCAAGTACTCTTCAACCTATCTTTGAATCTACTTAGCGTCTTTAGGGTTGGTCCTATAGTCTAGTCTATTTGGAAGAGAAGCTCCTAGTATGAAGTAATTTGATGCTCGATTCCCCTAATTGGTGGCACCCTATTGATGAGTGCTCAAAAAGCACTAAAATAACCATGATTTTATGCACATTAATTGATTAATATATATATATATATATATATATATATATATATTTATATGTTTTATCATATATTTATATATATTTGTCTTTTTCGGAATCACGGGTATTTTTATTGTTTTTCAGGTATTTTGGCTTAAAAACGTAACTTAAAGACTCAAAGAGGAATACTGGAAGCAATACATCACAAATATATTAATAAATAAATGGGGAAAGGTCAATAAATATGGAAAAATTGGACAAAATGGGTCAAAAAGGTAAAAAATGTCAAAAAGGAGAAAATCGCGCCGCCGCACCGCCACCAGCCACAGACGCCAGACCAAGGCGCCGGTGCCCGGCCGCGCGCGTTAACCCCGCCCGCGCCAAGCCGCGCCAAGCCGTGCCAAGCCGCGTGGGCCTTGCCCTAGATTCGTGCACGCCCGCGCGCGCCATTACTGTTCACGCGCGTGCCCCTGCGCGCCCAGCTGCCCTCCGCGCGCGCCATTACTGTTCACGCGCGTGCCCCTGCGCGCCCAGCTGCCCTCCGCGCGCGCCGACGCCCATTTCACCCCATTTTTCACGTGCAGCCACCCCATGACGTCATGCTAACATCATCAATGACCTTAGCATTTGCACTCCGCGTTTTCACATTTTTTTAACATTTTTTCACTCATTCTTTCTCTCCATCCTCACCTATAAATACCCCCTTCCCTTCACTTCTAAACACACCTCAAAACACATTCTCTTCTCTCTTTCTTTCTCTCTTTTCTTAGATTTTTTAGTTTTTCTTAGTTTTTAGCTTTTCTTAGTTAATTTCTCTTAGTTTTAGAGTTCTTTCCTTTTTGGGAAGAACTAGTTATGTTTTTGTAATTTATTAGCTTTTTGATTCAATAAATGGGAGTGCAAATTCCGCTTGGAGGTTTTCCAGCAACGGGAATAGCATCGAAGTTCTGTAAGGATTTTATTTTCTTTACAGTTATTTTTTATGCTTTATTCTTACATGTTATATTTAATTTGTCTGTGATTAAATTTAACTCTGTTGGCTGTTTATAAACATGATGTAATAATAACGTTTTTATGCTTGCGAAATATTAAATAGGTAAAAATCTCTAAAATGAATTGATTTTATTTTTATTCAAGATTTTATATTAAGAATGTTAGAGAGAAATATATTATTTTTCATTACAAACTTAAATCTGAAAATTAGATTTTAAGGTTTAGTTATCCGGTCTGATTTAGAGTAGTGCTCTTTTATTTGTTGGTACAATCACCCGGTAGTTAGAGTGAAGTTCTATTTCAAAAGTTTTTATAAGAATTATTATCTGAAAATGTATTGACAACATGTTTTCAGTAGTGGTTTTAAAACTTGAAAGTTAGTACTCGGATAACTAAATTCTTAGGTTTAATTTGGACACCTTGAATAAAGTTTAAACTGTCTAACCCCACCAAAGGTGGCATTTAAATGATTCATTTTCAATCTCTTAGAAAAAGGAATTAATTTAATTAACCAAATTAGTTATCAACCCCACCCATAGGTGTTAATTGATTTGTTTAGTTAACAAAGAATATCTAACCCCACCAAAAGTGGTATTCATATAAAAAAGAGAGAATCAATAAATATCAATTTATATCTTTAATAACCTAAATAATATGAGCAAGCATAATTAACTTATTTATTATATCCATAAATACTCTACTATTATAAAATATAAAATTTTCATAAATGTTTATTGAATCTGTATCTATGTTTATTTTTATGTTATTAGATTAAAAACACAAAACCCCTAAAATATCGTGACAAGATGTTTAGGATTTAATTTCGTTTTTAAAAGTTTGAATAATAAATAAAAAACCACATACATTTCTTCCTTAGATCGACCTTGGGAGTATACTTATCATTTTCTACGAAATGATTCGTGCACTTGCAAGAGTTTTATAAATACATAAAACCAAAGCGATGGCAGGATCGGCGATGTCGATTCTACCCATCACATACCTAGTAAGATGTGCCTCGCTTGAATGGGTACCATATCACA
Source organism: Hippophae gyantsensis (assembly GCA_030763125.1). NCBI lineage: Eukaryota > Viridiplantae > Streptophyta > Magnoliopsida > Rosales > Elaeagnaceae > Hippophae > Hippophae gyantsensis. Next base: position 50,239,845 of record CM061034.1, on the reverse strand, counting down.
CATCACCTCATCTTTGTAATTTCCAATGGAAAAGCTCACTAATACTTGCCTATTAACCTTCACTTCCCCACTATCATTTAACCATTACAACTTGTAAGGCTTAGGGTGTTCAAATGTATGCAACCCTAACTTCTCAACTAAGGTAGTACTAGCCACATTGGTGCAACTTCCCCGATCTATAATAACACTACACATCTTGTTGCTCACATGACATCTTGTGTGAAAGATGTTATCTCTTTGTTGTTCAATTTCATCCTTTTTGACTTGAACACTCAAAGATCGCCTTATTATAAGTGTTTTCCCATCCACATATCCTATCTCCTCTTCATTGGCTTCCTCTAGAGGTGGCATCTATTTTTCTTCACTTTCATCATTGGTTTCCACCTCATCACTAGCTAAGGTGATCATTGTCTTCTTGTATGGACATTAAGGACTATATAACCATTACCAAGACAATGAAAACACTTAAAGTCATGATTATGAGTTGGGGTGTCAATTTTACCTTTGTCCTTACTAGCCCCCATCTCTTTGGCTTTGTAAGGCTCAAATCTTGGTTTGGAACTAGCTCATTCACCTTTTTTTTTCATTGAACTTCCAAGGATTAGTAGGGTTTCCCATCCATAGATCCTATCTCCTCTTCACTAGCTTCCTCTAGATGTGGCATCTCTTTTTCTTCACTTTCATCATTGGTTTCCACCTCATGACTAGCTAAGGTGATCATTGCCTTCTTGTATAGACATTGAGGGCTATATGACCATTACCAAGACATCGAAAACACTTAAAGTCACGATTATGAGTTGGGGTGTCAATTTTACCTTTGTCCTTGCTATCCCTATCTCTTTGGCTTTGTAAGGCTCAAATCTTGGTTTGGTTTTGAAGTAATGGGACTAGTAAAGACAAAGGTAAAATCGACACCCAACTCATAATCGTGACTCATAAGTATTTTTGGTGTCTTGGTAATGGTTATATAGCCTCTCAATGTCCAAACAAAAAGGCAATAATCACCTTAGCTAGTGGTGAGATGGAAGGAACACCATTTAGTGGTGTCTTTAAGTGGGGATTTCATCTTTGGGGGCCATATGGCATTTGGCTCCCCATCCATTATTAATACAGCTTGTGCCATAACCACTCTCAAATGAGGCTATCTAAAAGAAGAGAGTGACCTCTCCCAAGGTCTTCTCTTTCTCGACCATTGTCCACCTTCTCTATGTTTGGTGTGAAAAACTTACTTTTGTTGCTCTCGGTGCTCTGATTTTCCCTATTTGGGCTTATTCTCATTTTCCCATTTTTTGATATGACCTCCATACTTGTTTGATAACCTTTAACTAAGCCTAACTCTCTCTCGAGGTTGATGAATTTTCTTGTCTCTCCATATGCTTCCTCGAAAGTACGAGGGACCATTTTAGTTAATTCTACGAACAAGTCAAAATTCTTTAAGAAACCGTGATTGAAGGCCTTTATAGCAATAAAACTTGGATAGTCAGAGATTTCCAACTTTTCTACCCTGAACCGTTTCATATAATCCTTAATGGATTCACCACTCTTTTGAATAAATCTAGAAGAGGTGATGTGATTCCTTTCTCAAGGGCTTATTGCATGCATATGATGAATAGCATGGAGAACTGTGAGAATGAGGTTATGGAGTGAGGTGCTAAGTTGTTGAACCATTTCTGTGCGCCCTCGTAGAGGGTGGCAGCGAATAATTTACACATTATGGCATCTAGGGGTGTCCAACAGTCCGGTCTGGTCCGGTTTTGGTCAAAAAACTTTAACCGGACTAGACTGTTTATATTACAAGGACCAAACCGGACCGTTTGAAACAGTTTTAAGTAATAAAAACCAGACTAGACCGTTTGATTTATAAAACGGTTTGATCCGGTTTGGTTCGATTTTTTATACATTTAATGAAGAATAATGTAAAATTTTTAATATATTATTAAACCGGTCCGAACGGTTTAAAATTAGTACAAACCGGACCGGACCGTTTGATTTGTAAAACCGTTTGGTCTGGTCTGGTTCGGTCCGATTTTACGGTTTGGTCCGGTCCGGTTTATGGACACCCCTAATGGCATCTATCTTTCCCTGAGTGAGGCTCATAGGGGCCATGACTATCTTGAAGTGATGTACATGTGTTATAGGGTCCTTAGTTACAAAATAATCAAGACATTTAGAAGCATTAAACTTGGTAAGTGGTTCATCTTTCTCTATCCCATTAGAAAATGGAGATACACATAATTGCTCACAATCCCTACCCACATCATAAGGGGTTTTGCCTTTATCATATCTCTCATTGACTACCCTTAAGGCCTGATCTTGTTTTTTGTTTGCCTCTCTCCAGTGCTCAAAATCGCATCTCTCAACTTTTTCTTTCTTGAATCCATTGTTCATCTCTAGGTCTCACCAAACTAGAAAAAAGGGTTCTTTTTAACTTCCTATTCAAGCTGGTTACGATGGGGTCGATGGGTCGGTCCTTAGAGGCTCCTCTTCTTAATTGGGAGCGTAACGACCTATTTCTCTTCTAGTCTCTTTGAGCTCTCTTCTTAACTTGAGGAGTTAGCGAGGTAACTCTTGGTAAAGGTTAGCCTCAGTTCTGGTCTCATTAATTGCCGACGATGCATTTTCCTACTTTTCCATTACTTCCTAATTAGCTAGTCTCAATCTTCCTTCAGCATGGGTTCCTACTATGATGATATGGAATAGGTGATTGTGAGTTTTAGGTGTAGCTTGTTAAGGGACACTTTTGATTTCTCAATCTTTTCTCAAAGCTCAGAGTAAATCCCAAAAAATGTGGGGTCAGAAACTTTAAGCTCAATCTCATATTCTAAGCCCCACAGTAGGCGCTAAAATGTTTGAGATGATTGATTTCTCGAGAGAGAACTTAGAAAGAAGTTAAATAAATTGGTTGAATGTGTGGATTCCTTAAGATGTCCATCTATTTATAGAACATTATACATACATGTGTTGATTACATAATGTGTATACATACACGGGTGTCAAAGGAATATAAATGGTGAAAAGTGCAAAATTTAATGGTTTGAGGTCGACCTTAGCTCGAGCTGGTGGTCGACCCTATCTCGAATTGGTGCTTGACCCTTTAGGTAGTTTGGTTTCCTTGAATCGATTTCTTCCTTGCTAGTGAGTTGTGAATGCGGGGTCATTTGGGATGCCTTGTCTTACGACTTAAGTTGTTAACTAAGCTTGAGTAATTGAATGAACCAGGTACCAGATCAGATCAGTACATATGTCTAAACAAATATATATGTAAGTATGTTAGTAATGGATATAATGTTTATTAATAAATATTATTACTAATGTTGTCTCAAATATTAAATCTTTTTATGGTGTTTATTTAACGTAGTCTATTATCAAATTAATTTATTTTTATAAAATTATATTAAATCTTTTTATGATGTTTATTTAACTTAATCTATTATTAAATTAATTTGTTTCTATCATATTTTTTATCGGTTAGAAATTAATAGTAGATAAAAAATATAAACTTTTTTTTCTAATTATATATGCATAACTTTAACGATGAATGGTCGTATAAGTTCATTATATTTTATGAAAATATATTTTACATTCGTATCAAGTAACACAAATTCATTACATTTACAAAAATATTAGAATTTATTTCTTTATAATACATAATCTAAATTAAAAAATTTAAATTTAAATTTTGTTCCTTTCTAATAGTATTATTTATAAGAGGTTATAAAATTATAAAATTATAAGATATAAAATAAAAAGATTAATTTCGATTAATTATGAACGTTGTTTCAATCAAGGTTAATTTAAAGAAAAAATGGTTAAATTTTCACGACCAATCATTGTTTTAATTATCCGTAAATAAAATGGACATTCTTAATTCATATGAGCTACAACAATGAAAAAATTGTCTAGAATTAATATTTTTTTTTGGAGGTGACAAAAGTGAGAAGTTAAAGTTAAAATTAGGAAAAAGATAATCTAAATCTGATTATTTTTAACGACATATAAATTCATTAATTTTATAAAAAAAATTACAAAAACTTATAAAGTAATAAATTTGTCATAACAATTTTGATAATGGATATTTCAAGACTTCAATTAGGTTGGCAATTAGTAGATGGGACTTAGGACATTTACTACAATTGAAAGGTGGGAACTTATTAAATGGGAAATGAGATTTGATTTTGAAGTCAGAGCTTGAAATGAATATAAAAGATGTAGATAAGAGAAAGAAGAATAGGAGTAAAGTAGAAAGGAAGAATAAGAAGAGGGTCCATAGGGAGATTAGTTTTCTAACTCGTCTCTTTTAAAGATATTACCTTTAACCTTTTCCACAACCTTGGAGTCCAATAACAATTATTTTTACAAAACCCAAATAAGAAACTTGATAGATCAAACTAATAAAAGAAGGAATTAGTGTGCATTTTTCGGTGATTGAAACTGTTTGGAGGGAGCGACTTGAGTGGGTTCAATGTACCCATTAACGAGAACCATTAGCACAATGTGCACGGAGAGATTATGAAAAAAATAACTTTGGGGAACATGATCATGGGCTCAAAAACAGAGCAGCAAGAAGCAAAAGATACAAGAAAACGAAACCTTAAAGAAAGATTATAAAAAAGGAAGTGTTTGAGTAACTTTGAAATGGTGAGAAGGAAATGGGGTTTCTTGAGAGAGAGAGACACGAGAACGAGAAAGGCATAAGATTCTTGAAATTCGAATCACTTTCACAATCTCAAGTTGTATCCATCTTCACAATCTGATTCCAGTAGCAACAAAAATAACGAGAATAAAAAATCAGGTAGCGGAATGTAATTCTTACAGGATCTTGAAGCTTAGAGCTCCATGGCTATGATACTATACTATTCTAAATAATTCAAGAAGATAGAAACAGAATCTTATGAAATTGTATTATTATCAAATCTAATATAATAAGCAAGGAAAAACAAATCCAATACTTACAAACTAAAATAAAACTAACTGCTAAATCTAATATAAATTAAAAACTAAAATTTCATAAAATTTTAGTTGGGCAATCATAATTTTATTATTTATAAAACTAAAAAATTATAAATTATAAATAATTATTTTCTTCATATTTTATAGAAACTTTATTTATACATTGTAAAATATCATTTCAATATTAAACATAAAACACTTTGAGTAATATTGCTTTTCTTACCCATATATGTTTTATAACTTTTTCAAATAAGTATATTTTTAAGTAAATATAAATATTAAAATTAGAATAATAGTTAAATTGACAAAAACTGCTAATAGCAATAACCAATATTTATTTTTTAAAATTATCCGAAATATGCATATATATTTATAGTTATTAGGAGATTAGGCTAATCCCATTTTTTTCAGCAAAATAATATTTAATATGACTCAAAAGTATAATTAAAATAATAAAGGATAAAATAGACCACTAACCCACCAATACCATCTGTGACTTAAATACCAAAACTTGTATATATCTGATTATTTAAATTAATTTATTTATAAATAGTAATTAAATAAATCTAAATTTCTATAGATTTTTATAAATTTTTAATTTTCTAATGATTAATGGCGAGATCAGAAAATTTTATGCTCATTTTGTGCCTGCCATATGCTTATTTTGCGCGCGGGTTCTAAAAATTATTAGCGCCATTGAAAATTTCATCCCACTGAGTTAAAAACATTTTCTAGCCTTTATACTTCAAATATCATCCACCGCTCTTCTTAAATTAAAAAAAAAAAAAAAAACTCATCCGTCTGGTTTTGATAGCATTCCGTCTGGTTTCCTCTTCTTTTGGCAGATCCAAGATTTTGAAAGGAATCCACTGGCCAATCCTCCAGCTCGCGCTCACGTAAGAGATCCGCATGGCAATGTGCAGGTAATGTTGTATATTTTTATTGTTATCTTTTTAATCTCCTTTTGAAGAGAAATTGAGAGAGATAAAGTCGGCAGCTTCCTATGCTCTTGGCAATATCGCCGCTGGCAATCTATCCAAGTTTTTGCCCTTTATCTTGGATCAGATAGACAATCAACAGAAGAAACAGTACCTGTTGCTTCATTCTTTAAAGGAGGTTTGATTTCTCGAATAAGGCGCCTTCATTTTACCTGTTTACTTTCGCATTCTGTCCATCTAAATTAGTTTACATCTGTACCCATGTTGCAGGTCATAGTAAGACAATCAGTAGACAAGGCAGAATTTCAGGAATCTAGTGTTGAGAAGATACTTAGTTTGCTATTCAGTCACTTCAAAAGTGAGGAAGATACTTGTTATTTAGTGGGTTTTAGGCGATAACCGTTGGAACAAGTTGAACAAATACATATTACTTATTTATTGAAATAAATTGTTTAGGTTGAGTTATGGACTAAATTGTTCTATTTAAGATGTTTCGTGATTTTGTTTAAATTTGTGTAAGTAAATACAATCTCGTTGTCTTCAGTATAAAATAGCTCAGAATTTTTATTTTTTGTCTCAAAACTTTACTGGATTGATAAAGTTTGAAATGTTACTCATTTTTTATTTATACATCTACTAAACGATGAAAAATATTATTGTGAGACATTTTTAAGAGATTAAAATTTGGCACTTGCATCATTTTTTTTTATTGAAATTCATTTTCAATAATTTTTTACTTGAATTTTATATAAAAATAGTTTTTATCGAACAACCGATTAATTAAAAGTATAAGATTGTGTATAAGCAAAAGGTGTCTATCGATTTTAACAATTATATAGTGTTGATGCACGTGTATCCTAGTATATCTAGTAAATTTTGCTCAAAAATGTCATAGGAAGCGACCATATTTCTACATTCACATATGTGAGTCTATCAAGAGTACTTTTGTAGTTATGTATTTCACTCCACATAGAGTATATAACCTATTAAGAGTATAATAATTAACTCATCATTCTCTCTCACTCTAGGACTTTATGCTTCTAATAATATAGAATGAGACTTTTTATTAAGCATGATTCATCTCATATCACTTTATGACTTATTATTACCTATTGAATTTATTTTTTGGGATCTCTAATCTATAAGTTGGGTTATTATCATGTGTGACTCTTCATTCTAAGGGCATCAGTTCTATTCCTTTTGAGATTTTGAAAATCTTTTCTATTGGTAATCCTTTCGTCAAAGGATCAGCTAAATTTTTATCTGAATATACATGATCCACTCTTATAGCTCCTATAGAGAGAAATTCTCTAATAGTATTGTGCTTGCAACGTATCTGTAGTTTCTTGTTGTTGAAATAACGGTTTTGAATCTTTGTAATAGCTACTGTACTATCGCAATGGATCAGGACAACTGGTATCGGTCTTTCCCATAAAGGGATCTTAGCTAACAAACTTCTTAACTAGCTTGCTTCTTCACTAGCAGTAGTTAGTGTTATCATTTCAGACTCCATCATAGATTGAGCCAATTTTGTTTGTTTCTTAGACTTCCAAGAAACAACTCTACTAGCAATGCTAAATATATAGCCGCTAGTTTCTTTAGAGTCTTCTGATAGAGTTTCTAATCAACATCGTTGTATCCATCTAGAACAACGGGAAACTTTTTATAATGTAATCCAAGGTTCATAGTTCTTTTAAGGTATCTCATAACCCTTTCAATATCATTCTAATGCTCTATACTAGGTTTACTAGTAAACCTACATAGTAGTCCTATAACATAAGCTATGTTTGGTCTAGTGCAGGCAGTAGCATAACGTAAGCTACCAATGATGCTCGCATACTTAGTTTGTCTAACAGTGTCTCTGGTGTTCTTGAACAATTAACTTTGCACTAGGATCATAAGGAGTACATGCATGTTTGCAGTTAAAGTAATTATATTTCTTTAAAATCTTCTCAATGTAATGAGATTGATCTAGAGAAAATCCCTTTTTAGACCTAATAATCTTTATACCAAGGATTACTCGTTTTTCTAAGATCGTTCATATCAAAGTTAGCATATAACAAAGTTTTCACATTATTCACAACATGAATATTTGATCCAAAAATAAGCATGTCGTCCATATATAAATATATAATAGTACAAATGTCATTTTCTGATTTATAATAAATGCATTTGTTACTTTCATTTATTTTGAATCTATGTGAGATAACTAGATTATCAAATTTTTCATGACATTGCTTAGGTACTTATTTTAGACTATAAAGGAATCTATCTAGTTTACAAACTTTATTTTCTTGACTTGGGACAATAAAGCCTTCAGGTTGGTCCATATAAATATCTTCTTTTAAGTCATCATTTAAGAAAGCATTTTTAACATCTATTTGGTACACTACTAAATCATGGATAACAACAAGGGAGAGAAGTACATGTATGGAAGTTATTCGTGTGACTAGTGAAAATGTATCAAAGAAATCTACATTTTTCCTTTGCCTATACCCTTTGACTATAAGACGAGCTTTGTACTTTTCAATAGTACCATCGGGTTTTAATTTCTTCTTTAGTATCCATTTACATTTTTTGCAACCAATAGGTAAGTCATTTATGCCAAGTTCTATTATACTCAAGAGAGTCTATTTCATCGTTTATGGCTTCTTTCTATAAGTTGGCATCTAAACAAGATAAGATTTCTTGAAGAGTTTGGGGATCTTACTCTAAGGTATAAGCATAAAAATCAGACCCAAAATCCTTAGAGGTTTGAGCTCGTTTACTTCTCCTAATTTCAGTATTTAATTCCTCTTTTTGTTCACTAGTTTTAGTTATGGATAAACTATTAGAAGACGAGCTCCCATTATTTTTAAATTTAAAGGAAAACTTATGTTCATAAAAGCCAACATCATTTGATTCTATAATTATATAATCATTTAAGTCATAGAACTTATAAGCTTTACTATTCACAACATATCCTATGAACACACATTCATATGCTCTACTAGCAAGTTTATTTCTTTTAGGATTATGGATTCTAACATAGGCTAAACAACCCCAAGTTTTAAAATAAGTTAAGTTAGGTTTCTTATTTTTCAAAATTTCATATGATTAATTTTTACTAGTAGATTTAGGCATTCTATTTAGTACATAGCAAATAGTTAATAAAATTTCTCCCCACCAATAGGAAGCAACACCAGAGTTTAATAAAATTGTAACAAGTGATTCAGTAAAAGTTCTATTTTTTCTTTCAACTTTTCCATTCATTTCGAGAGAATAAGGTGTATTTTTTTCATAAATGATTCCATGAGTTTTATAAAAATCATTGAAAATATTGGAGACATATTCAGTGCCTCTATCACTTTGAAACCTTTTTATTTTTCTATTAAGTTTTTTTTCAATTTCAATCATAAATATTTTAAACATGTCAAACGCTTCACTTTTATTTTCATTAGATATACATAAGTATAATTTGAACACTCATGAATAAAAGTTATAAAATAACGTTTTTCATTTCTTGTTAAATTTCTATCAAGTTCACATATGTTAGAGTGTATTAAGTCTAAAGGTTCAGATTCTCTAACTACTGACTTATGTGAAGTTTTGGTTATTTTAGTTTGACTAAAGTCACATTTTTCAAAATCATTCAATGATAATTTAGGAATTAGTTCTAAGGTACTCATGTTCTTGATTATGCGTTTATTAACATGACAAAGTCTAGCATGTCAAATATTAAAAGAACTTAACATATAAGCAGAAGAAGAAACTTTATTAATTTCAACGTTCAATTTAAACATGCCATCGGTGGCATACCCTTTCACAACAAAGATATTATTTTTAGTTATTGTATATAAATTAGCCTCTACAGTTTGAGTAAACCTAGCTTTGTTAAGAAGACAGCCTGGAACTAATTTCTTTCTCATCTCTAAAATATGCAAGACATCGCTCAAGATGACAATCTTCCGAGGTAAACTTCAATTCCACCTTACCTGTACTAGCAACTTTAGTGGAGTACGAGTCGCCTAGTAGCACTTTTTATCCTCAAACACAAAATAGGACTTGAATATATCTCGATCATAGCAAACATGGAGAGAAGAACTAATGTCCACCTACCACCCCTCAGATCCACTAACAAAATTGATTTCAGATATCATAGCAATAAGTTGATCTTTAGTAAGGTTCGCCTATGGGGCAGGACGATTTCTGTTCTAGTAGTTCCTGGCCAAGTGGTCAGGCCTATTACAACTATAACACATGAGTGTATTATTCCTTGAGGGGGTTGAGGTCTATTCTGTTGAGGATAGTTTTTGTTTCTATTTTGGTGGTTACGGTTCTAGTTATTATTGCGATTTTGAGTTTTCATCTCTTTGATCTTGTTTTTGGGCTTCTTCTTCTATTCTTAGACGGGTTATAAGACTTTCTAAAAACAATTCCTTAGTTTTATGTATAAATGCATTCTTAAAATCTTTCCATGTAAGGGGTAATTTATTTATAATAACAGCAACTTGAAATTGTTCATTTAAAGCCATACCTTCAGAAGTTATTTCATGTGCTATCTTCTACAGTTCGTGCGATTGAGCTTCCACAGATTTGCCATCAATCATTTGATACTTCATGTATATACTGACAACATACTTTTTTGTTCCAGCTTTCTCAATGTCATACTTCTTTTGAAGTGCATCCCAAATTTCCTTAGTAGACTTATCAGAATTATAATAGTCATACAAGTCATTAGCTAATCCATTAAAAATAAAAATTTTGCATAGAAAATCATTTTCCATCTAGGTGTCTAAATCCTTTGTTGTAGTTTCAGTAGGAGGATTAGGTAGTGTTGGTTTTTTAGTAGTAAAAACAGAAGTAACATTTTTCATGGTTAAGAAAAATAACATTTTTTGTCTCTCACTCGAATTGGTTAGACGGCGGCAACGGTGGTGAGTGCGGAATAACATTTGCTTAGGTTTTCTTCCCTTCCACAAAAATGGGTATCCCTTGAGTCCCAAATCAAATAATCAATCATTTTCTATAATCAATCATTTTCTATTTATGCATCTCCTAAATGATGTAAAATAGTAACGTGGGACAAAATTTTAAGAGATTAAAATTTGGTACTTATTCTCATAATTTATTTTTATTACAATTTATTTCCAAAAATAACTACAAAAGGTTTTGAAGGATATGGGTAACTGATAGGGGCAGAACCGACGTCGCCGATCCTGCCCGTTACTTTGGTTTTATCTATTTATAAAACTCTCGCAAGTGCACGAATCATTTCGTAGAAAATGATAAGTATACTCCCAAGGTCGATCTAAGGAAGGAATGTATGTGGTTTTTAATTTATTATTCAAACTTTTAAAAACGAAATTAAATCCTAAACATCCTGTCACGATATTTTGGGTTTTGTGTTTTTAATCTAATTACATAAAAATAAACATAGATTCAATAAACATTTATGCAAATTTTATCTATTAAAACAGTGGAGTATTTATGGATATAATAATTAAGTTAATTATGCTTGCTCATATTATTTAGGTTATTAAAGATATGAATTGATATTTATTGATTCTCCCTTTTTTGTATGAATACCACCTTTGGTGGGGTTAGATATTCTTTGTTAACTAAACAAATCAATTAACACCTATGGGTGGGGTTGATAACTAATTTGGTTAATTAAATTAATTTCTTTTTCTAAGAGATTGAAAATGAACCATTTAAATGCCACCTTTGGTGGGGTTAGACAGTTTAAACTTTATTCAAGGTGTCCAAATTAAACCTAAGAATTTAGTTATCCGAGTACTAACTTTCAAGTTTTAAAACCACTACTGAAAACATGTTGTCAATACATTTTCAGATAATAATTCTTATAAAAACTTTTGAAATAGAGCTTCACTCTAACTACCGGGCGATTGTACCATCAAATAAAAGAGCACTACTCTAAATCAGACCGGATAACTAAACCTTAAAATCTAATTTTCAGATTTAAGTTTGTAATGAAAAATAATATATTTCTCTCTAACATTCTTAATATAAAATCTTGAATAAAAATAAAATCAATTCATTTTAGAGATTTTTACCTATTTAATATTTCGCAAGCATAACAACGTTATTATTACATCATGTTTATAAACAATTACAGAAAGTTAAATTTAATCACAGACAAATTAAATATAACATGTAAGAATAAAGCATAAAAAATAACTCAGAAGAAAATAAAATGCTTACAGAATTTCCATGCTATTGCCGTTCGTCGAAAACATCCAAGCGGAATTTGCACTCGCATTTATTGAATCAAAAGCTAATATATTACAAAAACATAACTAGTTCTTCCCAAAAAGGGAAGAACTCTAAAACTAAGAGAAATTAACTAAAAACTAAGAAAAACTAAAAAACCTAAAATCTAAAAAAAGAGAGAAAAAAAGAAGAGAGAAGTTTGTTTTGAAGTTTTGTTTTGAAGTTAAGGGAAGGGGGGTATTTATAGGTGAGGATGGAGAGAAAAAATGAGTAAAAAAATGTTAAAAAATATTAAAAAAATGTAAAACGCGTATTGGAATTGCCGATGTCATTAATGACGCCAAGATGACGTCACAGGGCGGCTGCACGTGAAAAATGGGGCGAAAGGCGTTGGGCGCGCGGAGAGGGTCAGGCACCGGCGCTGCGCGCGGGGTTGCCGCGCTGTGTGCGCGCGTGAACTTCCCGCGCGATGGGGCGCGCGCGGATGGGCAGGCCACATGAGCGCGCGGTGCAGCGCGGCATGGGGCGCTGGGAGCACATGTGGCGCCAAGGCGGGCGCGATTTCCGTCTTTTGACATTTTTGACCTTTTCGACCCATTTTGTCCAATTTTTCCATGTTTGTTGACCTTTTGCCACTTATTTATTAATATATTTGTGATGTATTGCTTCAAGTATTCCTCTTTGAGTCTTTAAATTGCGTTTTTAAGCCAAAATACCTGAAAAACAATAAAAATACCCGTGATTCCGAAAAAGACAAATTTATATAAATATATGATAAAACATATAAATATATGTATTTTTAATCAATTAATGTACATAAAATCATGGTTATTTTAGTGCTTTTTGGGCACTCATCAGGGCTTGGTGAAGAGTACTACGGGTTGTTCGATAAAAGGTGTTTGATATTAAATGTGTAACAAGTATGTGACCTTATGAATGTAGGTACCCTGCTAGGGGTTAGTGAGGTAGTTTTGAACTAAAATACCTAAAAAACAATAAAAATATTGTGATTCCAAAAAGACATGTTTCTATAAAAATATGATAAAATCATACAAATATGAACCTACTTAATCAATTAAAGTATAGTAAATCATGGTAAATTTAGTACTTTTTAAGCACTCATCACAACCCCTAACCAGGTTTTTGCTAGTCCCTCAGCAAGAAAAGCAATAAAAACTAAAGATTAAACTATCGTAAATCACTTTTGTGTATTGAAACTGTTTTACTTAGCGTATGCAATAAGCTTTTAAACTCCTAGGTTGCCCTATTGGACGAGTTTAAGTCTCGTGAGGGTTTTCAGTAATGATACCCACAAACATTAACAAAAAAAATAAAATAAGAAGTTAACTAAAATTTAGAATAAAGTAAAAAACTAAAATAAATAAATATAATACAAAAATATGTCATGCTTGTAATCTCTTTTAAATTTCATAATTAAAATCTTAAGCATAGATTATTTCAATTTTCTAAATATTCATGATTTATTAAAATAATTAGTGGAAAATCATTTTCATATTTCATATAAAAAATATATCAATTTAATTTCACCCAAACTTAGTGTGAGGAATCCAAATTCGCTTCGACTCTATTCCTCATAAGTCAATACTCTAAAAAACACTGAATCCTATAGGTTCAAACACTCATACTAATTTATATGCGAAAAAGTTGATTATAGAAATGAGCTAATATGTTTGCATACGTTGATGAAGAAAGGCTAAAAGTGTTATTTTAACGTTGATCTCATGAAAGGAATAAAATGTATTATTATTTATAAAATATTATACATTACTTTCAGGCATCAATCAAATTTATCAAACAAAAATATCAAGTAATATAACTTATAGAAAATGTTGAAAAATACAATGACTTCTTAGGGAATTACTTCCTATATTTTCTTTTGTATTAAACCATTCCTCACAATTGTTTAGGCTTTTTGGGTCATAGTATATAGATTGTACTATACATTTTCCTCTCTTTCTTTCTATTTTCTTTCTTTCTTTCTCTTATACTTTTTTATAAGAGAATCTATTTTTTTAGAGAGTAGACCCTATGTATAGATTGCACATTTTTTATATGTTAAGGTGAGTGGTTAATATTTGTCTTTTATGTTTGTATTTGTATAGATAACCCTATATATGTCTCTTTTTTAATAGAAGTCATGCATGAATGAAGAAAGGCATATACTATCAATTTTTACTTCAATCATTTAATCTAAGAAAATGAAAAATAAATATATAACACTTCAATAAGATATAAAAATCTAGACATTCAATGCTAAGTCCAATAGAGATCATCTAATAATGTTGAAAAAATAAGAAAAATGTTTAGAGTAGAAAAATAATATTTATCACTCAGAATAAAGGACAATGGGCTCAAAATATTTCTCACAAGGCTAGTCTCCACTATTTGATTCCTAAACACCAATTTTCGATTTAATATAATTTCCACACCTTATCAAGAAATACTAGTCATGACAAAAACTAACCAATTACCATATATTCCATGATATATTTTCAAAAATTAGTCTAATAGTACAAAAGATTTAACTATTTACTTAAATTTGATTTAAAGAAATGATAAATATTTGTGAGATATTTTTTTCTTATAAAAAAAACTAATCCTAAAAGTCTAAAAATTACTAAACCACACAAAGAAAATAAAATCAAACACAATAAAAATAAAAATGTACATGAATATAAAATTTTCAAAATTGTTAATTTTTTTGAATGTAAGCATGATAACTTTTCACCACCCCCAACCTAAAACTTACATTATCCTCAATGTAACAGTTGTAAATTAAAGATAAAGAGAAAAAAAGAAGAGAAGTTACCTATTTCTTGAGAATGTGCAAGTAGTGTTGGAGAAATACAAGTGCATCCATCATGTTTATCATTAATGTTCAAACAGGTAGATCGTTATAAACTTCTAATATCTCAACAAATATTTTTAATTTTAACAATTCTAAATTTATTCACATGCAATTAAACTAAAATAAACAAAAGAAAATAACTAAAAGAAAATTACCTAAAATGATGGTTTGCGTACTTAGTTTAACATCTTAGCAAGACGTAACTTGGGGGATTTCATTTTAAGTAAACTCAATGTCCCCACATCAATGCATCAATCAAACCTACAGGTAAGACAAGGTTGTCTACCTATATTATTTAAGTAATGTTTTATAGATTTTCAAAATTTTATTTATTTAAAACTAGGGATATGATTATGGGTTTTAGATAACCCACTTCTAGGTGCAAGCCAAATAACTAAGGCATCAAAACATATTTGTACCTAGATTTAAAGAAGTAATTACCTTCTTTTATCATACATTTAAAAAAAACTTTGAAATTGTGGAGGTAACTTATGCAATTTTTTATTTTTTATTTATTTTATTATAATCTCTAAGTTAAATAACATAATCAATATTAATTAAGAATACTCCTAGGAAATAATGGTGGGGCAAAGCCTCCTTAAAAACCATCCTTCTAGATAGAACAACGTTCCTAGGAAAGACTAGTGGCACGAAGGATTCTAAGAACTAGTCTCCTAGACAAAACTTAGATCTTTACTTTTTATGATATTAAAATCTATGTTAATTAAGTTAATAAATTAAGTTAAGTGAAAATCTAAGTTAATTAAGTTAATAAATTAGGTTAAGTAAATATCTAAGTTAATTAAATTAATAAATTAAGTTAAGTGAAAATCTAAGTTAATTAAGTTAATAAATTAAGTTAACTGAAAATCTAAATTAATTAGTTTTTATTTTTATTTTTTAGGAGCTCATTAAATTTTGTTTTTAAATTTTTTTTATTTTTTAAAAAATATTTTGAATTTTTTAAACTCAAAATAAATATAAAAAATCACAATTATTTGCAACACAAAAAGTTTTCAAAATTTTGATAAATAATTTAAAAACCCTAATCTTTCCTCGGAAACGGTGCCAAAAGCTTAATGAGCGCAAAACCAACATGAAATGTTGATGTAAGGAAGAAATATATGTGGTCTTTAATTTATTATTCAAAATCCTAAAAATGAAATTAAATCCTAAACATTCTGTCACGAAATTTTGCTTTATTTGTTTTGCTAATATAAAAACATAAAAAATAAACATAGATATGGAGTCAATAAACAATTGTGCAAATTTTTATTTTTCATAACAATAAAGTATTTAAGGATATAATAATTAAATTTATTGTGTTTGCTCATATTATTTAGGTTATTAGAGATATAAATTGATATTTGTTTATTTTCTCTTTTTAGTATGAAAATGTCCGTAGGCAGGGCACAAATTCTTTTATTTAATATTAAATAACTAATATCCTTAGGCGAGGCCTATTAATTAATTAAATATTAAATTTCAATTTTATTTCTAAGAAAATAGCAAACCATCTAATTACAACTTTACGGGGAGTCAATTAATTTGACTTTATTCAAGGTGTCCAAATTAAAGCTAAAAATTTAATTACCCAAGTACTAAATTTTAAGTTTTAAAACCATTATTGAAAATATGTTGTCAATACATTTTCGGATGATAGTTCTTGTCAACACTTTTGAAATAAAACTTCACTCTAACTACCGAACGATTGTACCAACAAATAAAAGATTACTACTTTAAATCCAACAAGATAATTAAACCTTAAAATCTAATTTTAAAATTTAAGTTTGTAATGAAAAATAAATATTTCTCTCTAACATCCTTAATATAAAATATTGAATAAAAAAATAAATTTATTTTATCTATTTAATATTTTGCAAGCATAACAACGTTATAATTATATCATATTTACAAATAGCCAGCCATATTAAATTTAATCATCGAAAAATTAAATATAACATATATAAGAATAAAACATAAAAAAATAACTATAAAGAATCCATTAAAATTACACCTTAAAAGAATCCTTACAGAATTTTGACGTTAATTCTGTTGCTGAAAAACCTCCAAACGGATTTGCATTTCTGTTTATTAAATCAAAAACTAAAAATCTATAAAAACATAGCTAGTTCTTCTCCTTTGGAGAAGAACTCTAAAACTAAAAACTAAAAAAAAAGAAAACTTTATAGAGAGAGAAAGCTAGAGAGATAAAGAGTTGAGAAAATTGTGTGTTTTGGAATTGGGAAAGAGGGTCCTTTTATAGGTGATGAAAAGGCCAATAAAAGTGGGAAAATATTTCAAAGATTGATTTTGGACATGCTTGGATAAGGTGACATGCATGTGGGGTGCAAAAATTAAGGGAGACAGGAGTTTGGTGCACGCAGGTCATGGCGTAGGCATAGGCTAAGCGTGCGGGACATAACGCGAGTGTGTTTTGGCACACAGAATTGGTGCGGCATGTGTCGTGCATGTGTCAAGCGTGTCTTGGGAGTGTGTCGGCTGCGTGCGAGTATGTGTTGGGCGTGTGTTGGGAATGTGCCGACATGTGCTAGGCATGCGACCGTGCTAGTGTGTGTAGGACTTGGCGTGAATGAGTGGCTGCGTGCGGGATTTGGGTCTTTTTTCCATTTTTGACCCATTTTGTCCAATTTTTCCATTTTTTTGTCTTTTCCTCTTTTTTTATCAATATATTTATGATGTATCGCCTCCAGTATTTTTCTTCAAGTTTTTAAGTTATTTTTGTATTAAAATACTTAAAAAACAATAAAAATACATGTGATTCCAAAAAGAAAAATTTATATAAAAATATGATAAAATCATACAAATATGAATATATTTAATCAATTAAAGTATATTAAATCATGATAATTTTAGTGCTTTAAGCACCCATTGCCTATCATGCATGTTATATTTTCATTTAGAATGAATGAGAAATCTAAAGGGAAGTCCAAGAATATGCCTATAACAACTAAGATAGTAGATTTCCAACCCAATGATTAAAGAAAACCAAAATTAAAGAAATAATGGGTTAGGAACGATTCTCGTTTAGGTCATTTAACTATCATTCTTTATTGTTTTACTTAGATTCTTTTGTTTGAGTGCTTAAGTGATCCTAGATAAACATCTTTAGGGCATATTTTTGACTTGTGCATTTACATATTTTTCACATCTACTGATGTTGACTTGAACCTACTCACACACTCACTGGGCACCTATGTATGTCATACTAGAAGTTTATAATTAATTATATGAGATTTTAGGGCATGAGATAACTTTGACAGTGAAAATTATGGTTGAACTCTGTCTTTCTTTGTGTAAAATATTGTTATAGAAATACATGTAGTTTTGAGAGAACTACCTACTGTGATGTGTGAAAAGTACTGTAGTGAACGGAGAGGGCTACCTCACAACTAGTGTGAAAGTCATCTTACTAGGTATATTGGTTTGTGCATATTTTCTTAAAAAAATGAATATAATATTAAAGGTAAAATAAAAATACAAATGTTTTTGCATGCATAAAAAGAAAAGGCCAAAATTGGTTATACAAAATGAAAATAAATAACCAATCCCTCACAAAAAAAAATTAATACAAGAGAGGAATACAAAAAAATAGATTAAAGTTATCTCTTGGTAAGTAAAATTTTATAATGTACAAGTATGAATTCAACTATAGTTTTTCATGATAGGTGATACATTTTCTTTGAATCTTTCATAGTTGATCATAAATTAACAAATGACATCCTATTTCATTTCTAACACATATTTTACTTTTGGTGATTGCCGATATGTCACTATATATGTTAATATGTTTATGTGACGTACTTGTCTACATATATTTATATTGTCAATGGATAGTCACACTTTGAACAAAATTAATTTCATCATTTGTATGTACTGTTGTAGTCATGTTAAGCTAAATCTACTACCCCCAATTAAAAAAAATTATATATATCAATTTTATAAGTTTTGTTTTATTCTTATTTATTTAGCAGAGTCATAGAACTTAGAGGTGTTTATTCACTTTTGGGAAACATGTTTTTTTAGCTTTTAAGAATGTGTACTACTCTTTTCAGTCATTAAATACATTGTTTGCTTGCTCAACATGTTACTATTACTTCATGATTATATTTTTTTATTTTTATGAAAAAATGGGGGAGAAAAATTGGAACATTAATTGAAAATCTACAAAAAAGTTGAGAGCTAACTTAGGGGAAATTGCTTTGAAAATGCTTTTTAGAGATACTACACATAGGGGAAGTTGCCTTTTTAATTTCTATCATTTTTTTAATCCCTCATTCTTTGCTTTTCTATTATAAGATACACTAAACTATTATGGACAATAAGTCCTTCGGGACAAGTTGTTTTCTTGATGGTGTTTTTGTTTTTCAGTGTAAACATGAGCTTTTTAGATTTAAGTGAAGATAGTTCCACCAAATCATAGGATGGTTTCACTATATAAATTTTTCTTTGAGCATTATGTAGTGAGAAAGAGGTTTTGTCACACGAATATACCAAAGGTGAAGATTTTTATATTTATGTTAGTGTTGGCAATATTCGTAAACAAAATGTATAATTGTAATTTTAGTTTCTATGTGTCTTAGAATAATATTTTGATGTCGAAGAAACTATCGAGTCTCAATGATCACATATCATGTATATTTATATTCTCGTACGCATTAGGGTGTATATTAGACACAATAGGAACAATGTGAAAGTAGACTACTCGATTGATCGAGTAGTGACTAGATCGATCGAGCAATATTTCCTGAATAAATTGATTCTAATGCAATACTAGCTCGATCGAGCAGTCATGTCTTTGAATTTTGTATATATATCTATTATGAGTTGGATTAGTTTATAATATTGTCCTTATTTATTAAAAGTGTTTTAATTAATTTCATGGACAATATGGTAATTCAATTTTGACCTAATCTATTTCAAAATATTTTATAAATGGAAACCTAAGCACATATTTGAAGCTAACCACACAATAAACTAATTGTGCTTATTCTCTTCATATTTTTTCTTTCTCTTATTTTGCTAATTTTTTTCAAATAGACATTTTTATTACATTAAATTATCAAACATTTGTGGTTGATTATTCATTATTGAATCTACTTTAGTATACACACTTACACTTATGTTTATGTGCTAACTTTTTAGATGATAACAATGCGTATTTGATTAACTCATGAGACTCAAGTTTGTCAAAACGCTGGTCCGGATTTGAAATCCTATCTTGTAGAGACTATGATGAAAACAAATTGTAAGTAGATTACTTGATGGGATTACTTAGATGGGTAGTTTGAATTCTAACCTTATAATTGGATACTTCTTTTTCATAGTGGATAATTAAGTGAAAAAATCTCATGTGTTGATCTTTATTTTTTGCATTACGTTACTTACATATGATTGTATGCTTAATCATTCTACAAAATTTGAATTTAACCTTATTCTATAGATCATCTATTCACACTCTAACTTAATTAGATCCATAACTAAATAAGAAACTTTCAGATATCCTAACAAAGAAAAAATACTTCTAACTTTGTTTCAATATCCACTTATAACGTCATGCAATTTTGTTAAAAAGAATAAAATAAAACATAAAATTTCCCATCACTTTGAGATAAATCATAGTAAATAAATTACTATTTTAATTATGTGCATGATGCACTATTGCACTTTACGTGTTGTTTCATTGTCCAACCAACAATATGTATGATATGAATGCTTAGGAGGAAAAATCAATTCTAAAACCTTCTCGTCTTGAAAGCAACAGGACTTTCAAAGAAAGTGATTTACAAAGTAGTTTAGGAAAATAATGAAAGTTTAATTCTAAAATAAACTTCTACGCTTCTTGCTAGCAATACTACAAAGGTTTCATATGCATTAAAATTACTTAAAATAGTTTTAAATTAAAAGATAATTAGCTATAATATGGTTCAAATATATTGTTTGAAATATTGTCATATATAGCATAATACTACTTTAATCTTATGTGGTTCAATTAGTAATACTCTTATATCTTTAATTTAAAGTCATATATTCAAATCATATCAAATTCAAGAAATTAAGGATTTTTGTCTAAAATAAGCATATCTCGTATAATACTTTAAAAAGAGGCAAATTTATGATTTAATTTAAAAATAGGCAAAAAGTAACTCCCTAGACAAGTTGCTGGTATCCCCTATTTCCCCCACCCCTTTTTCTTCTTCTCTCTCATTCTCTATGCTCCAATCCCATATTTTTCTTCTCTTTTCCCACTTTCTTCTTCTCTATCCTTCTCTACGCTCCCACCCCATTTTTTCTTCTCTTTTTCCATTTTCTTCTTCTCTCTCCTTCTCTACGCTCCCTCCATTTCTCTTCTCTGATTTTTTATCCTTTTCTTCATTACAAGTGAAAGATTTCCAAAATCAGGTTAGTGGTACTAATTATATGAGTTGGGTAAATTAATATTGGTTTTATTAGCATATAAATGTTAATTTTGTTTTCCAGATTTATAAACCTTTGGGAAGCCATTGTTGGGTTGAGAAATTTTTGAAAATTTACCAACTATTTGGATGATTTTTTTTCTCCTAAACTGATTTGGGGTTATTTGATGAGATTTTTAGTTGAAAAATTATATTATCTATTACCCCAATGAATCAAAGATAGATGAAGTTATGTCTAAGGTTTGTTGTCATTTTCTATAAAGTTGTTTGCTTTTTTGAACTTTGATCTTTACCCTTTATTGTTATTTAATATAAAAGTTTGTTTTGATTGTTTAGAAGTAATTTATATTGAAATTTTGGCATTTTATGTGCAAAGTAAATCTAGAAAACTTAGATATCAGCTTTATCAATAAAATTTTGGGAGATTTGTTCTTTAGGATTTGAGAAGAGAAAGGTGATATGTTCTCCTGTTGCTAAATTAGATTATGAGTTTTGTATTCCCCTGGTGTAAATTTTTAGTCATATATTGTGTTTAGGTTAGAGTTGATCTACTTTTTGGGCTTGCATTTTGTTTCTTTCATTCATTCTATATAGTGCAGATTATACATTTTTTTGCATTCACATATCTTATTATTGAATTATCAAAATTAGATATAGTTTATAAATTTAAAAGTAAAAATATTATTATAAAAATCTTCTCCATGTACTAGGCCTTCGTATTCTGCAAAGTGTTAATTAATAAACTAATTTAATTTTAAGTATTGATGTATTAATATTTGCTAATTTTTCTTCTACCTTCTAGAGAATAGATGGCCTTAGTATTCTAATCATTAACGATGGTAAGTGGTCGAAGAAAGATGACAAAGAAGTATATTGAGGAGGTTAAGGTTTGGTGATAAGGATCATAAAGGAATTTATATATAATGACCTTAAAGATAAATTGTTTCAAAAGATTAAGATCAATAAGTATAAGTATTAAAGTTCAGTGATATAATTCTATAAGAATGATCAGACACTACCTACTATTTTAATAGGCGATGACCAAGATCTCGATGAGTTTTTTAACCTTCATGTTAAAGATAATCAAAGCAAGGTTGTTGTATATGTTACAACAAATGAGATAAGATCTGTACATACACGTCATTCTATTTGCTGTGACAATATTTTTAAGAGTATGGGTGATGCACGAAATGTTGATCATTCTTCAAATCCCAATGAATTTATTGGTAATGTTCTTAGGAACAAGAGTGATGATGGACATCTTGATATTATTAGAGAATATGAATTAGAAGGTGATATTGTTAACGAGAATTGTACAACTGCATTACTACAACCTTGTAACAATGTTATTTCATCAATGACTTTTAGGCTCATTGTAGAAGTTGATTCTGAAAATGGTTTATCTCAATCTCATGGAACAAATTTAGTTGGGTGCAGCAATAAAGTACTTTCTAATAGACCATGTACACCCATAGATATTTTTTCAAATGGTGATGTTGGTTCGTCGGTGCCACATGTAGAGCTTGATTTGAAGGTTGATCAAGTATTTGACAATAAGATAGATTTCACTACACATGTTGGACTTCATGCCATAAGAAATAGATTTGAGACGAGGACACTAACAAGCAAGAAAGATCGTGTAGTGATAAAATGCATTCAAGCTAATTGTACTTGGATGATTAGATGTAATAGGATCACTGGATCAGATCGGTTTAGGGTAAAACAGTTTGAATCAAGACATACTTGTGATCCTAATAAGTACATGAGGAAAAATTGGACTACGAACTCAAGAGTGATAGAAAATTCTATTAAGATGAAACTGGTGTGACCTAGAAGAGTTTATAAGCCGAAGATATTATTGATGATTGTCAGAATGAGTTTGGGATTGATATTGGTTATACCACAGCATATAGGTCTAAAGAAAAGGCTCTCAGATTGCTACGGGGCACTGATGAGGAATCTTTTCTCAAACTCCCTTCCTACTGTCATGTTCTAAAGGAAAGAAATCCTGGTAGCATCACACATATTGAAGTTGACCAGTCGGGAAGATTTAAGTATTTTTTCATGGCACTAGGTCCATGTATTAGAGGATTCTTATCCTGTATAAGACATGTGATTACAGTTGATGGTGCATTTCTTACTAGTAGCTATGCTGGGACATTATTTGTAGTAAATGCTTCTGATAGAAATAACAATATATATCCAATCTCCATTGGGGTTGGAGATTCAGAGAATAATGATGCTTGGGAAAGGTTTTTGTTAAAACTATCATATGTAGTTTGGCACATTAATGAACTTGTTATTATTTCGGATAGACATTAAATTTTTATTCAAGATATTCCAAAAGCATTACCCAATGTAGTGCATGGTTATCGTAGCTTTCACATGGTGATGGATTTAAATCACAAAAGAACCCTAACATTATACCTTTGTTTAGATGCTGCTCAAGGGCCTATACAAAGGGTGAATTTGACAAGTACATGGGGGATTTGAGAGAGATTTATCCTTTGATAGAGAAGTACTTATTGGAAGCAGGTAAAGAGAAATGGTTAAGATATCATTTCCCAGGAAATAGGTATGGGATAATGACCACCAATGGTTCTGAATCTTTTAATAATGTAATGAAAGCGGCACATGAATTACCTATAACTATGCTTGTTGAGTATTACCGTAGCAAAATACAATAGTGGTTTGTGGAACGTAGGGAGGTTGGAATGAGATGGGGAACTCGATTCCTTACAGATGAAGTTCAATCAATCATGCGTGCAAATCACTTTAAGTCATTAAGGTATAGGGTTTTCAAAATTAATGCACATGTTTTCTAGGTAAATGATTCGTTCACTAGCTGTTATCCTACTGTTATGTTTATCTATTTTCATTGTTTTTGTTAAATATCTATATAATCTTACTTCATATTACATATATTATGTACTAACGATGACACTTGGAATCCTCTTAGGTTATACATGGTGACAACAGTGACGATGTGGATCTACTTAATAAAATTTGTAGTTGTAGGGAGTTTGATGTTCATAAGATCCCATGTTATCATGCCATCACAGTTGCCCGGTTTCAAGATATCGATGTGCATTCTTTCATTGATAGTAATTACATCGTAAATTGTTATATTATAGCATATGTTGAGTTCATTTTTTCGGCAACTCATAATGGTGAGTGGACCATTCCACCAGAGATAATAGACCTAGTTGAACTTCCTTCTAACACTAAGAGAAAGTGTGGCAGACGACGAAAGCAACGCATATGTTCACGTGGGGAGGTAATTAAGAGGGTCATATTGTGTAGTAGGTGTGGAAAGAGTGGTCATAACACAAGGACTTGTAGTCAGTTCCTTCAGATGATTGTAGAACCTTCTCTGTCTTCTCACCCTTAAACATTATTGAGATATATGTAGGATATTCTTGTTTTTTATATTGGTTGCCTTTTTGTAAACACTGTAATATGATGATATAATAAATATTATATTCTTTATTTAGCAAAATATACCATGATACTTGTATATTCTCAAATAGAACCGATATTGTGGGTGAATAAAAGATAAATATTTAAATATAAATTTTTAGGTTGCTTTTAAATTAAAAATTAATGTTATAAAATTTTGCAAAATAGGTATGGAAGTTATAGTTTTTATCTCTTATATAATTTAGCTATTTTTTATTATATCATGTATAAATATATAAATATTCATTGTTATGCATACTATATACGCAATATTGTTGTAATCTATTTTTTATATTTGGATCTTTTTATGTATTTATTAATTTATGTTATTTAATTTTTGAATTATTTTATAAGTTTATATAAGTATGTAACTATATTATTCAAAGTTAGTAAATAACTTTGAAAATGTTAAAGGGTTAGAACCTGCTAAAAATTTTAATTCTCAAGTTTCAAGTTAAATTCTACCTCTTTTTAAATTAAAACATAATTTAAAAAAAAAACTATTCTATGGGAAATGCCCATTTTGGACAAAATCCCTTCAATAAAAGAACTTTTTAAGTAACTAAGTGATTCGTATTTTATTAATAGTAAATCAGGATTCATTTCTTTCTATAATGATCTTAATATGGAGCTGAAGTTATTTTTAGTGATAATGCTGATGTTGTGTTGATAATGGAGCTGAATGTATTTTACTCTATCTTGAAGGAGTAGTGTTGATATTGGCTATTTATCTTACTTCAACAAGAAAAATGAATTACTCTTAATGAACTAGATGTGATATATATTACTACAAAATATCTTTAACTCAAGTTTTCTGTCAAGAATCCCTAGATGTGATATATATTAATTAATTATTGCCAAAAGACAAAGACTATTAAAATCGGAGCAATTCAAGTGATTAGGATGTTTTATTCGTATCATTAAATTGGCCCAAAAACTCTTATGCACAAAATTATCTCATTAAACCCTTGACCATGTGAACCGAATTTAAAATTTAAAGTTGGTTCACCTTATGAACTAACTTTAAGCTTAAAGTCGGTTGACCGTGTGAACCAACTTTAATAGTATATTTTGGTGTAGTGTAATGAATTCTAAAATCAATAAAAATTAAATAAAATTAGATTAAAGTTGAAGTTGATAAGTGATAAATTATGTCAAATTATACAAGTTATCAAACACCCCTAAACTTATAAATTTGTTTGTCCTCAAACAAAAAGAAAATAAAATAAAAGACAAATATAGATAATATCAACTACACCTCATAGAGAATTACCATCACTCATCAATCCATGATTTGAATTTAGATTTCATCACTAATAACTTACTTTTTTTACATCAAAGATAGAGGAAAAATCAATCAAAAATTTAGCAATTTGTCAAGCAAGAGTTAAGAATTTACTTCAACCTAAAGCTAAGTCTTTGAGTGTGTGTGTGAAAGAGTCAATTTAACTCCAAACCACAGCAAATTCAGATAAAAGTAGAACAACTAAAATTTGAAGAACTATCTCAAAACTTAACCCTATAATCCAATTTTGAGAAATCATCTCCACTAATCAAATACCAAAATGAGAGATCAAAAGGTCTTTTATTAGGGTTGTAATGACTAGGCACAAGGTGAGGGCTAAGAAAGAAATGAATATGGAAAATCAAAGTAAACTGGAAAAATACTTGGTAGAAAAAAAGAGTATGCACAGGATTCACACCATATCTCTTTCTCGACATTATGCTCATACAGATGACAATATTGTTGCTATCCTCAATAAGTGGAGTGCTTTTCTTTTGATACCTATAGCCTTTTCTAATTTTCAACCACTTTAACCCTTTTTCGATTCTTGCTTTTCACTTTATTTTCTTTTTATACTTTGATAAAATAGAGCAAACATAATATGGATTCTTTAACTTGAACTAGTTTTCTCTTTAAATGAAAATTTCCACCAAAGTATTTTCTCAAAATTTCAAGTAAATTCATGGTTTCAGGCTTAGAATAAGAATGATTTATGTAGTTAAAAGAAAAAATAAAGGCTTATGTAAAATAAGGTTCAAGGGGCTTGACTATGGGTATACACCATGTAATGATGGTGTGATAATTAGGACGGCTGGGAAAGCTTTTTAGTTGTGACAAAAAAATTTCCTTGATCATTTCTCTAATGTTTGGTATCAAGTAGGATTTCGCCTCAAGGAATTTTAAACGGATTCTAGAGCAAAGCAAGATTGAACTTTCTTAACCCAATTAATTCAACTCCTCTTCATAGGAAAAATGGAGTAAAGAAAAATTTTCGATGTGCTCAATTATTTTAGAGGACAAAGATTTAAATCAAAGTACCCATAAAGATTTTGAAATTTTTTTCTCAAAACCATAATTAATCACAAATTTCAGAGTCATAGCGAATTAAATCATACTCAAATACATGCTTGATAAGAGAATCCAGCAACTCAAGACTATAGGAGTTGACACCCCCAAACTTAAACCAAATAATGTCCTCATTGTAATTCAAAAGTGAGATAGATTGAGGAAATGAAATGAACTTCCTTGGTTTTATGGTGGATCCATATTAGTTTGTAATTTTTTAGCTCTTTATTTCTGCAAAATAAACCAACATCAAAATCCAAATTATTCAAATAAATAATGATAGAATAAAATAAAATAGAAGAATAAAAGAAAGTTTTATGGGCTGCCTCTCATAAGTGCTTTTTTTATAGTGTATAGCCAGACTTTTCAATCTTCATCAATTAGGATTTCGAAGAGGTGTAAATGCACAATTCCTCTCCACTTGTTCTCCATAATAGTGCTTCATTCTCTGACCATTAAATTTGAATATATGCCTTGCCTTTTCCTTCAAGTCTATTGCTCCAAACGAGGTAACTTAGTCAATTGTATAAGGACCTGTCCATCTTGATCTTAACTTATCGAGGAAGAGTTTTAGTCATGAATTGAAGAGCAAAACCTACTATCTTTGAGAAAACTTGCGCCTAAAGATCTATTTGTCATGACACTTATTTCCCTATTCTTTATAGATGTTTGCATTTTCATAAGCATTGTTTTATAACTCATCCATCTCATTCAATTGTAGAAGTCTCTTTTTCCCTGTCGCCTTTAAATCAAAATTAAACTTCTTTATAAACCAATAAGCTTTATGCTCCAAATCAATAAGGAGATGACATGCTTTTCCAAATACTAATCGATAAGGAGAAACCCTGATAGGTGTTTTAAAAGCTGTATGGTATGCCCACAAAGCATAATCAAGCTTCTTTGCCCAATTATTTCTATTGGTGTTGACTATCTTCACAAGGATATTCTTGATTTCTTGATTTGAAATTTCTTTTTAGCAATTGGTTTGAGGATGGTAGGTAAGTGCTATCTTGTGCTTCACACCATATTTAGAGAGAAGGTTATCGAATAACTTGTTACAAAAGTGGGTCCCTTCATCACTAATAATAGCTCATAGAGTAAAAAATCTTGTGAATATGTTCTTATGAAGAAATTTGAGCACTACCTTTGAATCATTTGTTGTTGCATCAATTTCCTCCACCCACTTTGACACATAATAAATTTCTAACAAGATATAAACAAAGCCAAAAGATAGAGGAAACTGATCCATAAAATCAATTTTCCAAACATCAAATAACTCAACCTCTAAGATATTTTTCGATGGTAGCTCCTGCAAGTTTGCACCCAAGTATAACTATAACAAAAAATAGAGAGCCAAAAGAAACCACTTTGAAGTATCTTAGTTTCTATTCATGCTACTCCAAAATGTCCTCCATATGATGAGGAATGATATTGATGGATAATGGCTTGCATCTCATCTCCAGGCATACATCTTCGGATGATTTGATTCGAGCATATTTTGGAAAGCAAAGGCTCATCCCAAAGATAGTATTTCACATCATGCAAAAACTTCTTACGTTGGTGGTAAGTTAGATCTGGGGGCAATACCCTACAAGCTAGGTAGTTTACAATATCAGTATACCACAGAAGTTTGATCTCATATGTAAACAAGTGCTCATCAAGAAATGTTTTTTGGATCACTAAATTTGGTTTTACTTTCTCTTGCTCCAACCGAGAGAGATGGTCAACAATTGAATTTTCACTTCCTTTCTTATCTCAAAATTTCAAATCAAATTCTTGAAGAAAAAGGATCCAACGAATCAGCCTAGGCTTAGCATCTTTCTTATCACACAAATAACGAAGTGTTGTATGATCAGTGAACACTATCACATTTGTTCCAATGAGGTAAGACCAAAATTTGTCACAAGTAAACACCATAACAAGCATCTTCTTCTCAATTGTTTTATAATTCAATTGGGTTTCATACAATGTCTAGCTTGCATAGTATATGGCCCTAAAAATTTGTCTCACTTTTGTTCTAACATTGCTCCAATTGCAAAGTCACTTGCATCACACATGACTTCAAAAGGTTGACTCCAATCAGGTACTAACACTAACTGGTGCTAAAATCAATTTCTCCTTGATTGCATTAAAGGCTTGAAAACAAACATCAAAATCACATATGTCCCAAAAAGCTTATAATTCTCTTCACATTCTTTAGAGGTGGTAGTTGTTTTATGGTTGCAATTTTAGCTCGATCAACCTCAATTCCTTTAGATGACACTCTATGGCCAAGCACGATCCCTTCTTAAACCATGAAATTATAATTCTCCCAGTTTATGACAATATTTTTATCTTCACATCTCTACAAACAAGTGCTAAATTATGTAGAAAATGATCGAAAGATGTACCAAAACCCAAAAAATCATCCATGAAAATTTCCATGATATCTTCCACCATATTAGAAAAGATAGCCATCATGCAACATTGAAATGTTGCTAGGGCATTGCACAATCCAAAGGGCATCCTTCTAAAAGAAAATGTTCCATAGGGGCATGTGAATGTAGTTTCTCCTTATCTTTAGGGGCTATGGCAATCTGGTTATACCCTGAATAACCATTTAAGAAGCAGTAATAGGGATATCTGACCAATTGATATAACATTTGATCAATGAATGGAAGTGGAAAATGATCCTTCCTTGTGTTTAACTTACAATAATCCATACATACACGCTAACTCATGACTATTCTTGTAGGAATAAACTCATTGTTGTTATTTTTCACCACCATTATTCCAAACTCTTTGGATACAACCTATACTGAACTTACCCAAGAGTTGTCGAAAATAACATAAATAATTTTAGCATTGAAGAGCTTCAAAGTTTTAGCTCTCATAACTTCCTTCATTGATGGATTTAATCTTCTTTAGGGCTCAATTGATGGTTTGTAAAGCTCTTCCATTAGAATCTTGTGCCTGCAAATGGAAGGACTTATACCTTTTATGTCAGAGATAGTCCATCCCAAAGTTGTTCTATGCTCCCTTAACATATGCAGCAAATTTTCCTCTTCTTCGGGTGTAAGTAATGCCACAACAATCACAAGAAAGGTGTAACTATCACCTAAGAACATATGGAAAAGATGCTCTGGCAATTACTTCAATTTGGATTTGTAGTTTGCTACACTTTTTATGTAGAGATTATAGAATTTTCTACCATCGTCTCTAGCCTCTCCACTTCTTTGCTAAATGATGTAACCTATTGCAATACATAGTGGAGAAATTCTTCAGTAACAAAAGGTAAATCAGATTCACAAATAGTAGAGTTATTAAAATTATAAGCATGAGATTAGGTGGTGATACATCGTTCTAGGTGATCGGTCGACATATCCTCTTGAAAGGCTTGTACTTCATATTGTTCAATGATATCTACCTGAAAGAAAGTGCTTGGATCTTTTGGAAATCTCATGGCTTCATAAATGTTGAATGTAACCTCTTCTGCGTTCACTCTCAATGTTAACTCACCCTTTTGAACATCCATTAAAGCCCTTCCCGTAGCCAAGAATTAGTGCGACATCTTGGTCTTCATCCATATCTAACAACACAACATCAGCACGAAAAATAAAAATATTCACCTTTACTAATACATCTTTCTTAATTCCACATAAATACATGATGGATCAATTTGCTAGTTGCAAGAGAGTTTTTGTTTGTTTCATCTCTCAAAGTCCCAATTTCTTATAAACAGATAGTGGCATAATATTAATGCTAGCACCAAGATCACATAAAACTTTATTAAAAAATGAATTTCCCATAGTGCAAGGCAAAGTGAAACTCCTTGGATCTTTTAATGTTTGAGGTAATTTCTTTTGAAGAATGCCACTACATTTTTCAAAAAGCTTCACTGTTTTGAACTCCTCTGATGCTTATTTTCGCAAGTGTACGAATCGTTCAAGTAATAAAGTGTACAAAAGTACGGATATCGAACCCACAAGGAATGGCGTTACTAAGTACCGAAATTGACTAACCCTAATTTTATTTGAAAACCGAATTGTTGAAATTGTTTTAAAAGAAAATTAACATAAAACTAAACGCAAATAACAAAATTTAATGTTGTTCACAAATGATTAAAAACGCTAAGGCATTTGATTTCGCTAAATCAATTCAATCCGATTTCAAGTCATGTTATATGAGAATCAAAGCTAAAAGTGATGGTTGAAAAACCCAAATTTACCTAATACTCTCTCTCGAGTTATATTAGAATTACTTATCTATGAAAATCAACTATATTTCTATGAAGATTTAATCACAAACAAGCACATTAAGATTTATGGAATTTCTAGATTAACCACATACATCATGCATTAGTTCTCACACTCGCATTCAACATACGGTATTTATCACAAGAAGCATTCATTACATATCTCCTCTCGGTCTCAATATAATGCAACTAATCATCTAAATCTTGGCCAGAAATTTAAAAGCATTAAGCATAGAAATAAACACTCAACTTGAAAACAATGAACTCATATAACAATAACAAAAGAAATCAGATTTCCTTGATTCAACTACATCATAGCCTTAACAAAAACGAATTAGTTCATAACGGAAATAAGAACAACCATTATTTCAATTGAATTCATGAATAACAAATCTGAATAAAATGTAGAATATGAAGGCTAAGGAGAAGAGATGAAAAACTCTTGAAGATGAAGACTAGGTAGCAACAATGGTGATGATCCTTCAAGCTTCTCCAAACTTTCTCTCCAAAATTGCCTTTTCTCCTCCAAATTTGACTCAGATCTGTTCTCTCTGCTGTCCCCCTCTTTCTCCATCATATTGTATATATAGATCTAGGGTTTGGGGGGCAATTTTGGAACAAAACACAATAAAAAATGTGTTTTCGGATGAAACTCGCCGGTGGCGACATTATTCTCGTCGCGGCGAGATTACTGTGGCCGGCGGTGAGGTTAAGTTGGCCGGCGACGAGATTGCTTTGGCCGGCGACGAGATTTCTTTGGCCGGCGGCGAGATTGCTTTGGCCGGCGACGAGATTTCTTTGGCCGGCGGCGAGATTGCTTTGCCAAAATCCGTGCTCCCTGCATGATTTTCAACGTATTCTCCGTAAGGTTTTCGCCGGCGGCGAGAATATTCTCACCGGCGACGAAATTCCATATTTTGAAATTTTGTTTTCTTTTTATTTGCAATCAATCCCGTTCATTGAAATTTGTCCCAAACTTCTCCAAAATTATGATTTTACCTAAAATTGCACTTTAAACACGAAATACCCGTGAAATGACATTTGTGGATTAAACAATCAAATAAACGCAATTTTCACACAAATATCAACTTTTAAATCATAACAAAAATGCAATAATATGACTCTTATCAACAACCCCCAACCAGCTTCTTGCTAGTCTCTAGCAAGAAAAGCGATCTATGAATAATTTCAAAGGAGACATTAAAAGAAAAATTCAATTGAAATTTATTCTATTTACAACATTACATTAAGCGTATGCAATAAGCCTTTAAACCCCTAGGTGGCCCTAGTAGGATGAGTTGTAGTCTCGTGAGGGCTTCTATTGATGATACCCACAAACATCTTGCCTATGACTATCCTAGCTTAAAACAATAAAATCATATAACAAATAATTTGCACAAATGTCTCAAAAATTGTAAATAACACCCAACTTATAGAATAATTAAATGTCACCTAAGCTTTAAGAAATCTCAAATGCCAATTCCACTTTTGTTATTGACTCTTAAACATCCATCAAACCACAAACCAATAGCCCTAATGCCCGGATAATATTATGCATAACATCCACAAATAAAAACGTGAAATCTCAAACTCCATAGGCTCACTTTTCAAACCTCTCTCCACTAATGAAGGAAAATACACCACTTCAGATCA
Source organism: Hippophae gyantsensis (assembly GCA_030763125.1). Taxonomy (NCBI): domain Eukaryota; kingdom Viridiplantae; phylum Streptophyta; class Magnoliopsida; order Rosales; family Elaeagnaceae; genus Hippophae; species Hippophae gyantsensis. The sequence goes on along the minus strand of CM061034.1, from coordinate 50,206,742 downwards.
ATAGGACTTTATGAGGCTTGTAATGTTAGGCTTAGGTATTTGGTTAAGAAAGAACGGGAAGTGTCAAAATACAAATAAGGGCACTTATTAGATTAAACACAACCAATTAAGTAAAAGAGTAACACCATTCAACCCAAATTGTTTCTTCCGATCATAACCCATTTTTCCACAGATAAATAAAGTTCTTCCTCAATCTTTCACCTCAGTACATCCATCACTAACACTCTTTTATTTACTAGAATGTGAAGGCTTTCTTCTTCTTCTTCTTCTTTTTATTTTTTGCATCCTTACTCCAATTGCTCTTGAAAAGACATACCCCCAACCAATTTCTTCCAATATATGTGGAAGATTTCTCCAATTCCAATATATGTGGATTTTTTTTTTGCATCCTTACTCCAATTGCTCTTGAAAAGACATAACCCCCAACCAATTTCTTCCAATATATGTGGAAGATTTCTCCAATTCCTCTTGAAAAGTTTGTGTTCAAAATTAAGCGCTCTTAACAAATAAGATAGGAATTATATATATATATATATATATATATATATATATTTGGCTCAATAGAAGGTAGGTTATATAAGGCAAAAAGAAAGAAAAGTAAGGCTAACAATATATTTAAATATGCTCAAAGAGGTTACTAGTGATATAAGGATAACAAGGTAGGCTTAAAATGACACAATCGATCCAAAAATGGCCTACATCATATCCTAAACAGTGCAATTCCAAATTATTTCGCCTCAAGAGGTTTTCAAATGAGTTTTAGAGTTTGTTGAGATCACAAAAATGTCCATGAAAAATTCGCACATAAAACTTCTCTAAGCATTTAGACTAATCAACCAAATCATACCACATACCAAAAGAGTCACCAACTAGGTAAAATCAACATTTGAAATTATCTTTAAACTGAAGCAAAATTTAATGTCTTCTAAAAGCTACTTGTTATCACAATCACATTATTATCATCAACGTGCAAATTAAAATAAGTAAAATGAAAATAAAAATAGAGATAAGACAATAAACTAATAAAAAAATTAAATCAAAATGCAGAAAAATAAATGGAAAATCAAAATTAAACACAAATAAACACACAAACAAAACTACTAAAAATGAAGGGAAGAAAATATTTACCGTTTACCGCACCCCCAACCAAAACCTTACATTGTCCTCAATGTAAGAAAGGAAAGAGAGATCTCCTTTCCGCCGGCAGTGAAACTGCGCTCGCTGGTGGTGAACGTAAGATTTTTTTTTCTTAGATGGGATGGCATTTGCTTTAGCTCAATCTTGTTGGCTCCATTCTTTACCACTGAGGTTGAAGTTTCATTTGTTCCCAACTCCTTAAATGTTTCATCACTGCATAAATATTCATTAGGTGCTGCCAGTAATTCAGAACATTGTCTCATCCCTTCATCTTCCTCCTCATGTTGTAGATTTCACAAGGCAAGCTTCTAGTGGTAGCAATGGAGTTCTCTCCTCCAAAGTTTCCGAGATTAACCCGTCAAGAGTGTTAATTTGAAAACAAGAATGTACATCACTTGGAAATTTTATTTCTTCAAAAACATAAAAAGTTACTTGTTCATCTTGCACCTATAGAATGAGCTTTCCTTGTTGAACATCAATCAATGTTCTTCCAGTTGCAAGAAACGGTCTCCCCAATATCAACGGTATCTCTCTATCTTCCTCCATGTCAAGCACCACGAAATCTACAGGGAAAATAAATTTGTCGACTTTAATTAAAACATCCTCAATTACCCTTAGAGGATATTTCACCAATCGATCCGCTAATTGTAAAGAGATTGAAGTGGGCTTCACTTCTCCCAGGCATAGTTTCCTGAAAATAGAAAGTGGCATCAAATTAATGCTTGCTCCTAAATCACATAGGACTTTATCAAAATTGCAACTTCCTATAGTAAAAGGTATAGTAAAACTCACTAGGTCTTTCAATTTCTGTGGTAGTTTTCTTTGAAGAACTGCACTGCACTCCTCATTTAGCATGACAGTTTCATAATCTCCTAGCTTCCTCTTCTTTGATAGAATTTCCTTCATGAATTTTGCATACTTGGGCATTTGTTCCAACATCTCTGCAAAAGGAATGTTAATATGCAATTTCTTAAAAATATCCAGAAATTTATCAAATTGATTATCAAGCTTTTTCTTATTCAATCTTTGAGGATATGGGATAGGAGGCTCATATTTCGCATATGGGGAAGGTTGAATATCTTGGGATCTTGATGGATTTTCTTTAGATTCTTCCATATTTTTCTCTGATTTCCTCTGCCATTCAAGTTCTTTACCACTTCTCAATGTGATAGCCTTTGCATGCTATGTGGGATTTATTGTGTCACTAGGCAACGATCCTTGAGACCTTTCTGCAATCTGCTTTGAAAGCTGCCCCAGTTGGTTTTGGATGTCCCTGTTGATTGCCTCTTGATTTCTGAAATTTGCTCTTGTCTCTTCAATGAACTTTCCCAAAATTTCTTCCAAATTTGTTTGTTTTTTCTCCTGGGGTTGGTAGGAAGATGATGACGGTTTGAATCCCCCTTGGTTATTTCCCCATGACAAATTTGGATGATTTCTCCAACCTGGATTGTAGGTGTTCGAATATGGGTTATGTTGAGGTTTTTGGAAATTTGAAACATAATTTGCTTGCTCAGCATTTGGTGAAGCAAATGGATTTCCAACTTGGCACTCGATACTAGCATGATTTCCACCACATAACTCACATTGTACAGTTGGTTTGGATTCGAATTTGGATAACAAAGAATCCATCTTTCTTGAAAGAACAACAACTTGAGCCGACAAAGCATTCACTGAATCAATTTCATGCACTGCTGCTGGTCTTTTTGCAATTACCTGCTCTAAATGCCATTGATTGTTGTTTTCTGCCATAATCTCTAACAACTTATGAGCATCCTTCGGTGTTTTTCCCATTAAAGACCCTCCAGCTGTAACATCAATCATTGCCCGATAGTTTGAAGCCAACCCATTATAAAATGTAGAGACTTGTAGCCAAATTGGTATACCATGATGTGGGCATTTCCTCAACATTTCTTTGAATCTTTCCCAAGCTTCATACAATGATTCTTGGTCATACTGTGTAAATTCATTCCTTAATTTTGCTGTCTTAGCAGGAGGAAAGAACTTGGACAAGAATTTCTGAACCAATTCATTCCATGTTGTAAAAGGAAAAATCCTCAATCTTACAGCATCTTCGGACACACCATTTATCTTGTAAAGATCACACACCTCCAGAAAGTAAGAAATATGTGCATTTGGATCATCTTTTGCATTCCCCCAAACTGAATTGATTGAACCATTTGGATAAAGGATGGTTTTATCTCAAAGTTATTGCCTTGAATAGTTGGCCTCCTTATACCCGAAATAGTTGCAGCAACATTAGGCGCAGCATAATCCCTCAAAGCTCTACGATTTCCACCTCCCTCAACAAATGGTGGATCCATGACTGATTGTCTATTAGGAGCTGAAGTTGAACGTCTTCTCTCTTGGTTTAGACGCCTATATGTTCTATCAATCTCCGGATCAAATGGAAGAAGGTTAAGGCTTCTTGTACGTCTCATACAAAAAATCCTACAACCAGGAAATCAACTAACACAAAACAACAAAAAGTTACTTTTTTTTAATAAATAAAATAAAACAGCAAAATAAACAAAATTAAAAATGAAAGAAAGATAAAGCAAATTAACTTCAAATTAAAACTAAGATTAGGTAGTATCGATATTAATAAAATCAAACCATTCCCCAGCAACGGCGCCAAAAAATTGATGCTTATTTTCGCAAGTGTACGAATCGTTCAAGTAATAAAGTGTACAAAAGTACGGATATCGAACCCACAAGGAATGGCGTTACTAAGAACCAAAATTGACTAACCCTAATTTTATTTGAAAACCAAATTGTTGAAATTGTTTTAAAAGAAAATTAACATAAAACTAAACGCAAATAACAAAATTTAATGTTGTTCACAAATGATTAAAAACGCTAAGGCATTTTATTTCGCTAAATCAATTCAATCCGATTTCAAGTCATGTTATATGAGAATCAAAGCTAAAAGTGATGGTTGAAAAACCCAAATTTACCTAATACTCTCTCTCGAGTTATATTAGAATTACTTATCTATGAAAATCAACTATATTTCTATGAAGATTTAATCACAAAAAAGCACATTAAGATTTATGGAATTTCTAGATTAACCACATACATCATGCATTAGTTCTCACACTCGCATTCAACATACGGTATTTATCACAAGAAGCATTCATTACATATCTCCTCTCGGTCTCAATATAATGCAACTAATCATCTAAATCTTGGCCAGAAATTTAAAAGCATTAAGCATAGAAATAAACACTCAACTTGAAAACAATGAACTCATATAACAATAACAAAAGAAATCAGATTTCCTTGATTCAACTACATCATAGCCTTAGCAAAAAGGAATTAGTTCATAATGGAAATAAGAACAACCATTATTTCAATTGAATTCATGAATAACAAATCTGAATAAAATGTAGAATATGAAGGCTAAGGAGAAGAGATGAAAAACTCTTGAAGATGAAGACTTGGTAGCAACAATGGTGATGATCCTTCAAGCTTCTCCAAACTTTCTCTCCAAAATTGCCTTTTCTCCTCCAAATTTGACTCAGATCTGTTCTCTCTGCCGTCCCCCTCTTTCTTCATCATATTGTATATATAGATCTAGGGTTTGGGGGGCAATTTTGGAACAAAACACAATAAAAAATGTGATTTCGGATGAAACTCGCCGACGGTGACATTATTCTCGCCGCGGCGAGATTTCTGGAAATGTTACGATTTTTGTTCCGCTAAATCTCGCCGGCGGCGAGATGCACTTGGCCTGTGGCGAGGTTAAGTTGGCCGGCGGCGAGATTGCTTTTCCAAAATCCGTGCTCCCTGCATGATTTTCAACGTATTCTCCGTAAGGTTTTCGCCGAAGGCGAGAATATTCTCGCCGACGGCAAAATTTCAAATTTTGAAATTTTGTTTTCTTTTTATTTGCACTCAATCCCGTTCATTGAAATTTGTCCCAAACTTCTCTAAAATTATGATTTTACCTGAAATTGCACTTTAAACACGAAATACCCGTGAAATAACATTTGTGGATTAAATAATCAAATAAACGCAATTTTCACACAAATATCAACATTTAAATCATAACAAAAATGCAATAATTTGACTGTTATCATCCTCCAACCTTCAATTCTTGGAAATGATATGCTTTAGGAATTTGGCATAATTTGGCATATGTTCAAAGGCATCTGTAAAAAGAATATTTATGTGAATTTTCTTAAAAATATCCAAAAACTAAGAAAATTGCTTATCTAATTTTTGTTTTGGAAAGAATTTAGGATAAGGAAGTGGAATAGAGAGAAGAAGAGGATTTTCAAGAAATGAAATTGATGGAGGCATGTTAGTCTTTTTTAGTCTATCATCAACAATCTCATCTTCTTCTACTTTATTATTTCTTTGGCCATTGTTTGGAGTTGTAGGGGTGGACTCGGTTTCCTTTGATGGTAACCTCTCAAGTTCTCTTCCACTCCTGAGTGTAATGGCCTTTCATTATTCCTTTGGATTCACTTCTGTATTGCTAGGAAAAGTTCACCTTTGTTGGGCATTGATGGTCATGGCTAGTTGCCCAATTTGCACTTCAAGATTTTTCATAGTGGCTCCCATATTGTTACAATGAGTCTCAATGTTATCTAGTTATGAATCACTCTTTTTAAACCTTGCTTTGGTATTCTCAACAAAGGAAACCATGGCATCCTCAAGTGACATCTTTTTTCTCACTTGGTTGACTATCAAACCCTAGAGGAGGTTGCAGCACATTCTTTGGGTTTCCATAAAAAAATATTTCATGATTTTGAAGCTCAAGATGGTAGTAATTAGGCATAGGATTGCCATGATAATTGTAGTTCCTATTGCTAATGTATTGAACATGTTTTTGAATTGCTTTATTCATTGGAACTGTCATAGTTGAAGTTGTAACATATTCTACACATTGTGGTATTCTTTGGGTTGTTAAGGCTGAAACCTGATGAGATAGAGAAGCTACACAAGATGAAAGGGTAGCAAATAAATCCAAATCATGAATCCTAGCAACTTTATTAGCCATAGTCTTTCAATTGGCCATTGATATTTGTCTGAGGCCATTTCTTCCCAAAGAGAAGTAGCACCCTTAATTGTCTTTGACATCAAAGTTCCACTAGAAGAAGCATCAACTATGATTCTAGTTTTCCCATTTAACCAATTATAGAACATTTGAACTTGCAACCAATCTGGTAATTCAAGCTAAGGGAAATGCCAAATCAAATCTTTATACCTTTCCCATGCTTCATAGAGTGTCTCGAAATCATTTTGCTTGAATTGACCAATCTCACTCCTGAGTTGGGCTATTTTTATAGGTGGAAAGAATTTATCAAGAAACTTTTCTACCATGTCCTACCAACTAGTGATGCTTCCCTATTATAGATATTGTAGCCAACCTCTAGCCTTATTCCTTAATGAAAAAAGAAACAACCTCAATCTAATAGTGTCTTCAATAACAACAATCATCCTTAGAGTGTCACAAATCTCCAAAAACATCACCAAATAAACATTGGGATCATCAAGCAGTGATCCGTTAAATTGGGCTTGTTACACCATGTTGATCAATGCCGGTTAGAGCTCAAAATTATTGGCATTAATGGTCTGGCATCTCACACCTGAGTAATTTCCATTCATAATTGGCCTTACATAATTCTTTAAGGTGTGTATCTGTGCATTATGTTCTCCTTCAGCTGTGGCCAGTACTTTCTTCTTTCTTTGTGATTTAAAAGTTATTTCAATCTCCAGATCAAAAGGAATAATATTTCAAGTTCTAGCACAGTGCATCCAAAGTCAAAAACATACCTAGAGAAAAAATATAAATAAATGAAATAAATTACAATTATAAATTTAAACCAAGATTACTTTGTATCAATATTGGCAAAAATAAAAAGAAACCAATCCCCAGCAACGGTGCCAAAACCTTGATCGGTGAAAAACTATAAGTGTATAGTATCATAGTTTTATAGTATAGTGATAAGAAGAGTATCATCTTTAGGGAATGGTAACTTTCTTTTAACAAATACCAAAATTATGCTAATCTCAATTTTATCTAGAGAAATCACTAAGGTTGTTGTAATTGGAATTTAAAATAAAATCAGTTTAAAGAAAAAATGCAAAAGGAAATAAAAATGTTCGAAGATTAAATTAATGGAAAGAAAACTTCTAGGAAATGGATTTCACCTAATCACTCACTATGCTTTACTCATCTACTTAATTAAATTTAATTCTCTCTATTTGTTAGCAATCTCTAAAAAGAACATCCAAATGCCTCTTTCAATAGTCAATTGGAAACATTCTTGTTCATCGATTTATACAAGAGTGTGCAAGTTAATAAAGTAAGAAAGCATTACTAATGATTTTAATACTAGATAGGTTTTTACAATTATTTTAATCTCTATATTTACCTATGGTGAAATATTCCAGATCTATCCTATAACTCCTTCTTTCGATAGTAAATCACAAGATTAAAATCATCTAATTAATGGCCAGTTAATTAGAAGCAATAAACTCAGAATAAATTAGACAAATTTGAAGAGAAATAATTCAAATGAACATGAAAAATCAAGCATAATTTAGAATTAGATTACATCTTTTTCCTAGAATAAAGAAAATTTAGGTCATGCTAAAAATAAAATTTAACATAAAAAAATTTACCATAATTTTTCTAAGAAGAATCGAAAGAAAAATCGATGCTGAAAAATATGCTTTCACTTCGTTCATCCAGCTTCCTCTCCTATTTTTGCTTCATTTTCATGCGTTTTTTTTTAGTTTCCTAACCAACGTCGCCTTTACTTTTTTCCAGTTTTTCTATTTTGTGCTACTCTATTCTCTTCCTCTCTATTTCCTATGCCGCATCTCCTTTTTTTCTTCATTTCTTCATCCCCGACCTTCTTTCTATTATATATATATACCACATGCCCTTAGCACCATTTTTTATTTCGTTGCTCCACTTTTCTATTTCAAAGCAAACCTTTTTATTTTATTATTGATTTTAATAAATCTTCATTTAAATTTGAGAGTCCTTAAACAATATGCTTATAAAATTTTAGTATATTAATTTACTCCAAATAACCAATAAAATTTAAATAATAATAATAATGAAGTCTAAAATCAATAAAAATTAAATAAAATTAGACTAAAGTTAAAATTAAGAAGTGATAAATTATACCAAATTATGCAAGTCATTACATAATATGATATGAAGGATACTAACCAAGAAATACTTATATATCATCAAGTATGGAGTGTATTTCTTCCATTTGTTATTGCTTATATATCAAGTAACAAGTGATCTTTGTTTCATATAATTAATAAAATCATTCAAAATATGCACTAGTCACGAATAAAATTACATAATGAGTTCGGGCAATAAGAGCAACTGATTAGGACCCTAAAGCCCTAAAACAACCAAAAACACCATAACTCCCGAACACCTGAGCCCTAATATAAACACAAAGAGGGAAATATATATGGATATTTTTTCCACTTTTTCTAATAAAAAATATCAAAGATAAACTAAAAAAAATAAGAGATATTTAAGAGCTTCAAAGCCAAAAAGAATATAGATTCAAGAGTTAAATAAACAAAATCGAACCTTTGTATTGAAATTCATGGTTAAACACATGCAAGGGTGATGTTTGCAACGAGAGAAGGGGAATTTTGGATATCGGGTTATAGGGTTTTTGGTATAGGATTTTAAAGGAGGTGGGAGTTTGGAGGTTTAGGTATTGAGGGTTATGTGGTTTCAATTAAGGTATTTTGATTTAGGGTTAGGGTTAAAAATTGACAATTATGGGGTGAGGACTGAGGGTTTTAGGCCTCTTTATTATGGAAATCTTGGGTTATTAAGTTTAGGGGTTATAGGGTTTTTGTTTTTCAGATGGGGGTTATGGGGGTTTCAACTTAGGGTCCCTATGAGGTTTTCTGATGAGTGCTTCAAAAGCACTAAAATTACTATGATTTAATGTACTTTAATTGATTAAATAGATTTATATTTGTATGATTTTATCATATTTTTATATAAATATTTTTTCGGAATCATGAGTATTTTTATTATTTTTTAAGTATTTTTGTTCAAAAATAACTTAAAAACTCAAAGAAAACTACTAGAGGTTACACATCACAAATATGTTGAGAAAAAATGAGGGAAAGTCAAAAAATGGAAAAATTGGACAAAATGGATCAAAACGATAAAAAATGTCAAAAGTGCTAAGTCCCATACATGCCAACATATGATCCGGTAGAACCGTAGTCCTACTTATGCGATAAATCTATATGGCCCAAAGAACTATGGAGATAACTTTCTTGATAAATGGAAGGCCACTGAGGTTTGTCTATAAGGTTGGCATTTCAGGTAAACATAATCTCTTTCCTATAAGAAGACCTCTCGTCGGTGCTTGTCAACATGGCATTTCATACAATTCTAAACTTGTAGCAAATTTTGACGTAATTCTCATAGAAGGAGGTCTCAGACACATAGATTTTCATCTACTACTGGAACTTGAGCATTGTTTGGAACATATGCTAATAAGTATGAAGGTGGAACGCCATAGATTGCTTCAAAGGGAGCCATCTACATGGAGGAGTGGATAGAAGTATTGTAACTATACTCAGCCTAGGGAATCCATTCAAGCCACTTGCATGGCTTGTCTCAAGTGAAGCAGTGTAAATAATTCTCAAGTGTGTAGTTGGTTACCTCTGTTTGTTCATCTGATTGGGGGTGATAGTTGGAGCTCATGCATAATTGAGTTCCTTGTAAGTGAAATAACTCTTTTTAGAAGAAGCTGATAAACACCTTATCACAATCACTGATGATGGAGTTAGGCATGCCATGTAGGCGCAAGATGTTGGTCACAAATGTCTTGGCCACAGTGTTGGCTGTAAAAGGGTGTTTCATAGGAACAAAATAGGCATATTTAGTTAAACGATCCACAACTACCATTATAACTGTATTTCCTTTTGAAGATGGTAAACCTTCAATGAAATCCATTGAGATGTCATCCCAAATCTTATCAAGTGTAGGAAGGGATTGAAGTAATCCTACTAGTTTCATGCTTTCTGTTTTGAACCTTTGGCAAGGCTCAGATTCCTTGATGAATTTCACCAACATTTGGCATAGTTTGGCCCACACAAAGCTATGTTTGATGTGAGAAATGGTATTGTGAAACCCAAAATGTCCTCCAATTGGGGTGGAATGACAATCAACTAATATCTTGGGTATAAGAGAGGAGTTAGGACTCATATATACCTTGTTATCCTCAAACCATACACCATCTCATTGTAGCAGTTTGTGAGCAGTTACAGGAATGGATTTGGCCATCAGGTCTGTGTAGAAAGGTTCTTGTTGGACTTCCTTCTGAAGTTGTTGCCACCATTTTGCCTGTGGCTGAGATATGCTTAAAAAGTGAAACTCCCCTACTTGTGAAAAAGAGTTAGCTCCTTGGTTTTCCTACCCACGTTTGTATTCAATTTTATAATCATAGCTAAGAAGTTTAGGCAGCCATCGTGCTTGTGTTGGGGTGGTAATGCGCTATTCCAATAGATACTTGAGGCTCCTATAATCAGTGAGAATGGTGAAGGGTTTTCCCAGTAAGTAAAGGCGTAATACCTTTATGGCTTTGATGATAGCTAGCATCTCATTTTCATAGTTTGATAAAGCCAATTCTGAACCTTTTAGGGCTTGACTAAAGTAGGCTACTGGTTTTTTTGCTTGAGTCATAGTAGGTCCTAGCCCAATACCACTAGCATCACTCTCAATTACAAACTTTTGTGAGAAATTTGGAAGGCTCAAGACTAGTGGGGATATTAGAGCTACCTTTAGCTATTTAAAGGAGTTTTAGTGCTCTCATCCTAATGGAACCCTTCCTTGCTCAACAAGTAAGTTAAGGGGGCTACTATGCTATCGGAATGGTGTATGAATTTCCTATAATAACCAACTAAGTTAAGGAATCCTCTTACTCCTTAGGATGTGGTTAGGGTTAGCCATTCCATAATGGCTTGGCTATTTGAAGGATCTACTGAGACCCCTTGATCTGAGACCACATGACCCAAATATTCTATTTGTTTCACTCCAAACTTACATTTGGTTTCCTTAGCATACAAGATGTTAGCAGCCAAGAGCTGAAGAACCACTCTTAAGTGTACCAAGTGGTCATCCCTTGATTGTGAGTAGATAAAAATATCATCAAAGAATACCATAATGAATTTTTGAAGGTAAGGTCATGAAAGGTCATTCATGAGACCTTGAAAGGTAGTTGGGGCATTAGTAGGGCCAAAAGGCATTACTAAGAATTCATAATGGCCCTCATGGGTTCTAAAGGATGTTTTAGGGATATCTTCTTCATGGACTCTTATTTGATGATACCTTGATCACAGATCTAATTTGGAAAAGATACAAGCTCCATGGAGCTCATCTAACAGCTCATCAATAACAAGAATGGGGTACTTATCTTTAATTGTGCTATCATTCAAAGCTCTATAATCCACAAAAAACCTCCAGCTACTATAAGCCTTTTTAACCAACAAGACTGGTGAGGAAATTGGACTACTGGTATGCCTAATCAACCCAGATTGAAAGAGCTCCTTTTCCATATTTTCAATTTCTACCTTATGGTAATAAGGATAATGGTATGGCCTGACATTGACTAGTCCTACACCAGGTTTTAAGGGTATACGATGATCTTGCTAACATCTAGGTGGAAGACATGAGAGAAGTTCAAATATGTGAGAGAACTCTGTTAGTAATTGCCTCATTTCAAGGAATGGGGAGACGTCTTCCTATTTTTCATAAGCATCTATGGACAAAATTTGGAGAAACAACCCTATATTCTATAGTTCTCTGCATTCTTTTTTGGTTAGAGTTGCACTGTGGGTTTGTTTTAATCCTTGGAAAGTATAGATGACTCCTCTTTCCTTGAAGTTGAAGGTGAGTTTTCTATACTGATGAGTGCTCAAAAATCACTAAAATTACCATGATTTTATGCACATTAATTGATTAAAAATATATCTATTTATATGATTTTATCATATATTTATATAAATTTGTCTTTTTCGGAATCACGGGTATTTTTATTATTTTTCAGGTATTTTCACTTAAAAACATAACTTAAAGACTCAAAGAGGAATACTGGAGGCAATACATCACAAATATATTCAAAAATAAATGAGGAAAAGTCAACAAATATGGAAAAATTGGACAAAATGGGTCAAAAAGGTCAAAAATGTCAAAAAGGAGGAAATCGTGCCGCTGCGCCACCCAACTGCCCAGCCGCGCCGCATAGCATGCCCATCCCGCGCCCAGTCTCATGCACGCCTTGCTCCTATCCCACGCGTGCTGCACTTCCTTTCCCCGCGCGCCGCGTGTACTCCTGTTGCTTCGCGCGCACGCCCCTGGTGCTGTCTGCGCGCGCCGTTGCCCATCTACGCCCCATTTCGCACGCACCACCTACCCGCTGACATCATTTTCACCTACTATGCGTTTCCTCCATTTTTTATCATTTTTTCACCCACTTTTTATTCTTTTCCTCACCTATAAATACCCACATTCTCTTCACTTCATACCACACCTCAAAACACACTTCTCTCCTCTTTCTTTCTCTCCATTTCTTAGTTTTTAGTTTTTTTTAGTTTTTAGTTAGTTTTTCTTAGTTTTAGAGTTCTTCTCTTTTTGAGAAGAACTAGCTATGTTTTTGTAATTTATTAGCTTTTTGATTCAATAAATGGGAGTGCAAATTCCGTTTGGAGGTTTTCCAGCAACGGGAATAGCATCGAAGTACTATAAGGATTTTATTTTCTTTACAGTTATTTTTTATGCTTTATTCTTACATGTTATATTTAATTTGTCTGTGATTAAATTTAACTTTGCTGGCTGTTTGTAAACATGATATAATAATAACGTTGTTATGCTTACGAAATATTAAATAGGTAAAAATCTTTAAAATGAATTGATTTTGTTTTTATTCAAGATTTTATATTAAGAATGTTATAGAGAAATATATTATTTTTCATTACAAACTTAAATCTGAAAATTAGATTTTACGGTTTAGTTATCCGGTCTGATTTAGAGTAGTGCTCTTTTATTTGTTGGTACAATCGCCCAGTAGTTAGAGTGAAGCTCTATTTCAAAAGTTTTTATAAGAATTATTATCTAAAAATGTATTGACAACATGTTTCCAGTAGTGGTTTTAAAACTTGAAAGTTAGTACTCAGATAACTAAATTCTTAGGTTTAATTTGGACACCTTGAATAAAGTTTAAACTGTCTAACCCCACTAAAGGTGGCATTTAAATGGTTCATTTTCAATCTCTTAGAAAAAGGAATTAATTTAACTAACCAAATTAGTTATCAACCCCACCCATAGGTGTTAATTGATTTGTTTAGTTAATAAAGAATATCTAACCCCACCAAAGGTGGTATTCATATAAAAAAGAGAGAATCAATAAATATCAATTCATATCTTTAATAACCTAAATAATATGAGCAAGCATAATTACTTAGTTATTGTATCCATAAATACTCCACTATTATAATTGATAAAATTTGCATAAATATTTATTGAATCTGTATCTATGTTTATTTTTATGTCAGTAGATTAAAAACACAAAACCCCAAAATATCGTGACAGGATATTTAGGATTTAATTTCGTTTTTAAAATTTTGAATAATAAATTAAAAACCACATACATTCCTTCCTTAGATCGACCTTGGGAGTATACTTATCATTTTCTACGAAATGATTCGTGCACTTGCGAGATTTTTATAAATAAATAAAACCAAAATATCGGTAGGATCGGCGATGTCGGTTCTGCCTGATCATATACTCCAACTCTATTGGGCCTAAGGTTTCAAGCCATTTAACCCCAAGCACTACATGATAGGCAACTACAGGTAGCACATAGTAATCAGCTGATACTAGATACCCTTGAATAGAAAGAGTAAGGCTGCTGCATTGCCCTACACATTCCATCTTTTCATGATTGGCTATCATAACTTCCAACCTTTTACTCTTAGTGATAGTTATGCCAAACTGAGAAACCAGATTTTGATCAATGAAGTTATGAGTGCTACCTCCATCTATCAAAACTAGAACCTTCTTATTTCTTAAATTTCCCATAACTCGGAGTGTCTGTGGATGACTGGTACCTGCTATTGCATGAAATGAGATTTCTGGCACTAGCTTCTGAGGCTCTTATTCAAGAAGTTCTTCTTCATAAGATTCTGTTGGTTTTTGAAGAGATTCCTCAATCATAAACAGTTGAGGTCGGGCACAGCGGTGGCCTGCTACAAATGTTTCATCACAGTAGTAGCATAATCCCTTATCTCTTCGTTCTTGTGCTTCTTGATTAGTTATTCTTCTAAAGGCCAATTTTTTGGATGGAATGGAACGCTATTGAAGTGGGGGCTAAGCACACCAATGTTGGTGTTGGTTATTGGTTTGGTAGGGTTTGTATAAGACTAATAACATGGGTTCTGAGTAGATTTCTTTCTTCCATGAGCCTGGCTACACCAATGGCATCAGCCAATGTCTTAATTTATTTGATCTATTCTTCTGGTAAACCATCCACTCTATGGGAAAATTTTTCAAACGCTTCCTGGTATGCTACTACACTAGTGGTATGCCTTAGATGAGTTAGGGCTTATGAGAGTTCCTCATAGTCTATTGGCCCAAATCTGAGTTGAGCAGCATTGGTGAATTCCACCCACGTGAGTGGTCCATGAAACTCTATTAGCCACTGTTGCCACTGTAACGCAATGCCTTCCAAATGGAAGGTAGCGAGTTGCACCTACTAGTCTAGGGAAACGTTGGTGAACTCAAAATATTGTTTCGTCTTATAAATCCAACCGGTGGGGTCCTTAGTAGAAAATCTGGGAAATGATAGTTTCAAGTTGGGGTGAGGATTGTCTGTGATTGATCGTGAAGTATGGGGGTGTGGCCATAAAATTTCCTCTTGTACGAAGGGGTTAACCTTTGGGATGGTACGAGTTGCACGTATAGCTTGCAACTCAGTCAGCATAATGGCGAGAGTTTCCATAACCTCATTACGAAATTCAACATTCAATTTCCCATGGGTGTCCATGGCCAAACTACTCTTATACCACTAATAGAGCTATAACAAAGAATTTAGGAAGAAGAGATAAGTTGAAGAGGAAGAAGAGAATCTTGATAATGTATTTTCTATATCCCTTTGCAGAATTCAAGAGGCTTTATATATAGCCTTACAGAAATGGAATCAAAAGGACAACATCCTAACTAATTTCTGACATTCCTAATTGAATCCTAATTCTAGTTTTGCTGCTCATTTTGTGGTTATTTGGTGGTCCCGCCCTCTGTGTCTTCGTGCGCCTTCTGTCTATGTGTGCCCATGCACCTTGCGCGCTCGGTGCTACTCTAATCCTTAAGAGCAGGATTTGCTCATATCACTTGTTATATTTGTCACAAACTTAGTTTTGATGGTTGAGAGAGTAATAATTAGCTATTTCTTTGATGACCAAGAAACAACCTTTAAAATGATCAACAATATACACCCTAGTGTGCTCTTTTGATCATCATTATCTCCTACATAAACACTATCAATGAAACTAATAAGGTTACAATTATTTATACTTTATAGAAAACACCATAATCCAATGTCGCATTCACACACATGAGAATTCTTTTAGCTAAGTTGAGATGATTCTTTGTTAGGTACTAATGAACAAAATTATTGCATATAAATTATGTCTGATTAATAAAATAGCTCCCAAGTGTACGAATCATTGATTAAAAATGATAAGTATACTTTAATAGGCGATCTAAAGAGGAATCATGTGGCTTTTAAAGAATTCAACAAATTCTTAAAATTAAAATTATTAACCTAAACATCTTGTCATGATTATTTTAGTTGAATATCTAACTATTGACATAAAAATAAGGATAGATTCAATAAACATGTATCATGTAGTGAAGAATTTATAGGATATATTAGCTAGTTAATTATGCTTGTTTAATATTAAATAAGTCATTAAAAATATGAATTAAGATTATTGATTATTTCTTATAGGTATAAAAATATCTTATGGTAGGAATCATTTTCTTTGTTAATTAAACTTTAACTTGTCACCTTCGGTTGGGTCGACAATTTAAATCTTAATTAAATTATGATCATTTTCTAATAAATTACTAAACCATTTAATTTTCCATCTTTGGTTGGGCCGACAATTTAAACTTTCATAAATGTGTCTAAGTTGGGTTTATGATTTAAGTATATGGAACTAACTTTTAGATTTTAAAATTATTATGAAAGATATATCGTCAATATATCTTTGATAATAATTCTTATAAAAATCTTTGAAATGCATCACTTTAATTAGAACCCTAAATTCCTTGTATTTTTTATTTTATTTTTTTCAATTTTAAAACATACGTAATGTTTTACAAATGTCTTCTTTTAATTTTTTAAGTTGTAATGGAGTGCATCAAGTATAGTTCTTCAAGTTGATTTATTTTAATATAAGAAATACTTGAAAAATAACAAAATATACCTATAATTTTTAAAAAGATAGATTTGCGTAAAAAGATAGTAAAACAATAAAATACAAATCTATATAATCACTAAACATGTATAAAATCATGATATATTAATTGCTTTTAAGTACTTATCACAACCCTTAACCAACTTTTTGCTTGTCTGTTAGCAAAAATGAAAAAAAAAACTTAAATACTATACTATCCTAAATCATTTTTATAGATTGACACGATTTCATTTAGTATATGTAACAAGCCTTTAAACCCATAGGTTGTCCTAGTAGATGAGTTTAAGTCTCGTGAGAGTTTTCATATATGATATCTATAAACATCAAATGTAAAATAAAAATTGAAAATAAAAACAAACAAATAAAGTTTAAAATCAAAGTAAAAGAAAAACAAAACTTCTCATACTTTAAAATTTCATTTAAGTCTACAATTAAAATATATAGCATAAGTCATTTCAATATTCTAAACATTCATAATTTATATAATAATTAAGTTGAAAATCACTTTCATATTGAAATAAATAATATATATCAATATTAATTTACCCAATCTCAATATAAGGAATTATAACTTGCTCTTAACTCTAACCTCACAAGGCATACTATCAATAACACTAATCCTATTGTTTCAAGCACTCATTCAAATATATATATGCAAATAGAGTTTATGTATAGAAATTAACTACTTCGTTTACATATGTTTAAAAGAAAAAAAAGCTAGAAGTGGTGCATTACATTGATCTCATGAAAAGAATAAAATGAGAGGATTTATAAATAAATCACATATTATATTCTTACATTAATCAAATTTATCAAATAAAAATCATGAGTAATATTCCTTACAGGAGATTATGAAAATGCCATAACTTCTTGAGGAATTATTCCCCATTATTTTTTATTTTATATTTAGCTAATTCTCACAACTTTGAAAGATAATAGGTCATAGTATGTAGTTTTTATTATTAATTGTTTTTGTTTTTCTTTTGTCTCTCTTTTTTTAGAGATATTCGTCTTTCTCTTTTAGAGAAAAAAACTCATGTATCGAATGTATATATATTGTATGATAGAGTGAGTATCTAATTTGTGGCTTTTTATTTTATTGATTTAGGTATCCCCATATGTCTTTTTCTTAAGAAGTCATGCATGAATGAATAGAAAGGTATATACTTTCAATTTCTACTCAACTTATTCAATTTAAGCAACAACAAAAATATATGATGCTCTATTAGATGTAAAAATTCTAACATTCAATGCAAAGATTTATAGAGTTCGTCTAATAATTAGAATTGATAAGAAAAATGTTTAAAGAGTAAAAAAAATATTATCACTCAGAATAGGATGATAATAGCTCAAAATATATTCTCATAAAAGTAGTATCCACTATTTGATTTCTTAACACCAATTTGGATAAATAGAAATTTCAAAATTTTATCATGAAATATTAGCTATGATAAAAACTAACTAATTATCATATTATTCAATGAAATGTTTTTTAAAATTAATGTAACGATGCAAAGACTTTATCATTTTCTTAAAATTAACTATAAAAGACATGATAAGTTTCAAGGAAAAATAAACCAAATTCCTAAAAATAAAAATAAAAATAAAAGCATACAAAAAATGCAAATAAAACAAATAAGAATGTAAATATGTGAACATAAAAATTTTAATTTAGCACATAATTTTATAAATGTAATTTTTCTTACCCCCAACTTAGAATTTACATTTCTCTCAATGTAACAATTATAAATTAAAGATAAAGAATAAAGAGAGAAAAGCTACCCATTTGTAGAACTTGTTCAAGATTTGGTATAAAATTTGCAGGTGCATTCATCAATCCAAAACTATTATTATTACATATATTTGTACTTCTCACAAATTTCAACACACAATTATAAAAGTAACATTTTTGAATAATCTTCACAAACACGAATTAAAATAAAACAACATAATTAACATAAAAACAAGTACATTATTCAAAATAAATAACAATAAAAGTTTAAAAAAAAATAAAAACCAAACAAAAATACATAAAAGAAATAAAAATTTGGATCATTTAGAGCTCCTCCTCCATGTCATCCAAACCTAGATCTTCAAGTTCTTGTTGTTGTGATATTTCTAGTGGTATAAAATTAAAGTCATAATGAGGATACTCAGATATTGTTAAGTGACTTGTATCCATCACAAGATGACTCAATTGTAATCGATTCATTTCATACATTAACCAATTATATTCCACTTGATAACAAGACTATTGATTTAGGAATGCTGCTTGTTGTGTAAAATAGGCTTGTTGGTATTCTTCTATGTAGCTCATTCTCTCACTAAAATTATGAAATTTCTCTTCATAGACATTCTTGATGGAGGAATGACTTTCCTTTCTCTTTGAACAATGTTCATACTAGAAGTAAGCTTATCAAAATAAGTCATGTTCTATAATTCATTGAGTTGTATAACAACCTCACCTTTTAAATGGGATACTCCCACTTTCTTACATAAAGTAGTTATTAGTTGGGGTAAAAAGAAACTCATATGGTGACTATTTGCAAATAGTTTAATTCTTTGGTGAATTATTGCTCCAACATCCATAGGAATTTTAGATGCGATTTCATCTAGCAAAATAGCCCTCTTTCTATCAACAATGCTATAATGTTTAGTGGGTATCATCCTAGAACACATAAAGTATTTCCAAAATCTTGAAATTTATGTCCAAATACTTTACTTTAAAACCTTTATGTTTACTACTAGCAATTATCTATTCAGCACATTGTTTATTCAAGACTTCTAATACTGTAGTATAATCCACATTACTAAAATACTCCTCATACTCACCTTCTCCAATGTGTACTAAATAAAAGTGAGAATTTATATCATTTGGTCTACATCAAATGAGACATTCCAAACCATAACTTTATCATCAATAATGTCAAAAAATTTGCAAAAAATTCATGAACTGAAGATTCAATAGAGGCCTCTGGTTCCTTAACAAACTTTTTCCAGCCTAGGACCACTATTACATCAGTAATCCCTTCAGGTTAATTATTAAGTTCCATCTCTCTTTCTGGTATAAAACCTTTATTAACTTCCATTGCTTTTTCAAAGTGGGCTTTACCATCAAAACTAGACCTCTTAGGTACCATTTTCAAATTTTTACCTTAATATCCAAACAAGGGTTCACATAAAATTTTAACAACACAATTATACTCCAAATAATTCATAACCTTCTTTGTATCCTAAATAGTGTTTTGGACCATTTAATTAATACAAATACTCTACAAATTCCAAAAAATTTAAATTGATGAATTAAATTACAAAAATTATTAAGACATACTTTTTATTGTTGAAGATTTGAAGAACATGAAGACTTACTTTTTATTGTTGAAGATTTTAAGAAACTGAAGAACACCTTTTTTTTATAAAGATGAATATCTTGAAGGAACTTTGAAAATTTTGAAAATTTCTTGATAGAAAGATGGAAATTGTATAAGAACTAGATTTTAAGAAAGGTTTTATGAAAAAGATTGAAGAAAGGTCAGATTTTTTAAAGGATAAAGTGTGTTTTAAGGATAAGAAAATGTATGGTTTTGAGAGAAAAAGTGAGGAAAAGAGAGAAAAATGGGTTTTCTCATGTTTGGAAAGGAATTATAGGAAAACATTTACACGTAGGCCGAGGCACATATTTTTTAATGCCATGGTGCAAACATTTTGAATTCTACCTATTAGGAATTTAAAACATCATACCGTGGTACACAAATTTTTCATGATATGGCACAGTCCTATATATTTTTCTCACATGTTTTGTTGTTTGTTTCCCTCCTTTTTTGTTTTTTTATATATGAAAAGGTTCTTTTTTTGTTAAGAATCTAATTAGTTATAGGGTAGGTGAATAAATGATCAGCGGAAGTATAACAAATAAAAAATTCACAAAACAACTAGACATGTAATCACATGTAAATAAAGTAATGCATAAATATAAAGATTGACACACAAGATTTTTAGGTGGAAATAACCTAAGCCACACCATTGACCTAAGAGGAAAACCATTGATCCACTGGACTATATAATTATACATTATAAAAAATAAGGTCTAATTACAAGGTTAGGACTCAAACTATCCACTAAGTTAATACCCCCAAGTACTCTACTTACAAGCCACTTCTTTCATCATAGTCTCTATAAGAAAAGGTGTTCGGATTTGGAACAATGTTTCGATGAACTCGAGTCACACAAGCTAATTGAACCCATACAACTAGCACCTAAAAATTTAACATAATAACACAAGTGTAAATCTGTGTCCTAGAGCAATTTCAATAATGAAAAATCCTAACTAGTTGATTTAATGAATATATCAGATAAATCAAAATCAATTAACAACCCAAGAACAATCAGTTTAAGCACATGTTTAACAAAGATAGCTTCTTCAAATATTAATAATCAACTAAATAATTATGATATGACACACATAATTATTTGATCAATAATGAAAATAATGAAGAAGTTATAAGAACATTTGACCAAAATTTCATAAACCAACTAGGTTTATTAATCAATCAAATCAACCACCAATATTTGATAGATTAACTAAATAAATAACCCTAAATAATTATGATCTTATATTTGAGAAACAAGAGAGAGGTTAAGATGAAGAGAATAATTGGCTCGAGTAGAAATTAAGAGGAAGAGATTAAGAACAATATAGTAAAAATACTAATTGACTCGAGTAAAAATTAGGTTAAATTTGAAAACCTGACCCCCGATCAATCTAGAAGTAGCTCGATTGATCAAGTATGGCCACTTCATCGATCTAGTCAAGCTCAATCGATAGACTATGAATAGTTTGATCGATCTAGTTAAATCTCTATTGATCTAGTGAAAAAATTAATTAATTTAGATATAAGTGGATAGATCTAGTCATTAATCTCTATCGATTTAGTACTATATCGATCAAGTTAATGTTTCAATCGATCTAGTCAAATTAAAAATTAATTCAACTAGTTTTAGTAAGCTTGATCAATCTAGTCACTACATCGATCGAATCACCTATTTGAAAAATGTTCCCATGTGTCTAATATGAATTATAATATGCACGAGAATAGAGATATACCTAAGATGTGATTGTCGAGACTCGATAGTTTCTTCAGCTTGAAAATATTATTGAAAAACATACCTAGAAACTAATATTACATACAAATATTTTATTCACGAATATTGCGAGTACTCACAAACCTTACAATCTCCCCCTTTGGTATATTTGTGTGACAAAACCTCTCTCTCACTACATAACACTCATAGAAAAAAATTATATAGTAAAACTAACCTAGGATCCAATGAACCATCTCCGCTTATATCTTGACAGCTCTTATTTATACTGAAAAATATAAATACCAAAAAACAAACAAAAGACTCATTGTTCACAATAATTCAGTGTATATAATAATAGAAAAAGCTAAGATTAAACAAATGATAGAAATTAAAAAGCAATTACTCCTATGTGAATTATCCCTAAAAATTCAAAGTAATTCAAAAATAAAATATCCCCCTAAATTAACTATCCCTTTTTTTATGTTTCATTTAAAATTGAAAATTTTTGATATCGATTTTTCTCTCATTTTTTGTCATACAAGTAAACAAACATAAATTAGAGATAAAAACAAACAAATGAATCAAACATGAAGTAAAGTTGGTAAGATTTCTTTTTAATAGAGGGTGGTAGATTAATTCAAACATGACTATAATATTACACACACATTAGAAAAATAATTTGTGTTCAAAGTGGGACTAATCATTAACAACATAAATATATGTAGGTAATACACACAAACATGATCAAACATATAGTGACATATCCACAGTCACCACAAGTGAGTTGAATTTTGGAATAACACTTGTATGTGAATTAGTCCATTCTTGATTAGTTATGAAAAATTTAAAGAAAAATCATAACCAATCATGAAAGAATTACAGTTGAATTCAAACTTGTACAAAATAATTTTTACTAACTAAGAGAGACCTTAGTATAATTATTTATTTGTATATTTTTTTATTTTACTTTCATTATAAGGTAGCCCTTTCTTATATATATATATATATATATATATTGTATGAGGGATTGGTTTTGCATAACCAATTGTGGCTCTTTCTTTTTGTGCATGTAATTTCTTTTGTATTATTTTTCTCTTTCCTTTAATAATATTATTTTTGAGGAAATATGCATGAGCTAAAAACCTAGTATGATGACTTTCACACTAGTTATAAGGTAGCCCTCTCCCCTCACTAGGGTAGTTTCACACATCATAGTAGGTATCCCCCTCAATACTAGATGTTTCTTTATAGCTGTAATTGATAAAGTGTGAGAGAAAGCTCAAGCACAATTCCAACATTCAAGGTTATCTATGTCCCTAAATACTCTTATAATCAATTAATATTTCATGCATGACATACATATGTGTCTAGTGAGTATGTGAATAGGATCATGTTGACATCGATCACTAGATGCATAAGATATGTAAAAACATAAATCAAAATATCCAGTTGGTAAAGACATAATCAAAAGTATAAGGGTGGTATGTGATATTCATGTTAGTGTTAAAGTAGTCTACTTTTCCCTTTTTAATTTTTTAATAAATAAGGAATTAAAAAAATTATAGTAAAATATAATCAATAGTGTAGATACCTAAGGCACTTCTAAGAGATTCAAATCTTTGGGTATTGAGTGCCATAGTGAATATATCAGCTAACTACCTCTTAGTAGGCACATACTCAAGGGATAAGACTTTATCTTATACTAGTTCCCTAATAAAATGATGTCTAATATCTATACGTTTTGTTCGAGAATGTAAAATAGGATTTATGGAAATAAATATAGCACAGTACTATCATAGTAAAGGGAATTATAACTTGTTCAAAGCCACACCCCTTAAGCATGTTCTTTATCCATAAAAGATGTGTGCTACAACTTCAAGCAGCAATATATTTTTCCTCTATAGTTGATAATGAGATGGAATTTTTTTTCTTGTTGTGCCATAATAATACACCAATTTTCATATATAGAATCATTCACCTAAAGTGCTCTTCCTTACATCTTGATTTCCTACCCAATCTACATCTTTGTATCCACTGTCTCTTTCTCGTTACCAAGTTTGCATTAAGATTACCAATGATGTTTTCAATTGGGTGATCTTTGGCAATACCTATTAGCCTTTGAGTTTTAGTGTTGGGTATGGTCTCCTCATCATCCTTTTTAGTATCATATATTTCAACATTTCACTACTACAATACATACATATAGTCTTGGACATTTAGCCTCAGTTTTTTAAAAATTCAAGGCTATAGGGTTTTGGCCTCGGTTTTTATAAAACTGAGGTCATAGACATACCCTATGACCTCGGTTATTTTAAAACTGAGGCCATAGTCATACCTTATCAATTTTCTCTCTTTAATTTACACCAAATTTTTTTACTAATTTTGTCATCTTTTTTTCCTCTCAATTTTCTCTCTTTTACACCAAACATCAAGTTTTTTTATCAATTTTTTTCTTTTAATTTCCTTTTTTTCCTTTTTCCCTATTTTTTTCAAATATTTTTTTCTAAATTTTTTTTCCTTTTTTCCCTTATATAAATAGCTCATTATCAAGCCTCTCCTTGCTCTCATGAAAACCTAGCACCATGTATACTCTTCTTTGCTCAAAACCCATGCGTTGCATTCCACTCTCATGACGCCACGTTCCAGCCTCTAGACCACTCTCACGCCGCCACGTTCCAACCTTTGTTCTACTCTCGTACCGCCTTCCAGCATCTGTTCCACTCTCACCACAGTAGTTCCTTGGCCATTGCTTGAATCTTTCTAGTAACATCAACTTGACTTTTCGTTTATAAATGACTCTTCGTATGGTTTGTGGAATGTGTGGTTTCCTAGTATTGGTGCTAGTTCATTGGGGTGGTGCGATGGTGCTGTTATGCTGAGGTAGTGCGCTGGTGTGTTGGTGTCTGGTGCTTCGCCTGGTGTTGGTTCTATTTTGTGAACAGATAAGGATTTTTTTTAATTAAGGTCTTTTGTGGTACTAAGAATATTTCTCCTACATAAACTCTGAAAATATTGAAGCATCAATATTCCCCCTCCATTTGATTGCTATACTTCATTGTTAGTCTTTATAGATGCTATATTCTCTTTTCTGAATCTTGTAACAAATGCTATGTTCTCTTATGGTGTTCTATTATTCAGGTGCATGTTTAAAATGTGCTTATAGAAAATAACTGAATTCAAATCTATATTGTAAGCTGATTGATTAAAGGCTTCTTTGTTAAATGTGAAACTTTCCTATTATGAATGAAATCCAAACAAATGGTACTTCATTTCTGTCATTTTTCTAGGGTTTTTTTTTCTCTTTTGTATTATCTGGATATGGTCGACATCATTCCAGTTAAGGTGGAACACGCATGCTACTACAATTCTAACTATCTTGGTTGAGAAAGTATGTTATTGCATATTTGCTACAGTTGACGACGTTAATTTTGAAGCTCAACTAATTGTATGATATCTTTGATCTGGAAACCTTGACTAAGTTTGAGAAGTTAACATTTTAGAGCATCCCAAGTTTAAGAGAAAAGGGTGATGATCTATTTTATAAGCATAATCTATCCCTTATGGAGACACTGTGTGGCTTCCAATTCATATTGACACACTTGGATGCCAGGCAACTTCTTATTAAATCCCATCCTGGAGAAGTTGTCAAGCCTAGTAAGTTATAGTCAGTTCTATTGTTTTTTTAATGTTTTATTATTAAGTTAAAATAGTTGTTGTTTGTTATTTAATGGATACACCCATTTGACGTTTATGGTGTTATCCAGTGGCTGTCTATCTATCTTAGGTTTTTTAGCAAAGTCGTTCTAAAAATTGTATGTATTGACATTTCATATGTATTGATTGTTGATTGTCAATATATATATATATATATATATATATATATATATATATATATATCAAAACTTATCAAGATTGTTGGGATAACTATAACAGCTTCTAGAGTCATGACAAAGGCAATTTATGTTACTATTATGTACAAGAACTGTAAAAATGTTTAGAGGGTTCCAAGTAGGCCAGGCCTTGGGGGGAAATTGTCCCTCATTCGTGTATTCACATTCCTCAGGTTACTTTCCTAAAACTAAGATGGTACATTTTCTTGCAAAGATAATTAGAATTGTTGTTTTGATATTGATATGAGCACCAATAATTTGTAGCCTGTAGAAGAGTCATGCCCAATTGATCTGTGAGTATGCTAGTTATGTCAACCTTTATTTTTAAGATGTCATTTCTTTGGATTGGCTCTGATTTTGTATCATTGATGAGTGCTCAAAAATCACTAAAATTACCATGATTTTATGCACATTAATTGATTAAATATATATATATATATATATATGTTTTATCATATATTTATATAAATTTGTCTTTTTCGGAATCACGGGTATTTTTATTGTTTTTCAAGTATTTTCACTTAAAAACGTAACTTAAAGACTCAAAGAGGAATACTGGAAGCAATACATCACAAATATATATATAAATAAATGGGGAAAGGTCAACAAATATGGAAAAATTGGACAAAATGGGTCAAAAATGTCAAAAATGAGAAAATCGCGCCGTCAGTCAAACCGCTGTGCTACACCAAGGTTGCCTAGACCAGACGCCGCTGCCATTTCGCCCCATTTTCGCGCGCAACCACCCCATGACGTCATGATGACATCATCAATGACCTCAGCAATTGCACTCCGCGTTTTCACAATTTTTTAACATTTTTTCACTCACTTTTTCTCTCCATCCTCACCTATAAATACCCCTTTTCTCTTCATTTCTAAACACACCTCAAAACACATTCTCTTCTCTCTTTCTTTCTCTCTTTTCTTAGATTTTTTAGTTTTTCTTAGTTTTTAGCTTTTCTTAGTTAATTTCTCTTAGTTTTAGAGTACTTCCCTTTTTGGGAAGAACTAGTTATGTTTTTGTAATTTATTAGCTTTTTGATTCAATAAATGGGAGTGCAAATTCCGCTTGGAGGTTTTCCAGCAACGAGAATAGCATCGAAGTTTTGTAAGGATTTTATTTTCTTTACAATTATTTTTTATGCTTTATTCTTACATGTTATATTTAATTTGTCTGTGATTAAATTTAACTCATTGTCATTTATAAACATGATGTAATAATAACGTTGTTATGCTTGCGAAATATTAAATAGGTAAAAATCTCTAAAATGAATGGATTTTATTTTTATTCAAGATTTTATATTAAGAATGTTAGAGAGAAATATATTATTTTTCATTACAAACTTAAATCTGAAAATTAGATTTAAAGGTTTAGTTATTCGGTCTAATTTAGAGTAGTGCTCTTTTATTTGGTGGTACAATCGCCCGGTAGTTAGAGTGAAGCTCTATTTCAAAATTTTTTATAAGAATTATTATCTAAAAATGTATTGACAACTGTTTTCAGTAGTGGTTTTAAAACTTAAAAGTTAGTACTTGGATAATTAAATTCTTCGGTTTAATTTAGACACCTTGAATAAAGTTTAAATTGTCTAACCCCACCAAAGGTGACATTTAAATGGTTCATTTTCAATCTCTTAGAAAAAGGAATTAATTTAATTAACCAAATTAGTTATCAACCCACCCATAGGTGTTAATTGATTTGTTTAGTTAACAAAGAATATATAACCCCACCAAAGGTGGTATTCATATAAAAAAGAGAGAATCAATAAATATCAATTTATATCTTTAATAACCTAAATAATATGAGCAAGCATAATTAACTTAGTTATTATATCCATAAATACTCCACTATTATAAACGATAAAATTTGCATAAATGTTTATTGAATCTATGTTTATTTTTATGTAATTAGATTAAAAACACAAAACCCAAATATCGTGACAGGATGTTCAGGATTTAATTTCGCTTTTAAAAGTTTGAATAATAAATTAAAAACCACATACATTCCTTCCTTAGATCGACCTTGGGAGTATATTTATCATTTTCTACGAAATGATTCGTGCACTTGCGAGAGTTTTATAAATAAATAAAACCAAATGAACGGGCAGGATCGGCGATTTCGGTTCTGCCCCGATCAAGTTTTTGGCGCCGTTGCTGGGGAAGGAATATCGTTTTTAAATTATTTATCAAAATTTTAAAAATTTTTTGTGTTGTAAATAATTGTAATTTTTTTTATTAAAAAATAAATAAAATTTTTTGTTGTTTGTGAAAAGTAAAAAACAAATTCAAATTTCAATTTCATAATAAATAAAAAAAATTATAGCATGAATAATAAAATAATTTTGAATTTTGAAATTTGAAGTGAAAAAAAAAGTAAATAAATGTTAAATTAAATTAATAAATAAATAAAAATAAAAAATAAAAAATAAAATAAATAAAATAAATAAAATAAATAAAATAAAATAAAAAAATAAAATAAAAAAATAAAATAAAAAATAAAAAAAGTAAAATTTTTTGTTGTTTGTGAAAAGTAAAAAAAAATTTCAAATTTCAATTTAATAATAAATAAAAAAAATTATAGCATGAATAATAAAATAATTTTGAATTTTGAAATTTGAAGTAAAAAAAAAGTAAATAAATTTTAAATTAAATTAATAAAAAAATAAGAATAAAAAAATCAAAAAAAATTAAAAATAAAAAAAAAATCAAAAACTTTATTTTGAATTTTTTTTATTTTTTATTTTTTATTTTTTATTTTTTATTTTTTGTTCTTTTCTCTTTTTTGTTCTTTTATCTTTTTCAATTATTATTTTTTTTTCTCTTTTTATTTTTATTTTTTTATCTTTCTTTTACTTTTTCAATTTATTTTATTTTTGGTTTAATTTTTTTTAAAATTTTGTTTTTTTTAAAAAAATTTTTTATCTTAATTTCCGTTTAAGTTAATTAATTTAGATTTTTAGTAACTTAATTTACTAACTTATATTAATTTAATTTACTAACTTAATTAACTTAGATTTTCATTAACTTAATTAACCTACCTTTTCATTAACTTAATTAACTTAAATTTTAACTTAATTAACTTAATTTTAATAGCATGAAAAGTAAAGATCTAAGGGAGTTCTGTCTAGGAGACTAGTTCCTGGAAGCCTTTGTGCCACTAGTCTTTCCTAGGAACGTTGCTCTGTTTAGGAGGATGGTTTTTAAGGAGCCTTTGCCCCAACATTCTTTCCTGGGAGCACTCTTGGTTAATACTGATTATGTTATTTTAACTTGGATATTATACCAAAAAAAAAAAACAAAAAAATTCTAAAACTATCTCCAAAATTTTAAAGCTTTAATTACAATCTAAGGAGTTAGTTGTTTTGTTTGATCTAGGTACAATTGTGTTTTGATGCCTTTAATTATTTGATTTGTACCTAGATGTGGATTATCTAAAACTCACAAGCATGTCCCCAGTTTTAAGTACAAAAAAAATTAAAAATCCATAGGATATGACTGAAAAAGTATAGGTAGACAATCTTGTCTTACTTGTAGGTTTGATTGACTCATTGATGAGGGGACATTGAGTTTACTTAAAAGGAAATCCCCAAGTTACGTCTTGCTAAGACGTTAAACTAAGCGCTGGATAGGAGGCAACCCATCATTTTAGGTCATTTTTTGTTATTTGTTTTATATACTTAATTTTATTGTTTATTTTAGTTTAATTATATGTGAATAATTTTTAAATTGTTAAAACTAAAAATATTTGTTGAGTTGTTAGAAGTTCACAACAATCTGTCTGTATACACTTTAATGATGAATATGATGAATGCACCTGCATTTCTCCATTACTACTTACACATTCTCAAGAAATTGGTAATCTTTCTTCTCTTTTCTCTTTATCTTTAATTTACAGTTGTTACATTGAGGACAATGTAAGTTCTAGGTTGGGGGTGGTGAAAAGTTACCATGCTTAATTAGAAAAGAAAAAAAAAGATTTAACAATTTAAAAATTAAAAAAAAAACATTTCAAAAAAAAAATTTATTATTTTTTTCTTTTTTATGTTCACATCTTCATTTTTTGTGTTTGGTTTTATTTTTTTTGTGTGATTTAGTAATTTTGGAATTAAAAAAAAAAGTCTCACAAAAATTTATCATTTCTTTAAATCAAATTTAAGTAAATAATTAAGTCTTTTGTACTGTTAGATTAATTTTTGAAAACATATCATGAAATATTATGTAATTATTTTTGATAATTAGTTAATTTTTGTCATAACTAATATTTCTTGATAAGATGTAGAAATTATATTAAACCCAAAATCAGTTTTTATGAATTTGTTTTAGTGGAGATTACCTTTGTGAGATATAATTTGAGCCTAATTTCCCTTAATCAGAGTAAAATATATATTTTTTCTACTCCAAACACATTTCTTATTTCTTCAAATTCTTAGATGATCTCTATAGGCATTAATATTGAATGTATGATTTTTTTCTCATCTTAATAGAGTGTCGTATATTTTTTATTATTATTTTTGCTTAGATTAAATGATTTGAGTAGAAATTGATAGTATATGCTTTTATCTCATTCGTGCATGACTGTTAAAAAAAAAAGAGACATATCTGGGGTTACCTAAACCAAGATCAAACAGAAAAGCCACAAAATTAACCACTCACCAAAATCCTTAAAAAAATGTACAATCTGTACATGGGTTGACTCTCTAAAAAATGATATATATTGAAAAATATCTTCAGAAAAATATAGAGAGAAAGAATATATAGTATAATCTACATACTATGACCCACATTGCCTACAAAGTTGTGAGTAAAGACTAATTACAAAAGAAAGATATAGGAAGTAATTCCCTAAAAAGTCATTGCACTTTCTTCATTTGTAAAAGGCATATATCTTGAAATTTTTTCTTAATGAGTTTGATTTATGCATGAAAATAATTTTTATATATGATATCTTTATAATTTATACATTTGATTCCTTCCATGAGATCAACGTCAAAATAACACTTTGAGCCTTTCTTGTTTATACATATGCGAGCATATTAGTTCATTTCTATACATCAACTCTTTCGCATATAAATTAGTATGAGTGTTTGAACCCATAGGATTCAGTGTTTTGAGAGTATTGACTTGTGAGGAATAGAGTCGAAGCGAATTCGGATTCATGACACTAAAATTGGGTAAAATTAAATTGATATATTTTTGATATGAAATATGAAAATGATTTTCAACTAATTATTATAATAAATCATGATTGTTTCAAAAGATTAAAATAACTTATGCTTGAGATTTTAATTATGATCTTAAAGGAGATTAAAAAGTATGAGAAATTTTTGTCATATGTTGTTTTTTTTTATTCTTAAACGTTAATTTTTGATTTTGTTGTAATTTTAGTTTTTAAGTTGATTGTTGTTATTATTTCTTTTAATTTTTTTTTTTACATTTAGTTTAATGTTTGTGGGTATCATTACTGAAAACCCTCACGAGACTCAAACTCGTCCACTAGGGCAACCTAGGGGTTTAAAGGCTTGTTGCATAGGCTAAATGCAACCGTGTCAATCTACGGAAGTGATTTAGGATAGTTTAAATTTTAGTTTTTATCGCTTCTCTTGCTAAGGGACTAGCAAGAAGCTGGTTGGGGGTTGTGATGAGTGCTCAAAAAGCACTAAAATTACCATGATTTTACGCACATTAATTGATTAAAAATATATATATTTATATAAATTTGTCTTTTTCAGAATCACGGGTGTTTTTATTGTTTTTCAGGTATTTTCACTTAAAAACGTAACTTAAAGAGTCAAAGAGGATTACTGGAAGCAATACATCACAAATATATTAATAAATAAATGGGGAAAGGTCAACAAATATGGAAAAATTGGACAAAATGGGTCAAAAGGGTCAAAAATGTCAAAAAGGAGAAAATTGCGCCGCCGCGCCGAGCACCGCGCGCGCCAGCGCCCAGCCACGCGCAACACGCCCCACGTGCGTGTGCATCAGCGCGCGCCCGTGCGCGGGCCGCTGCCATTTCGCCCCATTTTCGCGCGCAGCCACCCCCATGACGTCATGATGACGTCATCAATGACCTCAGCAATTGCACTCCGTGTTTTCACAATTTTTTTAACATTTTTTCACTCACTTTTTCTCTCCATCCTCACCTAAAAATACCCCCTTTCTCTTCACTTCTAAACACACCTCAAAACACATTCTCTTCTCTCTTTCTTTCTCTCTTTTCTTAGATTTTTTAGTTTTTCTTAGTTTTTAGCTTTTCTTAGTTTTTAGCTTTTCTTAGTTAATTTCTCTTAGTTTTAGAGTTCTTCCCTTTTTGGGAAGAACTAGTTATGTTTTTGTAATTTATTAGCTTTTTGATTCAATAAATGGGAGTGTAAATTCCGCTTGGAGGTTTTCCAGCAACGGGAATAGCATCGAAGTTCTGTAAGGATTTTATTTTCTTTATAGTTATTTTTTATGCTTTATTCTTACATGTTATATTTAATTTGTCTGTGATTAAATTTAACTCTGCTGGCTGTTTATAAACATGATGTAATAATAATGTTGTTATGCTTGCGAAATATTAAATAGGTAAAAATCTCTAAAATGAATTGATTTTATTTTTATTCAAGATTTTATATTAAGAATGTTAGAGAGAAATATATTATTTTTCATTACAAACTTAAATCTAAAAATTAGATTTTAAGGTTTAGTTATCCGGTCTAATTTAGAGTAGTGCTCTTTTATTTGTTGGTACAATCGCCCGGTAGTTAGAGTGAAGCTCTATTTCAAAAGTTTTTATAAGAATTATTATCTGAAAATGTATTGACAACATGTTTTCAGTAGTGGTTTTAAAACTTGAAAGTTAGTACTCAGATAACTAAATTTTTATGTTTAATTTGGACACCTTGAATAAAGTTTAAACTGTCTAACCCCACCAAAGGTGGCATTTAAATGGTTCATTTTCAATCTCTTAGAAAAAGGAATTAATTTAATTAACCAAATTAGTTATCAACCCCACTCATAGGTGTTAATTGATTTGTTTAGTTAACAAAGAATATCTAATCCCCACCAAAGGTGGTATTCATAAAAAAAAAGAGAATCAATAAATATCAATTCATATCTTTAATAACCTAAATAATATGAGCAAGCATAATTAACTTAATTATTATATCCATAAATACTCCACTGTTTTAACAGATAAAATTTGCATAAATGTTTATTGAATCTATGTTTATTTTTATGTAATTAGATTAAAAACACAAAACCCAAAATATCGTGACAGGATGTTTAGGATTTAATTTCGTTTTTAAAAGTTTGAATAATAAATTAAAAACCACATACATTCCTTCCTTAGATCGACCTTGGGAGTATACTTATCATTTTCTATGAAATGATTCGTGCACTTGCGAGAGTTTTATAAATAAATAAAACCAAAGTAACAGGCATGATTGGCAATGTCGGTTCTACCCCTATCAATCATCTCATTTGTACAGTTTCTCATGTTTGTTGAGAAAATAGCCTCTATAGGTGTTTACACATCAACACCAGGCTCACCAACGCATCAGGCACCAGCCCAACACAACACCCCAATGCACCAAGCCCAACGCACCAGTGACTATGTTGATTTGAGGTACACTTATAAATTCTTGTAATTAACAGTCAAAAGTTAGTTTGTAATAGTAAGGTTTTATTATGTTTTAGTGTATAATAAACTCTCAAATATAATTCTACTTTTAATTTTAATATAATATGATTTTTAATATTTTAATTAATAAATTTATTGTAATTTATATTGATTTTTAATATTATAATTAATAATTTTATTTTTTTAGTTTATACATACCCTATGGCCTCGGTTATTGAAAAATTGAGGCCACAAATATACCCTATGGCCTCAGTTATTGAAAAATAGAGGCCATAGACATGTCTTATGGCCTCGGTCTTTCAATAACTAAGGCCATAGGTAACAATCTATGGTCTCTCTTACTTAGGCCTCAGTTCTTATAACTGTGGCCATAGGCCTACGGTCACGGTTAAAAACCGAGGTCATATATGTTTTGTAGTAGTGTTTTGTTTCTTAATTGATAAGCTTGTGCTTAAGGATTCATCTTTCTCATAAATCAATAGAGTACTAGTACTTGCATCATCTACAACAACATTGATGGAATTTATTATAGTGTTAGTTGTCATATTGTATGTTCTAAAAGCACGCTTTGTTAGTGAGTAACCTATGAAGATACCTTCATCACTCCAAGAGTCAAATTTACCTAGATTCTCACGATCTCTAGGGATATAACATTTACTTCTAAACACGTGTAGATGTTTGATATTAGGTTTCTTACCATTCCATAACTTATAGGAAGTTTGGTTTGTATGTGAACGTAGGTAGACATAGTTTATTATATAGTATGAAGCACATACAGCTTTATCCCAAAACTTCTTAGGTATGTCCTTTACATGTAGTAGAACTCTGGCCATCTCTTGATTCTTTTCATTTTGTCTTATTTTTATTATTTATAACTTATCTCCATTTGGTTTTTCGATAACCTCCTCAAACATTATTGGGCCACTATCCACAAACAAAGAAAAATGATCACTATCAGCATAAGAATAATCATAACTTACCTAATAATCCATCATTGATGTTGGCTTCTTACATGAATTGGTATTTCTTAAATAGCAATCACGTTCTTCGACTGAAGGTTGAGCTTCAGATTGAATTTGAGAGGAACTAGATCCTTGATCATCATTGGATTGAATTGGTGATTCAATCCTATCATCTATCACATCAAAATCAACATGAACCTGTTGTTTCTCGTTATTTCTTTCTTTCTTTCCAAATCCACTTGTTTCCTTTATCAAACAATACATCACGACTGATCACCACTTGTTTTTCATTGGATTGTAGAATTTATTATCTTTTGATGACTTAATAACTCCAAGGAAAACAAATTTCACATTCTTATCATCCAATTTCTTCATCCTCTCATTTTGGACATGGTTATATGCTATGTACCCAAAAATTTGAAAGTGATCCACATCTTATTTCTTCCTACTCTATGCTTCTTGTGGTGTCATTTTCTTTACAAAAATTGTGAGATTTTTGTTGAGAATGAGGAGTGACCACAGGACTACCTTTGGCAAAACTTTCTTTAGGACACCTTCTTTGAGTAACAAGTTTCGAACCATATTAGGAAATGCTCAAATCTTCTACTCAACCACTTTATTTTGTTTAGTTGGTGTATGATGCTTTCCATTACTTCTTAATACCTTTCTCCTTACAAAATTGTATAAACTCATTACAAAAAATTGACCATTATATTCAATACTCAAATTTTTACTTCTTCTTTATCTCAGTATCAATCATGGTAACAAAAATTTTAATAACTTAAAAAGTTTCTAATTTAATATGTAAGAAATAAAATCATATCTTTCTACTAAAATCATCAAGAAATGCAATAACATATTTCTAGTTACCATTTGAACCTAGTGAGATAGGTTCACAAAGGTTAGAGTGAATCAATTTAAAAATTCCTAGAGCTCTCACTTATTTTTCAGTTGAGAATGAATCTCTTTTATGCTTCCTAAAACGCAACACTCATAAAAACTTAAAGGATGAATGATCTTAGGAAATCCTATCACAATATCCTTATTGAAAAGTGTTTTGAGCGCATTAACATGCTGTTATGATTGATTAAAAATAATATTAAGTTTGTTAGTCAAAATAGGAGGAGCCTAATTTAGAAGAAAATTCATGGAAGGTGGCTTACCATATTGTCAAAGATGGAGGTGCCTAACTTTGTTTGAATAAAGAATAGAAAAATTAGGTAGCCTAATTTTGTTGAATGAAGAAATGTTATTCACATGAAATGGGAACTTGAAGCCTATAAATATGACTTCATTTCTTCATTGTTAATCATCCCAAAAATAGAGAAAAACTTATATGAGAAGTTTTTAAGTGAGAAAATTCTGTGGGAAAATTCTCTTGGGCTTGTAATTACTCTTGTCTTTTGGGTGTGTGAGAAAATTATTAAGACTCTTAACAATTTTCCACATAGTGAATTTTTCTCTGGTTGTCTTTTAACAACGAAAGTGGTTTTTCTCCAATTTGGAGTTTCCACTATAATTCTTGTGTTGTGTATTATCTATTTCTCTGTTATTTGATATTCTGCTAAATTGGATCTTGGGAGGGAGAATTTGTGATTATACCATTTTATCCAAATTTCCTAACAACTGGTATCAAAGCCAATTTCAAAGAAAGAATGAGAAATGTCAGGAGTCAAGATTGACATTGAGAAATTTGATGGGAGAATCAATTTTGGCTTGTGGCAAGTACAAGTCAAAGATTTGTTGATCCAATATGGGTTACACAAGGTGTTAAAGGGGAAACCAGCCCCTGTTACTGGTATTGAGTCCAGTAAAACCAATATAAGTGATGGAGATTGGGAAGATCTTGATCTAAGAGCTGCAAGTGCAATTTGGCTTTGTTTGGCCAAAAATATTCTTGCAAATTTGCATGGAATATCTATGGCCAAAGAACTTTGGGAAAAACTTGAAGAATTGTATCACGCAAAAGGTGTCTCAAATCGGGTGTATCTGAAAGAGCAATTTCATACTTTGCGTATGAATGAAGGAACTATTATGTCTGACCATCTCAGTGTTCTCAATGGTATTGTCTCTAAACTGGAAACCATTGGAGTTAAACTTGATGATGAAGATATAGCTTTAAGGCTTATCTGGTCTCTTCCATTTTCTTATGATCACATGAAACCTATCTTGATTCATGGAAAGGAGAAAATAATTTTTCAGAAGTTACTAGCAAGATATTTTCTGAAGAAAAAAGGTTGAGTGGTGGAAAAAATGTTTCACTTGAAAACTCAGCATTGGTAGTTGACAACCAAAAGAAAAACAATTTCATGAAAAAGAAGATAGTGTGCTGGGGGTGTGGAAAATCTGGGCACCTCAAAAGAAATTGTCCGAAGGGTGGAGCTAATTCGGTAAGAAGCTCAAATACCGACGGTGATGCTAACAGTATGTCTGTTTTCAAAGACTATAGTGATGCTCTTTGAAAAGAACGTGTACATCCTCATGGCATGCCGCTAGTCTTTAAATATTGCCATGAAAGAAGGTGTGTTACTGGTAGCGGGTCCATAAGTTTGCACATGGGCATTGGCTTGGTATAGATGCAAGGTGTGTGGTGGAAAGGGTGTCGATGGCTGATGAACTCTCGGGAAAACCAAGTGTGAGAGTTGCACCATAAATTTCAGCAAATTATTTTTTTCGACATGAGCTGATGTGAAATTCTTAGAATTGGTGATTAATTCTAAGTGGGTGTACTCTTTATGGTGGAGTATGATAATTCTCGGTGTAGAGAATTATGACTGTTGGAGTAGACAGTGTTGTAGTGGTAACTATGTTTATTTTTTAATCAAGGTGGAGATTGTTGTGATTGATTAAAAATAATATTAAGTTTGTTAGTCAAAATAGGAGGAGCCTAATTTAGAAGAAAATTCATGGAATGTGGCTTACCATATTGTCAAAGATGGAGGTTCCTAACCTTGTTTGAATAAATAATAGAAAAATTAGGTAGCCTAATTTTGTTGAATGAAGAAATATTTGGCATATGAAATGGGAACTTGAAGCCTATAAATATGACTTCATTTCTTCACTGTTAATCATCCCAAAATAGAGAAAAACTTATATGAGAAGTTTTTAAGTGAGAGAATTTTGTGAAAAAATTCTCTTGGGCTTGTAACTGCTCTTGTCTTTTGGGTGTGTGAGAAAATTATTAAGATTGTGGTTATAACAATTTTCCACATAGTGAATTTTTCTCTGGTTGTCTTTTGACAACGAAAGTGGTTTTTCTCCAATTTGGAGTTTCCACTATAATTCTTGTGTTGTGTATTATCTATTTCTCTATTATTTGATATTCTGCTAAAGAGGATCTTAGGAGGGAGAATTTGTGATTATACCATTTTATCCAAATTTCCTAACACATGCAAATAATCATATCTAGAATGCCACAACGATGTTTTGAGGCCAATAAAATACAAATGGTTTACTTCTTGATTAGTAAGCAACTTCCAATTATTTCTAGCTTTAGTGGGTTTAACCTATTTGAAGTCACTTTTTAGCAGAACAGTTAATAGACACCTTGAATCCTAAATTTCACATTCTCTATTTTGAAATGTGACAGTATAATCCTTCTCTTGTACAGTTTTAAATCTACCCAGTTCTTCATCTAGTAAAGAGGCCAATCCACCTGAACTTGAACTTAAAGACTTACCTGAGCACTTAAAATATGTGTTTTTGGGAGAAGGAGAAACTTATCCAGTGATAATTTCTTCATCCTTGACCAAAACCCAAGAAAAGGAACTTATAAAAGTGCTTAAGAAGTTTAAGAAAGCTATAGGTTGAAGTATCGGGGATTTAAAAGGCATTAGTCCTATGATGTGTATGCATAAGATCAACTTGGAGGATGACGCTAAACCTGTACGAGATACCCAAAAAAGACTAAATCCAAACATGCAAGTGGTAGTTAAGAAAGAAATTCTTAAACTGTTAGAAGAAGGAATTATCTACCCTATTACTGATAGTAAGAGGGTTAGTCCAATGCATGTGGTACCTAAGAAATCTGGGATAATAGTCGTTAAAAACGACAAAAGTGAATTAGTACCCACTAGAATAATCATTGGATGGAGGATGTGTATAGATTTCAAGAAACTGAATTTATATACTAAAAATGATCACTTTCCTCTTCCATTCATTGATCAAATGTTGGAAAGATTAGCTGGGCATGAATTTTACTATTTTCTAGATGGATTTTCTAGATATTATCAAGTACCCATAGCACTTGAAGATCAGGAAAAGACCCTATTTACATGTCCTTTTAGGAAATTTTCTTTTCGAAAAATGTCATTTGGGTTATGTAATGCCCCCGCCATGTTCTAGAGATGCATGATGTCTATTTTTGGAAACTCATTTGATGATTGCTTTCATAAATTGACTTTGGTTTTAGAAAGATGCATTGAATGCAATCTAACCCTTAGTTGGGAGAAAATTCATTTTATGGTTCAACAAGTGATAGTGTTAGGACATATAATTTCAAACAAAGGTATTGAAGTTGATAAGGAAAAAGCTTAACTGATTTCCAACCTACCTCCCCCTACATCTGTTAAAGGGGTAAAAAGCTTCTTAGGACATGTAGGATTTTATAGACGATTTATTAAAGATTTCTCTAAAATAAGTTGTCCATTATGTAACCTATTATCAAAATGTGTTTATTTTGATTTCAACGATGATTGCCTTTATGCCTTTAATACCTTGAAATAGAAACTAACATATGTCCTTGTTATTATAGCACCAAACTGGTCTTTACCCTTTGAAATAATGTGTGAGTCTTCCAATTAGGCTATCAGAGCAGTCTTGGGACAGATAGTGGATAAGCGTTTGCATGTCATCTACTATGCTAGCAAAACACTCAATGACACCTAAATGAATTATACCACCACTAAAAAGGAATTCTTTGCTATAGTGTTTTCTTTAGACAAATTCAAGTCTTATTTAATATGATCTAAAGTGATTATGCATTCTAATCATGCTGCTTTAAGATACCTATTAAGTAAACTGAATGCGAAGTCAAGATTAATCAAGTGGGTCTTACTCTTACAATAATTTGACAGAAATCAAGGATAAGAAAGGCAGTGAAAACTTAGTACTTGACCATTTGTCTATGTTAATTTCTAACTTCAAATTATCTTTAAGGTGAGAGTAATGAAGATATAGTTGAAACCTTTCCTGATGAACAATTATTTTCAATAGGTCCAAACCCATGGTATGCTGATATTGTAAACTATCTTGCCACTAGTGTTTTACGACCTAACAATTCATATTAGGACAAGAAAAGGTTCTTTAAAACTATTAAGGACTATTTCTGGGATGACCCTTATTTATACAAGATTGGTCAAGATCAAATCATCAAGAGATGTGTACTTGAAAAAGAACATGTGAGCATTCTGAATTTTTGTCATGAACATCATTATGAGGGCCATTTTGGTGGTAAAAAGACAACTCATAAGGTATCATAGTCTAGATTCTTTTGGCCCACTCTTTTTAAAGATGCTCATATGTTTTGTGCACAATGTGTAAATGTCAAAGAATATGAAACATAAGCAAAAGAGATGAAATGTCTTTGACATCTAATTTAATTATTGAACTCTTAGATGTATAAAGGATTGACTTTATGGGTCCATTTTCCCCCATCCAATGGTTTTCAATATATTTTGGTTGCTATGGATTATGTATCCAAATGGGTAAAAGCTATCTCCACTAAAACCAATGATGCTAATATTGTTGTAAAATTCTTGAAGGATTTAATATTCAGTAGGTTCGAAATGCCTAGAGCTATAATAAGTGATGGAGGTAGCCATTTTTCTAACAAAATCTTTGATGGAGTATTGAAAAAGTACAACATCACACATAGAATAGCTACTCCATATCATCTTCAAACTTCCGATTTAGTGGAAGTAAGTAATAAGCAAATCAAGGGAATATTGGAACACATTAGGCATTTAAGTTGAATGATGCCTTATGGGCATACCGCACAGCTTACAAAACACCCATTGGGATGAGCCCTTAACGGTTAATCTTTGGGAAAGTGTGCCACCTTCCCGTTGAACTCGAACACTAGGCTTACTAGGAAAATAAAGAGTTAAACATGGATTTAGATAAAGTAGGAGAAAAATGGTTACTCCGTCTTAATGAGTAGGAAGAAATTAGGAACGAAGCCTATGAGAATGCAAAATTATACAAAGAGTGTACTAAGTGCTATCACGACAAAAGGCTAGTTCCTATGACTCTTTACCTTGGAATGAAAGTTCTTTTATTTAACTCTCATCTAAAATTATTTCTAGGAAAATTGATATCAAGATGGGATGGACCATGCAAAATCGTCCAATTATATGAACATGGGGCAGTAGAACTATTGGATTCCAAAACACAAACAATATTCAAAGTCAATGGGTATAGTGTGAAGCCTTATTTAGAAGGACCACACAACACTATTGAAATGAATTGCATTTGGCTAAGTAATCATTGGAGACACATCACAACTTGTGAAGGCTTGAAGTTGAAGATCAAAAGCATACAACCCATCACTGAGCTTGCCCCTGAGGAGTTGCTTGTTTATGGTTTTGTCTTTCACTTAACAGAAGGTGTCATTAAATTCAAAGAACACAAAACTATCATCGGAAAACTAAGCTACACTAATGAGATTCTTATCAACTATAGGAACATGTAAAATACTATGCAATTTTAAAATTATATTGTCAATGGAAGAAGAGGATTGAAAACCAGAAGAACCAACACTAAGAATAATGTATTATCTTACCATTTTTAACCATGAGTTGATTAGAACCAGAGTAAGGATGTGAGGTTGCAAGATTGGATGGATTTGCTGTGACATGGTTTATTGCACTTGAATCAAAATATCACAAAAGGTTATATGGCAATTTAAGGCATATTCATGGAAGGTGATAAGATCCTTGTAG
The DNA here is from genome assembly GCA_030763125.1 of Hippophae gyantsensis. Classification (NCBI taxonomy): domain Eukaryota; kingdom Viridiplantae; phylum Streptophyta; class Magnoliopsida; order Rosales; family Elaeagnaceae; genus Hippophae; species Hippophae gyantsensis. The sequence goes on along the minus strand of CM061034.1, from coordinate 50,165,614 downwards.
AAGAAAGGCATTAGGATTATACTGAGGAAGATATGATCCAAATTGAAGAGACTGAGATTGTGCAGGAATAGTTGAAGTACTTGTAGAAGCAAAAGTAAGAAAGGCTTATATTTGTGATGTTTGTGAAGGTCCAGAAGATGAATCAATGGAGGTTCAGGGAAAAGGTGAAGAGACATTAGGGTCAGAGGCATTAGGAGAAGCAAGATGAGGTTAAAAATTTGTATCAAATCTCTTGTAATAAGCTGTCAAAAGATGGCAAGTTTTTCCATAAAGCTAACATTGAGGTTATTGGTCCAACCTCTACCATCTCCAAAATGACCTCCACCCTTACCAAATTATGGTGGAAAAGGAAAGAGATATGGATAGGATTGCTATGGTAAAGATTGTTATGTAAAAGACTGGTATGGAAAAGAAGGATCTGAATTGGCTCTAGTGAGAGTCATGCTTGCAAAATTTGAATGTAAGCCTGGAATCATGTTTTGATTTGAATGAACTGAGCCAGTGGTCTCACTAAAATTATAAGAACTAGGAGCAAGAATTGAGTTATTTTTTGTGACAAATTAACATATCAAAGGAGATTATTCTTTGGAGCATCACATGTCTCAAGATAGCTTTCATAACTAAGAAGTAACAATGTGGCATCATCAACATTCATCCTTTTCAGACTGCATTTTTGCAAAAAATGTAGAAACAATAGACTCAAAATCTCTCTCAAGACTAGAGAAAATATATAGCACTTTGCTTCTTTAGTTAAAACAAAACCAGTTGATTGAAAACGACTAGCCAATTCTTTGAATTTCAACACATAATCAGAGACTGACAAGGAACCTTTTCTTAATTGAGCTTATTATTTTCTAAGTTGCATGATTTTACCTTTTGATCGAGAAGAAAAGAATTGCTCTAAAGAATTACATGCTTCCTTGACAGTTTTGAAACCAGAAATCTGCTTAAGAAATTCACCATTGATGCAACTCATGAGCTAGCTCCCACTTACATGATCTTGTGTATGCCAAAACTTATATTGAAGTGTTATCTAACCAGTAATGGAAAATTGAGAAGGAAAATCATCAAGATCCAATCCTCTCAAGATATTGAGAATTTGTTGATGCCAAAGAGAAAAATTATTATGATCTAGTATAATCGTAGTCATTTGAGACAAAATTAACAGGACTGCGATCAACTTGAGTTGTGGTCATACCAAGAAGATTGGTTTAACTGAACCATGAAGAGGTGGATCGTGATTGTTGTGTGTAGTGAAAATCTCAAGATCATCCATGTACAAGCATCTAAAGCTTGTATGGCTCTGATATCATAAAAAAGATCACAAGATGAAGATCAAAATAGAAAGTAAGAAGATCAAGAGAAATTGCCATTGAAACAAAAATAAGCAAGCTTGAAGAACACGCATGAGATTGTGAGAAAGTGAGGAAGGTGTTACGAGTAAAAATGGCTGCAAGAGAATAAGTATCAGTAGTTTCGGCACAAACTGTGGCACAGAAATCACAAGCAAAAGAGGGACCACAAACGGTGAGAAATGCAAGCAGGAAGCATGAACGAGAGGGACCACTAATTCGGTTGTAGTGTTAGAATTAGTTAGGAAATCTGATGATTGCTCAAAAAGCACTAAAATTATCATTATTTTATACACATTAATTGATTAAAAATATATATATTTATATGATTTTATCATATATTTATATAAATTTGTCTTTTTCGGAATCACGGGTATTTTTATTGTTTTTCAGGTATTTTCACTTAAAAACATAACTTAAAGACTCAAAGAGGAATACTGGAGGCAATACATCAAAAATATATTCAAAAATAAATGAGAAAACATCAACAAATATGGAAAAATTGGACAAAATAGGTCAAAAATGTCAAAAAGGAGAAAATCGCGCACGTAGCCACCCAGTCGCGCCGAGCAGCCACACGTAGCACGCCCATCACACCTGGTCTCGCGCGCTGCATTCCCTATCCGTGTGCACTCCTACTGCTTTCCGCGTGCACCCCTGTTCCAGTCCACGCGCATCGTTGCCCATCTATGCCCCAATCCGCGTGCAGCCGCCATCCACATCAGCATGACATCATCATTCACTACTCCACGTTTCCATCATTTTTTATCATTTTTTCACCCACTTTTTCTCCCCATCCTCACCTATAAATACCCCCATTCTCTTCACAACTAAACACACCTCAAAACACATCTTCTCTTCTCTTTCTTTCTCTCATTTCTTAGTTTTTCTAGTTTTTCTTAGTTTTTAGCTTTTCTTAGTTAGTTTTTCTTAGTTTTAGAGTTCTTCTCTTTTTGAGAAGAACTAATTATGCTTTTGTAATTTATTTGCTTTTTGATTCAATAAATGGGAGTGCAAATTCCGTTTGGAGGTTTTCCAGTAACAGAGTTAGCATTAAAGTACTATAAGGACTTTATTTTCTTTGTAGTTATTTTTTATATTTTATTCTTACATGTTATATTTAATTTGTCTGTGATTAAATTTAACATTGCTGGCTTTTTGTAAACATGATATAATAATAACGTTGTTGTGCTTGCGAAATATTAAATAGGTAAAAATCTCTAAAATGAATGGATTTTATTTTTATTCAAGATTTTATATTAAGAATGTTAGAGAGAAATATATTATTTTTCATTACAAACTTAAATCTGAAAATTAGATTTAAAGGTTTAGTTATTCGGTCTAATTTAGAGTAGTGCTCTTTTATTTGGTGGTACAATCGCCCGATAGTTAGAGTGAAGCTCTATTTCAAAATTTTTTATAAGAATTATTATCTAAAAATGTATTGACAACTGTTTTCAGTAGTGGTTTTAAAACTTAAAAGTTAGTACTCGGATAATTAAATTCTTCGGTTTAATTTAGACACCTTGAATAAAGTTTAAATTGTCTAACCCCACCAAAGGTGACATTTAAATGGTTCATTTTCAATCTCTTAGAAAAAGGAATTAATTTAATTAACCAAATTAGTTATCAACCCACCCATAGGTGTTAATTGATTTGTTTAGTTAACAAAGAATATCTAACCCCACCAAAGGTGGTATTCATATAAAAAAGAGAGAATCAATAAATATCAATTCATATCTTTAATAACCTAAATAATATGAGCAAGCATAATTAACTTAGTTATTATATCCATAAATACTCCACTATTATAAACGATAAAATTTGCATAAATGTTTATTGAATCTATGTTTATTTTTATGTTATTAGATTAGAAACACAAAAAACCAAAATATCGTGACAGGATGTTTAGGATTTAATTTCGTTTTTAAAAGTTTGAATAATAAATTAAAAACCACATACATTCCTTCCTTAGATCGACCTTGGGAGTATACTTATCATTTTCTACGAAATGATTCGTGCACTTGCGAGAGTTTTATAAATATAAAACCAAACTATTGGCCGGATCGGCGATGTCGGTTCTACCCCATCAAAATCCCCTTGTAAACCCTTGTAAATTGAGGCTATATAATGAAAGAATTAAGAGGAAGAAATAGATATACAGTTTACCTCTCTTTCTCAGCTTCTCTTCTTTCCTCAACCCTCTCAGAAATTTTTTTCGTAACAATGGTGTCAGAGCCGGTTTCGGTCACAGAAAACCGCTCCGACACTAAGTTCTTCAAAGAAATATATGAGATTTTGGCATAAAACGAACCCAAATTCGAGCAAGTAATCGTTGATATACAGGCAGTGTTGATCGAGTTACGAGCTCTTCGCACCTCCCATAGCACACATATGAACCCAAAACTCATAACCAAATCTGAATCGAATCCATACCTAACAACAATTGTTCAAGTTGATACTTCTAATTTCAAACACAGTTCAAATGCTCACTGCTTCTTCAACCTTCAAACACCAATCACCACCTACACCAGAACCACACCAGCTTCCTCAGAATCGCACCAACTTACACTCACATCTTCGTGCATCAATGAAGACATTCAAGAACCCTAAGGCTACATCCACTGATTCCTTCGCGACGAGTGAACTAAAAACCATAGAACTCAAAGCTAATAAGAGCTGTGTTTCTGGGTTACAAGGAAAAGGAACGAGGATTTATACAGAACCCAAGCCGAGGCTCTGTGGATCAATTGGACTCATAAAATTAGCTCATATATCGGCCCATGAAGCAAGCTTATATCGTAGACATATCCTCACGTGTTCAAATGGGCTTAGTTTCAAGCCTTTATACAAATCTCCAAACCCGACCCACGAAGAAATGGTTGCTTCGTATGAAAAAGTTAACTACAAGAAACTCTATCGGGTGAAATGCCTAGCTCATTGGGATGCCAATCGTGCGAAATTGTGCAGGTGGCTTATATTTTTTGGTGGAGGTGCTCACAGAGGTGGTCGGAGAACTTTCATAAATAAGGGCCGAGGAGGTCGTATGTTCGATCCCGATAAGATCTGGCAACGGTGGCATGATAGGACTAAACAGAAATGATACGTTTTTATATTGATTAAGGCTGCTTCTGGTAATTCATCTGTGGTTATGACTCGTGATCGAAGTCTTGAGGCTGTTCTAGAAGTAACCCTTGTCATTCTAGAGTCAGCTGAATGTGATGCAAAAACCCCAACAACGATTAGAACTTGGAAGCATCCCAGAGTTTTCTCTGAAGTTGAGGAGATCTCCATCTCACCCTGCCTTCCTAATCAGCGTATGATTAAGGCTAAGATAACACTGCATAGAGGTAAAATTAGTACCCTAAATTCTTCTATATGTAATAATAAAACACTTGGGGGTAGGTTACTAAAAAGAATTGGGATGGGAAGAAGGTGTTCTTCGTGAATATTAACTCTCTCTGCTATGAAGAAAACATTTCCAGCTTACGTTCCTTAGTCAATAGGTTCCCTTGTTCTTCCATCAAGGAGTTTTCTCCTATTATACTGGTTATACTTGCTATAAAAAAGTTGGAAGCCTTGCCGTTGCGAACGGAGGGGGGGTTTCAAAATAAGCTGCAGATTCTAGGTGGATTGAGATCATCATTTTTCGTGATCCTTTTGGGTTATTGCACTAAAAAGAGTATTAGAATTTAGAATCCCTACTTATGAGTATAGTCCTGAGAGGAATCTTCAAGGGTCACTTTCTGAAAATGGAGATTTGAGTTCTGATAAGGAAATAGGAAGTGATCATGGAAGAATGTCATTACTTTCACAGTGGGAATTCTTAGGGCAGTTTTCAAAGGGTCAAGTCGGAAAGGTTTGCAAAGGAACTTCATTCTAGAAAACCTTAGTTCATGAAGCCAAATCCTACTCGGCCATTAAGATTATTGTAGAAACTAGTAAGGGCCATCATAAGACTCTGTTACCAACCTCTATTGGCAAGTATTATGCTAAGAAGCTACCCAATGACTATGGGATTCTTGCTATAAATAACATAAAGGTTGGCTTTACAAGAAAAGGCCCTTTTACAAGCTATTGTGACCCTTAGAAAATACAAGATCACCTCAGATATGGTCTTTTGGATACTTTGAGCTTGACAATGAACAAATCATCCACGATTCAAAGCAGTGGAGCTGTCAATATGGTCTTGAAGGAAACAATTCAAGGTTGGAATTATAGCCAATCTTTGGAAAAGAGTTTTGCCAAAACAGTTCTGGGTTGTGGATAAGAAAGTAGTGGCCAAAGGAACATTTCAACCTGTACACTAGTTTTTTCCTTGCATGATAAATATTACACTCAGTTAGAAGGAGAGTCTTTTGTAGTGGACAACAAGAGAATCAACCCCTAGTTGTAGGGTCAGTGTAGAGGATGCCAGCAAAACCAAGTTCAGTTTCTATGATAATAAGATAATTGCCTAGAGTTAGACCTAGATGGTCTATGACTTGGTGGCTAAAACTAAAACTGAGATGGGACTTAGTTGGAGCTGCTATGGTACTTCATACATCTTGGTGCCTCAATGATATTAGCTAATTATTGTCCATCTTCACTACTAAATCAGATGGAGTTAGGACTGGTTCCTCAAGGATTGCACTTGGATTTAATACGACACTAAATGTGAGAGTATCAAATGAACTTGAAGAGGGTAGTGCCAAGATAGCAAAATTGTCAATGGTAATAGTTGCAGTAACATCTATGGTCATTGGAATTGGAGGGTTAACGGCTGCTCAGGCTATAAGAGGTTATTTCCCTTACTTTTTCACAACAAGTGATGCAGTTGTTGAAGAAACCACCCAACTCGTAATCTGGCTTGACAGTGTAGTATTTTTAAACAGTTTTCGACCAGTTTTATCTGGTGTTGTGGATGTAACTGCATGGAAACCTCTTGTCGCATATTACCATAGTGAGGGCTATTACATTTTTGGGGTTCCCTCAAGCATTTTTCTTGGTTCCACAATTGTGAAGACACTTGGAAACACTACTTGTCCATCTTATGCACATACTAGGATGGTTAGCCGAATAGATTTCTCAACTAGTTTAGCCTTGCAAGAAATGACTACCTTTGGAATCACCCAACCTAGTCATCCACAAGGTTTTAGCAACCGCTTAGACCAAATAGCTGCCAAAACTTGTATTGATGTTTTCAAATTGGATTGGTCATACTTATATAACTGGAACACAATTCTCGAGGGAAATTGTAACAACCTGAACTGTAATGATGTTAGAATTCTTTTTGAGCCAAAAGATTGTTGGATTGAAAATCTAGGTGGGGTCAAAATTGATTGGGATAGGCAAGTTCATAGTTTTAGTAAGAGGGTGATTTATTCCAGAGCTATGGGGAAACATCACACATATCTTTATCAAGTCATATTCGAACTTCATCCTTGAGGATAAGGATTCTAAAAGGGAGGAAGGAATGTTACGAGTAAAAATGGCTGCAAGAGAATAAGTATCAGTAGCTTCGGCACAAACCTTGGCGCATATATCACAAGCAAAAGCGGGACCACAAAAGGTGAGAAATGCAAGCAGGAAGCACGAACGAGAGGGAAAGAATGTTCATAACAGAATGTTGAGATATTTTTATTGATGTAAAAACTAACTATGCATTAACTGAGTACATTGAATTTCTAGGGAAAATTTTAGGGAAAGAAGAGTTATAGCTAATTGATAGCTCACACTAACTAATTCTGTTAAAAAAACAAAGTTTAACAATCATTATTACGCTGCATCTTGGCCTTGTACACCTACACACATGGTGGGTAGTGTTGTCTTTTGCATAAGCACACTTGGTTTTCCATACACCTTGGCCATATGTTGTTACATATTCACGTTTGGCTTGGTTGCATTCATTGTTGCTTGATTCTACACATACACACACATGATAGCCTTATGGAGGTTGTTGTACAGCAAGGCGTGCATTGTCATGCACCATGACTGATAGTTCATTAATACTATCAACATTAGCAACACCTTTATCAAGTTCAAGGTCTATAAATTAATTTCTTAAATATAAATAAATAAAAGGGAAATAAATGCAATTATCTTAAAAATTAATATATTTTTGCACAAAAAATTCAAACCATGATTTAATTTTTATATATAGTATAAATAAATGTACTTTCATCCCATAAACTATATAAATATTATTACCACATGTTTGATTGACTAGAATGGAATAGAATCAGAATCGATTCCTTCTAATTTTATGTTTGGTTAGGCTGAAAAGTGAGAATGAAATGAAATCAATTCCTAAAGAAAAGGAATTAGAATTCATTCTCATCCCATAAGGAATAATGATTCCATTCTCATCTCAATTGTTTTTTCCAATTTTACCCTAACCTTAAATATAACCCTAAACCCTAAACCTAAATCTTAAACCCTGAATCCCAAATCCCAAAACCCTAAACCCTATTTAGAAAAATTATAATTTTAATCCCAAACCTTAACCCATAAATATAACCCTAAACCCTAAACCCTAAATCCCAAATCCCATAACCCTAAACCCTATTTAGAAAAATAATAATTTTAACCAAAACCTTAACCCACAAATATAACCCTAAACTCCATTTAGAAAAAATAATAATTTTAACCATAAACCTTAACCCACAAATATAACCCTAAACCTCAAATCCCAAAACCCTAAACTCTATTTAGAAAAATAAAAATTTTAACCCTAAACCTTAACCCATATATATAACCTTAAATCCCAAATCTCAAAACCCTAAAATTCAAATCCTAAATCCCAAACCTCAAAACCCTAAACCCTATTTAGAAAAATAATAATTTTAATAATATATTTTATTTTCAAGTAATAATTATTTAGAAAAATAATGATTTCAATAATGTATTTTGTTTGACGAAAAAATAATAATTAAATAATATTATTTACACTTTAATGAATATAGAGGTATTAAGGTAATATATAGTATTTTTTATTCTATTTTAATTGTAAACCAAACACTGTAATAATGATTCATTCTTTGATTCTAGTAATCAAACCAAATAAATTTTTTTCCTTTTCATTCCATTTCACTCTTATTCTCGTTTCATTCTGTGAACCAAATGTCACCTTAATACTATTGTATTTTATTAACAAATTATTTGTTTGTGATTAAAATTATTTTTTTTATGGTGACTTTGAAATATTGCATTTAAATTAAGACTTATATATGGGCATAACTAATAGTAAAAGTATATAAATTTTATACTATTTATATTATTTTTGTTGTTATAAGTTATAAAAAGTGTTATAAATATTTTTTTAATTATTGTTTTACTTTTCCTCATGAATTTCACGTGTGTGTCATAGAACTTAAGATTTTTGTGATTTTGTCAAACAATTGCTTCTTACGGATGAACAAGTTGAATAAACCATTACACATATTCCCGATATTCTGCATGTTTCTAATTGGAATTCAATTTATTCACGCATGTTTCCATCGCATTATTGACTTACCAAATCCTGATTAAATTTAAAATATATATATATATATATATATATGTTTTTATTTTTTTAAAACTATATATTTTAAATATTAAACATGATATTTTTGTCACTTTTATTGTTAGATATAAAGATACAATATATTGAGTCTTTTATTCCACCAAGTCTCATTAATAATAACACAATCTTTTAACATAAAATTACTTGAAAATCTCCTTATGTTTTCACTTTTGAAAAATAACAAAATGCTATTGAATTTTAGAAAGAGAAAAATAGTATCATGATTTTTTCACTTAATATGAAAATTATAATTAAATCTTATATTTATTTTTTATAAGAGTTTAGTTATATTATTATAAAATAGTGATCATAAAGGGAGAAACATAATTTTTTTTATTTTATTTTAAAGTTTTTTCAGTTACATTAAATAAAGAGTGTTATAACTTAAGTAACAAAGAAAAAATAAAATATAAAAAATAGTTATTTATCACTATGTAATCACTTTTTCATAATAATAAGATTAAATTATTACAAAACAAATAAGTACGTAACTTAAGTGTCGTTTTTAGAATAAGTATATAGAACCTTAGTAATCATATTTCCTTTTAAAAAATAGGTAATCATACCTATTAATTATTGTTTTATTACAAATTTTCACTCAATTATTACAAATATCTTGCTTAAAAATTGAAATAGTGACAAAAAGGGTATAATTATTATTTTTCAAACACGTAGGATTTTTCATTGTTTTATAAAATTTAGGGGAAGATATTTGTAATTTACTCAATTCTTAATCACCTAAGTTTTTCGGTTATTTGAACAATTTTCATTTTTTAATACTTTCAATTTCTAACCCCGTAATTAATTCATGTTTTAAAACGCGTTCAAAGTAATTATCCTTTGAAACATGTTTAAGAGTAGTGTTTATAGTCCAACACTTATTTTTGAGGTATAAAATGATATTTCGATCATTTAACAATCATTTATCAAAATTTAATAATTTAGTCAAATTAAAATGAGATTTTTACTTTTGAACTAATGTACATAAATAAAAAAATTCGATATGTGTTAAATTAAATCATAATGGTTCAAAAATAAAAATTAAAAAAATCGTTGAAAATTACCATGAACAAGATTCTAATTAATATTATATATAATAATATAATACATCATTAATAACTAATATCAAATAATAGGTTTTTTTCCTAATAATGTGAAATGATAGGTTTATCAATCATCATTTTAAACATTTGTGGCAACTTTCGTTCACACTATGTAAAATTAATAGAAATAATAATCATAATAAAATTAAATATAAAATAAACAATATTATTATTTTATTTTTACCACTGCTATATGTCAATCAATAATAATTATTTTATTATTTAATTTACAATTAAAATAAAAATAAATACATTATATATTATCTTAATATTCATATATTCAACGAAACTTAAATATGTTATTTAACTGTTATTTTTTCTTTTTAAATTAATATATTATTTAAATTATTTTTTAAATAATTATTACTGAAAAATATTACTTAATAAAAAATAAACAAGAAAACATATTTTTTACAATTTTATGCTTCCATATTATTTGAAAATAACTAAACAACATGTTAACACTAAATCTATTTGTTGAACAAGAAAAAATATTTTTTTATAATTTTATGCTTCCATATTATTTGAAAATAACTAAACAACATGTTAACACTAAATCTATTTGTTGAAAAGCAGTGGTTATTTGAGAAATAGATATCAGGTTATACTCTAAAGAGAGAATAACTAGCACTGAATCTAAATTCAAAGTACTAGTGAGAGATAAAGATCTTTCCCTAATAACTGAGGTTGTGTTACCATTGGTAGTGCAAACAGTTTTGTGTGAAGATGGTTTTGAATTTGTCTAGAATCGAATGTCATATGATCAGTTGCACTTGAATTAATTATCCATGTATTATTAAAAATAGGAGAAAAAGTTTTAAGCATCTTACCAACATTTGCTGAGGAGCTTACAACATGATCCTTTATTGTTTCAACAATGGTGGCAGTAGACATCTGTCTTAGATTTATCTTCCGAGAGTCAAGATTGTGATCCCACCAGTCAGGATATCCCAAAAGTTTAAAGCATCATTCTTTTGTATGACCCTTTTGATGACAATGGGTACATTTAAATGATGTTTTATCAACCACTCTTCGTTCTTGCTGATTTGAAAATGATTTTGAGATATCATGGCAGAAGCATCAACGTCTCCTGATTTTTCTTTAATGAGATTCGACGTACTACCTCTCGTCAAATCAAGGAATAACAACCTTTTAAATCTGGGATGGTTTCTTTTGGCAAAATTTCTCCACGAACTTGCCCAAATTCATCATCTAATCCAGCAAAAAAAAATGTACCCTTAGTCTTTCAACATACTCCTCATATGATATTAGATCATGAGGGTCTTTCATGACCACCTTATCATGATGGTCTAGCTCTTGAAAAATTTCAACAAACTCTCCATAATACTCTGAAAGTGATTTTTCATTTTGTCTGAAAGTAAAGACTTTTTTGGTTTAAGACAAATATCTGTAATTCGTCACTTCCATCATAGAATGCTTTTGCCAAAGCACCCCAAATTTCAAGAGCAGTAGGTATGCGTAAATAACGTTTCATGATTTTTGGACTCATTGACATAAGTAGTCATCTCTTCACTTTTTGATTTTCTACATACCACTTGTTATAATTTTCTGATGTTTTTTCTAGTTGTAAATTTTTGTCATGAATATAAGAGAGTTTTTCTCTCTCTACAATATGCATTTCTATTATTTGAGACCAAACATCATAATTATTCTTAGTAAGAATAATTTCAGCATTAAAAACACCTTCAGAATAGACAGATTGTACAATAACTGGAGTTGATTTCTCCACAGGTAATGAAATTGTGCCCTCTTCAATGATGTTATGGTAAACAAACTAGAAAATAGTGTAATAATTTCAAAATTGGAAAGAAAAATGCAAGAACCAGTATAAAGAATATTGAACCGATGGTGTTTTTAAGAAGAAATTGACCAAATCAGATAAAAATCACAAAATTGGGTAAAAAAATTGGTTTAAAAACCTTGAAAATTGGACCAAATCAGTTTTAAAAAGACAGAACCAGACAAAAAATCAGGTTCAGACCTTTAAAATGGACCGAATCGGTCAAATTTAAAAAACTTCGAAAAATTGGGTTTAGACTGAACCGCCAGTTGAACCGAACCAAACCTGAGGTGCAGACAAGCTACGTTAGTGAGCCGAATCGAGCTGACCCATATGCCCACATCAGCGTCTTCAACCTCCAGATGGCGCGTGAAATTTTTTTCTTTCCTTCTGGCGACGCATGTGGGCGCGTGTTGACTGTTTCTTCTACCCTATTTTTATCAAAATGCTCAAAATTTTGTTTAGAATAATCTGGTAAAATTAGGTGGGACAAATACTGTTTCAAAAATGGTGTTTTTAATTAATATTTGTATTAGTGTTTGAATAAGATTTTTTTCTAAGAAAAAATATTTTTCAAAGAAAGAAAACTCAATTTAAGAGAATAAGGACTTCAAATTTGTATAGAGCAACGACTTGGTTCTGATACCATGAAGAAATAAATATTTAAAGAAATAATCAAACTGAAGAAGAAATAAATGATTTCTCCGATATATTTTCTTAATTTGTATAGGGGTATATTGTTTATATAGACAAATATTAATTATTATTTCAACAATCACAATGATTAAATCACATGGTTTACAACTACTTCCTTATCAAGAAAGTATATTTGGTAGGCATCGTATGTCTACCGTATATGTCAATAAATATTGATGTAGTATTTGTTAAATAAGTTGGTGAAATGTTCACGATTTTCTTGTTTACGATATCAAAACTATTAATCAACAAGTACATATATATATACTTTTCTGATTGCTACTGTCTGGTGATGATGATGGCTTTTAATTGGTTGCAGTGCATTCTACAGGAAAGCCTTGTGGGAATCGCTTAGTGTCAGAGCAGTAATTATAAATCATGTAATTCTTCTGAACCGATTGAAGCTTCTTCTGGCTATCAGAATCCAGTTGTTGTGAGTACAAGAAACCATTATTATTTGAATTAGAAGAAGAACAAGAAGATGAAGCAGAGGACCAAACACAAGCTTGATCAGCATTGAAGTTTGTATATGAAGCTGTAAATGGTGCTTGGCTCCAATCAGTCTTCACCAAACCACCTCTTGTAGCCCAATCCTCTGCATTCCATAGGCTTGAATAAATTTTCATAGCTTGCTTCTTTGGATACGCTACTCCTTTTGACTCTAAGTTCTTGAACTCTCTAATAGGTGTTCCATCAATATAGAAACTGAGAATAGTCAAATCAACAAATTTTTTAAAACTATTAGTCAAAAGTTCTAGAGATGACGTAAACCAAAATGTATATAATATTAAAAAAATACTATCTTACCCAGAAATATATATAATATTATGAAAAATATTAGATATTAAATAAGTTTGAATTAAATTAAGTGTATAACATAAATTATTTTTTATATAAAATATATATATTTTTTATTTTTTAATAATAGAAGGAATATATATTCAAAGAGTTTTTGTTAAATATATAGAAAAATATTGATCAATATATGTTCCTTTTAAATGTTCATATTTAGAGGAGTTAAAAATAAAATTAATTAAATAATTAGTTAATAATTATTTAGTAAACGAGCCTTCAGATTATCCGAACTAATGTGTAAAATTTTAATGGGTGGTTATATATGCATACTATAACTTTTAGATGATCTTTAAGTTGAAAATTGTGGCATTACTTGTCACTATTAATAAAAGAGAATAATACTTACACAATGTGTTGAGCATTCCAAAGAATAGAATACGTATGAAAGTCAGCAGTTGGGTCAAACCAAACGTAGAATTGTTGTTCTCTATTGCCTTTGCCTTGAGTAAAAACATTTGTGTGAACAATATAAGGATCACCACTAAGATTTCCCAAGAACTCAAAGTCTATTTCATCCCAAGCTGACCCTTCTGACCGCAACTGCATATTGATTTTCCGTTTAGAGAAATATTAAAAAATATATAAAATAATTTACTTCAAACTTTCCCGAATTTTGAGATGTTTCACATATAAGAGTCTCCAGCTTAAAAAAAAAGCAACACTTTGGACCAAAATATCAAGATGAGTCATAAATAAAAGGTTTTGGAACTATAATGACAAATATATGTTACGCTTGTGATAAAAAAGACTTAGTTATGTAAGAGTACTGAGTAAGTTTGAGACCATAATGTAAAGTTTTTAAATTTAATGTTTGGATAATTAGAAGTGGTTTACTGTTTATTCTAAAAAAGAAAAAAACTAACAGGAAAATTAGTTAATATCTAGCAAAATATATAGTTTATTATTAATAATTAATATTGAGAAAATAATATACACACACTTACATAATAGGCCGTGACTGTTCCAGCAGAATTACGAGGGACAAGCTTAATTTGCATATCAATCTTCCCATAAAGATATTGATTATTGGATTGAAAGCCAGAACCAGAGGCTTTGTCAAGTGAAAGAGTAAGTAGTTGGCCATTGTTTTCTATTTTCCCACGGCCATCGCCCCATGTTATTGTGAAGTCTTTATAAAAGTTACCCGCAAAAGCAATATTATTAACCAAACAGCAACTACTTATAATAACAAAAATAAAATGAACTGAAACATCTGAAAGATGAAAAATTGAAGCAACCATATTTGATATTTAATTAATTAAGAAGAAAAGATTTATTGAAATTTCAAAGCTAGTATATATGGTTTAGGAGCCAATTTTGAGGTATATATAGTGAGAGTGTAGCCATATTACAAAACGCGGGTTTTGATTAGAAGGGGTACGTGTTGTGTTAGAACGTTGCTTTCTGATTGAGTTGGAGTAGGTGACTTGGGTGGGAAGAAGTAAGACAGATGTAACCAGCTGGATGCCAAATATAACTATAACAAATCGTGTTTTCGTCATCATTGTTCCACTTTCATATACATTTCAAAATCTCTTCCGGTGATAAATTCAGCCTTTATCAAATGAAGCTGCCTTCTTCTTTCTTATTATTAATTAGGTAGACACCTAGAACAAGTCCAGGGCCGGCAATTATAATATGATTAATAATTAATATTAAAGTGATTTTAGCTTTATCTAGTAGCTTCCCTTCTGCTACTGTATTCCAAACATGCGTCCAACCCTCCTAATACAAGAAATGCTAGCTACTTTCCAAAGCAGTGATTACTGTGTTTCATTTAGTGCTTTTTTCTATTTTTATTTTTTACTTATTCCGTAACACCAAATATCATTTAATTTAAAAAAAAAGTAATAATTAAATAAAACAATTAATGTTTGAGTCCCCTATTACAAAAATCATATTCAATAACGGTTATTAACTATCCTAAATTATAAAATAACAATCATTTCAAAATTTAAATATGCATCCCACATAATTTAAGTAACGGTTTTAGACTTATTTTTTCGTCTCAAAATGCATTACAAAAACAGTTGTAGATTTTTGGGAACGATTTTTGGCTGATATTTTAGGACGATTTTTAACTATTTATAAAATATATTTTTTAAAAAATAAAATAAAATCTTGTAACTATTATGTATATAAAATATAAATTATTACAAAAATCATACATAATAACGGTTATTAACTGTCAAAAATTATAAATTAACAATTAATTCAAAAAATAAATATTCATCACACAGAATTTTAGGAAGTGTTTTCGACTTATTTTTTCGTCTGAAAATGAATTTCAACAACAGTTGTAGCTTTTTGGGAACAATTTTTGGCTGATATTTTAGGGCGATTGTAAACTATTTATAAAAGATATTTTTTAAAAAATAAAATAAAATCTTGTAACTATTATGTATATAAAATATACACTACAACCAAATCATAATTAATAACGGTTATTAACTGTTCTAAATTATAAAATAACAATTATTTCAAAAATTAAATATTCATCCCACATAATTTTAGTAACGGTTTTAGACTTATTTTTTCATCTCAAAATGCATTTCAAAAACAGTTGTAGATTTTTGGGAACGATTTTTGGCTGATATTTTAGGACGATTTTTAACTATTTATAAAACATATTTTTTAAAAAATAAATTAAAATCTTGTAACTATGATGTATATAAAATATAAACTATTACAAAAATCATATTCAATAACGGTTATTAACTATCCTAAATTATAAAATAACAATAATTTCAAAAAATAAATATTCATCACACAGAATTTTAGGAACTATTTTAGACTTATTTTTTCGTCTCAAAATGCATTTCAACAACAGTTGTAGCTTTTTGGGAATAATTTTTGGCTGATATTTTAGGGCGATTATAAACTATTTATAAAAGATATTTTTTAAAAAATAAAATTAATCTGGTAGCTATGATGTATATAAAATATAAACTATTACAAAAATCATATTCAATAACGGTTATTAACTATCCTAAATTATAAAATAACAATCATTTCAAAAATTAAATATTCATCCCACATAATTTTAGTAACGGTTTTAGACTTATTTTTTCATCTCAAAATACATTTTAAAAACAGTTGCAGATTTTTGGGAACGATTTTTGGCTGATATTTTAGGACGATTTTTAACTATTTATATAAGATATTTTTTAAAAAATAAAATAAAATCTTGTAACTATTATGTATATAAAATATAAATTATTACAAAAATCATACATAATAACGGTTATTAACTGTCAAAAATTATAAATTAACAATTAATTCAAAAAATAAATATTCATCACACAGAATTTTAGGAACTATTTTAGACTTATTTTTTCGTCTCAAAATGCATTTCAACAACAGTTGTAGCTTTTTGGGAACAATTTTTGGCTGATATTTTAGGGCGATTGTAAACTATTTATAAAAGATATTTTTAAAAAATAAAGTTAATCTGGTAGCTATGATGTATATAAAATATAAACTATTACAAAAATCATATTCAATAACGGTTATTAACTATCCTAAATTATAAAATAACAATCATTTCAAAAATTAAATATTCATCCCACATAATTTTAGTAACGGTTTTAGACTTATTTTTTCGTCTCAAAATGCATTTCAAAAACAGTTGTAGATTTTTGGGAACGATTTTTGGCTGATATTTTAGGACGATTTTTAACTATTTATAAAATATATTTTTTAAAAAATAAAATAAAATCTTGTAACTATTATGTATATAAAATATAAATTATTACAAAAATCATACATAATAACGGTTATTAACTGTCAAAAATTATAAATTAACAATTAATTCAAAAAATAAATATTCATTACACAGAATTTTAGGAAGTGTTTTCGACATATTTTTTCGTCTCAAAATGCATTTCAACAATAGTTGTAGCTTTTTGCAAACAATTTTTGGCTGATATTTTAGGGCGATTGTAAACTATTTATAAAAGATATTTTTAAAAAATAAAGTTAATCTGGTAGCTATGATGTATATAAAATATAAACTATTACAAAAATCATATTCAATAACGGTTATTAACTATCCTAAATTATAAAATAACAATTATTTCAAAAATTAAATATTCATCCCACATAATTTTAGTAACGGTTTTAGACTTATTTTTTCATCTCAAAATGCATTTCAAAAACAGTTGTAGATTTTTGGGAACGATTTTTGGCTGATATTTTAGGACGATTTTTAACTATTTATAAAATATATTTTTTAAAAAATAAAATAAAATCTTGTAACTATTATGTATATAAAATATAAATTATTACAAAAATCATACATAATAACGGTTATTAACTGTCAAAAATTATAAATTAACAATTAATTCAAAAAATAAATATTCATCACAGAATTTTAGGAAGTGTTTTCGACTTATTTTTTCGTCTGAAAATGAATTTCAACAACAGTTGTAGCTTTTTGGGAACAATTTTTGGCTGATATTTTAGGGCGATTGTAAACTATTTATAAAAGATATTTTTAAAAAATATAGTTAATCTGGTAGCTATGATGTATATAAAATATAAACTATTACAAAAATCATATTCAATAACGGTTATTAACTATCCTAAATTATAAAATAACAATTATTTCAAAAATTAAATATTCATCCCACATAATTTTAGTAACGGTTTTAGACTTATTTTTTCGTCTCAAAATGCATTTCAAAAACAGTTGTAGATTTTTGGGAACGATTTTTGGCTGATATTTTAGGACGATTTTTAACTATTTATAAAATATATTTTTAAAAAAATAAAATAAAATCTTGTAACTATTATGTATATAAAATATAAACTATTACAAAAATCATATATAATAACGGTTTTTACCTGTCCCAAATTATAAATTAACAATTAATTCAAAAAATAAATATTCATCACACCGAATTTTAGGAACTGTTTTAGACTTATTTTTTCGTCTGAAAATGAATTTCAACAACAGTTGTAGCTTTTTGGGAACAATTTTTGGCTGATATTTTAGGGCGATTGTAAACTATTTATAAAAGATATTTTTAAAAAATAAAGTTAATCTGGTAGCTATGATGTATATAAAATATAAACTATTACAAAAATCATATTGAATAACGGTTATTAACTGTTCTAAATTATAAAATAACAATTATTTCAAAAATTAAATATTCATCCCACATAATTTTAGTAACGGTTTTAGACTTATTTTTTCATCTCAAAATGCATTTCAAAAACAGTTGTAGATTTTTGGGAACGATTTTTGGCTGATATTTTAGGACGATTTTTAACTATTTATAAAATATATTTTTTAAAAAATAAAATAAAATCTTGTAACTATTATGTATATAAAATATAAATTATTACAAAAATCATACATAATAACGGTTATTAACTGTCAAAAATTATAAATTAACAATTAATTCAAAAAATAAATATTCATCACACAGAATTTTAGGAAGTGTTTTCGACTTATTTTTTCGTCTCAAAATGCATTTCAACAATAGTTGTAGCTTTTTGCAAACAATTTTTGGCTGATATTTTAGGGCGATTGTAAACTATTTATAAAAGATATTTTTTAAAAATAAAGTTAATCTGGTAGCTATGATGTATATAAAATATAAACTATTACAAAAATCATATAGAATAACGGTTATTAACTGTTCTAAATTATAAAATAACAATTATTTCAAAAATTAAATATTCATCCCACATAATCTTAGTAACGGTTTTAGACTTATTTTTTCGTCTCAAAATGCATTTCAAAAACAGTTGTAGATTTTTGGGAACGATTTTTGGCTGATATTTTAGGACGATTTTTTAACTATTTATAAAATATATTTTTAAATAATAAAATAAAATCTTGTAACTATTATGTATATAAAATATAAATTATTGCAAAAATCATACATAATAACGGTTATTAACTGTCTCAAATTATAAATTAACAATTAATTCAAAAAATAAATATTCATTACACAGAATTTTAGGAAGTGTTTTCGACATATTTTTTCGTCTCAAAATGCATTTCAACAATAGTTGTAGCTTTTTGCAAACAATTTTTGGCTGATATTTTAGGGCGATTGTAAACTATTTATAAAAGATATTTTTAAAAAATAAAGTTAATCTGGTAGCTATGATGTATATAAAATATAAACTATTACAAAAATCATATTCAATAACGGTTATTAACTATCCTAAATTATAAAATAACAATCATTTCAAAATTTAAATATGCATCCCACATAATTTTAGTAACGGTTTTAGACTTATTTTTTCGTCTCAAAATGCATTACAAAAACAGTTGTAGATTTTTGGGAACGATTTTTGGCTGATATTTTAGGACGATTTTTAACTATTTATAAAATATATTTTAAAAAAATAAAATAAAATCTTGTAACTATTATGTATATAAAATATAAATTATTACAAAAATCATACATAATAACGGTTATTAACTGTCACAAATTATAAATTAACAATTAATTCAAAAAATAAATATTCATCACACAGAATTTTAGGAACTGTTTTAGACTTATTTTTTCGTCTGAAAATGAATTTCAACAACAGTTGTAGCTTTTTGGGAACAATTTTTGGGTGATATTTTAGGGCGATTGTAAACTATTTATAAAAGATATTTTTAAAAAATAAAGTTAATCTGGTAGCTATGATGTATATAAAATATAAACTATTACAAAAATCATATTCAATAACGGTTATTAACTATCCTAAATTATAAAATAACAATTATTTCAAAAATTAAATATTCATCCCACATAATTTTAGTAACGGTTTTAGACTTATTTTTTCATCTCAAAATGCATTTCAAAAAAAGTTGTAGATTTTTGGGAACGATTTTTGGCTGATATTTTAGGACGATTTTTTAACTATTTATAAAATATATTTTTAAATAATAAAATAAAATCTTGTAACTATTATGTATATAAAATATAAATTATTACAAAAATCATACATAATAACGGTTTTTAACTGTCTCAAATTATAAATTAACAATTAATTCAAAAAATAAATATTCATTACACAGAATTTTAGGAAGTGTTTTCGACATATTTTTTCGTCTCAAAATGCATTTCAACAATAGTTGTAGCTTTTTGCAAACAATTTTTGGCTGATATTTTAGGGCGATTGTAAACTATGTATAAAAGATATTTTTAAAAAATATAGTTAATCTGGTAGCTATGATGTATATAAAATATAAACTATTACAAAAATCATATTGAATAACGGTTATTAACTGTTCTAAATTATAAAATAACAATTATTTCAAAAATTAAATATTCATCCCACATAATTTTAGTAACGGTTTTAGACTTATTTTTTCGTCTCAAAATGCATTTCAAAAACAGTTGTAGATTTTTGGGAACGATTTTTGGCTGATATTTTAGGACGATTTTTAACTATTTATAAAATATATTTTTTAAAAAATAAAATAAAATCTTGTAACTATTATGTATATAAAATATAAATTGTTACAAAAATCATACATAATAAAGGTTATTAACTATCACAAATTATAAATTAACAATTAATTCAAAAAATAAATATTTATCACACATAATTTTAGGACCCGTTTTAGACTTATTTTTTGTCTCAAAATGCATTTCTACAAAAGTAGTAGGTTTTTGGGAACAATTTTTGGCTGATATTTTAGGACGATTTTTAACTATTTATAAAATATATTTTTAAAAAAATAAAATAAAATCTTGTAACTATTATGTATATAAAATATAAACTATTACAAAAATCATATATAATAACGGTTTTTACCTGTTACAAATTATAAATTAACAATTAATTCAAAAAATAAATATTCATCACACCGAATTTTAGGAACTGTTTTAGACTTATTTTTTCGTCTGAAAATGAATTTCAACAACAGTTGTAGCTTTTTGGGAACAATTTTTGGCTGATATTTTAGGGCGATTGTAAACTATGTATAAAAGATATTTTTAAAAAATATAGTTAATCTGGTAGCTATGATGTATATAAAATATAAAATATTACAAAAATCAATTTGAATAACGGTTATTAACTATTCTAAATTATAAAATAACAATTATTTCAAAAATTAAATATTCATCCCACATAATTTTAGTAACGGTTTTAGACTTATTTTTTCGTCTCAAAATGCATTTCAAAAACAGTTGTAGATTTTTGGGAACGATTTTTGGCTGATATTTTAGGACGATTTTTAACTATTTATAAAATATATTTTTAAAAAAATAAAATAAAATCTTGTAACTATTATGTATATAAAATATAAATTGTTACAAAAATCATACATAATAACGGTTATTAACTGTCACAAATTATAAATTAACAATTAATTCAAAAAATAAATATTCATCACATAGAATTTTAGGAACTGTTTTCGACTTATTTTTTCGTCTGAAAATGAATTTCAACAACAGTTGTAGCTTTTTGGGAACAATTTTTGGCTGATATTTTAGGGCGATTGTAAACTATTTATAAAAGATATTTTTAAAAAATAAAGTTAATCTGGTAGCTATGATGTATATAAAATATAAACTATTACAAAAATCATATTCAATAACGGTTATTAACTATCCTAAATTATAAAATAACAATTATTTCAAAAATTAAATATTCATCCCACATAATTTTAGTAACGGTTTTAGACTTATTTTTTCATCTCAAAATGCATTTCAAAAACAGTTGTAGATTTTTGGGAACGATTTTTGGCTGATATTTTAGGACGATTTTTAACTATTTATAAAATATATTTTTAAAAAAATAAAATAAAATCTTGTAACTATTATGTATATAAAATATAAATTGTTACAAAAATCATACATAATAACGGTTATTAACTGTCACAAATTATAAATTAACAATTAATTCAAAAAATAAATATTCATCACACAGAATTTTAGGACCCGTTTTAGACTTATTTTTTGTCTCAAAATGCATTTCTACAAAAGTTGTAGCTTTTTGGGAACGATTTTTGGCTGATATTTTAGGGCGATTGTAAACTATTTATAAAAGATATTTTTAAAAAATATAGTTAATCTGGTAGCTATGATGTATATAAAATATAAACTATTACAAAAATCATATTGAATAACGGTTATTAACTATTCTAAATTATAAAATAACAATTATTTCAAAAATTAAATATTCATCCCACATAATTTTAGTAACGGTTTTAGACTTATTTTTTCATCTCAAAATGCATTTCAAAAACAGTTGTAGATTTTTGGGAACGATTTTTGGCTGATATTTTAGGACGATTTTTAACTATTTATAAAATATATTTTTTAAAAAATAAAATAAAATCTTGTAACTATTATGTATATAAAATATAAATTGTTACAAAAATCATACATAATAACGGTTATTAACTGTCACAAATTATAAATTAACAATTAATTCAAAAAATAAATATTCATCACACAGAATTTTAGGAAGTGTTTTCGACTTATTTTTTCGTCTCAAAATGCATTTCAACAACAGTTGTAGCTTTTTGGGAACAATTTTTGGCTGATATTTTAGGGCGATTGTAAACTATTTATAAAAGATATTTTTAAAAAATATAGTTAATCTGGTAGCTATGATGTATATAAAATATAAAATATTACAAAAATCATATTCAATAACGGTTATTAACTATCATAAATTATAAAATAACAATCATTTCAAAATTTAAATATGCATCCCACATAATTTTAGTAACGGTTTTAGACTTATTTTTTCGTCTCAAAATGCATTACAAAAACAGTTGTAGATTTTTGGGAACGATTTTTGGCTGATATTTTAGGACGATTTTTAACTATTTATAAAATATATTTTTTAAAAAATAAAATAAAATCTTGTAACTATTATGTATATAAAATATATGTTATTACAAAACTCATATTTAATAACAGTTATTAACTATCTCAAATTGTAAAATAACAATCATTTCAAAAAATAAATATTCTTCCCATAGAATTTTAGTAACGGTTTTAGACTTATTTTTTCATCTCAAAATGCATTTCAACAATAGTTATAGCTTTTTGGGAACGATTTTTAGCTGATATTTTAGGACGATTGTTAATTATTTATAAAAGATATTTTTTAAAAAATAAAATAAAATCTTGTAACTATGATGTATATAAAACATACACTACTACCATAGAATTTTTGTAACGGTTTTAGACTTATTTTTTCATCTCAAAATGCATTTCAACAATAGTTATAGCTTTTTGGGAACGATTTTTAGCTGATATTTTAGGACGATTGTTAATTATTTATAAAAGATATTTTTTAAAAAAATAAAATAAAATCTTGTAACTATGATGTATATAAAACATACACTACTAAAATAGAATTTTTTGTAACGGTTTTAGACTTATTTTTTCATCTCAAAATGCATTTCAACAATAGTTGTAGCATTTTGGGAACGATTTTTGGCTGATATTTTAGGACGATTGTTAACTATTTATAAAAGATATTTTTTAAAAAATAAAATAAAATCTTGTAACTATGATGTATATAAAACATACACTACTACAAAAATCATATTTAATAACAGTTATTAATTGTCCCAAATTGTAAAATAACAATAATTTCAAAAAATAAATATTCATCACACAAAATATTAGGAACGGTTTTGGACTTATTTTTTCGTCTCAAAATGCATTTCAACAATAGTTGTAGCTTTTTGGGAATGATTTTTGGCTCATATTTTAGGACGATTGTAAAGTATTTATAAAAGATATTTTTTAAAAAATAAAGTAAAATCTGGTAACTATGATTTATATAAAATATAAACTATTACAAAAATCATATTGAATAACGGTTATTAACTATTCTAAATTATAAAATAACAATTATTTCAAAAATTAAATATTCATCCCACATAATTTTAGTAACGGTTTTAGACTTATTTTTTCATCTCAAAATGCATTTCAAAAACAGTTGTAGATTTTTGGGAACGATTTTTGGCTGATATTTTAGGACGATTTTTAACTATTTATAAAATATATTTTTAAAAAAATAAAATAAAATCTTGTAACTATTATGTATATAAAATATAAATTGTTACAAAAATCATACATAATAACGGTTATTAACTGTCACAAATTATAAATTAACAATTAATTCAAAAAATAAATATTCATTACACAGAATTTTAGGAAGTGTTTTCGACATATTTTTTCGTCTCAAAATGCATTTCAACAATAGTTGTAGCTTTTTGCAAACAATTTTTGGCTGATATTTTAGGGCGATTGTAAACTATTTATAAAAGATATTTTTAAAAAATAAAGTTAATCTGGTAGCTATGATGTATATAAAATATAAACTATTACAAAAATCATATTGAATAACGGTTATTAACTGTTCTAAATTATAAAATAACAATTATTTCAAAAATTAAATATTCATCCCACATAATTTTAGTAACGGTTTTAGACTTATTTTTTCATCTCAAAATGCATTTCAAAAACAGTTGTAGATTTTTGGGAACGATTTTTGGCTGATATTTTAGGACGATTTTTAACTATTTATAAAATATATTTTTAAAAAAATAAAATAAAATCTTGTAACTATTATGTATATAAAATATAAATTGTTACAAAAATCATACATAATAACGGTTATTAACTGTCACAAATTATAAATTAACAATTAATTCAAAAAATAAATATTCATCACACCGAATTTTAGGAACTGTTTTAGACTTATTTTTTCGTCTGAAAATGAATTTCAACAACAGTTGTAGCTTTTTGGGAACAATTTTTGGCTGATATTTTAGGGCGATTGTAAACTATGTATAAAAGATATTTTTAAAAAATATAGTTAATCTGGTAGCTATGATGTATATAAAATATAAAATATTACAAAAATCATATTGAATAACGGTTATTAACTATTCTAAATTATAAAATAACAATTATTTCAAAAATTAAATATTCATCCCACATAATTTTAGTAACGGTTTTAGACTTATTTTTTCGTCTCAAAATGCATTTCAAAAACAGTTGTAGATTTTTGGGAACGATTTTTGGCTGATATTTTAGGACGATTTTTAACTATTTATAAAATATATTTTTAAAAAAATAAAATAAAATCTTGTAACTATTATGTATATAAAATATAAATTATTACAAAAATCATACATAATAACGGTTTTTACCTGTTACAAATTATAAATTAACAATTAATTCAAAAAATAAATATTCATCACACAGAATTTTAGGAACTATTTTAGACTTATTTTTTCGTCTCAAAAAGCATTTCAACAACAGTTGTAGCTTTTTGGGAATAATTTTGGCTGATATTTTAGGGCGATTATAAACTATTTATAAAAGATTTTTTTTTAAAATAAAGTTAATCTGGTAGCTATGATGTATATAAAATATAAACTATTACAAAAATCAATTTGAATAACGGTTATTAACTATTCTAAATTATAAAATAACAATTATTTCAAAAATTAAATATTCATCCCACATAATTTTAGTAACGGTTTTAGACTTATTTTTTCGTCTCAAAATGCATTTCAAAAACAGTTGTAGATTTTTGGGAACGATTTTTGGCTGATATTTTAGGACGATTTTTAACTATTTATAAAATATATTTTTTAAAAAATAAAATAAAATCTTGTAACTATTATGTATATAAAATATAAATTGTTACAAAAATCATACATAATAACGGTTATTAACTGTCACAAATTATAAATTAACAATTAATTCAAAAAATAAATATTCATCACACAGAATTTTAGGAACTGTTTTAGACTTATTTTTTCGTCTGAAAATGAATTTCAACAACAGTTGTAGCTTTTTGGGAACAATTTTTGGCTGATATTTTAGGGCGATTGTAAACTATTTATAAAAGATATTTTTAAAAAATATAGTTAATCTGGTAGCTATGATGTATATAAAATATAAACTATTACAAAAATCATATTCAATAACGGTTATTAACTATCCTAAATTATAAAATAACAATCATTTCAAAATTTAAATATTCATCCCACATAATTTTAGTAACGGTTTTAGACTTATTTTTTCGTCTCAAAATGCATTTCAAAAACAGTTGTAGATTTTTGGGAACGATTTTTGGCTGATATTTTAGGACGATTTTTAACTATTTATAAAATATATTTTTTAAAAAATAAAATAAAATCTTGTAACTATTATGTATATAAAATATAAATTATTACAAAAATCATACATAATAACGGTTATTAACTGTCAAAAATTATAAATTAACAATTAATTCAAAAAATAAATATTCATCACACAGAATTTTAGGAAGTGTTTTCGACTTATTTTTTCGTCTGAAAATGAATTTCAACAACAGTTGTAGCTTTTTGGAACAATTTTTGGCTGATATTTTAGGGCGATTGTAAACTATTTATAAAAGATATTTTTAAAAAATAAAGTTAATCTGGTAGCTATGATGTATATAAAATATAAACTATTACAAAAATCATATTGAATAACGGTTATTAACTGTTCTAAATTATAAAATAACAATTATTTCAAAAATTAAATATTCATCCCACATAATTTTAGTAACGGTTTTAGACTTATTTTTTCGTCTCAAAATGCATTTCAAAAACAGTTGTAGATTTTTGGGAACGATTTTTGGCTGATATTTTAGGACGATTTTTAACTATTTATAAAATATATTTTTAAAAAATAAAATAAAATCTTGTAACTATTATGTATATAAAATATAAATTATTACAAAAATCATACATAATAACGGTTATTAACTGTCTCAAATTATAAATTAACAATTAATTCAAAAAATAAATATTCATCACAGAATTTTAGGAACTGTTTTAGACTTATTTTTTCGTCTCAAAATGCATTTTAACAATAGTTGTAGCTTTTTAGGAACAATTTTTGGCTCATATTTTAGGACGATTGTAAAGTATTTATAAAATATTTTTTTAAAAAATAAAGTTAATCTGGTAGCTATGATGTATATAAAATATAAACTATTACAAAAATCATATTGAATAACGGTTATTAACTATTCTAAATTATAAAATAACAATTATTTCAAAAATTAAATATTCATCCCACATAATTTTAGTAACGGTTTTAGACTTATTTTTTCATCTCAAAATGCATTTCAAAAACAGTTGTAGATTTTTGGGAACGATTTTTGGCTGATATTTTAGGACGATTTTTAACTATTTATAAAATATATTTTTAAAAAATAAAATAAAATCTTGTAACTATTATGTATATAAAATATAAATTGTTACAAAAATCATACATAATAACGGTTATTAACTGTCACAAATTATAAATTAACAATTAATTCAAAAAATAAATATTCATCACATAGAATTTTAGGACACGTTTTAGACTTATTTTTTGTCTCAAAATGCATTTCAACAACAGTTGTAGCTTTTTGGGAACAATTTTTGGCTGATATTTTAGGGCGATTGTAAACTATTTATAAAAGATATTTTTTAAAAATAAAGTTAATCTGGTAGCTATGATGTATATAAAATATAAACTATTACAAAAATCATATTGAATAACGGTTATTAACTGTTCTAAATTATAAAATAACAATTATTTCAAAAATTAAATATTCATCCCACATAATTTTAGTAACGGTTTTAGACTTATTTTTTCATCTCAAAATGCATTTCAAAAACAGTTGTAGATTTTTGGGAACGATTTTTGGCTGATATTTTAGGACGATTTTTAACTATTTATAAAATATATTTTTTAAAAAATAAAATAAAATCTTGTAACTATTATGTATATAAAATATAAATTGTTACAAAAATCATACATAATAACGGTTATTAACTGTCACAAATTATAAATTAACAATTAATTCAAAAAATAAATATTCATCACACCGAATTTTAGGAACTGTTTTCGACTTATTTTTTCGTCTGAAAATGAATTTCAACAACAGTTGTAGCTTTTTGGGAACAATTTTTGGCTGATATTTTAGGGCGATTGTAAACTATTTATAAAAGATATTTTTAAAAAATATAGTTAATCTGGTAGCTATGATGTATATAAAATATAAAATATTACAAAAATCATATTCAATAACGGTTATTAACTATCCTAAATTATAAAATAACAATCATTTCAAAATTTAAATATGCATCCCACATAATTTAAGTAACGGTTTTAGACTTATTTTTTCGTCTCAAAATGCATTACAAAAACAGTTGTAGATTTTTGGGAACGATTTTTGGCTGATATTTTAGGACGATTTTTAACTATTTATAAAATATATTTTAAAAAAAAAATAAAATCTTGTAACTATTATGCATATAAAATATAAATTATTACAAAAATCATACATAATAACGGTTATTAACTGTCACAAATTATAAATTAACAATTAATTCAAAAAATAAATATTCATCACACCGAATTTTAGGAACTGTTTTCGACTTATTTTTTCGTCTGAAAATGAATTTCAACAACAGTTGTAGCTTTTTGGAACAATTTTTGGCTGATATTTTAGGGCGATTGTAAACTATTTATAAAAGATATTTTTTAAAAATAAAGTTAATCTGGTAGCTATGATGTATATAAAATATAAACTATTACAAAAATCATATTCAATAACGGTTATTAACTATCCTAAATTATAAAATAACAATTATTTCAAAAATTAAATATTCATCCCACATAATTTTAGTAACGGTTTTAGACTTATTTTTTCGTCTCAAAATGCATTTCAAAAACAGTTGTAGATTTTTGGGAACGATTTTTGGCTGATATTTTAGGACGATTTTTAACTATTTATAAAATATATTTTTTAAAAAATAAAATAAAATCTTGTAACTATTATGTATATAAAATATAAACTATTACAAAAATCATATATAATAACGGTTTTTACCTGTTACAAATTATAAATTAACAATTAATTCAAAAAATAAATATTCATCACACAGAATTTTAGGAACTATTTTAGACTTATTTTTTCGTCTCAAAATGCATTTCAACAATAGTTGTAGCTTTTTGCAAACAATTTTTGGCTGATATTTTAGGGCGATTGTAAACTATTTATAAAAGATATTTTTTAAAAATAAAGTTATTCTGGTAGCTATGATGTATATAAAATATAAACTATTACAAAAATCATATTCAATAACGGTTATTAACTATCCTAAATTATAAAATAACAATTATTTCAAAAATTAAATATTCATCCCACATAATTTTAGTAACGGTTTTAGACTTATTTTTTCATCTCAAAATGCATTTCAAAAACAGTTGTAGATTTTTGGGAACGATTTTTGGCTGATATTTTAGGACGATTTTTAACTATTTATAAAATATATTTTTTAAAAAATAAAATAAAATCTTGTAACTATTATGTATATAAAATATAAATTGTTACAAAAATCATACATAATAACGGTTATTAACTGTCACAAATTATAAATTAACAATTAATTCAAAAAATAAATATTCATCACACCGAATTTTAGGAACTATTTTCGACTTATTTTTTCGTCTGAAAATGAATTTCAACAACAGTTGTAGCTTTTTGGGAACAATTTTTGGCTGATATTTTAGGGCGATTGTAAACTATTTATAAAAGATATTTTTAAAAAATATAGTTAATCTGGTAGCTATGATGTATATAAAATATAAAATATTACAAAAATCATATTCAATAACGGTTATTAACTATCCTAAATTATAAAATAACAATCATTTCAAAATTTAAATATGCATCCCACATAATTTAAGTAACGGTTTTAGACTTATTTTTTCGTCTCAAAATGCATTACAAAAACAGTTGTAGATTTTTGGGAACGATTTTTGGCTGATATTTTAGGACGATTTTTAACTATTTATAAAATATATTTTTTAAAAAATAAAATAAAATCTTGTAACTATTATGTATATAAAATATAAATTGTTACAAAAATCATACATAATAACGGTTATTAACTGTCACAAATTATAAATTAACAATTAATTCAAAAAATAAATATTCATCACACCGAATTTTAGGAACTATTTTCGACTTATTTTTTCGTCTCAAAATGCATTTCAACAACAGTTGTAGCTTTTTGGGAACAATTTTTGGCTGATATTTTAGGGCGATTGTAAACTATTTATAAAAAATATTATTCAAAAATAAAGTTATTCTGGTAGCTATGATGTATATAAAATATAAACTATTACAAAAATCATATTCAATAACGGTTATTAACTATCCTAAATTATAAAATAACAATAATTTCAAAAATTAAATATTCATCCCACATAATTTTAGTAACGGTTTTAGACTTATTTTTTCATCTCAAAATGCATTTCAACAACAGTTGTAGATTTTTGGGAACGATTTTTGGCTGATATTTTAGGACGATTTTTAACTATTTATAAATGATATTTTTTAAAAAATAAAATAAAATCTTGTAACTATTATGTATATAAAATATAAACTATTACAAAAATCATATATAATAACGGTTTTTAACTGTCTCACATTATAAATTAACGATTAAATCAAAAAATAAATATTCATCACACAGAATTTTAGGAACTATTTTAGACTTAATTTTTCGTCTCAAAATGCATTTCAACAACAGTTGTAGCTTTTTGGGAACAATTTTTGGCTGATATTTTAGGGCGATTGTAAACTATTTATAAAAAATATTATTCAAAAATAAAGTTATTCTGGTAGCTATGATGTATATAAAATATAAACTATTACAAAAATCATATTCAATAACGGTTATTAACTATCCTAAATTATAAAATAACAATCATTTCAAAAATTAAATATTCATCCCACATAATTTTAGTAACGGTTTTAGACTTATTTTTTCATCTCAAAATGCATTTCAACAACGGTTGTAGATTTTTGGGAACGATTTTTGGCTGATATTTTAGGACGATTTTTAACTATTTATAAAACATATTTTTTAAAAAATAAAATAAAATCTTGTAACTATTATGTATATAAAATATAAATTGTTACAAAAATCATACATAATAACGGTTATTAACTGTCAAAAATTATAAATTAACAATTAATTCAAAAAATAAATATTCATCACACCGAATTTTAGGAACTGTTTTAGACTTATTTTTTCGTCTGAAAATGAATTTCAACAACAGTTGTAGCTTTTTGGGAACAATTTTTGGGTGATATTTTAGGGCGATTGTAAACTATGTATAAAAGATATTTTTAAAAAATATAGTTAATCTGGTAGCTATGATGTATATAAAATATAAAATATTACAAAAATCATATTGAATAACGGTTATTAACTATTCTAAATTATAAAATAACAATTATTTCAAAAATTAAATATTCATCCCACATAATTTTAGTAACGGTTTTAGACTTATTTTTTCATCTCAAAATGCATTTCAAAAACAGTTGTAGATTTTTGGGAACGATTTTTGGCTGATATTTTAGGACGATTTTTAACTATTTATAAAATATATTTTTTAAAAAATAAAATAAAATCTTGTAACTATTATGTATATAAAATATAAATTGTTACAAAAATCATACAAAATAACGGTTATTAACTGTCACAAATTATAAATTAACATTTAATTCAAAAAATAAATATTCATCACACCAAATTTTAGGAACTGTTTTAAACTTATTTTTTCGTCTCAAAATGCATTTCAACAACAGTTGTAGCTTTTTGGGAACAATTTTTGGCTGATATTTTAGGGCGATTGTAAACTATTTATAAAAAATATTATTCAAAAATAAAGTTATTCTGGTAGCTATGATGTATATAAAATATAAACTATTACAAAAATCATATTCAATAACGGTTATTAACTATCCTAAATTATAAAATAACAATCATTTCAAAAATTAAATATTCATCCCACATAATTTTAGTAACGGTTTTAGACTTATTTTTTCATCTCAAAATACATTTTAAAAACAGTTGCAGATTTTTGGGAACGATTTTTGGCTGATATTTTAGGACGATTTTTAACTATTTATATAAGATATTTTTTAAAAAATAAATTAAAATCTTGTAACTATTATGTATATAAAATATAAATTATTACAAAAATCATATATAATAACGGTTATTAACTGTCTCAAATTATAAAATAACTATTAATTCAAAAAATAAATATTCATCACACAGAATTTTAGGACCCGTTTTAGACTTATTTTTTCGTCTCAAAATGCATTTCAACAACAGTTGTAGCTTTTTGGGAACGATTTTTGGCTGATATTTTAGGACGATTTTTAACTATTTATAAATGATATTTTTTAAAAAATAAAATAAAATCTTGTAACTATTATGTATATAAAATATAAACTATTACAAAAATCATATATAATAACGGTTTTTAACTGTCTCACATTATAAATTAACAATTAAATCAAAAAATAAATATTCATCACACAGAATTTTAGGAACTATTTTAGACTTATTTTTTCGTCTCAAAATGCATTTCAACAACAGTTGTAGCTTTTTGGGAACAATTTTTGGCTGATATTTTAGGGCGATTGTAAACTATGTATAAAAGATATTTTTAAAAAATATAGTTAATCTGGTAGCTATGATGTATATAAAATATAAAATATTACAAAAATCATATTGAATAACGTTTATTAACTATTCTAAATTATAAAATAACAATTATTTCAAAAATTAAATATTCATCCCACATAATTTTAGTAACGGTTTTAGACTTATTTTTTCATCTCAAAATGCATTTCAAAAACAGGTGTAGATTTTTGGGAACGATTTTGGGCTGATATTTTAGGACGATTTTTAACTATTTATAAAATATATTTTTTAAAAAATAAAATAAAATCTTGTAACTATTATGTATATAAAATATAAACTATTACAAAAATCATATATAATAACGGTTTTTAACTGTCTCACATTATAAATTAACAATTAAATCAAAAATAAATATTCATCACACACAATTTTAGGAACTATTTTAGACTTATTTTTTTTTTCTCAAAATGTATTTCAACAACAGTTGTAGCTTTTTGGAACAATTTTTGGCTGATATTTTAGGGCGATTGTAAACTATTTATAAAAGATATTTTTTAAAAATAAAGTTAATCTAGTAACTATGATGTATATAAAATATAAACTATTACAAAAATCATATTCAATAACGGTTATTAACTATCATAAATTATAAAATAACAATCATTTCAAAAATTAAATATTCATCCCACATAATTTTAGTAACGGTTTTAGACTTATTTTTTCATCTCAAAATGCATTTCAAAAACAGTTGTAGATTTTTGGGAACGATTTTTGGCTGATATTTTAGGACGATTTTTAACTATTTATAAAATATATTTTTAAAAAAATAAAATAAAATCTTGTAACTATTATGTATATAAAATATAAATTGTTACAAAAATCATACATAATAACGGTTATTAACTGTCACAAATTATAAATTAACAATTAATTCAAAAAATAAATATTCATCACATAGAATTTTAGGACACGTTTTAGACTTATTTTTTGTCTCAAAATGCATTTCTACAAAAGTTGTAGCTTTTTGGGAACGATTTTTGGCTGATATTTTAGGACGATTTTTAACTATTTATAAAATATATTTTTAAAAAATAAAATAAAATCTTGTAACTATTATGTATATAAAATATAAATTGTTACAAAAATCATACATAATAACGGTTATTAACTGTCACAAATTATAAATTAACAATTAATTCAAAAAATAAATATTCATCACACAGAATTTTAGGACCCGTTTTAGACTTATTTTTTGTCTCAAAATGCATTTCTACAAAAGTTGTAGCTTTTTGGGAACGATTTTTGGCTGATATTTTAGGACGATTTTTAACTATTTATAAAATATATTTTTAAAAAATAAAGTTAATCTGGTAGCTATGATGTATATAAAATATAAACTATTACAAAAATCATATTGAATAACGGTTATTAACTGTTCTAAATTATAAAATAACAATTATTTCAAAAATTAAATATTCATCCCACATAATTTTAGTAACGGTTTTAGACTTATTTTTTCATCTCAAAATGCATTTCAAAAACAGTTGTAGAATTTTGGGAACGATTTTGGCTGATATTTTAGGACGATTTTTAACTATTTATAAAAGATATTTTTAAAAAATAAAGATAATCTGGTAACTATTATGTATATAAAATATAAATTATTACAAAAATCATATATAATAACGGTTATTAACTGTCTCAAATTATAAAATAACTATTAATTCAAAAAATAAATATTCATCACACAGAATTTTAGGACCCGTTTTAGACTTATTTTTTCGTCTCAAAATGCATTTCAACAACAGTTGTAGCTTTTTGGGAACGATTTTTGGCTGATATTTTAGGACGATTTTTAACTATTTATAAATGATATTTTTTAAAAAATAAAATAAAATCTTGTAACTATTATGTATATAAAATATAAACTATTACAAAAATCATATATAATAACGGTTTTTAACTGTCTCACATTATAAATTAACAATTAAATCAAAAAATAAATATTCATCACACAGAATTTTAGGAACTATTTTAGACTTATTTTTTCGTCTCAAAATGCATTTCAACAACAGTTGTAGCTTTTTGGGAACAATTTTTGGCTGATATTTTAGGGCGATTGTAAACTATTTATAAAAAATATTATTCAAAAATAAAGTTATTCTGGTAGCTATGATGTATATAAAATATAAACTATTACAAAAATCATATTCAATAACGGTTATTAACTATCCTAAATTATAAAATAACAATCATTTCAAAAATTAAATATTCATCCCACATAATTTTAGTAACGGTTTTAGACTTATTTTTTCATCTCAAAATACATTTTAAAAAGAGTTGCAGATTTTTGGGAACGATTTTTGGGTGATATTTTAGGACGATTTTTAACTATTTATAAAATATATTTTTTAAAAAATAAAATAAAATCTTGTAACTATTATGTATATAAAATATAAATTGTTACAAAAATCATATTCAATAACGGTTATTAACTATCCTAAATTATAAAATAACTATTAATTCAAAAAATAAATATTCATCACACAGAATTTTAGGACCCGTTTTAGACTTATTTTTTCGTCTCAAAATGCATTTCAACAAAAGTTGTAGCTTTTTGGGACAATTTTTGGCTGATATTTTAGGGTGATTGTAAACTCTTTATAAAAGATATTTTTTAAAAAATAAAATAAAATCTTGTAACTATTATGTATATAAAATATAAATTATTACAAAAATCATATATAATAACGGTTTTTAACTGTCCCAAATTATAAATTAACAATTAATTCAAAAAATAAATATTCATCACACAGAATTTTAGGAACTGTTTTAGACTTATTTTTTCGTCTCAAAATGCATTTCAACAAAAGTTGTAGCTTTTTGGGACAATTTTTGGCTGATATTTTAGGGTGATTGTAAACTATTTATAAAAGATATTTTTTAAAAATAAAGTTAATCTAGTAACTATGATGTATATAAAATATAAACTATTACAAAAATCATATTGAATAACGGTTATTAACTGTCCTAAATTATAAAATAACAATCATTTGAAAAATTAAATATTCATCCCACATAATTTTAGTAACGGTTTTAGACTTATTTTTTCGTCTCAAAATGCATTACAAAAACAGTTGTAGATTTTTGGGAACGATTTTTGGCTGATATTTTAGGACGATTTTTAACTATTTATAAAATATATTTTTTAAAAAATAAAATAAAATCTTGTAACTATTATGTATATAAAATATAAATTGTTACAAAAATCATACATAATAACGGTTATTAAAGGTCACAGATTATAAATTAACAATTAATTCAAAAAATAAATATTCATCACACAGAATTTTAGGAAGTGTTTTCGACTTATTTTTTCGTCTGAAAATGAATTTCAACAACAGTTGTAGCTTTTTGGGAACAATTTTTGGCTGATATTTTAGGGCGATTGTAAACTATTTATAAAAGATATTTTTAAAAAATATAGTTAATCTGGTAGCTATGATGTATATAAAATATAAAATATTACAAAAATCATATTCAATAACGGTTATTAACTATCCTAAATTATAAAATAACAATCATTTCAAAATTTAAATATGCATCCCACATAATTTAAGTAACGGTTTTAGACTTATTTTTTCGTCTCAAAATGCATTACAAAAACAGTTGTAGATTTTTGGGAACGATTTTTGGCTGATATTTTAGGACGATTTTTAACTATTTATAAAATATATTTTTAAAAAAATAAAATAAAATCTTGTAACTATTATGTATATAAAATATAAATTATTACAAAAATCATAGATAATAACGGTTTTTAACTGTCTCACATTATAAATTAACAATTAAATCAAAAATAAATATTCATCACACAGAATTTTAGGAACTATTTTAGACTTATTTTTTCGTCTCAAAATGCATTTCAACAACAGTTGTAGCTTTTTGGAATAATTTTTGGCTGATATTTTAGGGCGATTGTAAACTATTTATAAAAGATATTTTTTAAAAATAAAGTTAATCTGGTAACTATGATGTATATAAAATATAAACTATTACAAAAATCATATTCAATAACGGTTATTAACTATCCTAAATTATAAAATAACAATCATTTCAAAATTTAAATATGCATCCCACATAATTTAAGTAACGGTTTTAGACTTATTTTTTCGTCTCAAAATGCATTACAAAAACAGTTGTAGATTTTTGGGAACGATTTTTGGCTGATATTTTAGGACGATTTTTAACTATTTATAAAATATATTTTTTAAAAAATAAAATAAAATCTTGTAACTATTATGTATATAAAATATAAATTGTTACAAAAATCATACATAATAACGGTTATTAATTGTCACAAATTATAAATTAACAATTAATTCAAAAAATAAATATTCATCACACCGAATTTTAGGAACTGTTTTCGACTTATTTTTTCGTCTCAAAATGAATTTCAACAAAAGTTGTAGCTTTTTGGGAACAATTTTTGGCTGATATTTTAGGGCGATTGTAAACTATTTATAAAAGATATTTTTAAAAAATATAGTTAATCTGGTAGCTATGATGTATATAAAATATAAAATATTACAAAAATCAATTTGAATAACGGTTATTAACTATTCTAAATTATAAAATAACAATTATTTCAAAAATTAAATATTCATCCCACATAATTTTAGTAACGGTTTTAGACTTATTTTTTCGTCTCAAAATGCATTACAAAAACAGTTGTAGATTTTTGGGAACGATTTTTGGCTGATATTTTAGGACGATTTTTAACTATTTATAAAATATATTTTTTAAAAAATAAAATAAAATCTTGTAACTATTATGTATATAAAATATAAATTGTTACAAAAATCATACATAATAACGGTTATTAACTGTCACAAATTATAAATTAACAATTAATTCAAAAAATAAATATTCATCACACCGAATTTTAGGAACTATTTTCGACTTATTTTTTCGTCTCAAAATGCATTTCAACAACAGTTGTAGCTTTTTGGGAACAATTTTTGGCTGATATTTTAGGGCGATTGTAAACTATTTATAAAAGATATTTTTAAAAAATATAGTTAATCTGGTAGCTATGATGTATATAAAATATAAACTATTACAAAAATCATATTCAATAACGGTTATTAACTATCCTAAATTATAAAATAACAATCATTTCAAAAATTAAATATTCATCCCACATAATTTTAGTAACGGTTTTAGACTTATTTTTTCATCTCAAAATACATTTTAAAAAGAGTTGTAGATTTTTGGGAACGATTTTTGGCTGATATTTTAGGACGATTTTTAACTATTTATAAAATATATTTTTTAAAAAATAAAATAAAATCTTGTAACTATTATGTATATAAAATATAAATTATTACAAAAATCATACATAATAACGGTTTTTAACTGTCTCACATTATAAATAACAATTAATTCAAAAAATAAATATTCATTACACAGAATTTTAGGAAGTGTTTTCGACATATTTTTTCGTCTCAAAATGCATTTCAACAATAGTTGTAGCTTTTTGCAAACAATTTTTGGCTGATATTTTAGGGCGATTGTAAACTATTTATAAAAGATATTTTTAAAAAATAAAATAAAATCTTGTAACTATTATGTATATAAAATATAAATTGTTACAAAAATCATATTCAATAACAATTATTAACTGTCTGATATTGTAAAATAACAATAATTTCAAAAAATAAATATTCATCACAGATAATTTTAGGAACGGTTTTAGACTAATTTTTTCGTCTCAAAATGCATTTCAACAATAGTAGTAGCATTTTGGGAACGATTTTTGGCTGATATTTTTGAAAGATTTTTAACTATTTATAAATGATATTTTTTAAAAAATAAAATAAAATCTTGTAACTATTATGTATATAAAATATAAATTATTACAAAAATCATATATAACAATTATAAATAATATTTAAATACAGTTATTAACGCTCTTATAAATTAACATATTCAAAACTATCATAAATTATAAAATAACAATCATTTCAAAATTTAAATATGCATCCCACATAATTTAAGTAACGGTTTTAGACTTATTTTTTCGTCTCAAAATGCATTACAAAAACAGTTGTAGATTTTTGGGAACGATTTTTGGCTGATATTTTAGGACGATTTTTAACTATTTATAAAATATATTTTTAAAAAAATAAAATAAAATCTTGTAACTATTATGTATATAAAATATAAATTATTACAAAAATCATAGATAATAACGGTTTTTAACTGTCTCACATTATAAATTAACAATTAAATCAAAAATAAATATTCATCACACAGAATTTTAGGAACTATTTTAGACTTATTTTTTCGTCTCAAAATGCATTTCAACAATAGTTTTAGCTTTTTGCAAACAATTTTTGGCTGATATTTTAGGGCGATTGTAAACTATTTATAAAAGATATTTTTAAAAAATAAAGTTAATCTGGTAGCTATGATGTATATAAAATATAAACTATTACAAAAATCATATTGAATAACGGTTATTAACTGTTCTAAATTATAAAATAACAATTATTTCAAAAATTAAATATTCATCCCACATAATTTTAGTAACGGTTTTAGACTTATTTTTTCATCTCAAAATGCATTTCAAAAACAGTTGTAGATTTTTGGGAACGATTTTTGGCTGATATTTTAGGACGATTTTTAACTATTTATAAAATATATTTTTAAAAAAATAAAATAAAATCTTGTAACTATTATGTATATAAAATATAAACTATTACAAAAATCATATATAATAACGGTTTTTACCTGTTACAAATTATAAATTAACAATTAATTCAAAAAATAAATATTCATCACACCGAATTTTAGGAACTGTTTTAGACTTATTTTTTCGTCTGAAAATGAATTTCAACAAAAGTTGTAGCTTTTTGGGAACAATTTTTGGCTGATATTTTAGGGCGATTGTAAACTATTTATAAAAGATATTTTTTAAATATAAAGTTAATCTCGTAACTATGATGTATATAAAATATAAACTATTACAAAACTCATATTCAATAACGGTTATTAACTATTCTAAATTATAAAATAACAATTATTTCAAAAATTAAATATTCATCCCACATAATTTTAGTAACGGTTTTAGACTTATTTTTTCATCTCAAAATGCATTTCAAAAACAGTTGTAGATTTTTGGGAACGATTTTTGGCTGATATTTTAGGACGATTTTTAACTATTTATAAAATATATTTTTTAAAAAATAAAATAAAATCTTTTAACTATTATGTATATAAAATATAAACTATTACAAAAATCATATATAATAACGGTTTTTACCTGTTACAAATTATAAATTAACAATTAATTCAAAAAATAAATATTCATCACACCGAATTTTAGGAACTGTTTTAGACTTATTTTTTCGTCTGAAAATGAATTTCAACAACAGTTGTAGCTTTTTGGGAACAATTTTTGGCTGATATTTTAGGGCGATTGTAAACTATTTATAAAAGATATTTTTAAAAAATAAAGTTAATCTGGTAGCTATGATGTATATAAAATATAAACTATTACAAAAATCATATTGAATAACGGTTATTAACTATTCTAAATTATAAAATAACAATTATTTCAAAAATTAAATATTCATCCCACATAATTTTAGTAACGGTTTTAGACTTATTTTTTCATCTCAAAATGCATTTCAAAAACAGTTGTAGATTTTTGGGAACGATTTTTGGCTGATATTTTAGGACGATTTTTAACTATTTATAAAATATATTTTTAAAAAAATAAAATAAAATCTTGTAACTATTATGTATATAAAATATAAATTATTACAAAAATCATATATAATAACGGTTTTTAACTGTCTCACATTATAAATTAACAATTAAATCAAAAATAAATATTCATCACACAGAATTTTAGGAACTATTTTAGACTTATTTTTTCGTCTCAAAATGCATTTCAACAATAGTTTTAGCTTTTTGCAAACAATTTTTGGCTGATATTTTAGGGCGATTGTAAACTATTTATAAAAGATATTTTTAAAAAATAAAGTTAATCTGGTAGCTATGATGTATATAAAATATAAACTATTACAAAAATCATATTGAATAACGGTTATTAACTATTCTAAATTATAAAATAACAATTATTTCAAAAATTAAATATTCATCCCACATAATTTTAGTAACGGTTTTAGACTTATTTTTTCGTCTCAAAATGCATTTCAAAAACAGTTGTAGATTTTTGGGAACGATTTTTGGCTGATATTTTAGGACGATTTTTAACTATTTATAAAATATAGTTTTTAAAAAATAAAATAAAATCTTGTAACTATTATGTATATAAAATATAAACTATTACAAAAATCATATATAATAACGGTTTTTACCTGTTACAAATTATAAATTAACAATTAATTCAAAAAATAAATATTCATCACACCGAATTTTAGGAACTGTTTTAGACTTATTTTTTCGTCTGAAAATGAATTTCAACAACAGTTGTAGCTTTTTGGGAACAATTTTTGGCTGATATTTTAGGGCGATTGTAAACTATTTATAAAAGATATTTTTTAAAAAATAAAATAAAATCTTGTAACTATGATGTATATAAAATATAAACTATTACAAAAATCATATTCAATAACGGTTATTAACTATCCTAAATTATAAAATAACAATAATTTCAAAAATTAAATATTCATCCCACATAATTTTAGTAACGGTTTTAGACTTATTTTTTCATCTCAAAATGCATTTCACCAACGTTTGTAGGTTTTTGGGAACGATTTTTGGCTGATATTTTAGGACGATTTTTAACTATTTATAAATGATATTTTTTAAAAAATAAAATAAAATCTTGTAACTATTATGTATATAAAATATAAACTATTACAAAAATCATATATAATAACGGTTTTTAACTGTCTCACATTATAAATTAACAATTAAATCAAAAAATAAATATTCATCACACAGAATTTTAGGAACTATTTTAGACTTATTTTTTCGTCTCAAAATGCATTTCAACAACAGTTGTAGCTTTTTGGGAACAATTTTTGGCTGATATTTTAGGGCGATTGTAAACTATTTATAAAAGATATTTTTTAAAAATAAAGTTAATCTGGTAACTATGATGTATATAAAATATAAACTATTACAAAAATCATATTCAATAACGGTTATTAACTATCCTAAATTATAAAATAACAATCATTTCAAAAATTAAATATTCATCCCACATAATTTTAGTAACGGTTTTAGACTTATTTTTTCATCTCAAAATGCATTTCAAAAACAGTTGTAGATTTTTGG
The DNA here is from genome assembly GCA_030763125.1 of Hippophae gyantsensis. Lineage (NCBI taxonomy): Eukaryota > Viridiplantae > Streptophyta > Magnoliopsida > Rosales > Elaeagnaceae > Hippophae > Hippophae gyantsensis. The sequence continues at coordinate 50,123,475 of CM061034.1, read as the reverse complement.
GAACGATTTTTGGCTGATATTTTAGGACGATTTTTAACTATTTATAAAATATATTTTTTAAAAAATAAAATAAAATCTTGTAACTATTATGTATATAAAATATAAATTGTTACAAAAATCATACATAATAACGGTTATTAACTGTCACAAATTATAAATTAACAATTAATTCAAAAAATAAATATTCATCACATAGAATTTTAGGAAGTGTTTTCGACTTATTTTTTCGTCTCAAAATGCATTTCAACAATAGTTGTAGCTTTTTGCAAACAATTTTTGGCTGATATTTTAGGGCGATTGTAAACTATTTATAAAAGATATTTTTAAAAAATAAAGTTAATCTAGTAGCTATGATGTATATAAAATATAAACTATTACAAAAATCATATTGAATAACGGTTATTAACTGTTCTAAATTATAAAATAACAATTATTTCAAAAATTAAATATTCATCACACATAATTTTAGTAACGGTTTTAGACTTATTTTTTCATCTCAAAATGCATTTCAAAAACAGTTGTAGATTTTTGGGAACGATTTTTGGCTGATATTTTAGGACGATTTTTAACTATTTATAAAATATATTTTTAAAAAAATAAAATAAAATCTTGTAACTATTATGTATATAAAATATAAATTGTTACAAAAATCATACATAATAACGGTTATTAACTGTCACAAATTATAAATTAACAATTAATTCAAAAAATAAATATTCATCACACCGAATTTTAGGAAGTGTTTTCGACTTATTTTTTCGTCTGAAAATGAATTTCAACAACAGTTGTAGCTTTTTGGGAACAATTTTTGGCTGATATTTTAGGGCGATTGTAAACTATTTATAAAAGATATTTTTTAAAAATAAAGTTAATCTGGTAACTATGATGTATATAAAATATAAACTATTACAAAAATCATATTCAATAACGGTTATTAACTATCCTAAATTATAAAATAACAATCATTTCAAAATTTAAATATGCATCCCACATAATTTAAGTAACGGTTTTAGACTTATTTTTTCGTCTCAAAATGCATTACAAAAACAGTTGTAGATTTTTGGGAACGATTTTTGGCTGATATTTTAGGACGATTTTTAACTATTTATAAAATATATTTTTAAAAAAATAAAATAAAATCTTGTAACTATTATGTATATAAAATATAAATTATTACAAAAATCATATATAATAACGGTTATTAACTGTCTCAAATTATAAAATAACTATTAATTCAAAAAATAAATATTCATCACATAGAATTTTAGGACCCGTTTTAGACTTATTTTTTCGTCTCAAAATGCATTTCAAAAACAGTTGTAGATTTTTGGGAACGATTTTTGGCTGATATTTTAGGACGATTTTTAACTATTTATAAAATATATTTTTAAAAAAATAAAATAAAATCTTGTAACTATTATGTATATAAAATATAAACTATTACAAAAATCATATATAATAACGGTTTTTACCTGTTACAAATTATAAATTAACAATTAATTCAAAAAATAAATATTCATCACACCGAATTTTAGGAACTGTTTTAGACTTATTTTTTCGTCTGAAAATGAATTTCAACAACAGTTGTAGCTTTTTGGGAACAATTTTTGGCTGATATTTTAGGGCGATTGTAAACTATTTATAAAAGATATTTTTTAAAAATAAAGTTAATCTAGTAACTATGATGTATATAAAATATAAACTATTACAAAAATCATATTCAATAACGGTTATTAACTATCCTAAATTATAAAATAACAATCATTTCAAAATTTAAATATGCATCCCACATAATTTTAGTAACGGTTTTAGACTTATTTTTTCGTCTCAAAATGCATTTCTACAACAGTTGTAGATTTTTGGGAACGATTTTTGGCTGATATTTTAGGACGATTTTTAACTATTTATAAAATATATTTTTAAAAAAATAAAATAAAATCTTGTAACTATTATGTATATAAAATATAAATTATTACAAAAATCATATATAATAACGGTTATTAACTGTCTCAAATTATAAATTAACAATTAATTCAAAAAATAAATATTCATCCCACATAATTTTAGGAACTATTTTAGACTTATTTTTTCGTCTCAAAATGCATTTCAACAACAGTTGTAGCTTTTTGGGAACAATTTTTGGCTGATATTTTAGGGCGATTGTAAACTATTTATAAAAGATATTTTTTAAAAATAAAGTTAATCTGGTAACTATGATGTATATAAAATATAAACTATTACAAAAATCATATTCAATAACGGTTATTAACTATCCTAAATTATAAAATAACAATTATTTCAAAAATTAAATATTCATCCCACATAATTTTAGTAACGGTTTTAGACTTATTTTTTCATCTCAAAATGCATTTCAAAAACAGTTGTAGATTTTTGGGAACGATTTTTGGCTGATATTTTAGGACGATTTTTAACTATTTATAAAATATATTTTTTAAAAAATAAAATAAAATCTTGTAACTATTATGTATATAAAATATAAATTGTTACAAAAATCATACATAATAACGGTTATTAACTGTCACAAATTATAAATTAACAATTAATTCAAAAAATAAATATTCATCACACCGAATTTTAGGAACTGTTTTCGACTTATTTTTTCGTCTCAAAATGCATTTCAACAACAGTTGTAGCTTTTTGGAATAATTTTTGGCTGATATTTTAGGGCGATTGTAAACTATTTATAAAAGATATTTTTTAAAAATAAAGTTAATCTGGTAACTATGATGTATATAAAATATAAACTATTACAAAAATCATATTCAATAACGGTTATTAACTATCCTAAATTATAAAATAACAATTATTTCAAAATTTAAATATTCATCCCACATAATTTTAGTAACGGTTTTAGACTTATTTTTTCGTCTCAAAATGCATTTCAAAAACAGTTGTAGATTTTTGGGAACGATTTTTGGCTGATATTTTAGGACGATTTTTAACTATTTATAAAATATATTTTTTAAAAAATAAAATAAAATCTTGTAACTATTATGTATATAAAATATAAATTGTTACAAAAATCATACATAATAACGGTTATTAACTGTCACAAATTATAAATTAACAATTAATTCAAAAAATAAATATTCATCACATAGAATTTTAGGAACTGTTTTAGACTTATTTTTTCGTCTCAAAATGCATTTCAACAAAAGTTGTAGCTTTTTGGGACAATTTTTGGCTGATATTTTAGGGTGATTGTAAACTATTTGTAAAAGATAGTTTTTTAAAAAATAAAGTTAATCTAGTAACTATGATGTATATAAAATATAAACTATTACAAAAATCATATTGAATAACGGTTATTAACTGTCCTAAATTATAAAAAAACAATCATTTGAAAAATTAAATATCCATCACACATAATTTTAGTAACGGTTTTAGGCTTATTTTTTCATCTCAAAATGCATTTCAACAACAGTTGTAGAATTTTGGGAACGATTTTTGGGTGATATTTTAGGACGATTTTTAACTATTTATAAAAGATATTTTTAAAAAATAAAGATAATCTGGTAACTATTATGTATATAAAATATAAATTATTACAAAAATCATATATAATAACGGTTATTAACTGTCTCAAATTATAAAATAACTATTAATTCAAAAAATAAATATTCATCACAAATAATTTTAGGAACTTTTTTAGACTTATTTTTTCGTCTCAAAATGCATTTCAACAAAAGTTGTAGCTTTTTGGGACAATTTTTGGCTGATATTTTAGGGTGATTGTAAACTATTTATAAAAGATATTTTTTAAAAATAAAGTTAATCTAGTAACTATGATGTATATAAAATATAAAATATTACAAAAATCATATTGAATAACGGTTATTAAATGTCCTAAATTATAAAATAACAATCATTTGAAAAATTAAATATTCATTTCACATAATTTTAGTAACAGTTTTAGACTTATTTTTTCATCTCAAAATGCATTTTCAACAAAAGTTGTTGCTTTTTGGGAACGATTTTTGTTTGATATTTTAGGACGATTGTTAACTATTTATAAAAGATATTTTTTAAAAAATAAAATAAAATCTTGTAACTATTATGTATATAAAATATAAATTATTACAAAAATCATATATAATAACGGTTTTTAACTATCTCACATTATAAATTAACAATTAAATCAAAAAATAAATATTCATCACACAGAATTTTAGGAACTATTTTAGACTTATTTTTTCGTCTCAAAATGCATTTCAACAACAGTTGTAGCTTTTTGGGAACAATTTTTGGCTGATATTTTAGGACGATTTTTAACTATTTATAAAAGATATTTTTAAAAAATAAAATAAAATCTTGTAACTATTATGTATATAAAATATAAACTATTACAAAAATCATATATAATAACGGTTTTTAACTATCCCAAATTATAAATTAACAATTAATTCAAAAAATAAATATTCATCACACAGAATTTTAGGAACTATTTTAGACTTATTTTTTCGTCTCAAAATGCATTTCAACAACAGTTGTAGCTTTTTGGGAACAATTTTTGGCTGATATTTTAGGACGATTTTTAACTATTTATAAATGATATTTTTTAAAAAATAAAATAAAATCTTGTAACTATTATGTATATAAAATATAAACTATTACAAAAATCATATATAATAACGGTTTTTAACTGTCCCAAATTATAAATTAACAATTAATTCAAAAATTAAATATTCATCCCACATAATTTTAGTAACGGTTTTAGACTTATTTTTTCATCTCAAAATGCATTTCACCAACGGTTGTAGGTTTTTGGGAACGATTTTTGATTAATATTTTAGGACGATTTTTAACTATTTATAAAGATATGTTTTAAAAAATAAAATAAAATCTTGTAACTATTATGTATATAAAATATAAACTATTACAAAAATCATATATAATAACGGTTATTAATGATCCCAAATTATAAATTAACAATTAATTCAAAAAATAAATATTCATCACACAGAATTTTAGGAACTGTTTTAGACTTATTTTTTCGTCTCAAAATGCATTTCAACAACAGTTGTAGCTTTTTGGGACAATTTTTGGCTAATATTCTAGGGTGATTGTAAACTATTTATAAAAGATATTTTTTAAAAATAAAGTTAATCTAGTAACTATGATGTATATAAAATATAAACTATTACAAAAATCATAGTGAATAACGGTTATTAACTATCCTAAATTATAAAAAAACAATCATTTGAAAAATTAAATATTCATCCCACATAATTTTAGTAACGGTTTTACGCTTATTTTTTAATCTCAAAATGCATTTCAACAACAGTTGTAGATTTTCGGGAACGATTTTGGCTGATATTTTATGACGATTTTTAACTATATATAAAAGATATTTTTAAAAAATAAAGATAATCTGGTAACTATTATGTATATAAAATATAAATTATTACAAAAATCATATATAATAACGGTTATTAACTGTCTCAAATTATAAAATAACTATTAATTCAAAAAATAAATATTCATCACACATAATTTTAGTAAAGGTTTTAGACTTATTTTTTCGTCTCAAAATGCATTTCTACAACAGTTGTAGCTTTTTGGGATCGATTTTTGGCTGATACTTTAGGACGATTTTTAACTATTTATAAATGATATTTTTCAAAAAATAAAATAAAATCTTGTATCTATTATGTATATAAAATATAAACTATTACAAAAATCATATATAATAACGGTTTTTACCTGTCCCAAATTATAAATTAACAATTAATTCAAAAAATAAATATTCATCACACCGAATTTTAGGAACTGTTTTAGACTTATTTTTTCGTCTGAAAATGAATTTTAACAACAGTTGTAGCTTTTTGGAACAATTTTTGGCTGATATTTTAGGGCGATTTTAAACTATTTATAAAAGATATTTTTTAAATATAAAGTTAATCTGGTAACTATGATGTATATAAAATATAAACTATTACAAAACTCATATTCAATAACGGTTATTAATTGTTCTAAATTATAAAATAACAATTATTTCAAAAATTAAATATTCATCCCACATAATTTTAGTAACGGTTTTAGACTTATTTTTTCGTCTCAAAATGCATTTCAAAAACAGTTGTAGATTTTTGGGAACGATTTTTGGCTGATATTTTAGGACGATTTTTAACTATTTATAAAATATATTTTTAAAAAAATAAAATAAAATCTTGTAACTATTATGTATATAAAATATAAATTATTACAAAAATCATATATAATAACGGTTATTAACTGTCTCAAATTATAAATTAACAATTAATTCAAAAAATAAATATTCATTACACAGAATTTTAGGAAGTGTTTTCGACATATTTTTTCGTCTCAAAATGCATTTTAACAATAGTTGTAGCTTTTTGGGACAATTTTTGGCTGATATTTTAGGGTGATTGTAAACTATTTATAAAATATATTTTTTAAAAAATAAAATAAAATCTTGTAACTATTATGTATATAAAATATAAATTGTTACAAAAATCATATTCAATAACGGTTATTAACTATCCTAAATTATAAAATAACAATCATTTCAAAAATTAAATATTCATACCACATAATTTTAGTAACGGTATTAGACTTATTTTTTCATCTCAAAATGCATTTCAAAAACAGTTGTAGATTTTTGGGAACGATTTTTGGCTGATATTTTAGGACGATTTTTAACTATTTATAAAATATATTTTTAAAAAATAAAATAAAATCTTGTAACTATTATGTATATAAAATATAAACTATTACAAAAATCATATATAATAACGGTTTTTAACTGTCCCAAATTATAAATTAACAATTAATTCAAAAAATAAATATTCATCACATAGAATTTTAGGAACTGTTTTAGACTTATTTTTTCGTCTCAAAATGCATTTCAACAACAGTTGTAGCTTTTTGGGACAATTTTTGGCTAATATTCTAGGGTGATTGTAAACTATTTATAAAAGATATTTTTTAAAAATAAAGTTAATCTAGTAACTATGATGTATATAAAATATAAACTATTACAAAAATCATAGTGAATAACGGTTATTAACTATCCTAAATTATAAAAAAACAATCATTTGAAAAATTAAATATTCATCCCACATAATTTTAGTAACGGTTTTACGCTTATTTTTTAATCTCAAAATGCATTTCAACAACAGTTGTAGATTTTTGGGAACGATTTTGGCTGATATTTTATGACGATTTTTAACTATGTATAAAAGATATTTTTAAAAAATAAAGATAATCTGGTAACTATTATGTATATAAAATATAAATTATTACAAAAATCATATATAATAACGGTTATTAACTGTCTCAAATTATAAAATAACTATTAATTCAAAAAATAAATATTCATTACACAGAATTTTAGGACCCGTTTTAGACTTATTTTTTCGTCTCAAAATGCATTTCAACAACAGTTGTAGCTTTTTGGGAACGATTTTTGGCTGATATTTTAGGACGATTTTTAACTATTTATAAATGATATTTTTTAAAAAATAAAATAAAATCTTGTAACTATTATGTATATAAAATATAAACTATTACAAAAATCATATATAATAACGGTTATTAATGATCCCAAATTATAAATTAACAATTAATTCAAAAAATAAATATTCATCACATAGAATTTTAGGAACTGTTTTAGACTTATTTTTTCGTCTCAAAATGCATTTCAACAACAGTTGTAGCTTTTTGGGACAATTTTTGGCTGATATTTTAGGGTGATTGTAAACTATTTATAAAAGATATTTTTTAAAAATAAAGTTAATCTAGTAACTATGATGTATATAAAATATAAACTATTACAAAAATCATATTCAATAACGGTTATTAACTATCCTAAATTATAAAATAACAATCATTTCAAAATTTAAATATGCATCCCACATAATTTAAGTAACGGTTTTAGACTTATTTTTTCGTCTCAAAATGCATTACAAAAACAGTTGTAGATTTTTGGGAACGATTTTTGGCTGATATTTTAGGACGATTTTTAACTATTTATAAAATATATTTTTAAAAAAATAAAATAAAATCTTGTAACTATTATGTATATAAAATATAAATTATTACAAAAATCATATATAATAACGGTTATTAACTGTCTCAAATTATAAATTAACAATTAATTCAAAAAATAAATATTCATTACACAGAATTTTAGGAAGTGTTTTCGACATATTTTTTCGTCTCAAAATGCATTTCAACAATAGTTGTAGCTTTTTGCAAACAATTTTTGGCTGATATTTTAGGGCGATTGTAAACTATTTATAAAAGATATTTTTAAAAAACAAAGTTAATCTGGTAGCTATGATGTATATAAAATATAAACTATTACAAAAATCATATTGAATAACGGTTATTAACTATTCTAAATTATAAAATAACAATTATTTCAAAAATTAAATATTCATCCCACATAATTTTAGTAACGGTTTTAGACTTATTTTTTCATCTCAAAATGCATTTCAAAAACAGTTGTAGATTTTTGGGAACGATTTTTGGCTGATATTTTAGGACGATTTTTAACTATTTATAAAATATATTTTTTAAAAATAAAATAAAATCTTGTAACTATTATGTATATAAAATATAAATTGTTACAAAAATCATACATAATAACGGTTATTAACTGTCACAAATTATAAATTAACAATTAATTCAAAAAATAAATATTCATCACACAGAATTTTAGGACCCGTTTTAGACTTATTTTTTCGTCTGAAAATGAATTTCAACAACAGTTGTAGCTTTTTGGGAACAATTTTTGGCTGATATTTTAGGGCGATTTTAAACTATTTATAAAAGATATTTTTTAAATATAAAGTTAATCTGGTAACTATGATGTATATAAAATATAAACTATTACAAAACTCATATTCAATAACGGTTATTAACTGTTCTAAATTATAAAATAACAATTATTTCAAAAATTAAATATTCATCCCACATAATTTTAGTAACGGTTTTAGACTTATTTTTTCATCTCAAAATGCATTTCAAAAACAGTTGTAGATTTTTGGGAACGATTTTTGGCTGATATTTTAGGACGATTTTCAACTATTTATAAAATATATTTTAAAAAAAAAAATAAAATCTTGTAACTATTATGCATATAAAATATAAATTATTACAAAAATCATACATAATAACGGTTATTAACTGTCACAAATTATAAATTAACAATTAATTCAAAAAATAAATATTCATCACACAGAATTTTAGGAAGTGTTTTCGACTTATTTTTTCGTCTCAAAATGCATTTCAACAACAGTTGTAGCTTTTTGGGAACAATTTTTGGCTGATATTTTAGGGCGATTGTAAACTATTTATAAAAAATATTATTCAAAAATAAAGTTATTCTGGTAGCTATGATGTATATAAAATATAAACTATTACAAAAATCATATTCAATAACGGTTATTAACTATCCTAAATTAGAAAATAACAATCATTTCAAAAATTAAATATTCATCCCACATAATTTTAGTAACGGTTTTAGACTTATTTTTTCATCTCAAAATGCATTTCAACAACGGTTGTAGATTTTTGGGAACGATTTTTGGCTGATATTTTAGGACGATTTTTAACTATTTATAAAACATATTTTTTAAAAAATAAATTAAAATCTTGTAACTATTATGTATATAAAATATAAACTATTACAAAAATCATATATAATAACGGTTTTTAACTGTCTCACATTATAAATTAACGATTAAATCAAAAAATAAATATTCATCACACAGAATTTTAGGAACTATTTTAGACTTAATTTTTCGTCTCAAAATGCATTTCAACAACAGTTGTAGCTTTTTGGGAAAAAATTTTGGCTGATATTTTAGGGCGATTGTAAACTATTTATAAAAAATATTATTCAAAAATAAAGTTATTCTAGTAGCTATGATGTATATAAAATATAAACTATTACAAAAATCATATTCAATAACGGTTATTAACTATCCTAAATTATAAAATAACAATAATTTCAAAAATTAAATATTCATCCCACATAATTTTAGTAACGGTTTTAGACTTATTTTTTCATCTCAAAATGCATTTCAAAAACAGTTGTAGATTTTTGGGAACGATTTTTGGCTGATATTTTAGGACGATTTTTAACTATTTATAAAATATATTTTTAAAAAAATAAAATAAAATCTTGTAACTATTATGTATATAAAATATAAATTGTTACAAAAATCATACATAATAACGGTTATTAACTGTCACAAATTATAAATTAACAATTAATTCAAAAAATAAATATTCATCACACAGAATTTTAGGAACTGTTTTAGACTTATTTTTTCGTCTCAAAATGCATTTCAACAAAAGTTGTAGCTTTTTGGGACAATTTTTGGCTGATATTTTAGGGTGATTGTAAACTATTTATAAAAGATATTTTTTAAAAATAAAGTTAATCTAGTAACTATGATGTATATAAAATATAAACTATTACAAAAATCATATTGAATAACGGTTATTAACTGTCCTAAATTATAAAAAAACAATCATTTGAAAAATTAAATATTCATCCCACATAATTTTAGTAACGGTTTTAGGCTTATTTTTTCATCTCAAAATGCATTTCAACAACAGTTGTAGAATTTTGGGAACGATTTTTGGCTGATATTTTAGGACGATTGTTAACTATTTTAAAAGATAATTTTTAAAAAATAAAATAAAATCTTGTAACTATGATCTATATAAAATATAAATTATTACAAAAATCATATATAATAACGGTTATTAACTGTCTCAAATTATAAAATAACTATTAATTCAAAAAATAAATATTCATCACACAGAATTTTAGGAACTATTTTAGACTTAATTTTTCGTCTCAAAATGCATTTCAACAACAGTTGTAGCTTTTTGGGAACAATTTTTGGCTGATATTTTAGGGCGATTGTAAACTATTTATAAAAAATATTATTCAAAAATAAAGTTATTCTGGTAGCTATGATGTATATAAAATATAAACTATTACAAAAATCATATTCAATAACGGTTATTAACTATCCTAAATTATAAAATAACAATAATTTCAAAAATTAAATATTCATCCCACATAATTTTAGTAACGGTTTTAGACTTATTTTTTCATCTCAAAATGCATTTCAACAACAGTTGTAGCTTTTTGGGAACGATTTTTGGCTGATATTTTAGGACGATTTTTAACTATTTATAAATGATATTTTTTAAAAAATAAAATAAAATCTTGTAACTATTATGTATATAAAATATAAACTATTACAAAAATCATATATAATAACGGTTTTTAACTGTCTCACATTATAAATTAACGATTAAATCAAAAAATAAATATTCATCACACAGAATTTTAGGAACTATTTTAGACTTAATTTTTCGTCTCAAAATGCATTTCAACAAAAGTTGTAGCTTCTTGGGACAATTTTTGGCTGATATTTTAGTGTTATTGTAAACTATTTATAAAAGATATTTTTTAAAAATAAAGTTAATCTAGTAACTATGATGTATATAAAATATAAACTATTACAAAAATCATATTCAATAACGGTTATTAACTATCCTAAATTATAAAATAACAATTATTTCAAAAATTAAATATTCATCCCACATAATTTTAGTAACGGTTTTAGACTTATTTTTTCATCTCAAAATGCATTTCAAAAACAGTTGTAGATTTTTGGGAACGATTTTTGGCTGATATTTTAGGACGATTTTTAACTATTTATAAAATATATTTTTTAAAAATAAAATAAAATCTTGTAACTATTATGTATATAAAATATAAATTGTTACAAAAATCATACATAATAACGGTTATTAACTGTCACAAATTATAAATTAACAATTAATTCAAAAAATAAATATTCATCACACAGAATTTTAGGAAGTGTTTTCGACTTATTTTTTCGTCTCAAAATGCATTTCAACAGTTGTAGCTTTTCGGAACAATTTTTGGCTGATATTTTAGGGTGATTGTAAACTATTTATAAAAGATATTTTTTAAAAATAAAGTTAATCTGGTAACTATGATGTATATAAAATATAAACTATTACAAAAATCATATTCAATAACGGTTATTAACTATCCTAAATTATAAAATAACAATCATTTCAAAATTTAAATATGCATCCCACATAATTTAAGTAACGGTTTTAGACTTATTTTTTCGTCTCAAAATGCATTACAAAAATAGTTGTAGATTTTTGGGAACGATTTTTGGCTGATATTTTAGGATGATTTTTAACTATTTATAAAATATATTTTTTAAAAAATAAAATAAAATCTTGTAACTATTATGTATATAAAATATAAATTATTACAAAAATCATATATAATAACGGTTATTAACTGTCTCAAATTATAAAATAACTATTAATTCAAAAAATAAATATTCATCACACAGAATTTTAGGACCCATTTTAGACTTATTTTTTCGTCTCAAAATGCATTTCAACAACAGTTGTAGCTTTTTGGGAACGATTTTTGGCTGATATTTTAGGACGATTTTTAACTATTTATAAATGATATTTTTTAAAAAATAAAATAAAATCTTGTAACTATTATGTATATAAAATATAAACTATTACAAAAATCATATATAATAACGGTTTTTAACTGTCCCAAATTATAAATTAACAATTAATTCAAAAAATAAATATTCATCACATAGAATTTTAGGAACTGTTTTAGACTTATTTTTTCGTCTCAAAATGCATTTCAACAAAAGTTGTAGCTTTTTGGGACAATTTTTGGCTGATATTTTAGGGTGATTGTAAACTATTTATAAAAGATATTTTTTAAAAATAAAGTTAATCTAGTAACTATGATGTATATAAAATATAAACTATTACAAAAATCATATTGAATAACGGTTATTAACTGTCCTAAATTATAAAATAACAATCATTTCAAAAATTAAATATTCATCCCACATAATTTTAGTAACGGTTTTAGACTTATTTTTTCATCTCAAAATGCATTTCAAAAACAGTTGTAGATTTTTGGGAACGATTTTTGGCTGATATTTTAGGACGATTTTTAACTATTTATAAAATATATTTTTTAAAAAATAAAATAAAATCTTGTAACTATTATGTATATAAAATATAAATTGTTACAAAAATCATACATAATAACGGTTATTAACAATTAATTCAAAAAATAAATATTCATCACACAGGATTTTAGGAAGTGTTTTCGACTTATTTTTTCGTCTGAAAATGAATTTCAACAACAATTGTAGCTTTATGGGAACAATTTTTGGGTGATATTTTAGGGCGATTGTAAACTATTTATAAAAGATTTTTTAAAAAATAAAGTTAATCTAGTAACTATGATATATATAAAATATAAACTATTACAAAAATCATATTCAATAACGGTTATTAACTATCCTAAATTATAAAATAACAATCATTTCAAAAATTAAATATTCATCCCACATAATTTTAGTAACGGTTTTAGACTTATTTTTTCATCTCAAAATGCATTTCAAAAACAGTTGTAGATTTTTGGGAACGATTTTGGCTGATATTTTAGGACGATTTTTAACTATTTATAAAAGATATTTTTAAAAAATAAAGATAATCTGGTAACTATTATGTATATAAAATATAAATTATTACAAAAATCATATATAATAACGGTTATTAACTGTCTCAAATTATAAAATAACTATTAATTCAAAAAATAAATATTCATCACATAGAATTTTAGGAACTGTTTTAGACTTATTTTTTCGTCTCAAAATGCATTTCAACAACAGTTGTAGCTTTTTGGGAACGATTTTTGGCTGATATTTTAGGACGATTTTTAACTATTTATAAATGATATTTTTTAAAAAATAAAATAAAATCTTGTAACTATTATGTATATAAAATATAAACTATTACAAAAATCATATATAATAACGGTTTTTAACTGTCCCAAATTATAAATTAACAATTAATTCAAAAAATAAATATTCATCACAAATAATTTTAGGAACTTTTTTAGACTTATTTTTTCGTCTCAAAATGCATTTCAACAAAAGTTGTAGCTTTTTGGGACAATTTTTGGCTGATATTTTAGGGTGATTGTAAACTATTTATAAAAGATAATTTTTTAAAAATAAAGTTAATCTAGTAACTATGATGTATATAAAATATAAACTATTACAAAAATCATATTGAATAACGGTTATTAACTGTCCTAAATTATAAAAAAACAATCATTTGAAAAATTAAATATTCATCCCACATAATTTTAGTAACGGTTTTAGGCTTATTTTTTCATCTCAAAATGCATTTCAACAACAGTTGTAGAATTTTGGGAACGATTTTGGCTGATATTTTAGGACGATTTTTAACTATTTATAAAAGATATTTTTAAAAAATAAAGATAATCTGGTAACTATTATGTATATAAAATATAAATTATTACAAAAATCATATATAATAACGGTTATTAACTGTCTCAAATTATAAAATAACTATTAATTCAAAAAATAAATATTCATCACACAGAATTTTAGGACCCGTTTTAGACTTATTTTTTCGTCTCAAAATGCATTTCAACAACAGTTGTAGCTTTTTGGGAACGATTTTTGGCTGATATTTTAGGACGATTTTTAACTATTTATAAAATATATTTTTTAAAAAATAAAATAAAATCTTGTAACTATTATGTATATAAAATATAAACTATTACAAAAATCATATATAATAACGGTTTTTACCTGTTACAAATTATAAATTAACAATTAATTCAAAAAATAAATATTCATCACACAGAATTTTAGGAACTGTTTTAGACTTATTTTTTCGTCTCAAAATGCATTTCAACAAAAGTTGTAGCTTTTTGGGACAATTTTTGGCTGATATTTTAGGGTGATTGTAAACTATTTATAAAAGATATTTTTAAAAAAATAAAGTTAATCTAGTAACTATGATGTATATAAAATATAAACTATTACAAAAATCATATTGAATAACGGTTATTAACTGTTCTAAATTATAAAATAACAATTATTTCAAAAATTAAATATTCATCCCACATAATTTTAGTAACGGTTTTAGACTTATTTTTTCATCTCAAAATGCATTTCAAAAACAGTTGTAGATTTTTGGGAACGATTTTTGGCTGATATTTTAGGACGATTTTTAACTATTTATAAAATATATTTTTAAAAAATAAAATAAAATCTTGTAACTATTATGTATATAAAATATAAATTATTACAAAAATCATACATAATAACGGTTATTAACTGTCACAAATTATAAATTAACAATTAATTCAAAAAATAAATATTCATCACACCGAATTTTAGGAACTGTTTTAGACTTATTTTTTCGTCTGAAAATGAATTTTAACAACAGTTGTAGCTTTTTGGAACAATTTTTGGCTGATATTTTAGGGCGATTTTAAACTATTTATAAAAGATATTTTTTAAATATAAAGTTAATCTGGTAACTATGATGTATATAAAATATAAACTATTACAAAACTCATATTCAATAACGGTTATTAACTGTTCTAAATTATAAAATAACAATTATTTCAAAAATTAAATATTCATCCCACATAATTTTAGTAACGGTTTTAGACTTATTTTTTCGTCTCAAAATGCATTTCAAAAACAGTTGTAGATTTTTGGGAACGATTTTTGGCTGATATTTTAGGACGATTTTTAACTATTTATAAAATATATTTTTAAAAAAATAAAATAAAATCTTGTAACTATTATGTATATAAAATATAAATTATTACAAAAATCATACATAATAACGGTTATTAACTGTCAAAAATTATAAATTAACAATTAATTCAAAAAATAAATATTCATCACACAGAATTTTAGGAAGTGTTTTCGACTTATTTTTTCGTCTGAAAATGAATTTCAACAACAGTTGTAGCTTTTTGGAACAATTTTTGGCTGATATTTTAGGGCGATTGTAAACTATTTATAAAAGATATTTTTTAAAAATAAAGTTAATCTGGTAACTATGATGTATATAAAATATAAACTATTACAAAAATCATATTCAATAACGGTTATTAACTATCCTAAATTATAAAATAACAATCATTTCAAAAATTAAATATTCATCCCACATAATTTTAGTAACGGTTTTAGACTTATTTTTTCATCTCAAAATACATTTTAAAAAGAGTTGCAGATTTTTGGGAACGATTTTTGGGTGATATTTTAGGACGATTTTTAACTATTTATATAAGATATTTTTTAAAAAATAAATTAAAATCTTGTAACTATTATGTATATAAAATATAAATTATTACAAAAATTATATATAATAACGGTTATTAACTGTCTCAAATTATAAAATAACTATTAATTCAAAAAATAAATATTCATCACACAGAATTTTAGGACCCGTTTTAGACTTATTTTTTCGTCTCAAAATGCATTTCAACAACAGTTGTAGCTTTTTGGGAACGATTTTTGGCTGATATTTTAGGACGATTTTTAACTATTTATAAAGATATGTTTTAAAAAATAAAATAAAATCTTGTAACTATTATGTATATAAAATATAAACTATTACAAAAATCATATATAATAACGGTTATTAACTATCCCAAATTATAAATTAACAATTAATTCAAAAAATAAATATTCATCACACAGAATTTTAGGAACTGTTTTAGACTTATTTTTTCGTCTCAAAATGCATTTCAACAAAAGTTGTAGCTTTTTGGGACAATTTTTGGCTGATATTTTAGGGTGATTGTAAACTATTTATAAAAGATATTTTTTAAAAATAAAGTTAATCTAGTAACTATGATGTATATAAAATATAAACTATTACAAAAATCATATTGAATAACGGTTATTAACTGTCCTAAATTATAAAATAACAATCATTTGAAAAATTAAATATTCATCCCACATAATTTTAGTAACAGTTTTAGACTTATTTTTTCATCTCAAAATGCTTTTCTTCAACAGTTATAGATTTTTGGGAACGATTTTGGCTGATATTTTAGGACGATTTTTAACTATTTATAAAAGATATTTTTAAAAAATAAAATAAAATCTTGTAACTATTATGTATATAAAATATAAACTATTACAAAAATCATATATAATAACGGTTTTTAACTGTCCCAAATTATAAATTAACAATTAATTCAAAAAATAAATATTCATCACACAGAATTTTAGGAACTTTTTTAGACTTATTTTTTCGTCTCAAAATGCATTTCAACAAAAGTTGTAGCTTTTTGGGACAATTTTTGGCTGATATTTTAGGGTGATTGTAAACTATTTATAAAAGATATTTTTTAAAAAATAAAATAAAATCTTGTAACTATTATGTATATAAAATATAAATTATTACAAAAATCATATATAATAACGGTTATTAATTGTCTCAAA